>LR738553.1:9314910-9930446 GCA_902685375.1 Neostethus bicornis | reverse complement strand
TAACAAAGAAAAGTAAAATCAAACTTTTATTGACCGAGTTTGAGTAATAAAAGAAATATCATGGTGTCAGGATCCCTCACCTGCCACCAGAGGGAGCCCTGGATATTCCTAATCAACATGATTAGGATCACCTGAGGTTGATTCCTGATTTCACTCATCTGTGCACCCGGACATCTATTCAGTGGTGGAACGTAACAAAGTAAATGTACTTCGTTACTGTACTTAAGTAAAAACATTGTGTATCTTAACTTTATTTAAGTAAAATTTGAGACCGGTACTTTTACTTTTACTTCACTACATTTTTTTGAGCAAATATCTGTACTTTTACTCCGCTATTTTTTAAAAGTGTGTTTTACATTTTACGTTACATTTTCATTCAAAAATTTGAAAAAGACATAGGTTTTTAGCGCTTCTTAAAGCCGCATCGCCAAAATCAAAAGGAGAAGTTGATCGGGAGAACAAGTCATGAATCTTGGACCAATCAGAAATCGAGAGTAAACATTTTCCAAATTCATTCAGGGCCCCAAAACTAACATCAAATATAGAACTAATTAAAAAGAGTCAGAAGATCGTAGTTCGTTGTGTTTACTTCTAAATAAAAAGTTGAGCCGAGCACGGAGCAGGGGCGGATGTAGAATTTTCTAAAGGAGGGGGGGCGGAGGATGTGAAGTCATTGACAAAGCCAATATAGGGTGATTTTCCCCCCAAGCTCCCAAAAAACAAACATTTAAAAAAATTATTGTAATTTTCCTGCATTTTGGTGGCCATTTGCTGGCCCTGCTAGGGGATAGCCTGACTTGTCCCCTTTCCGCTCTTGTTTTTTTTTTTTTTTTGTGGACCAAAAGAGGCGGGTCAAGGGGTTCACGCCCCTGCAGAGTATTTATTTGTGACCAATTACTTTTGTACTTCATACTTAAGTAGATTTTTTTGAAAGAACTCTCCATATACCAGTATCATTTGTTCGTACAAATTTGGCCATTGCGTCGATTGGGTAGGCCACATTATTTTATGTAAAGTGTGAAGTATGCCTTCTCTGTCTTCATATTCTGGGAAATGTTGGATGCAATGCTTTTCTTACACAAATGTAAGCTTCAATAAGTTTCCAGACAGAATTTAGCTTCAGAGTGTCAGAGGCTTTGGCGTCAATGGGCTGCGTGACCCAGAGGGCTTTGGGATAGAAAGATGGTCATTTCACCACCTGAGTGACATGGGTGGAGGGATTTTTGCTGGACATGCATAGTCCAGCAGATATTCTAACAGCTTAAATTTCAGCAGCCGCGTTACCAAATCTCTGTTGGAAAGCGCAGATGATGTTGGCTTTGTTCCGCTCATCGGCCGTGTGTGAACAGACCTTCAGTGTCATGAACATCAACAATGCCAGCCAAAATTTTTTCAGTTTTTACTTTTTTTTTAAACAGTCACAGCTA
Source organism: Neostethus bicornis (assembly GCA_902685375.1). Taxonomy (NCBI): domain Eukaryota; kingdom Metazoa; phylum Chordata; class Actinopteri; order Atheriniformes; family Phallostethidae; genus Neostethus; species Neostethus bicornis. The sequence continues at coordinate 9,929,019 of LR738553.1, read as the reverse complement.
AAAAAAAGTGAATCACTTATCAAAAATCTGTTAAAGAGAGTTTGAGCCTAAACTTTTGTATATACTTTATAGGTAAAACTGTGTTTCTAGCTAAAAGTATGCTTGAGTTTTCTAGGTTTGAAGAGCATTAACATTTTTGGGGTAAATGTCCAAACTTTGTTCAGACCCATGGGGCAAAAAATCCCCAAAACTGGAATTTCATAACAAAAAAACCACACAATTTTAAAAATGTAAAAATAATCCAACTATTCCCATCAAAGCCAGTCATTTTGAGATCTAAATTTTCTAAATCAGTAATCGCTGCTAAGACCACAGAGCTCCCAAAAACGTAGAGAAGAAGTAGGAATAAATAGATTTTTTAAACAAAACAGTAAAGTGAGGTTACAGGGAGAAGCAATAAAGAAGGTGGAAGATTTTAAGTATCTAGGATCAACAGTCCAGAGCAATGGAGAGTGTGGAAAAGAGGTGAAGAAGCATGTTCAGCGAGGCTGGAGCAGGTGGAGGAAAGTATCAGGTTTAATGTGTGACAGAAGAGTTTCAGCTAAAATGAAAGAGACAGTGTACAAAACCGTGGTGAGACCAGCCATGTTGTTTGGTCCAGAGACAGAGATGGAGGTAGCAGAGATGAAGATGCTGAGGATCTCTCTGGGAGTGACCAGGATGGACAGGATTAGAAATGAGTACATCAGGGGAACAGCACATGTTAGAGGTTTGGGGATAAAGTTCGAGAGGCAAGACTGAGATGGTTTGGAAATGTGCAGAAGAGAGAAAGAGAGTACATAGGAAGAAGGATGCTGGATTTGGAACCACCAGGAAAGAGGCCTAGAGGAAGGCCAAAGAGGAGGTTCATGGATACAGTGAAGAAAGACATGAAGATAGTTGGTGTGACCAAAGAGGATTGTGTGGGATGATGAATTAGCTTTGGAAGCCGAATATTAATCTGTGAATTTTTATTCTTAATAAAGACCTTTACCATGAAAAGACTCCAGTAAGACGAGTCATTTCATGATAGATGTCGGTCCCAACATGAGTTCATAAAGATGACTAACAGAATGTAAAACTATCTGCAAGCAGTCTGAATCTTTTCTGCTCAGCATTATTTAACCTTTGTGTGATGTTGAGTTTTTCCGACCTATTTTCCATGTTTACTCACAAGAAAAAAATCATGAATTATTCTTATAGCTTTAACACTCGTTGGCCTTGCTGTGTTTCTTTTGAAAAGCATGCTAAAGAACATGCTTTAATTGAGTACACATTGTGCACAGCGTAGGTCAGAAGGACCCAAAGGTACAGAGGGAGTTGTAGGTCAACATGTCCAATGCTGAGTGGAAATAAATAAGAAAAAAAAAAGGTCTCATTTTAAACTGCACTCTTCTGTTTTTCTCACATGGATCTACTGAATTTTTTCAAATGAGTGGAATATCGAATACGGTCATCACTGCTAATTTAACCAAATTATATGTAAATTTCAGGCAAATGGAAATTAATATAAATACAAATAAGCACTTTTTAAAAAAAAAATTGTTAAATTGTCTTTTTTTTTTTCAATTTTAGTTGGTATTTTACTGGTGGAGGTTTGCACTAGAAAGAAGAGGAATGAAGATTAGTCAGAGTAAGACAGAGTATATGTGTGTGTATGAGAGAGATCCAAATAGAAAAGTGGGGTTACAGGGAGAAGAGATAAAGAAGGTGGAAGATTTTAAGTGTCTAGAATCAACAGTCCAGAGCAATGGAGAGTGTGGAAAAGAGGTGAAGAAGCGTGTGCAGGCAGGCTGGAACGGGTGGATAAAAGTATCAGGTGTGAGGTGTGATAGAAGAGTCAGTCAGTCATCTTCTTATCTGTCTATCTCTTTTGGGGTTGCAGGGGAAGCTGGAGCCCATCCCGGCCAATTTAGGGCGAAGGACAGAGTACACCCCGAACAGGTCGCCAGTCTGTCGCGGGGCCACACTAACAACCATCCACACACACACTCATTCCTAGGGGCAATTTGGCACCGGCCAATCAACCAAGCATGTATGTCTTTAGAGGGTGGTAGGAGACTGAAGTACCCGAAGGAAACCCACGCAAACACGGGGAGAACATGCAAACTCCACACAGAAAGGACAGTGTTCCAAGCCTCATCCCCACCCAGGACTCGAACCCACGACCTTCTTGCTGTGAGGCCACTGTGCTACCCAATGTGCCACCGTGCTGCCCGTGATAGAATAGTTTCAGCTAAAATGAAAGAGAATGTGAACAAAACCGTGGTGAGACCAACCATGCTGTTTGGTCTAGAAACAGTAGCACAGAGAAAAAGACAGGGAGCAGAGATGAAGATGCTGAGGATCTCTCTAGGAGTAACCAGGATGGACAGGATTAGAAATGAGTACATCAGGGGAACAGCACATGTTTGAGGTTTTGGGAATAAAGTCCGAGAGGCCTGACTGAGATGGTTTGGACATGTGTAGAGGAGAGAGAGAGAGTACATCGGAAGAAGAATACTGGATTTGGAACCACCAGGAAAGAGGACGAGAGGAAGACCAAAGAGGAGGTTCATGAATACAGTGAAGGAAGACATGAAGACAGTTGGTGTGACCAAAGAGGATTCAGCAGATAGGATTAGATGGAAGAAACTGACTTGCTGTGGCACCCCTAAAGGGAAACGCCAAAAAAAGAAGATTTTATATTCAGACATGGACTGTTGTGTGGAGTTTGATCAGTGAGGCATATCGAAGCAATACGCCGCTGTGTGGTAGCGGATCAAAACAAACAGGGAGATGTTTTATAGAAAAAAAAAAAGTAAAAAAATAACAAGAGTGATGGAAAGGAAAGCCCCCCTACTGAGCTTAGATCTCCTCATTGAGTTATCTTTACACTTCACAAAGACCCAGCTACATCAGAGATGCATGAAATGACAGAGGATCTATGGAAGTTTCTCCAAGATGCTTCAAATAATCCACCTGCTGAGAGCTTCGGAAGAATGCGCATAACATTGCACAACTTATCAAATGGAGATGTCACCCCCTCTTTTTTAAAACGTTTCTTCAAACTGTTCCACATTATTCCCCGTCTTATCTAATGGTGGTGTACAGTATAAATTGAGCCACTCAAGCCTCTTTTTTTTGCCAATAAGGTTCCAAAATATCCAGTTTGCTTCTTAAGTCGTTCAAAAATAGTCAAATTCAGGGAGAATATTTTGTTCCAAAGAGGTAATATTACGCTGAATAAACCTTTAGGGGGTCTCTACTGTGTGAGGAGGTTATTCCCAAATTGTTTTCTGTTTTATTTACCTATGTTTGAACAATTTGCGAGCTCTCATGTCTAGAATGTCAATAATAATAAAATAATTAAAAAAATTTGAAGGAGCTATGCATTTTCAGTCCCTCCCCTCAAGTACTGCTCTCCCTCTCCGTTACGTTTTTTTTTTTTTGTAAATACAGCACAATAAGGACATGAAATACATGCTAACTTGATGTGCTTCATGCTGTATTTGCAGCTTCAAATGAGATTTACACTGTGTCGTGCATATGCCCAAGGATTGAGACTAAGCACCGAGGGAAACAAGTGGAAAATTCCGTCAAAAACGGAAGTGAAACTATTTACGGAAGTAAATAAAAGTTTGTCCAGCGAATGTCACATTTTGATTCCTTTTCCACCAGGTGACTGTTCCAAGTCCACCCCTTCCAAATTGGCACCACCAAGTAGCTGTACAGTAGCTATTTGGAGCTCTCTCTTGACCTGTTTAGAGTGCTACCGGATACACATATTTCCCCAGTGGAGATAAATATAGAATTATGTATTTTTATAATAAAAAATAATTGTCTAATAGTTATATTTGATTTAAAACCAGATATTATTTACTTTTTCATACCCTACCCTCACAAAAGTAATCATGCAATAATTCTATTTGCTTTTCATTACAAACAAGCTTTCTCCATTCATACCCCGATAGGCACATTAGGAAGCTACATGGGGCTTAGTGTCTTGGACATTTCGACACATTGTCTGGGGAAGCTGGAATCAATCCACCAGCATTCAGCTTGGCAGACTACTCCTTGCTTTCTCCTGAGCTAACCTGCCCTCCGAAAACAAATGTGGCTGAAGAGGAAAAGAAAAGGTGCGAGGGACTTCTTGGAAGGCTGCTTCTTTCATAGAAACATTCATCCATCTTCGATGAGGGGGTCTAAATCTTTACAAATAAATATCCTAAGTCATTTTAGGGTGAAATACCAGTCGTTGTTGTGTCTGAAGCAGAGGTGTCAAAAGTACCAACATTTTCTACTCAAGTAGAAGTATAGATACCGAGTTAAAAAACTACTTTAGTAAAAGTAGAAGTATCAGCTGAAGTTTTTACTCAAGTAAAAGTAAAAAGTAACCTATTGTCAAAGCTACTTAAAGTAGAAAAGTAAAAGTAATTTTCAGAAAAAATGAAATATTATTAACAAAAGCGTATGAACATAACCATTATCACATGCTTTAAGGAGCAGAAAATATGATAATAAATGAAAGTGTTTTGGTGTTAAACTTTATGAATCAGAAACATTTATTTCTTAATAATCTTTATTGGAAATCAATTAATGAACACAATCAAATGTATTATCATAAGCAGGGCATTATGTAACGTCCCTTCAGCTACCAAGCTTCACTCTGCATCACCTAATTTAACCAAATTCAGCAGACACAAACACACTCAATGTAAAAGAAAACACAAACACACTCAATGTAAAAATAAATAAATTAATTTAAAAAATAACCAAAAGGCTTTTTTAAGCCTTGAAGGCAGGTAGTTTTCAAAGTTCTTTGAGTTCTTTGAATAGTCTTTCACAAGTTTCTAAGGTTGGGAGTGCCACATACAGCCTGCGTGACACCTGGAACACAGTGGGGGGGGGGTAGTATTTATGCATACATGCGCGTGCTGTGTGTCACGTGTTGAAGTGATGAAGCAAGAGGAAGTTGTATTCAGATTGCGTTAGCTCGCCTCATCCAACCACATTCAAATCAAATGCCACGATTGGTTTTTATTGACTTTTTTCTTTATTTTTAACGGTGACAAAATGGCGAGAGTAGCGACTACTTTTTATAAAAATAACGAAGTAAAAGTACAGATAATTGTATAAAAAAGTAGTGAGTTAAAGTAAAAGTAGACAAAAAAATAATTATTTTGTTAAAGTAAAGATAACGAGATTTTCTACTTGAGTAAACTAACGAAGTAGTTCTACTTCGCTACTTGACACCTCTGGTCTGAAAGGATAAAGATATATCAAGAAATGTCTATAAAAAATATTAGGGTCCTTTTTTTTTTTTTCGTCAAAATTTGCTAGACCATTCAACACAATGCCTAAAACGTGGGTTTCCATTTTTATCGGCTAATTAGTTAGAGTGTGTTCCGAATTCCAGAGTGACACTGATTCTGTCCCGCAGATTTGAACCTATTTGCACTTCAGCTTATTATGAAATCAAACAGAGCACATGGTGTCACGGCTTTTCCTGTGGACTCTTGGTTATTATGCTGTTGATTCAGTGGGTGCACCCTCTCAGCTGCCTGTCAACACACTTTCAGCACAGCCCATGATTAATGAGTCATTAAGTCTGGGGAGTGAGTAAAGGGTGTGCACGCACTTCCATCTTTCCATCCCACACCGCCCGCCTGCCTGTCTACGCCGGCTGCACAGTCCAACAAGCAAACCTGTCTAGGGCATACAGCCCGGTCATTCACCAACTTAGAGAGGTTGTTAGAAAAACCCATCACTCCCAACGGCAAAGACTTAAATTAACATCATCCATGGGTAGAATGAACGGAAAGGTCCATTCATCTCACTTTCTTCTCTGATAATGGCACCAAGTGTCTGCTGGTAATCGCCTCTCTATAACAAGTTGAGTGCAGGCCACACAATAATGAATCCTACAATTTGCAAGCGCAAGCAGCTTCTGAGGGTCCATCAACCTAAATTGCTTTATCTGGAAAGGGTGTGACCCCAACAACAAGTTGGGTTATGTGAATAAGTCATTTTCGTTCAAGACAAATGTGCAATACTGATGTGTGTCATGAAGCGGTGTGCAGGTGGAATGAGGAGGACCCAATTGCAAGGCAAAAAATGTGGTTTATTTGAGTATGGCAGTTTTGTAATGCTAGAGGCATGACAAGAGGTTATTGTTCAGAATGTATTTCATGGTCAGGCAACCAGGGCGACCTGACTGGAAGAGATGGTAATGACCCGGCACCTGAAGGGAAGACAGGTTGCCTATTTAAAGGCAGCTGCACAAAGATCTTCAGGTGTGTAAAATCAGGCAAATGAAGAAGCGGCTGCATTCTGTCTCTCACGGCGGCACGCCCCCCACAATGCTGCACGTTCACACCGTCTACACAACACACCTGCAGCCACAAGGAAGTCACACACCATGGTGAAAACAGTAACAAAGAAGCTTGGTGGTCAGAAAATTAAAGTTTTCCACATATTTTGCGCAAACAGCATGCTAACTTCAAGCTAATGCTAGCTTGTCGGCGCTGCTAACTTCCTAGTTAGTTTAGTTGTGCTATCGACTGCTTTAAATGCATTCCAATGAGGTGTCATTTTTAAGTATGAATAAGTTACAACGTTCCTCACTCACTGAAAAAATTATATTTATTTTGCGTAGTTTTACTATGTTTGATGTTTTGCGCAAGTTAAAGCTCGGCAGAGTTGTTTTTTAAAACAAATACCGTAATTACTATTGCGACTATATGGCGCATATAAACGTCTTAAAATTTCTTCAAAATGAGCGGTGTGCCCTTTCGTGCGGTGCACCTTGTGTGTGAGAAAAGGCGAACCTAAAAGAAAAAGCGGTGCCCATGAGGTGAGGCGGACCTGAAAGAAAAGGCATGAGAACTTTAAAGAGTGAAGTGTGGGCGTGGATTGTGTATAAAAAAGGTATGTGCTGTATGCACAACATTGCTGTTTTAACCCTGAAAATGGCAAAGAGACACGCTTATGACGCTCAGTTTAAGCTGAAGGCAATCAGCTATGCGGAGGAACATGGGAATCGGGCCGTGGAGGGATGGAAGGCAGCGCCGGGCGATTTACGCTACAGTTTGCCAATGGATTGTAGATGCTTGGACTAACGTGTCTGCTGGTACTGTTATCCGAGCTTTCGCAAATGCTGGTATCCTTTCTGAGGAGCCGCACAGTACAGACAGTGACTTTGACAGCGAGGAGCGAAGTGGACCTGCTCTGTTGGATTTTGCGCAGCTGTTCGATTCCGAAACAGAGGATGAGGACTTTGACGGATTTGAATAAAGACTATTACCGGTAATGTGCTTGTTTAGTATCGTTACTACTTAAATAAACCACAACCAAACTCAGTTTTGCTATTTTTTTTAATACGCACATTTGCATGCTTGCGCGTGTGTTGTTGTAAGACGGTGTGTGACTGAGACTATGCCTTTTCGTACGGTGCGCCTAATGGTCGTGAAATTACGGTAACCTGCATCATTCTCAGTAATAAAGATAAGATTGTTAAAGTAAGATTTTTTTTTTCACGCTAAAACTAGATTAAAAACGTTCTAAGTCTTCCCTGACGAAAACTAGACGAAAACTCTTTTGGGTTTTGTGACTAGAACGTGACTAAAACTTAAATTAATATTCGTCCAAAGACGAAGACTAAAACGAAAACTTAGATGGCTGCCAAAAACAACAATGCCTCAAGATTTATTCTTCATTGAAAAATGTACCTTAACTTGGAAAAGGTTGAAAAACACTGCTTTAGAGAAAATTTAAAGACTTAATAGGACTCTGTGGGAAGGTCAAATCAAGACGGGATACGATTCTAACAAGAGGTCTACCAATGTCAGTAGGGTGAAGCAAAAGTGCTGAATAAGTGAATATTTTAGTTACCTGACTGTACCCAACCATCCATTTCCATTGTAAACAATGTGAAGAACAGCACTCAGCTTGAAGTCATCAATAATTCAGGACATCTCTTGAGAAAAAAATGGCTTCTTCACGTCTGTTTTTGTCAGCAACTAATTCTTTCGTAGCTAAAATCAAGAGATCGCTAAACACCGTGACTTCTCAATGTCATAGATTTGATTAAAATCTTTACAACCCATCACAGTGGAAACCAGAACATCCCAACAATTGAAGCCGGGAACATCTAATTAATGATGACACATTAAATACCCTGGCTGTGATAGCACGCGGATTAGCAAAACATCAATGTTCCACAGTCAGATTTCTTTGTTTGAGCTGCTCTGGCAATTTGATACTTACCTGATGATACGATGTCACATTCCTTCATCCATTACTCCTTCAAACACGTGTTGTAGAGCTCACATCTGTGCAGTTATTTTGGTTTCATATGATTTAATCCATGAAACGTTTTTGTTGCAAAGTTGAAAGCTTGTAATAGGATCTGGGAAAGCATCTAGATGTGATGTAGCACTAGGCTTTGAACTCCTGTGAAACAGGCTGTACCTCAGCAAATCGTCTTAATGGATAACACCGGATAACACAACGTATGACACTTGTTACACACTTTCTAAAAAAAGTTAAATCCAGCCTCTGGGTGTTGATGTTGGATTATGCCGTCTTATGATATCAAACAAAATCCAGGAGTTACTGTCCTACCAGGTGTAAGAGAGAAAAAAATCATTCATGTGGTGGGTCAGCGGAACCTTGTTCTTTTGAGCTCTTTTATGATTCCTGCCTTTTCCGTTGGTATTTTTTTCTTGGTTAGTCCATCTTATTTATTTGGATCTAAAAGAAACATGAGATTTTACTTGAATTAGATTACACTTTTTTTAGGTTTGTCACAACATTAACGTTGGCTGAACGGTGGCACAGTGGTTAGCATGGTGCTAACTCAGTCACAGCATTAACGTTGGCTGGACGGTGGTACAGTGGTTAGCATGGTGCTAACTCAGTCACAGCATTAACATTGGCTGAACGGTGGTACAGTGGTTAGCATGGTGCTAACTAAGTCAGAGCATTAACGTTGGCTGAACGGTGGCACAGTGGTTAGCATGGTGCTAACTCAGTCACAGCATTAACGTTGGCTGAACGGTGGCACAGTGGTTAGCATGGTGCTAACTCAGTCACAGCATTAACGTTGGCTGCACGGTGGTACAGTGGTTAGCATGGTGCTAACTCAGTCACAGCATTGATGTTGGCTGCACGGTGGCACAGTGGTTAGCATGGTGCTAACTCAGTCACAGCATTAATGTTGGCTGCACGGTGGCACAGTGGTTAGCATGGTGCTAACTCAGTCACAGCATTGATGTTGGCTGCACGGTGGCACAGTGGTTAGCATGGTGCTAACTCAGTCACAGCATTGATGTTGGCTGCACGGTGGCACAGTGGTTAGCATGGTGCTAACTCAGTCACAGCATTAATGTTGGCTGCACGGTGGCACAGTGGTTAGCATGGTGCTAACTCAGTCACAACATTAATGTTGGCTGCACGCTGGCACAGTGGTTAGCATGGTGCTAACTTAGCTTTAAAAATTAGCCTTCACTGGTTTGACTGATGCTAATAAATAGGTAGCCTCAAAAGGTAGCCCCGTGGTAATAAAATGGTAGAGTAACACAAAGTGTAAAAACGCTGACCGCACAGTATAAGGGTTCACCCAGACTAAAGTGGGCGGGTACATTTTTGGTCACTCATCGGTCACATATTGCACTCACGGGGTGTAACCTTCATAGCAGAGTGTAAAATCATACTTTTCCCATCACCAGCAGTACAACCATATTTTTCCCCTCAATAAACTGACTGACTTCGAATTCACTGACTTCGAATTCTCAAGCTTTAGAATTGTTACCAACATAGACCGTAAGGTAATGTTAATTTCTTTTTTTCAGCTGCCGAACTACAATGTCCACGACAAACGATTGTGTTCATGTCACGGCATCATCTCTGTTCGCTGATTGAACGGGGATCCATTGCTACAGTTGTAAGCTCATGCTTGGATCCCCTAACCGAGTGTGGAGTAATAGAAAATTCAGTGGAAGTACCGGGTAGTACCAGTTTATGAAAAATCTGTAGACTTTGGGGCATTGAAAACCCCAACCAGTCACTTTTGTATGGTGAAAAACAACCATTGCCTTACAGCCTTTGTATTACTCCAACAAACTGGATTTCACAAAAACCGAGTATTTTGTGGAGGAGTTTAAGTATCTCGGGGTCTTGTTCACGAGTGGGGGAAGGATGGAGCGGGAGATCGACAGGCGGATCGGTGCGGCATCAGCGATAACTAGGACGCTGAGTCGGTCCGTCATGGTAAAGATAGAGCTGAGCCGAAAAGCAAAGCTCTCGATTTACAAGTCGATCTACGTTCCCACCCTCACCTATGGTCACCAGCTGTGGGTGTTGACCGAAAGAATGAGATCGCGGATACAAACAGTCTCCAAATCCGAGGCCATGGTCCTTGCCCGGAAAAGGATGGAACGCCCCATGCAGGTCAGGACCAGGGTCCTGCCCCAAGTGGAGGAGTGTGAGTATAAGTCGATCAAGTTGATCTACGTTCCAACCCTCACCTATGGTCACCAGCTGTGGGTGTTGACCGAAAGAATGAGATCGCGGATACAAGCGGCCGAAATGAACTTCCTCCGCAGGGTGGCTGGGCTCTCACTCAGAGATCGGCTGAGTAGCTCTGCCATCCGGGAGGAGCTCGGTGTCGAGCCGCTCTTCCTCCAGATCGAGAGGAGCCAGATGGGGTGGTTTGGACATCTGGTCAAAATGCCCCTCGAGCACCTCGCGGGCGAAGTGTTTCGGGCACGTCCCACTGGGAGGAGACCAAGGGGCAGACCCCGGACCCACTGGAGAGACTATGTCTCACAGCTGGCCAGGGAATGACTTGGGATCCACCCGGGTGAGCTGGAGGATGCACCCGGGGTGAGAGAGGCCTGGGCTTCCCGTTTGAGGCTGTTGCCCCTGCGATCCGGCCCCGAAATAAGCGGAAGATGACTGAACGGAACGGAAAAAACAACAGTAGAAAAGACTTGGATGAAGTCTGCAATGAACACACAAACACATAAACACAATTTGTTTGCCTCTCGTTCAATTTCACAGACTCGGCGGGAAAATCAACGCGACTCTTTAGAACTTAAACGTCTTTGTTCATTTTGCGAACGCTGTTCTCTGAATCCTTTAAAGAGTAAAACGGCGTATGCACCACGCAAAAGAAAAATGTCTCACAACAGCTGAAAACAGAGATTATGGGTCAGAACTCAAACTCCTTGTCGACAATTAAAACCAAATGAATGGAGAGCGGGAAGTCTGTGCACCGAGCCCTTCACTTCCTTCTCCGGAGACAGACACCGTCTTTGTGTTCCAAACAAAGTGATAATACTCTGGTTGTGCTTCACCTGCATTTAACGTCTGTGCACGCAGGCAGATATGCTAATGAGACGTGTACGCGAGGAGTATGAGCGATTGTTCAGCCAAGCCCTTCTCCCTTGAGCGGAGTGTTGCGCCAAATTGTGTTCAACTTCCTTGTTTGTTTTTCACAAACACTTCTGCTGCCAGGACGCGCTGAGGATTCTGTAGTGGTGACTAATGAAATGCAAAAAATGGGATTAGAGCAGTGAACCTAGTCCCCTGCCACCATGAGGTTCAAACACGAAGATACAGGGTTTGCTAAAGCCTCGGATTAAAATGAATTTTTCGCGGAACGCTACAGACGAGATTACATGTGATTAGCAAGTGCACACTTCTTTGCAAATGATTACCGTATTTTCCGCACTATAAGGCGTACCTATAAACCTTAAATTTTCTCTAAAGTTCACGATGCGCCTTTTAACCCGGAGCGCCTTGTATATGGATTGATATTGAGCTACAACAGGTGTCGCAAATGCGGTAAGCAGCCGCCGACTCCATTTCCCCCGTAGAAGAAGTAGTGCGCGGTGCATGCTGGGATATATGAAAGGGTGTCTCATTAGGTGTGTTCGAGATGACACAGGCGGACGCAGCTCTGATCGGTGTAGATCAGAATTGCGTCCACCTGTGTCATTTCGAACACACCTATTTCCATGTGTGTGTTTGTGTAAAAACCCGGAAAGGGCTCCTACCAAGAGACACTGTTACACCGCAGAGTTTAAACTCAAGGCGATCGGTCTGGCAGTAGATTACGGGAATAGAGCTGCAGCGAGAGAGTTTAACATCAATGAATCCGTTCCATCATCTTCCGCTTGGTCGCGGGGGCATCAGCCTCAAACAGGTAGCCCAGGCCTCTCTCTCACCCGGAAGGATCCCAAGTCATTACCCGGCCACTCTGTGAGACATAGTCTCTCCAGCGGGTCCGGGGTCTAACCCTTGGTGTCCTCCCGGTAGGACGTGCAGAGAACACCTCGCCCGCGAGGCGCTCGGAAACCACCCCATCTGGCTCCTCTCGACCTGGAGGAAGAGCGGCTCGACACCTAGCTCCTCCCGGATGGCAGAGTTCCTCACCCGAGCTCTGAGTGAGAGCCCAGCCACCCTGCGGAGGAAGCTCATTTCGGCCGCTTGTATCCGCGATCTCATTCTTTCGGTCACCAGCTCGTGAGGGTTGGAATGTAGATCGACTTGTAAATCTAGAGCTTTGCTTTTCGGCTCAGCTCTCTCTTTCCCCAGACGGACCTATGCAGTGTGCGTCGTGGTAAAGAGAGACCATTCATTAAGTATCAATGAATCAATGTTGGGGAAGTGGAGGAAGCAAGAGGATGCGCTGCGCCAAGTAAGTAAGACTAAACAGAGTTTATCTTCAATGGAAGATAAACTGTGTCACAAAAATACTTATACTTTATCTCGCCTAATAATGCGGTGCGACTTATATATGGAAAAAGTTTTTAAAAATGTCATTTATTGAAGGTGCGCCTTATAGTACGGAAAATATGGTACCTCCCACTACTTTCTCAAGAGTTCTCAAGCTTTTTGTCCTTGTACTTTAACTGAAACAAGTCGATCTACGTTCCTACCCTCACCTATGGTCACCAGCTGTGGGTGGTGACCTAAAGGATGAGATCGTGGGTACATGCGGCCGAAATGAGCTTCCTTCGCAGGGTGGCTGGGCTCTCACTCAGAGATCAGGTGAGGAGCTCTGCCATCCGGGAGGAGCTCGGTGTCGAGCCGCTCCTCCTCCAGGTCGAGAGGAGCCAGATGGGGTGGTTCGGGCATCTGGTCAGGATGCCCCCCGAGCGCCTTGTGGGTGAGGTGTTTTGGGCACGTCCCACCGGGAGGAGACAAAGGGCCAGACTTGGGACCCGCTGGAGAGACTATGTCTCACAGCTGGCCGGGGAACAACTTGGGATTTTTCCAGGTGAGCTGGAGGATGCAGCTGGGGTGAGAGAGGCCTGGGCTGCCCGTTTGAGGCTGTTGCCCCTGCGACCCGACTCTGGAATAAGCGGAAGTTGACGGAACTTTAACTGTTCAATATCTTCCCAGAAGAAAAAAAAAATGCCATAATAGAGAGTGTTTTATTCTTGGGTTGGAGTGTCGCGGTTGGAGTCTGTACACGCTGTATGTGTTTGAGAATCAGCAACAAAGGGTTGACGTCCTTATTTCGACTGTGTTGAAATCATCTCTAATAACCTTCGAGTCTTGCACGCAAACGCCAGTATTTCTAAATTTACATGCGATTCTTTCATTATGAATCCACATCAAAGACTAACAGTAGAGGGATTCCGATGGCCTTGATAAGGCTTTCGTTTTTTTGTGTTGTACTCTGTGATAAAAATATGTTTCAGTTGTGTAACTCTTATCTTTAGATGTCAGAATAATTTAAAACATGCCAGACTGATCAAACACTCCAAAAAATGTCTCGATTTTAGATTTGTAATTCCTATTAAAACATTTCTCCCGGAGAGTAATCTACATCTCAATGGGATTCTGAAATCCACTCATCATTTTATTAAGCTCTGAATTACAGAGCAATGTCTGCACCAAACATCTAAAAAGGGTCAGCAGGCATTACGTTGTACGCCGTTGATCCTTGGTTCTGTACCGCGTTCCTGCCGTAGTTCCTGTCACACTTTTTTTGTCTCACTGTCAAACGTGCTAGCTAGCGGATATTATTCCGTCTCCCCTGGGCTTTCTTTTTAATACTCAGGTGCAATTTAAGAATGGCTCCGTTGTTATTGAAACGCCACTAGACAGAATGCACACGCTTACTGCAAACAGTCACAAAAAAACGGTAAAACACATTTAATGTCCATTTCCTCAAAGCCAACATGAGTCCTATTTTTCAAAAAGTTAAAAAAAAGAAGTAATATTTTAATTGAAGACTGTTTTTTTCTTGAATCCTTCTACATGTGGGCCAGTGGCGCAATGGATAACGCGTCTGACTACAGATGAGAAGATTTTAGGTTCGACCCCTGGCTGGCTCGTTTTTTTTTTAAGGGAGGAGACGGCAGCTAAGTGGTTAGAGCATTCGCGCGCGGGCGCGAAATTCGCGCGCGGACGGGAAGATCGCGCGCGGATTGGAAGTTTGTGTCCTACAGAGAGCAGGTCTAGGGTCTTTTGAGAAGACACCTAATCCCCGCTTCTCCCACCATTGGCGCCATCGAAGGGCAGCCTGCTGCGGTGTAAGGAGTGCAGCACACAAATTTGGAGGAGTCGACAGCTCAGTGGTTAGAGCGTTCGCGCGCGGAGCGGGAGTTCACAGGTTTGCGTCCCACAGAGAGCACATCTAGGGTCCTTGGAGAAGACACCTAACCCCCGCTTCTCCCACCATTGGCGGCGTCGAAGGACAGCCTACTCCGGTGTAAGGAGTGCAGCACACAAATTTCCCCGGTGAGGGATGAATAGAGTAATTTATTTTATTTCTTTTTTCTTATATATTCTAGAGTAAAATGAGGGAAAGACGTGAAGACACCCAAGCATGTAATCAGTAATCAAAATCTATCCTCACTAAAATAGCCCTTCCTACAAGTAGATTGAATGTGAATGCATCATAATGACTGTGTTTGGAAAGTCTTTCACAGTGCTTAATCACCTTGGATAATTAAGACCAAATGAAGAGAATCTTCAGAGATTTGTCTCGTAGCTGGTGGCAGATTAAACGTAAAAGTCTTTCAAACGAGGAGTCATTGCTCATCTTGTCGACACCTCATTAGAAAGATCGAATCAGTTTGTAGAATATATGAAATATTTATTTTTCTTCTATTTTTTTAAATAGTTTTTTTATACCGTACATGTATGGTGTATAATGTACATATACATATTGACAAATTAATTACAGTAGATGTAAAGTGATTGCTTTGTTGGATAAGTTACTTTACTTTATTGAATGTCGCAAAATACCAATGTTGGTATATTACGCCTAACAGGGAACCAAAATCCCCTGTGATTTTCAAAATAAAAATCTACCATTGCTCTGGTCATTGCTCTGGAGTATGATCAGAGAGTTTGACCGGCCGCAGCCGGCAACTTCAATGTTGGTTTCAAAATAAGTAATTAAGTATATTGTTGGATAAGTCATTAATACCAATAATTCACATTGATTAAGAGGTTAAGAAAAATAACAAGATGTAGCTTCAAAAGAACCCTGAAAATATTTGCGATCCGAGTAAACGCCCATGCTAAATTTAGTCAGTCATCTTCTTATCCGTCTATTCCTTACAGGGTTGCGGGGGGTGCCAGAGCCCATCCCGACTAATTTAAGGCAAATGGCAGGGTACACCCCGAACAGGTCGCCAGTCTGTCGCGGGGCCACACACATACAACCATACACACACACATTCATTCCTAGGGGCAATTTGGCACCAGCCAATCAACCTAGCATGCATGTCTTTGGAGGGTGGGAGGAAACTGGAGTACCCGGAGGAAACCCACGCAAACACGGGGAGAACATGCAAACTCCAAACAGAAAGGACAGTGATCCAAGTCTCGTCCTCACCCGGGACTCGAACCCATGACCTTCTTGCTGTGAGGCCACTGTGCTACCCACTGTGCCACCGTGCTGTCCATGATTACATTCTTTGAACGTAATCATGGCAAATGTTTATGTTCTATTTTAGTTCAAACAAGCCCCACCCCCCCACACATTTTCTTCTACACCTTTAAGCTAATTAGAATTTCTATTATTAGTTTTGGTTCGTTTTGAAACCGAGTTTCTGTTTTACTCACCAGAATACACCTGTCGATCAGTTATGCTCTTTTTGTTGTGATGTAGAAGAAGGAGGACCCAAATGAAAGACAAAACAGGATTTATTAACAGAAGTCAGGTAAATCTGTAAGGCAAAGGGCACAAAATTAACTCAGGATAAAAAGTTCAGATAATACAACAAAATTCCAGGACGCAACTCATCGTCAGGGAGGATGGTAAAGACGACAATGACCTAACGTGGAAGTCCAAGGTGATTTTCCTTAGATAGGGACCAGAGTCCACAGGTGTGTGGTATCAGAAATCAATCTCAGGTGTCCCTAATCACGGTGATGAGGAAGGTCCAGGGTCTCCCTCTATGTTATTGCAGAAATGAAATAGAATATTGTTTGTTCACTTTGTTCCCAGACTGATGACGCTGGTTTTATAACATTAACATTACGTGTGATCGGTGTGTGATATGGATCGGTGCAGCATCAGCAATAACTAGGACGCTGCATCGGTCCGTCGTGGTAAAGAGAGAGCTGAGCCAAAAAGCAGAGCTCTCGATTTACAAGTCGGTCTACGTTCCTACCCTCACTTATGGTCATCAGCTGTGGGTGGTGACCGAAAGAATGAGATCGCGGGTACAAGCGGACGAAATGAGCTTCCTCCGCAGGGTGACTGGGCTCTTCCTCAGAGATTGGGGAGGAGCTCTGCCATCTGGGAGGAGCTTGGTGTTGAGCTGCTCTTCCTCCAGGTCGAGAGGAGCCAGATGGGGTGGTTTGGGTATCTGGTCAGGATGCGCCCCGAGCGCCTCGTGGGCGGGGTGTTTCGGGCACGTTCTACTGGGAGGAGACCAAGGGGCAGACCCCGGACCCGCTGGACAGACTATGTCTCACAGCTGGCCGGGGAACGACTTGGGATCCTTCCGGGTGAGCTTTGAGGATGCAGCCGGGGTGAGAGAGGCCTGGGTTACCCACATGAGACTCTTGCCCCCGTGACCCGACCCCAGAACAAGCAGAAGATGACGGAACGGAACATTACGTGGTATTATCCACAGGAATCGCCATTCAGTTTTCTTTCGTTTTCAAACTTACACATTTTACAAAGACAAACCTTGTTAGAAAAATATTTCTTCACTTTAAAACATTTCCTCCAAAACTAAAAAATAAACTCAAATCTCAAAAATTGTCCAGTCGTCTACTTTGTTTGAGGTAAAAAAAGATTTAATATAACTTTGCTCTTTGTGCAATAAGGTCATCCTCAAACAGAATGGAAAGTGGATTTCTACAGGGCAATACCACAGCACTTCTACCAGTAACTGCTTGAATTAAAAACCCATTCAGGCAGCCACAATTGCATCCTCCCATGCTATCAGTTGCTTGATGTGATGAGTGACCCCGCGGTTGTCACCCCTGCCACTGAGACCATCGATCGTACCGGCCGTTCTGTTGGTCGGGGGATAGAAAGCATTTTGTGTTCTATCGCTGTGGTGTTTATTGCCTCTGCATCCCTCTAAGGGGAACCTTAATGAGCGATGAGAACAATAAGACCTTACACACACATTCACACACACTTGGAGCTGGTGATCGTACAGTGTGAGTCACCACAGAGAAGAAAGCTCTTGCAGTCGATGGGTAATGAAGCTGTAGTAGGGATCACGTCTAAAGGCAGAGAGGCTAACTGGAAGTTGCAAGAGACAAAAAAGTCAGTGGTCTGTTGAACTTACACGCTTTGAATTGCGTCAGTTAGGAGACAGAGGAGTTTTGGGTGTAAAGCAAATCATTTTTAATCGCTTTTTGGACAGAAAAGTTGAGGAAGCTAAAATCCAACATTGTGAACTGTTCCGTTCTGTCATCTTCCGCTTGTTCCGGGGGCAACAGCCTCAAACGGGAAGCCCAGGTCTCTCTCACCCTGGCTGCATCTTCTAGCTCACCCGGAAGGATCCCAAGTCGCTCCCCGGCGAGCTGTGAGACATAGTCTCTCCAGCGGGTCCGGGGTCTGGCCCTTGGTCTCCTCCCGGTGGGACGTGCCCGAAACACTCCACCCGCGAGGCGCTCGCGGGGCATCCTGACCAGATGCCCGAACCACCCCATCTGGCTCCTCTTGACCTGGAGGAGGAGCGGCAAGACACCGAACTCCCCCCGGATGGCAGAGCTCCTCACCCGATCTCTGAGTTAGAGCCCAGCCACCCTGCGGAGGAAGCTCATTTTTGGAACATAGATCGACTTGTAAATCAAGAGCTTTGCTTTTTGGCTCAGCTCTCTCTTTACCACAACGGACCGATGCGGCGTCCTAGTTATTGCTGATGTCGCACTGATCCGCCTGTCGATCTCCCGCTCCATCCTTCCCCCACTCGTGAACAAGACCCTGAGATACTTAAACTCCTCCACTTGGGGTAGGACCCTGTCCCTGACCCGTAGGGGGCATTCCACCCTTTTCTGGGCGAGGACCATGGTCTCGGATTTGGAGGCGCTAATTCCCATCCCGGCCGCTTCACACTCGGCAGCAAATTGATCCAGTGAGAGCAGGACCACATCATCCGCAAAAAGCAGAGATCTGATCCTGAGGTCACCAAACCGGATCCCTCCAACGCCTCGGCTGTGCCTAGATATTCTGTCCATAAAAGTGATGAACAGAATCGGTGACAAAGGGCATTGTGAACTGATCAAAAATAAAAGAGCCGGATGTCACAACCATTTCATTTATGTTTGTAGGTCTCTTGAACAATGAAGCTCAAACATTGCCCCCACTAGATTTCTGGAGGGTAGAAACAAACATAAAAATATACGTGATGTTATTGTAACTGATGAGTCAAATTCCTTTTAAGAAAAAAAGATCATTTGGGAAAAAAAGACACTGATATGAATTTAAGGTTATTTTTATTCCACAAGCATACCAGAAGACTATGGTGTCTTTGATTTTTTTTTTAAAACATTGTAAAGGAAGGGCTGTATGGTGGTGCAGTGGTTAAGCATAGTGGCCTTCCCGCAAGGAGGTTGAAATTCGAGTCCCGAACGGGATTATGCTTGAAACACTGGTCTTTCTGGGTGGTATTTGCATGTTGTCCCTGTTGGGTTTCCATTGGGTACCCCTGAAAGATTTTAAGTACTTAGGATCAACAGTCCAGAGCAATGGAGAGTGTGGAAAACAGGTGAAGAAGCGTGTTCAAACAGGCTGGAACGGATGGAGAAAAGTATCAGGTGTGATGTGCGACAGAAGAGTTTCAGCTAAAATAAAAAGGGAAGTGTACAAAGCTGTGGTGAGACCGGCCATGCTGATTGGTCTAGAGACAGGGGCACTAAGGAAAAGACAGGAAACAGAGATGGAGGTAGCAGAGATGAAGATGCTGAGGATCTCTCTTGGAGTGACCAGGATGGACAGGATCAGAGGAACAGCACATGTTAGAGGTTTTGGGGATAAAGTTCGAGAGGCAAGACTGAGATGATTTGGTCACGTACAGAGAAGAGAGACCGAGTACATTGGCAGAAGAATGCTGGGTTCTGAACCACCAGGAAAGAGGACTAGGGGAAGACCAAAGAGGAGGTTCATGGATACAGTGAAAGAAGACATGAAGATAGTTGGTGTGACTGAAGAGGATACAGCAGATAGTGTTAGATGGAAGAAACTGACTTGCTGTGGCGACCCCTAAAGGGAAATGCCGAAAGGAGAAGAAGAAGATTTAGACCCCAAAATTTACATCAACTCAAAAAATGTTTTTATGAAAACAGTTAAATGCAATTAGACACAATTTTGAGATGTTAATTTATTTAAATGAGAAATAACCAAAAAACTCAGGATGTTGGTTTTGATCTTTTGTTGATTTGATTTGGCAGGTGGTATTTTGATAGAAGTAATAATGTAGAACTTCTATCTAGAAATCAATCGCAGGTGTCCCTAATCTGTCCCTAATTTATTTGACCGGAAAATTTTTTAAAGGTGTAGTGTATCCAAGAAAAATCGTAAATCAAAGAAGAGTACTCTCCCAATCCAAAGGATGATAAAAGATAAGGCAACCAACAAAAAACTGGAATTGACAGATAAAGTTCATCGTCAAAAAGACGTGAAGACAGTTCAAACACATGCTTTAATGAAGAAACACTGTCAAGCAATCTTGTGAAGGTTTACACGAACTGAGGGAATAAAAAAAAAAACACAAAAAAAGACGTTCAACCAGCCTCAGGCAGACCTGATGCAATCTGAAGTTTTACTTCAGACTTGGCTGCACTCTGAATGTTCACGTTCAAAGGACAAGGTGGATATCACTATCAACAGAAAGACCCGGAAAAAGTAGATGGAGCGTTGCCGAAGTTCAGATGATAGATCAGAATTTTTCTGAGATAATGTTCTGTGAACAGGAACGATTAAGCAAATACATTCTGACCAGTGGTGGATGAAGTACTCACTTTTTGTACTTAAGTAAAAATACAGATAATTAGGCAAAAAAAAAAACTTAAGTAAAAGTAAAAGTACCAATAAAAAAATCTACTTAAGTAAAAGTACAAAAGTAATTGGTGTAAATTTTACTTTTTAAGTAAAAAGTAAAATTGTTCGATCACAATTCAAATGTAATTTTTTTGTGCTATAGGGTGTCACCATGGTAACCAGGATAAATACTCTGCAGGGGCGTGACCCCCCTCTCCCGCCTATTTTGGTCCAAAAATTAAAAAAAATAAATAAAAAGAACGGAAAGGGGGCTAGTCAAGGGCCAGCAAATGGGCCACCAAAATGCAGGAAAATGACACTTATTTTTTTAAATGTTTTTTTTTTTGGGGGGGGAGGCCCCCAGTCACTATATATTGGCTTTGTCAATGACGCCCCACCCCCCCTTCCCCCTTAGAAAATTCTGGATCCGCCCCTGCTCTGTGTAACGATGGCTCAACTTTTTACTTATAAGTAAACACAACGAACAACATTCTTCTGACTCTTTTTAATTTGTGCTATTTTTGATGTTAGTTTTTTGGCGCTGAATGAATGCGGAAAATGTTTACTCTCGATTCTGATTGGTCCTTTATTCATAACTTCATCTCTCAATCAACTGCTCTTTTTGATTTTGGCGATGCGGCTTCGAGATGTGCTAAAAAACCTGTGTATTTTTCAAATTCCCGAACGAAAATGTAATGAAAAATGCAAAACACACTTTTAAAAAGTAGCGAAGTAAAAGTACAGATATTTGCTCTAAAAATGTAGTGAAGTAAAAGTAAAAGTACAGGTCTCAAATTTTACTTAATTAAAGTACAGATACACAATTTTTTACTTAAGTACAGTAACAAAGTACATTTACTTCGTTACGTTCCACCACTGATTCTGAGTATGTAATAATCTAAAGGGCAGGATCTATAGTTGTTCATGGCGCTCATTGAGCACCCAAGTTTCTTTATGTCTCATAGAGTGACAAAGCAAAAGATAAATTTTTTAATAACTCATCGCCAAAAAATATGTTGATTAAAATAACTGAACACAATATGTGTGTTCGGCTAATTTGTCACTATGAAATTGCCCCTAGGAATGAGCGTGTGGATGATTGTAAGTGTGGCCCCATAATTGTCATGATGTCACATGCCACCAGAGGGAGCCCTGGACCTTCCCTCATTACCCTGATTTAGACATCTGAGGGTGATTATTCTGATGCCACCCACCTGTGGACCCTGTCGCCTATTTAAGGGCAATCAACCCAGACTTTCTCGTCAGGTCATACCATCCCTTCCAGTGAGATCTCCCTGATTGCCTGACCATGAAATACATTCTGAACAATGACCTCACACCTCACACTACACCCTGTTACCATCCGGTCGTAGGTTCAGATCCCTCGCATTCAAAACCAAGAGAGCCACATCCTCCTACATACCCACCTCAATCCGACTGCTGAATGGCTGAGGGGCCTTGTGACGGATGGGCATGTACTGGAAAATGATAAGTAAATGTTCTCATTTATTGATTTTATTGTTTTATTCTGGTTTTACTTATTTATATTTTATTGTTTTATGATGTTTTTAATGAATGTGGTTTTGTATGTGGTTTTTAATGACTGTGTTGTCCCGGCGCTCTGGCTGCAAGTGAAGTTCCTAACGGACAAATAAAGCTATAATTGATTGATTGATTGATTGACCTCTTGCCATGCAACTAAAACCTTGTTTTTCTTTCACAGCATTACTGGACTTCCATACTCAAAGAAACCATGTTTTCTGTCCTGCAATTGGGTCCTCCTCCTTCCATTTGCACAGCGCTTCATGACTGGTAACTTGTTCGGGGTGTAACCTCCCTCTCACCTGAAAGCAGCCAAGATGGGCTCCGGCACTCCCTGCGACTCCATTAGGGATAAGCGGTTCAAAAGACAAAACTTTATTAAAATGTTCTTGTTAACTTGGAAGCATTAATTTTACTTTTCAATTCCCCTGTTTTTGAGATTTTTCACCAAATCTCCGTCAAGCTTCAATCCTCTACTCTTTCGACGCCACTTCCCGATACTCGAAGAGTCTTGTTTGAAATCTAAACCATCTCCAAACACTACCATGTTCTGTCATGGTAGCTTTTAAGTTCTCAAGAGCCTCTCTCCTTTATTTTCTGATAAACACTTTCGTACGACTCGTGGGAGGTTTTCCCTTTCACACAATCTCTGAAACAACTTCTGAAACAACATATACGAGCTGAGTTAAAAGGATAAACTCAGTTTCCAATGTCAAAGTTTACTTCAGCAGAAGTTAGGAAGATGAATAAAAAGGTTTTAGAAGTTGGATAAATGAGCAAAAAATGGTCTAATAATCACCATGTTGAATCCCTGACAGCTCATTGCTATGCCAGCAGCTTGGGTTGAGTACAGCATACAATTTAGATGCATTCAACCTTGCAGAATTGCAAAAATAACCGAAAATTGTACTTCTAGACAGACACCCGGAGGCTACAGAAATACAAGAAGAAACAGGTGTTTAATTCAAACAGTTTGAACAAAAAAGTCGAACTGATTGCGAAATGTCACCGCCATGAATGAAAAGAGAAAACCAGAGGACATTTGTAATGTGGCATTTTAAAAATGTTTTTATCCCAAACACGATTAAAAATAATCTCTGGGGTTACTAGATTTATGTGCCTTTCAACTATGTTTTTTATTTATTTATTTTTTTATTTTGAATTACTCTATTCATCCCTCACCGGGGAAATTTGTTTTGCTGCACTCCTTACACCGCAGCAGGCTGCCCTTCAACGGCGCCAATGGTGGGAGAAGCGGGGGCTAGGTGTCTTCTCCAAGGACCCTAGACGTGCTCTCCGTGGGACGCGAACCCGCGATCTTCCGGTCCGCGGGCGAACACGCTAACCACGCGGCCACCGTCTCCACCCAAATGAAAGTGATGATAATTATCACAATGGTTGAGTCCGTCTGTTGAAAGAATCCGTTCCGTCGTGTTCTAATATTCCGAGGCCGGGTCGCAGGGACAACGGCCTCATACGGGAAGCCCAGGCTTCCATCACCCCGGCTGCATCCTCCACCTCGTCCGGAAGGATCCCAAATCCTTCCCCAGCGAGCTGTGAGACCTAGTCTCTCCAGCGAGTCTGAGTTCTGACTTTCGGTCTCTCCCCGGTTGGATGTACCCAAAACACCTCGCCAGCGAAAAGTGTTATCTGAAAAAGCCGAGAAAAGTGTTTGATATCATTTTTACCAGAAAATACTTTTCTTGTTGATCAATTCTGTTTAAATCTTATTATTGGTTTGGTTTGTCACACAAATTAGCAGAGATTCCAATTTCAGGCACATTCTCCTCAGAAAGCCAGCTGGCCTGTCAAGTGGGGATATTAAGAAATGGAAGTTGTCTAGACTCATTTATCCATTTGTTGGATCATCGGACTCGCCAAATATTTGACAGGCTTAAGTGGAGAAATAAAAATACAAAATGAGCCAATGTACAAAGTCTTCAAGGGTTCAAACTGGTCGCACATGACAAAGACCACCCTGAACAGATTCCCAATTGAAAACAGTCTCAATGCAAAGCTCTCGCAAGAATGTATGTTTCTGTGACTGTGGTAACCGATCAAGTCCTTGTAAGTCTATTCTGCCAACAAAATTTCTAATAAAGCCTCTTAAAAGACGATCTTTCAAAGAAAATCTGAGTGAACTGAAGAAATCTGAGTGGAATAAGACAACTATTCTCAGCTGAATAGAATTTATATCAGATTGACTGAACTTTTGGCACTCTCAATGAAAGAAGACAAAAAATTTTGCCTACAAAGAGAAGGGCGGGTCAGTTGGTAAAGCAAGCCTCTTGTAAACCGTAGGGTTGCGGAATCTATCCCTCACCCAAAGCTGTCCAAAGCTGTCCAAAGCTCGCCCATGGTGTCATTGAGCAAGAAACCAAACCCCCGATGGTTGCTGGAGCCTTGCATGGCAGCTTCCCCTATCAGGTATGAATGTGTGTGTGTGGATGGGTCACTGGGACCTATGCCGTAAAATGCTTTGAGTGCCGAAAGGTACAAATATAAAGTGCTGTATAAGTAAACTAAGTCAATTTACCAATAAACCAAATCTTTTATGAGCAAAAATATGGTATTTCCATATATATAATTGAAGGTTTTAAATGTCGGGACTGTCGTCCGCCTGCCTCTCAACTATCCTATGAGAACAATCCCCCAGTTCTATCCAAAGGTCTCAGACTGGAAAAGATCACGAGGCAAGCCCCGTGCTTGATGGCTCGACGCAATTGCGGGCAACCTCCAACAACTCGGAGTAACCGTTGAGAAAGCAGAACAGCTGGCTTAAGATAGCCAGCACTGGAAAAACGTTGTTCATCTGGTCGGCTCAACAGAAGGGAACACGACCCACCCCTTTGTTGGAGCCCTGATTGTTTGATTTATGTGGGTATGTTCAAATACAAGTATGTAACATCAGAATACCTACCTTAGGTCAGGGATGGATTACATGGCATGGTACTGTGCTATTTATATCAGATTGGCATAAAAATACAGAAACAGAAAATAATAGAAAACATACTGTGTATAATCTACTAAATCATTCATTTTATTGACTGCATTTCTCTAAAAATCAAGTAAAACAGGCTCTACTCCATCACCAGCCCCACAGTTCCATTTACACTGACGTTTCCACGGTGTCTTGGGCTAATTCTGTGCACAGCCTTGTCTGCAAATCCCCGACATTACCATCACTGCTGCTGGAAGATAAGTTTAAGTTAAACAAATCGAGTTACAGGAGTTGTTTTCTCAAACTAAAACGTATTGTGTTCTCAGCCGTCTACGCGTTCCATGTTTTTGCACAAAATAGCATAACTAGTTGAGGATTAGAGTCCAGCTGACACCAGTAGTGCTGCTTGGCAGACAAAAAAGGCTTAGCTACAGACAGAAACTCTGTGGAAGTCTTGGTGAGATGCTTTGTAAAAAAGAAACCCCAACAAATCAAACAAATTCATTTATCCATTTTAAATCAGGCGAATTAGTTTTATACATAAAACTAGAAAAAATCAAGAAAAGAAATCTCTGATGGTTGACAATCTGGAGGAAGTAATTGGTATTTTTTAAGGTTTCCAAACAAGAAAAAGTAAAAAAGTTCAGGTTATTCTATGTCGGCTGCGCAATGGCGTGATAGTTAGCAGAGTGGCCTTACAGCAAGATGGTTGGGGTTTGAGTACCGGGAAGGGATGATGATTGTAGCATTGGCCTTTCTGTGTTGAGTTTGTACTTTATGTTCTACCCGTAAATGCGTGGGTTTTCTCCGGGTACTCCGGGTTCTTACGACCCTCCAAAAACATCAGGCTAATAGCCAGTCCGTAACTGTCCCTAGGAGTGTGGATGGTTGTTTGTGTCTTCTTCTTAACTACTTAAGTAAATAGTACTTGAGTAAAAGTACTAAAGTAAATTCTGTTCCAATTACTTTTAAGTCAAAAGTAAAAGTATTTGACCCTAATTCAAGATTTATTTTCTGTGTTTTAAGGCTACAAATAAATTCTAGAGTAAAATTTTCTCAATGTTTATGTCAAACTAAGCACAATAATCCATAGGGATTGCAAATGTGGTGGACAGCTCACAATAAATAAAGATATGGTTCAGGGTAATTTTGAGTGAGGGTCCACCTGGCTCTGCTAAACAGTGTTTAGCATACAGTAGAAGCAGATAAAGATGTGTCTTTTTCCTTCGTGCAAAAAGTCTTTTCAGCCCAGCAGCAGAATTTATTTAACTAGAACAATGCTTGTTTTTCATATTTAAATAATTTACTGGTATATGTATATAGTATATGTAGAAAATCAAGTAAGTTGTACCCTCGATGGATAACTGTCAACAATGATGACTGTATTACTCCTTTTCTTTTTAGAGACTAGAACACTTTTTTTTTTTTTTGTTCTGTTGTCTTCCTCTTACCCAGCTAACAATTTAACGCTCCCAAAATGTTCTGGAAAGGTTTGTCAAAGGTTAGCACAACATTCCTTATAGGTTATTTTTGGTTCTCTAAAAGTTCAAACGTTAGTTTTTGGTTTTCAGAACGTTCCTTTAACCTTAATTTTAACAACAGTGTTTTGAATTTGGTTCTCTCAACTTTCTGGGAAAGTTAGGTTCTAACATAACCACCAATTAACGTTCGGAGAACGTTAGGTTTTGGTTATATAAAAACAAATCTTTAGAGAACTTCAGGCTAACGTTCCCTGGAGGTTCTCTGTTTGCTGGGAATCCAGAGCCGTGTTTTGGGGCACTGCCTCAGATAGGAAACCCAAGCTTCCCTCACCTCAGCTGCATCCTTCAACTTACACAGGAGGATCCCGAGGCATTCCCCGGCCAACTTTGAGACATTATCTCTCCAGCAAGTACTGGGTCTCCTCCTGGTCGGACATGCCCAAAACACCTCACTAGCATTCAGGAGGAATCCTAACTGGATGCCCAAACCACCAAGTTGGCTTCTTCCAACTTGGAAGAGAAATTAACTCTCTTCCAAGCTCCTATTTAGGCTAGAATACCAACCATGTGAAATTGTATAATGAGTGGTAAATTGAAATTTTTGAAGTAAGAAAAAAGTAAACTTTTGGTTGGTTTTCTTTGTACGAACTAATAGACATAGTACATCTGCAGGATCACTTCTGTATATGAGTCATAATTATGTTGTAAAACTATTTTGTTACGATTTTTTAACAGCGATAGTCCATCAACGCCATTGGCAGAAGTATGCTGGGTTTGGAACCACCAGGAAAGAGGCCTAGAGGAAGACCAAAGAGGAGGTTCATGGACGCAGTGAAGGAAGACATGAAGATAATTAGCGTGACCGAAGAAAATGCAGCAGATCAGGTTAGATGGAAGAAACTGACTTGGTGTGGCGGCACCTACAGGGAAATGCTGAAAGAAGAAGTCCATCAATGCCATCAACGTCTTTTCAAGGCCAACATGTTAAAATCTCAGGGTTGGTTATTACAGGTCTTCTTGGAAAATTGACATTATTGTTGCAAGTGTCCAAATGGTTTGTCTGCTTTCTTCGTTTTGGTGTTTTTTTTTGTTTTTTTTTTCTTTTTCAATGGTGGCACTGCTTTCAAACATGGATTTTCATATCCAGGTATTGACCCAATCTCATTCAAGCCAATTTCATTGGCAGGTAAAGTCACAGTCTGGCTGGAAATCTTTACAATCCATTGTGCAGATTCTTGAACACATAAACACATAACACACGAATAAATTAAACTGTTCTTCCTACCAATCAGATTTCAAGTTAATCTAAGCATTAACTGCCAGCTGAGTACTGCCAGCAAGTATTGTGTGGTTGGCGTTTTTTTTTTTTTTTTTGTCAGCCTGTAATTACCTAATAAATGGAAAATGACAGATTTAATGTCATGGCCATTTACATTGTTCTTGGTTTTTTTTTTTTTTTTTTTTTGCTTTTTCCAAAATACTTTGCATATTTTTTGAGAAAACTAGGACATTGTCAGAAAGTCTAGAATAGCGTGGGACTATGGGTGCCATTAGACGGCTGGTCACATCTTCATATTTAACAGTGGTCGTGGCAGTGTACATTGCTTAGATAATTGAACATTTTCAGCCACTTCTGATGAGTAAAAGTTTGTTATTTTTCTAAATAACATTGCTATCTGTTCTAAGCTAGCTCTTGCTGCTGCCATAGAAAGAGTCTGCTAAGGGTTTTCACTGTACAGTCAACTGTAGAGTATTTCTGTTCAAATCATGTTTTTTTTTTCTTTTAAGAACCGTAAATGGTTATTTAGTGGCATCTTGACTTGGACAGAGTCTAAGCGAAACACATTATCCCGCATTGGTCAATAGGTTGAACCGATATGTCCATTAACACAGTCAAACTTTAATATGTGGTGGACACAAGCTTGGGTTTCAAATCTTCTCCTTCCTCTCCTGTCATCATTTACCTTCAGGGGTCGCCACCAGTGTTGTTTTCGTCAACGATGACGATAATGAAATGATTTTGTTGACGAAGCTTTTTTTTATGACGATGGCGTAACAATAACAAAATAAATGCAACATTTCTGTGATGAAAATGTGACGAGACGTTTGCAAGTTTCCGCTGATGAAATGAAAATGTAACGAAATAGGCGTCAGACTTTCACATTTTTGTCTGAGAAAAGAAAAAAAACACAGCGGCTGCATTCTTTCTTTCACGGCAGCACGCCCCCCCCGCCCCAGACACACACACAATGCTACACATTTACACTGTCTACACAACACACCTGGCGGTGGCAGTAACAAAGAGGCTTGGTGGTCAGAAACTTAAACTTTCCCACATATTTTGTGCAAACAGCATGCTAACTTCAAGCTAATGCTAGCTTGTCGGCGCTGCTAACTTCCTTAGTTAGTTTGGTTGCGCGAACGACTGCTTTAAAGACACAATGCA
The DNA here is from genome assembly GCA_902685375.1 of Neostethus bicornis. Lineage (NCBI taxonomy): Eukaryota > Metazoa > Chordata > Actinopteri > Atheriniformes > Phallostethidae > Neostethus > Neostethus bicornis. The sequence continues at coordinate 9,900,172 of LR738553.1, read as the reverse complement.
ATGTTTACTTTGGTTACAGAAGTTTTTAAGAGGTGTCATTTTAAAGTATGAATAAGTTACAACGTTCATCACTCACAGAAGAATTTCTATTTATTTTACATTGTTTTCCAATGTTTGCTATTTTGCGCAAGTTAAAGCTCGTCAGGGTTTTTTTTTTATTTTTTTATCTCCCTTGCTAAAACTAGACGAAAACTCTTTTGGGTTTTTGTTGACTAAAATGTGACTAAAACTAAAATATAAAGAGATGACAAAAATGTGTCTAAAACTTAAATTAATTTTTGTTCCAATGACGAAGACTAAAACAAAAACTCAGATGGCTGCTAAAAACAACAATGGTCGCCACAGCAAGTCGATAAATTCAAATAAAGTCAGTCAACTCTTTTCATTTAAAGAGTTATAAATAGTGGCAGACCTATTATGTACGGTAGGAAACTTTTAGTACATTCTCAGACATGCTTGTTTGTCTTTCTTTTGTTAAATAACCATATTACCAAACTGTTTATGAAACGTAGTGCAATTTAGGTTGGAAAAACATTTGCAAGACATAATGGGGTGCAATTCATGACACTAAACGATAAAGCTGGGTGAAGAATGTCATATAATAGTTTTCCAATCTCCCCTCAATGTGCTTATGTTCGTTTACTGGGTTAGTGAGCCAAACCAGTTCAACAGCTTATCGACAAGCCTCAGCACTGAGAGTGCATTAGCTGACCCGCCACAGTGGTTGCAGAGTAAGTGTGTCATCTTTGCCATGGCACCGTAGAACGTATTCAAATGGAGTGTGGATGTCATGCTCTCTCTGCTAAATGTATTAACTCTGTGGCTGAGCCACGCACATCTGCAATCCAACCCTCTATAATAACTTTCTAATTAAAAAGTGCCATGCACAATTAGAGCCAGGAAATCATGATCCAATAAAGTCATAGCATCAAGCATGATATTATCTTCCTCGAAAGTGAAAGGGCAAAGGACACGTATATTATCTGTGGCAGAGTAATTATAATGACGAAGGCAGAGTAACATTTTTATACCGTGGTTTATTTAGCATTAAGTTATTGTTTTTTTGTGACAAACTATTGCAAGGGTGAATGTCAGAGAAGTTTTTTTCTTGATACAGCACGACAGTATTACAGGGATCGTGAAGTGCACTGAAACACTCCCTGTTTATATTAAACTGTGGATATACAGGGTATGTACAGGCTAGAACGAAGAGGAATGAAGATTAGTCAGAGTAAGACAGGGTACATGTGTGTGAATGAGAGGGATCCAAATGGAAAAGTGAGGTTACAGGTAGAAGAGATAAAGAAGGTGGAAAATTTTAAGTATTTACGATCAACAGTCCAGAGCAATGGAGAGTGTGGAAAAGAGGTGAAGAAGTGTGTTCAAGCAGGCTGGAACGGGTGGAAAAAAGTATCAGGTGTGATGTGTGACAGAAGAGTTTCAGCTAAAATGAAAGGAAAAGTGTTGTAGTTTCCTCCCCCACCACCAGAGGGAGGCAGGGACCATCTCACCTTTCCCCCAATTCTACCTGATGAGGACCACCTGCATCCAATCTCTCTGCTGCCTATTTAAAGGCAGCCTCACCTGCTTTCCTCGTCGGATCTTCATGGCTTTCAGCCCTGGCTGACTCCCGACCCAACAGATATCCTTTGGGACTGAGATTAACTCTTTAATAACCATGTTGATCCCTTTTTGACATCTGCTTCTTTGCTTACAGCCTTGCTGATCTTTGGTTAAATAAAATCTTGTTTGATGTCCTGCATTTGGGTCCTCCTCCTTCCACATCACAACAGAAAAGTGTACAAAACCGTGGTGAGACCAGCCATGCTGTTTGGTCTAGAGACAGTAGCACTGAAGAAAAGACAGGAAGCAGAGATGGAGGTAGCAGAGATGAAGATGCTGAGAATGTCTCAGCATGGCCAAGAAGAACGTGGTGTTTTATTTGCATCTTTTCAAAGAGTAAGACATTTTGTAAAGTGAAGTTCCAAATAGTCAGTTTTAAATGTTTACTGACATGAATATGAAGATCAATAAAAAAGAGATTTTTTTTATATCATAAAATGCCCAGACAAATTCCACCTAAAAGACAACAACAGCACCAGAGGTTTAAAATGTCGGAACAGACAAGAAAATTTATGAATAATTTACTTTGTCGCGCAGTTAAGGTACCGTGTTCCTGTGACTATAGTAAATTATTTAAGATAGCTCAGTGGTAGGTTAGTCATCTTTGGACCGGAGAGTCCCGGGCTTAAGTCCCTCTGTGAGCTCATCTCACACCAAAGTCTCCTTGGACAAGACACCACACCCCATTTACACCCACCTCTGGTCTTGTCGTTAGTTGCCCGCTGCGTTGTTCAATGCGGCACAGAGATTTCCCCATGAGAGATTAATGAAATATGCCATTATTACATTAAAGCGCTTAATCAAACAATTGCCATTAAAAAAAAGATGCCAGCAATAGTTTACATGTTCTCAGGTGTTCGGTGTCATTGTGTTTACTCAGCATCTCGTTTATCTTGCTGACATTGTCCTCTTGTAAACGTTAAGATGTGAACATAAAGCTCAAAATGTCCTTGACATCATAACAGCTGTCAAACACGTCAACTAGTAAAAGTACCGGGAGCAGTTTTGATGATGAAGATAAAAATGTTATGCTGGTAAATTTCTTTTTCATGCGCCGAGGACGAAAACTGCTTATGCGTGACAGTCAGTGACTGCTGTGCATAAACACTTTTTTGATTTTCTAATTTTGGAAAATGTGAAAAAACAAGATGGCAGCCACTACTTACAAGGAAGTACCTTCCTCGCCAATGTGTCAGATTAAACCTGCAATTCTATCTGCATTACTAACAATATCACATTGTAATGCGTAATTATTACGCACAATACTTAAAAGCAATGAATGTTAATTTTCTAAGTCGACAATGACTTGAATAAGAGGAGGGAAGAGGTGGAGGAAAAGCTGGAGAGGTGGAGGTTTGCACTAGAAAGAAGAGGAATGAAGATCAGTCAGAGTAAGACAGAGTACATGTGTGTGAATGAGAGGGACCCAAATGGAAAAATGAGGTTACAGGGAGAAGAGATAAAGAAGGTGGAAGATTTTAAGTATCTGGGATCAACAGTCCAGAGTAATGGAGAGTGTGGAAAAGAGGTGAAGAAGTGTGTGCAGGCAGGCTGGAACGGGTGGAGAAAAGTATCAAGTGTGATGTGTAATAAAAGAGTTTCAGCTAGAATGAAAGGGAAAGTGTACAAAACCGTGGTGAGACCTGCCATGCTGTTTGGTCCAGAGCGGGGGGGGGGGAGGCGGGGGGCATAGGCGGGAGCATGACGTCATAGACAAAAAGCCCTTTAGAAAATCCTGGAGTCGCCCCTGAGAACAGGATCAGATGGATGGCATGCTTTGTTTAGACTGGTTAAATGGCGTGCTAGATTTTTTTTTTCCTCCTTTTATTAATTGCCGCCATTTTAGAAAATTGGGAGCTCACATACTAATTTGCTGTTCCTATTTTAGCCTCTAGATGACAGCATTTAGAACACGCAGGTAACAGCGCTGCTGCCCAATGTATAACGTAATTCTACACGCGGGCCAGGTGCTATTGATTTTATGACGGAGGCTGCGGGCCGAATGAAAATTGACAACGGGCCGTATTTGGCCCCCGGGCCAGACTTTGGTCACTCTTTCTGGGAGTGACCAGGATGGACAGGATCAGAGGAACAGCACATGTAAGAGGTTTTGGAGATAAAGTCAGAGAGGCCAGACTGAGATGGTTTGGACATGTACAGAGAAGAGAGACCGAGTACATCGGCAGAAAGATGCTGGGTTTGGAACCACCAGGAAAGAGGACTAGAGGAAGACCAAAGAGGAGGTTCATGGATACAGTGAAGGAAGACATGAAGATAGTCCCGTATATTGTGCATTCAAGGTGTTCTGTCCATTGTTTTCAAAGTTGAAAATTTGATCTCTGGTAATGCATGTAGGATCACTTCTCCTATGTCAGGTTACCTTGCTGATCTATGCACCAACAGGAAGTTTACCATGCCTCCCAGCAAGATCTGTGCTGAGTAACAGACTTCTGATGTTAAGGTGTGAATAGAAACAACTCCAACATAGTCTTTTTCTATTTTTTTCCTCTTCTTTTAAATCAGGGGAACATGAGGCCTGGGGCTTGTGGCCTTGTTATTTTGACAGAGCTGAGCCAACATTGCTGATGTGAGTGCGCAAAATGACTTTCAGAACCAGCAGTCAGTCATTTCTTCCTTGTTCACAGAGAGCAAGTGCAGCACTTCTTTTTTTTTTTTCGCATCAGACTCCTGAAATAAAATCCGGTCTGATGGCTCATGGAAGGAATGCTTTAAACAATCTGATCTCCGAAAAGGAAAAGGTTCTAGCGGTCAATTTGCTCAAAACATCCTGATAAAATACCTTTAAAGTTTCCTATTTTGATTGCTTTATCTCTGTTACTATGGTTTTGTGTCTTTCTTTTCGACTTCCTCGCTGGAAACTATTTGAAATTGTCATCTGAGTGGAAGATAATGGGAAACCCATGGGAGTGCTGCCAAAAAAAACAGGAGACAATGTTATCACCTCACCAATCAGCTCACAGTGAGCGTGCACATGTTCTTTCATCTGTTCAGCTGAGCTTCGATGGTGAAGACCAGAACGTCGACTTTACAACAATTTACCGTAGCAGACAATCTTAGGAGGCTGTTCAAGAAAGCCTGTTCTCATTTCATGGCTTTCAGTGGAAGGATATGTAAAAGATCTCTTTTGGTATTGATTTGTGGATCAGGTGATTTTTTTTGGGCACCAAACACAAGTATTCGTAAGACATTTTGGACAAGACGCTAGTGCATTAGAACGAAGTTACGGGCTATGATGGTTTTTCTATTTTTATGCTTCTACGCAATAAGCACTCAGCCTGTCCCCGTGTCTGTCCGACAATGCTTCCATAACACGCAATATCTCCCAAACCATGAAAGGGCTTTTAAAAAAAAAAAAATGTCCGGCATTACTCAGCACCACCTGGAGATGAACCAATGGGTTTTTTAATAATTATAATAATTATAAAAATTTCATTTGCAACGCACTTTAAATCTCCAGTGGAGATCTCAAAGTGCTACAATGATCAAAAGGAACAACAAACAGGAAAATTATATAAAACCACAACACAAAAAACAACACTAAAAACTTTGTTGAAAAGCCTTTAGAAATAAAAATGTCTTCAGTCAACCTGCCCAACAGCTAGCTACCCGACGGCTAGCTATGTCATACAACAACATGATTTTTTTTTAGCTGTTGTGAGTGAAAGTTTAAAGGTTTGACAGTGAAAGGTTGAATATTTTGATGGTGAACGACAGAAATTATTTTCTGTACCGTTCCTTCGAGCAGCGGGGTTGCAGGAGTCTGTTGCTGAAGCTGCTCTTCAGATGGTCCACAGATTCATGAAGGGGGTGGGAGGGATTTAGCATAATTGATTACAGTTTTGCTTTCATTCTGTCCCCCATCACCTCCTTCATGCAGGCGAGGGGCCTCCTGCCGGTGCCTAGAGTCAGGACTAAACAAGAAGAAGCTTCATTACAATTTTATGCTGCAAAAGTCTGGAACAAACTTCCTGAGGCTGTGAGACAGGCCTCTACTGTGACTATGTTTAAATCTAGGCTGAAAACAGTTCTGTTTAACTGTGCAATTTTTTAATTAGTCTTTTATCTGTTTTAATGATTGTATTTATTTGTTGTTTTTAAACATTTTGATTCTATGTTTTATGATTTTAATGCATTCTTTTTCTTTTCCTTCTTGTGAAACACTTTGAATTACATTTTGTATGAATTGTGCTACAAATAAACTTGCTTTGCTTGCCTTGCCTTCATACCAAAAATTCTGTAAAGTACCGAAGAAAGCAGGTGAGTTTATCCATATTTTCTGCCTTTCAAAATGTCTATATTTGACCCATTTGGTCGACGCAACTTCTCTGTTCATCAATTTACCAAATATCTTGATGAGATCAATGTGTTATCAACCCAAGATCCATTACAGCCCTCTACAACTATAATCACTTGCCTTGGCAAGGTTTTTAGGATTTTTTGTCATGTAACCAACTGGAAAACCCACAATTTATGATTTATTCATCACGTAAACAAACAGACTTCCAGACAGCTGCCTTGCAAACACTCCTCAAGCACTTCCTGCCCCTTGTGGTCCTCGCTGCTTGCTTCATTGGTATTCGTCGCTTTGAGTGTAATTTGGTCAGGTTCACAATTCAAATCTACAATTAGCCTGTGACTTTGTGCTGTAGATATAGTATCTGTCCCAGACATGAAGCTTGAAAAGGACCCCTGAGATCTCAGGGTGACATTGGAGCACTTCTTCTACACACCGACACCAGGTGGCAGTTGAATTGTCTGAAGCTTACAGACTCTTTCTTTTGAAAAAAAGAAAAGTTGTAATTGTTTACAAGGCATTCAGAGTTGCAGAGCTTGGAGGGATGATCCTTATTATGTAGCACGTGTTGCTACAGAGACAGAATGAAGAGATGCCTGTTTGGCCTAGGCTGCCCCAAAGGGAGCTCCTTTCAACAACGGGCTGATGGATGCTCATGTTTTGCTTCTCAAGGTTTTTCTACAGGCTAACAGCAATGTTTTTCTTCCATTTTTGTGCGATCTGCATTTATGAGAGCAACTGTCAAACGTTTTTTTCTGCTTTTGTTTGACATCCTAAAATAATGTGAAAAATAGAAATTCCCAAACGCCTCTTCTGACTTCGGCAGTGAGGCTGTATGTGGCATTTTAATTTGCTTTGCTTTGCTAAAAAATCAGACATCTTTCAGTAGATATCATTTTTGACGGTCATTGTGCTGGAAGGCATGCGTAATGAGAGTCTGCTTTGTTGATGTGTCTCGGAGATATAAAATGGAATCTTTGGCCTCACAGAGTGGTCATTTACCAGGTGTGTATGTTCTTCTACTATGGGATGAGTTCTTCAAACAAGGTATTTTTAATTTTATTTTGTGGAATCTCAAAGTTTCATGGTTAGACATTCTCCAATGTGAAATCAAAGCTGACAAATTCTTGCAAGTAAATAGAAGAAAATACATAAGGAACAGAAAAGAGAGCAGTTTGTCTGAAAAAGAATCTCAGTTGAACATTAGATAGACTGCCTTTGCGGGTCCGGGGTCTGCCTCTTGGTCTCCTCCTGGTCGGGCGTGCCCGAAACACCTCGCCAGCAAAGCGCCCAGAGGGTATCCTGACCAGATGCCCGAAATTCTCTCAGGTTTCTCTCAACCCAGAGAAGGAGTGGCTCGACACCAAACTCCTCACCCAATCTCTGAGCAAGAGCCCAGCCACCCTGCAGAGGAAGCTCATTTCGGCCGCTTGTATTTGCGATCTCAGTCTTTCATCACCACTCACATCTTGTGGCCATAGGTGAGGGTAGGAACGTAGATCGACTTGTAAATCGAGAGCTTTGCTTTTCGGCTCAGGTCTTTACCACGACGGATCGATGCAGCGTCCTAGCTATTGCTGACACTAATAGACGGAGTGCTTTCAAAATGTCTTAGTGTGGTTGGCTAGGAAGTCATAATGCTTTCTGGATAGTCAAAGTATTCCGATAATTGCTGTGAGGAACATTGAGCAGTGATAAGTACAGGTCTGTCTGTGTTAGCTTTCAGAGCGCTATGTACAATTTCGGGCCACTTAGCTTACGGAACAATATGATTTGTACTCCAACATTATTGTGTGTGCATTAATTGACTTCTTTATCTGCACCCGCTACCCCAAAAACGGGTCCTGTTACGAGACATGCCTGTGAGGCAGATTGCAAATAGTCACACAGTGTATTGTAGTATGTGTTACAACTGAATAACTGTTCTAACGGTGTTTCAGATGTTGTAAAAAAAAAAGTCGGATAAAGTTTGACTTTTGTCTCACTTTACACGTTTTACAACTTGCCAAATAGTCTAAAATATGCAATTGGCAAAGAAAACACAATTGTCTTTTTTTGTCAGAGTTACATATCTACGTATTTTTTTAAAAAAAAAAAAAAAAAAAGAAAGAAGAATTAATCTCAAACTAGACTTACCGGTCGAGACTTAACTTAGGTGTAACTTTTCTTTCAGTTCAATTTGGCTAATGCACCAATAAATTTCAAATAATTGATTTTTCTCTTTGTTAGGCCTCAGGTGGCATCACCTCCAAAAGATTACTTGAAAGGATAACCAAGGGAGATGATTATGTTGTTTAACACTAGGACTACCATTTGACAATGGTAATTTGACCAATTTGACAATTAGCGCTATAGCAATGACGCCATTTACGGAAGTGCCTCAGTGACTGACAAACGTGTTCTCAAATTTATATTTGCTCACCTAGATTTCACCTGAGTGATGTTAAAACATTTACTAGGCAACAGTAACTACGCTACTGTCAGGTGTGGGAAAAAGTTCCTATGTATTTAATAGAGGCGTCAAAATTACGGGTGTGGAAGTTAAAGGAAGAATTACTCAGAACTCGTTTTTAGTGTTTAATTTCAGTTGATTACAACAGTATAAAAAAAAAAAGATGTAGAAAAAGTCAAAAGTCCAGGAACGTCAAAGATCAATGTGACTACAGTAATTAGACGTCAACTTCTGAGAATTGTCAACTTCTAAGAATTGTCAAATTGATGGCTTTGGTAGTTCTTGTATTAAACAACAGCTGGTGGATGTTTAATGTTTCGAGTTTGAAAAGAACACATATAACTTCAATGGTGGTGGCCTCTTTGAAAATCAATAAAGAGTATATAATGGCGTGCTAAAAAATGGGGCCAAAAACCAAAATGGTAGTCCTGTCTGGCAGCTGTTTAAATGAAATGGGTTGGATGGAGATCGAAAGGCTTTCTTTAATCCACTCCCTCAATGTGGAGAACTGACCCTGCTTTTCTTTGTTTGACTGGTTTTGCTCCGAATGGGGATCCAGCTTGTTATTAAAGAGTAAAACACTGAAGAACAAAGACTTATTAATGATGCAATTTCTCTTCCAAGAAACCAAAAATGTGTTACGAGTGAAAAAAAACTCTTTGAGATATTTAAGTGTTTTACTGTTTTCATTTCATTACTTGTAATAAAATATAAATGGAATTCATATTTATTAGAGATAAGAATTTATAATACGCAGTTTTATTAACAAGCAAGAAGAATAGTGTAGACAGAGGGCTAAGTAAGAAATATCAAGAACATGAGTTAAAAAATGAACCGGACCATGAAGATCTTTACAAGCTGATTAGAAAATATGATGGCTAGTATTTGACATTTAGTAGTGATTTTTGCTATTCTTGTTCCCCTGAGAACACAATTTGACCTTTAAATACTCAATTGAACCTGTGAAAAAAGATAAAATCAATCATGTGTTGAGCAAGACAATGTAATATGACAGCTGCTGAGAAAAAGGAACATCATTAGTTCCTTGTGGTGTGTCAGGCAGATTTGTCCACTTGGTGATAGCCCGACTGTCAGAAAGGCAATATCACCGAACAGATGACACCACATTATATCAGCACATGGGAGGAATTCATTAACATGATCTTACTGTCATCTCAGTTCAGAAAGCAGGAAAAGAGAGGAACATAACGATCATCCTAGATTGGTACCTCACTGATGGAGTACCTTTTAAATGGCCGTGGATCCCTCTATCTGAACTGTCATTCCATAAATGGAATCATTTGTCCAACATGCCATGTGTGACAGCTAAGGCTTGGGCCTTTTGCTTGGACAAAGGTTTAGTACATCAAGGCTATTGTTGAGTCAACCATGACAGTTGTACATGCGATGTAGTTGTTGTAGAGCTGGTAGCTCGACCAAGATTCCCGTAGATGCGTTGCCAATCCAAGTTTGAGACAAAAACTGAAAAATGAACAATTAAAAATGATGTAAATGACTGCCATAAAAGGAAACCAATCAAGTGAAATGAAAGATTCACGGTTCTTTGATCTGAATTTAAAATTCCAACTGTGTGTTTCCCTCAAAATTGGGGCAATTCTTCCTTCAGTGATGACTTTTTTTTTTTCAATTCCTCATAAATCCATGCTATTGCCACGTGTCGTTGTTTGCCCGTGTTGGATTTTTGTAGTTAAACATTCCAACTTCTATATCCAAATAAATTTGGGGTGGTGAATTTATAAAAAAATACAAATCTTAAAGACCTTAGCCTAAACAAGAGGCCCTTGATTTTGCTGGTTGATGTACATTTCTACCCTCACCTAGTAGGGATGGTATCCATCACTACCAGCCATGGGTAGTGATCGAAAGAACAAGATTGCAAATAAAAGCAGTCAAAATAAGACTCCTCCATGAGGTGGCTAGGTTCTCTCTAGAAGATTAGGGCTAGAGCTCAGCTGTCTGAAAGGGCCTTGCAATTCCTCCCTGCCTAGAGCTGAGTGTCTGGGCTTCTGTGCTTAGTGCTTAGGCTTCTGCCCCCGCCACCAGGCCCTGGGTCATCTAAAGTAGATGGCTTGGTATTTGGCTTATATTTAGACATGGAAAAAGAACAATTTGTAAGGATTCATAAAAATTTGGAAATTTTACCTGCTTGAGTCAAATTTTCATGGCCCTACCAGCCATGGTTAGTGATTGAAAGAACAAGATCGCAAATAAAAGCAGCCAAAATGAGTACTCCTCCAAAAGGTGGCTAGGTTCTCTCTGAAAGATTAGGGCTAGAGCTCAGCTGTCTGAAAGGGCCTTGCCATTCCTCCCTGCCTAGAGACGAGTGTCTGGGCTTCTGTGCTTAGTGCTTAGGCTTCTGCCCCCGCAACCTGGCGCTGGGTTATCTAAAGTACCATATTTTCCGCACTATAAGGCGCACTGTATTATAAGGTGCACCTTCAATAAATGACATTTAAAAAAAAAAGTTCAATATATAAGGCACATCGCCATTATAAGGCGCTACAGTAAAGGCTGGGGTTACGTTATGAATTCACTAAATGGCGCTGCACTAAAGGGAATGTAAAAAAAAAAAAAAAACAGTCAGATAGGTCAGTCAAACTTTATTAACAATTACAAAACATCTTTCTGTTTTTACTCCCAAAATGAATAAACAGCTTTTTATTATTTTCTCCGAGATAAAGTATTAGTATTTTCGTGTCACAGTTTATCTTCCATTGAAGATAAAGTCTGTTTAGTCTTACTTACTTGGCGCAGCGCATCCTCTTGCTTCCTCCACTTCCCCAACATTGATTCATTCTTGTTAAACTCTCTCGCTGCGGCTCTATTCCCGTGTTCTACTGCGTGACCGATCGCCTTGAGTTTAAACTCTGCGGTGTAACAGTGTCTCTTGGTAGGAGCCATTTCCAGGTCTTTACACAAACACACAAATGGAAATGAGACGCCCTTTCATATATCCCAGCATGCACCGCGCACTACTTCTTCTACGGAGGAAATGAAGTCGGCGGCTGCTTACTGCAGTTGCGACACCTGTTGTAGCTCAATATTAATCCATATATAAGGTGCTCCAGGTTAAAAGGCACATTGTGGACTTTAGAGAAAATTTAAGGTGCGCCTTATAGTGCGGAAAATATGGTAGATGGCTTGGTATCGGTCTTATATTCAGTCATGGAAACAGAACAATTCTTATGGATTCAAAAAATTTGGGGGAACTTTACCTGCTTGAGTTACAAAAAAAAAACCTAGTAAACTCCCTTTGGGAATGAAATAATGACAAACAGGCTGAGTAAGAGATCAGGACAGATGTCAAGCAGAAAATGATTCCTAATGAGTCAAATGGAGCAAGTTACTCAACTGAATCAGAAAAAAAAACTGAAGGTGAACAGAGGGGATGTTGGGAACATCAATCATCTGTGAAAATGACAGGTGCCAGGAGTAGAAAAAGAGCGATTTGATAGTGCTACTAGCAACCAACTCTCATTCCATCCTGCCACGGTGTTCCGTACAATTGAAGAAAAGTGTGAACACTCTCGGTGAGATAATTGACATGGAAACATAAAAGTGAAATATAAGCTGCCTAAAGTTAAAAAAAAAAATCCATGCAGTCTAAAAAAAAAAAAGCTGGTAGCATTTGTGATGTGTTGACAACCACAACAACCTCAGTTTAGAGTTTATGCATCTAGTAGATGATCCAGCTGAACAGTCCCTCTAGCTTTTAGTTTCCGTAACTGCTGAGAAGATACATTTCCTCAGTATTAAATTGGCAAGTGATTAATCGTAGAAAAACTTGATATAAATATGCAAAGTTTGCATTTCATTTGGGGAAAAATGGAAGAGTAGTTCTTAAAAGGTGGCTTCATGTTATAGATGTTCTCTGGTATTCATCGATTCATCTTTGGAACTGCTTAACCCAGATGGGGTTTAAAGAGGGTATCGGAGTCTATCCTGGCTGATTACAGGCGAGAGGTGGGTTATACCCAAACCGGCCGCACATATGTTGCAGCGCCAAAGACATAAACAAATAACATTCAGAGCAGAGGGGAGCAAACTTTTTGATTCGCGGGGCACATTGGGTTCTAACATTTGACCAAGGGGTTGGAACAGGAGCACAGGAATGGCATGCTTTGGTAAACAAGCACGCTAGATATGGAAAGCCATTGGGACCACTACACGCACGTAATCTAGCGTGCTAACGTAAAAATCAAGCGCCATAGCGCTTAAAAACGTGTGTAGCGCGCCAGGTTTGAAATGAAGGTTTTAAATTTCCCAATAATCCATTTTACAAGTGCACATCACAAAAACACACGCATTTTAATGGGAGCAATGTTGTTGTTTGTGCAACAAAGCCAATATACAGTATCTAGCGTGCGCCAACTAGTGAGGAAATATCAAAATGGCAGGGGAAATAAAATCTTAACATGGTTTATTTTTATTTTGTTTTTTTCTGGTTGGATTAAAGTGTTTAACAGGCCTTGTGTGCCCCGCGGGCCGCAGTTTGCCCATCCCTGATTCAGACACACAAAGAAAGTCCTTCTTAGAGGCAATTTTTGGTGGCCTATCAACATAAAATGCATGTTTCTTTTGCAGGGTGGGAGGAAACCGACGCACCCAGTGAAAACACACACAATTACAGGGAGAACATGCAAACTTAACACAGAAAGGCCAGCAATTCAAGCCTCACCCAAATTGGAGCTCAAACTCCTGACAGGGGTAGCCTCTTACTGTTGGGCCACTGTGCCACCATGCAGCTCCTAATACCCTCTAAAATTAGCTTTCCTGTGCTGTACTTTGATTTTGAAAAAGTAAGACCATGACAGCACGGAATCCCCAACAGGGCATATAAATCATTAAATTGTCTTCAACAAATTTTCTACCAAGTAAAATCCCACCAAAGTTAAATTCCAACTAGAATACCAATGGCGCTGGTTGCGAAGTAAGACAGTCTTACATTGCTTATTCAAGACAGGACTCTAACCAGTCACCTTCAACATCCAAGCCTGTAGCTAACAAGCGGGACAAGTTGGCCGACCTTATTAGCTTCAATTTGGACTCTAGAGTCAGACTCTGTGATGTGGACCACCAAAGTGCAAACTGACACTAGAGACAGGCAGACTCACTGCTTAACTTCACACCAGTCTTCCAATTGATGATTTAAACGAAAGCCTAAATGTAACTCTGAGAGTCTTCTTTTCAACATGTAGTCGAGAATTGAAGCAATAAAGTAAGTCCATTTCCATAGACCAGTTTTTGGCTCAATATTAGTGAGGTAAAGTTTGAAACTAAAAATCATTTAAATCTAAGTAAATTTTCCCAACAACCCTTAATCTAAAGATAAAATTGGAAAAACAATTCTATCTTTAGAAAAAATTTAATCTCATAAGCTAAAAGTTGTCCAAAAACCTATTTAAGTTTGATTTGGCAATGGAGAGAAATCAAAAATCATTTTCCTGTGAAAACTATCAAAATTTATTTCTGGTGTCTTTAGCAACATGCTCTGAAAAATTCTTCTACTCAAAAGGACTCGGTGTTATAAAGTTGGGCCAAGCTGCAGCTCGGTGGATATTTGGCCGCACTATGGGAAGCAGCAGCTGAGCCGACAAGTTGGCAATGGGAATATTTGGAATCTTCAGCTTCTGCTGACTTATTTGACCAAAGCTCTACTCAGACGGGGGCAATTATGGACTACCGGAGAACACGTAGTGTTCTCCTACTCAAATGAGTGATGACTCTTAATCCAGTTCAATTTGTATGTGTTGACAAAATCTTTTTGGGAATAACTAGCATTGATTGGCTAACAGTTTTACTTTTGCTCATAATTTGAAAGTTTCTTCTAAGTATAGGAACAAAAGGTTGTGCCCCTCTTTCTCTCTCTCTCTCTCTCTCTCTCTCTCTCTCTCACTCTCTTTTTAACATACTGTATCCACCCCTTAAATGGTGAAATTTCTTTCTGTGCTACATTGCACCACAGCAGGCGGCCATGATGGCGCCAATAGTGGGAGAAGATGGGCTCAGATGTCCTCCCCAAGGATACTTAGGCAAGGGCCAAGTGGGAATTACACTGGCTTCTCCCGGTCCAAGGGCGATGTCACGATCCCCTCACCTGCCACCAGAGGGAGCCCTGGACCTTCCCTCATCACCCTGATTGAGACATCTGAGGGTGATTATTCTGATACCACACACCTGTGGACCCTGCAGCCTATTTAAAGGCAGTCACCCTGAACCTCCATGTCAGGTCATACCATTGCTTCCAGCCAGGTTTACCTAGTTGCCTGACCATGAAACACATTCTGAACAATAACCTCTTGCCATGCCACTAAAACTTTGTTTTTTCTTTCATAGAATTAAAGGAAAAGTGGTTTTGCTGAGGTATTAGAAAAGTCCTAAAAAGGTCATATTGGACTGTTTTTTTTTTGTTTCCTTAACCAATTAGGACAAAAGATGTGAGCCAAATCGAAACTCGACAGAAGTTACTGTCAGACTTTTCAGCCAACAGACTGAATCACATATTTGAGTTCAATTTCAGCCGTAAGCTTGTTTCTTACATCGAAGTGTAGAGTCTAATACTCTGATTCTCACATACTGCAGATATTCCAAGTGGCGCAGGTAAGAAAATCCATTGAAGTTAGAACTTGCAAAGGGTTTGTAAGGGTATAAAAACTGGGGATTTTGTTGAGTTTAAAATTCAGCAAAGTGGAGCACGTTGAGCGCCAGCATTAGACTTTTCTATCTGAGAAACAGAGAGATGATTAAAGTATCTCTTAAACAAAAATGGTGAACATAAGACAGACCTTACACAAGTAACTGAAGCAAGCAATTAAGGCCACAGTTCTCTCCAAGGGTTTTGCACTGCTGATAAAAAGTCCAAGAAAGAAAAGTCTAGCTTAGACAACAAGCTGTCACTTGCCTCTCACTGGCTGACTGACTCCAGTGTCTGCAGAGAGCCCAAAACCAGCCATCTGTAATTATGTGAAATGACAGTGCAATGATATAATAATGAGATTTCTATATGTTCATATTTCTGTTCTGGGTGTCTTTGGATCCGGCAAACTACTGAATACCATGGCTTTTTGTGACAAGGATTGCTGTGATGGTGCACTAGATATCAAAGGACACCATGATTGACCCTTGATGTAACTCTGGTTGACACCACAGGATGGGAATGTGTTGGAATGGTGGGTGAGGGTGTCCTAAGGGTTGTTGTTAAAATGGGTCAAAAGAACGGAGTTTCAAGCAAGACAGTTTGACCTTTTGAAGGGATGATTATTTAAATACTTGGTTTGACAGAAACTTGACACGCAACCACACACATGGGCCGGAAAAAAGAGAGCCCAATAGTTGTGTCGTTATAATTTAAATATGACACAATTATGGTATTTTTCTCATTAAAAAATCTCATATTTTCTAGCCCTAAGTTTTGAGATTTTCAGTGTTTTGCTCGGCGCAAGCTTGTTTTCAGTTTTGACATCGTTAAATAAAAGACTTTTTTTGGAACCATCTGATATTCAGCTTTGTATCGACGTGACAAACCCTGACACTGCCATCTAAACATTTCTTACAGTTTCTTTTCTTTTTTTTAAATTTAAGTATTCATATAAGTGTCCATTTACTTTTTGTTGTGTGTTTATTTTGACAATACATTAGGTTTTAAAACCCCTAGATACAGAGCTAATATTGTCTTCAGTAATGTTCTTTGTAAGGCTCATGCTATAAATCACGGCATCCCACCAGGGTTTCTATTTGGCCCACTAAAATTTTCTCTCAGTGTGACATTTCTTAGTTTTGCTTTGTTTTCTTTCATTATTTCTTCACACATTCAATTAAATGGGTAAGCAGGGATTAGAAAGACGAGACATGTATAGACTTTAGAGTTAAATTCTTGTGTTTGTCTCGTTTTCCTCAGTCATTAAAATTGGCTGCAAAGCTTGGGAGTTGTATGGCAAGGGCATTTAGAGGGACATGTTTGTTTTTTAAAGTACGACACGAAATAGTCTTCCGCTTAAAACTGGGAAGTCATACTCTGCAGAAATATTTGCAGCACTGCTAACGACCCATGAATAAATGGGCCTTTGTCTGTTTAACTCATCTCCTTACTTGCCATCCACAGTATGTGGTTAAGGATGTGCCTAATAAATGAAGTTGGTATGACTCTCATTATCCCCACTGACTCATTATCTCACATTATCTCATTTGAGAGGGTGCAAGTCCAGTAATTAAACCTCGTAACTTCTTGAATGTGCTGGAAACTAACTAAGCCATGGCAACTAGCTGAGCAGTGTTGCCCAAAAAGCACCAGCGGATAGCTCTCTCAAGTTTTTTTTTTTTTTTTTTTTCCATGTGACAGAAATGATCTTGTAAAACAGAGCACAAATTATAAGCATGTCTGCAGTGAAGCAGACGTTTGTAACCTTTTGCCAAAAGCAGGCTAGTTATAATGGTAAGAATAAATTGTTGACAGGTGTTGGTGATGTTTGGTGCTGAGGAAAGCGAGTTGTGACAGGACCAGTCAGAATAAACTAATGACCAATTAGTAAATTGATGCAGAATGACCAGAGCAGAAATTACATAGTGGCTATTTTTATTTATACATGGAAGCTAAAGTGTAACTGACATTTCAGGAAAAGGATGGCAACCAATTTGAAAAGGGGCAAACGTGATACTGTAAATGACTACAAAGAGGGGTTAATTGATTAAAAAAAAAATAAAAAGGAAAGAAGGGTACAGGTTTTTCCAACCACAGAAATGGAATGTTCACATCATTTTGACATATTGAAAAAAAACTATGTATATATTGAAAAAATTGGGTTTTTTTTTCAATTGAGATTTA
The DNA here is from genome assembly GCA_902685375.1 of Neostethus bicornis. Taxonomy (NCBI): domain Eukaryota; kingdom Metazoa; phylum Chordata; class Actinopteri; order Atheriniformes; family Phallostethidae; genus Neostethus; species Neostethus bicornis. The sequence continues at coordinate 9,882,940 of LR738553.1, read as the reverse complement.
AGGTCGTGAATTCCTGCAAATTCCGCCAGCAAAAGGGTGGAATGCCCCCTGCGGGTCAGGGACAGGGTCCTGCCCCTTGTGGAGGAGTTTAAGTATCTCGGGGTCTTGTTCACGAGTGGGGGAAGGATGGAGCGGGAGATCGACAGGCGGATTGGTGCGGCATCAGCAATAACTAGGACGCTGCATCAGTCCGTTGTGGTAAAGAGAGAGCTGAGCCGAAAAGCAAAGCTCTCGATTTACAAGTCTGTGGGTGGTGACCGAAAGAATGAGATTGCGGGTACAAGCGGCCAAAATGAGCTTCCTCCGCAGGGTGGCTGGGCTCTCACTCAGAGATCGGGTGAGGAGCTCTGCCATCCGGGAGGAGCTCGGTGTCGAACCGCTCCTCCTCCAGGTCGAGAGGAGCCAGATGGGGTGGTTCAGGCATCCGGTCAGGATGCCCCCCGAGCGCCTCGCGGGCGATGTGTTTTGGGCACATCCCACCGGGAGGAGACCAAGGGGCAGACCCCTGACCCGCTGGAGAGACTATGTCTCACAGCTGGCCGGGGAAAGACTTGGGATCCTTTTTGGTGAGCTGGAGGATGCAGCCGGGGTGAGAGAGGCCTGGGCTGCCCATTTGAGGCTGTTGCCCCCGCGACCCGATCCCGGAACAAGCGGAAGATGATGGAACGGAACGGAATTGCATCGAGGGCGGTACAGTGGTTAGCACAACAAGAAGTGGTTCACAACAAAAAGGTTAGTGGTTCAAAGTCCCAGGTGAGACGAGACTTGAAACACTGGTCTTTCTAAATGGAATTCGTATGTTCACCTTGTGTATGCATAGTTCTTTTTTGGGGGGTATTGCTTATTGAGCTTGTTGGCCACTATCAAATTGCCCCTAGAAATGAGTGGGTATGTGTAACCCCATGACAGACTGGCGATCTGTTTGTAGTGTACCTTGCCTCTCGCTTTAAATCGTCGGGATAGGCTTCAACACTACTCGCAATCCCGTTAGGGATGGGTGGTTCAGAAAACGAAACAGAAAGAATTGCATTAACATATCCACATCTTTGTGATCCTTCACTTGTAATCAATAACCTGTCATCTCCACAATCTATCAAACTATCATACAACTTAATCTCTCTCCGCAGGAAAGAAAAAAGAGCCAACTTGCAAATATCATGACAGGAGATTGATTAGTCTTAAAATGAGAGAAAACAATAATTTACTGGAATTCTTTTTTTGTAATTTGATAAATTCCGCTGGCCAGGAAGCACGGCTGAGATTATCAACATTACAGTGGGAAATCTCGCCAGCTGGAGCCAACGCTGAGTAGCCATATCTTTTCACACTGCCAACAACCTGCTGAAGAATCCACTCAGATGGGCTACTGAGCAAAATTCACCTCCACAAATTATGCATTAGTTTATGGGGAGCTTATCACAACACGATCATTTCCCCCATTATTAGAACAGCAAACAAATGAGATTCCACATGGAGATGCATTGTCATGTCCCGTATCGTTTTTCACAAGCTAAGCCTACAGGCCTAAACCACCCACATGTTAGGGCTGGTCATTGATTACAGTGAAGCATTCATTATGAGCATGTCATCATTCAGCTGAAAGATCCCTGAAGCAGGATGTTAATCACACTTTATGTCACTCTGTGCTGTGGTTTTTGCTAAAGTGAAGACTTTGACGGAAACGAAGCTTTGTTATTGTACCCTTGCTTACTCTTTGCAAACATGTGTTTGGTCAAAATGGCAATAGAACCCCAATTTAAGTGATCATTGACCAAGCAACTAACACACAAAATATAGGACAAAAAGATCAATTCGGATTGGTAAAGCATGCTGAGATCAGTGACGCAAAGAAAATGGGATATAAGAATAGGAAAATTTCAATTTAGAGGATACGTGAATTTAGAAACATAAAAATCAAGCCCCAGACCTTCCGTGGTTACCATGGTTGAACGTTTTGTGTGCCCCGCTGATGCTAGAAGCCATGTTGTTAGGGACTAGAGTCACCCACTCAACCCGTCGCTGGAACCCCACCCCAGAGCAAGACTCGAAGGTTCTGGCTCTGAGGTGGATTCACTTACTTAGGGCATGTAAGTGAATATGTGGTGGCTGTGCCCTTGGCTCATATTGCTCAGCATGGCTCAACTCAAATTTGGGTATTGAGTCCTCCTTCCAGAGGGCTCACCACATGCAGAACGGGTTGAATGAAAGGCTTGAGGGAAAGGCTTGAGTGAAGGAGTTGATGGGCAGCAAGAATCATGGTTTGGGCTGTAGAAGTAGGATATGGGTACGTCGCCTCAGATGCATTACAGGCTGGATGTTCTAGGACCTTCCAATTGGAAAGACACCCAAAGACAGACCTAGGATCTGCTGGAGGGATTTTGTCTGACAGTATCATAGCTGGCCTGGGAATGCCGTAGCAATTTCCCGAAGGAGTTATAAGATTTGACAAGGGTAAGGAAAGTCTGGGCCTCCGTGGTCTGAGGCTCTGCATAAGCAGAAGATGACAGTTCAGATGGGAATGTACAAATCGAAGCGGAGAAACAGATTAAAGGACACAAAAATATATTAAATGGCAATCAGTCAAGAAATAATTAAAACATGACTGTCAGAAGTATTGACACTTTCCCAAGAAAAAACTAAAATTAACATCTTCTATTCACAATATTTTGGTCCTTTAAAAAGAATCCATCTTGACAGTTCATGTGTATACTATAATTACACAAGATAAAACTTGTACCATTAGCTTCACTTGAAGCAATATGCAAAGATTAAGATTTGTGCTGAGTGGTGTGGCTGGTGGATTGCTACAGTAGACAGTGTGTCTAGTAGTGTGTGAACACAAGTAGAAGCTATCTTTTAGATGCAGAGATGTCTTATTATCGGCTTTCCGACTAAATGGAGTTAGCAACTTGCAGAAAGCAGAGGAAGTAGTGTTCCTGAAGTTCACATTTGGTTGGCTAAGCCAATCTGCCCAGTCTGAATTTATTAGTAGGGTGAGTAGGGAAGTCATTTCCAGGGGATTGCACAAACCTGGCCAACATTAGGGTCCCAATTACCTGTTTGGCAGGGTCGGGTAAGGCAAGGCAAGGCAAGGCAAGGAAAGGAAAGGCAAGGCAAGGCAAGGCAAGGCAAGGCAAGGCAAGGCAAGTTTATTTGTATAGCACAATTCATACAAAGTGTAATTCAAAGTGCTTCACAAGAAAGAAAAGAAAAAGAATGCATTAAAATCACAAAACATAGAATCAAAAAGTTTAAAAATTAAATAAATAAAATCATTAAAACAGATTAAAAAAAGAGCAATTAATAAAAAGCACAGTTAAACAGAACTGTTTTCAGCCTAGATTTAAACATTGTCACAGTAGAGGCCTGTCTCACGGCTTCAGGAAGTTTGTTCCAGACTTTTGCAGCATAAAATTGAAATGCAGCTTCTCCATGTTTAGTCCTGACTCTAGGCTCCAGCAGGAGTCCGGTCCCGGAGGTCCTCAGAGTTCTAGATGGTTCATAAGGTACTAACATATCACAGATGTACTTTGGTGCTAGACCATGGAGAGACTTAAACACAAGCAGAGCAGCTTTAAAGTCTATTCTCTGAGCCACAGGAAGCCAGTGCAGAGACTTTAGCACAGGACTGATGTGATCGTATTTTCTAGTTCTTGTGAGGACTCGAGCCGCAGCATTTTGAATAAACTGCAGCTGTTTTAAAGCTTTTTTGTTCAGACCAGTGAGTAGACCGTTGCAATAATCTAACCTACTGGAAACAAATGCATGGATAAGAACCTCTAAGTCTGTTTTAGAAACCAAACCTCTGATTTTGGCAATGTTTTTCAGGTGGTAAAAGGCTGCTGATGTAATTGATTTGATGTGACTGTTGAAGTTAAAGTCTGAGTCCATTATTACTCCCAGATTTCTAACTTGATTTGTCGGTTCCAGAGAGAGAGATTGAAGGTAACTGATGACACTTTCTCTTTGTTTCTGTGGGCCAAAGACAATGATTTCAGTTTTGTCTGAGTTTAGCTGGAGAAAGTTGTTTTGCATCCAGGCTCTGATTTGTTGAATACAGTGACAGAGTGAATCCACAGGTCCATGTTCACCTGCTGTCAGTGACACATAGATCTGAGTATCATCTGCGTAATTGTGATAGGACACGTTATTACTGGCTATCAATTGCCCTAACGGCAGCATGTAGAGGTTAAACAGCAGGGGTCCAAGAATTGACCCCTGGGGAACCCCACAGGTCAAAGGCATGTGATATGACACACAATTTCCAATTTCTACAAAATACTTGCGTCCTTCTAAATAAGATTTAAACCAACTAAGCGCAGTACCAGAAACACCAACCCAGTTCTCTAACCACTGTAGAAGGATCCCATGATCCACAGTGTCAAATGCAGCACTCAGGTCCAACAGGATTAAAATAGAGACTTTGCCAGCGTCAGTGTTCACACGAATGTCATTTGTTACCTTGATCAGAGCTGTCTCTGTACTGTGATGAGGTCTAAAACCTGACTGGAAGACATCAAATGAGTTGTTCATTAAAATAAATTTTGTCAGTTGTTGGTAAACAACTTTCTCAAGAATTTTTCCTGTAAACGGTAAGTTTGAAATAGGCCGATAGTTTTTAAGTACTGTAGCATCAAGACTACTCTTCTTTAAGAGTGGCTTGATGACCGCAGTTTTAAAGGCACTTGGGAAGGTTCCGGTTTGAAGTGACACATTGACTATTTGAGTGATTGGTGCCAACATGCTGGTTAACACAGATTTTAGAAATCTGGTCGGTAATATATCAAGAGAGCAAGTAGATGAACTCAGACTAGTGATAATTTCTTCAACAGTTGTTTCTGTTACTGAGGTGAAGTCATTTAGCTTTAACAATCTGGATGGTGGTAAGATTGTCATTTGAACCGTGGCTTTGATGGAATTTTTGATGTTCTGAACCTTATCATTAAAAAATACAGAGTTATTCTCTGTGCTCTCTCTGACGACATTGCATTTTACCTCTAATTGCTGATCATCCTCTCCTGTTCCACACTATTTAAGTGAGTGTCTTCTCTCAAATACTCAATTCTGTTCTCAGTCACGCCCACATTAGAAAGAAAGCAGAATGTGACGTTGCAGTGGCAACTTTGTGTCTGGTTGTCAAATGGGGAGTCGTACATGTAAAATTGTACAACTCAGAAAAACATCTTATTTTAACCTCTTGTCTCTGACAGGGTTGTGAGGGGTGCTGGACCCTATCCTGGCTGATTTCAGGTGAAAGGTCTTACGCATTCCTTTCATAGTGGCCAATCAACCTAACATTCATATTTTTGGAGGGTGGGAGGAAACCGGTGTACCTGGATAAACCCACGCATACACAAGGAGAACATCCAAAATCCACACAGAAACAACAGTGTTTTAAGCCTTGTCCCACTCGGGACTCAAATCCACTGTGCGAATTCCTGCACTACCATGCAACGCACCACGATAAGTATATAAAAGAATATGCTCTAGCTTTGCTAAATTGGTTAAGTTAACAGCGTATTTGTCTCCTCAAAACAAGATTTATGCTGTGTTGTGCATTCACCCATACGACAGGACTAAACGGGGTGCCATTGCTGGGCAGAATTCACAATGTCAAAAATGGAAGTAACATAAATAAATGTATTCAAAGGTTGTGTTTTTTTTTTTTTGGCAAATATAAAAAAAATCTAACCAAACAAAGGTCTTATGTTTATCATTTACCATATCTATGCTGTGACATAAGTTTCATTATTCCTCTGTAGCCCGTTAACCCCTTTTTAAAGTCAATGTGTGGACCATCTGAGCATGGTAATGGTTGGAGAACAAGAACAAGACTTGTTGGCTTGAAAAAAATAACTGACATCACTCGTTAAAAGGAGTGAGAGAGGAAATTAAACTTCTTCTTCTATTGGCACTTCCTTTCAGGGGTCGGCACAGCAAGTCAGTTTCTTCTATCTAACCCTATCTGCTGCATCGTCTTCGGTCACACCAACTATCTTCATGTCTTCCTTCACTGTATCCATGAACCTCCTCTTTGGTCTTCCTCTAGTCTTCTTTCCTGGTGGTTCCAAATCCAGCATCCTTCTGCCGATGTACTCTCTCTCTCTCCTCTGCACATGTCCAAACCGTCTCAGTCTGGCCTCTCTGACTTTATCTCCAAAACCTCTAACATGTGGACATCCTCAGCATCTTCGTCTCTGCTACCTCCATCTCTACTTCCTGTCTTTTCCTCAGTGCCACTGTCTCTAAATCAAACAGCATGGCTGGTCTCACCACAGTTTTGTACACTTTCCCTTTCATTTTAGCTGAAACTCTTCTATCACACATCACACCTGATACTTTTCTCCACCCGTTCCCGCCTGCCTGCACACACTTATTCACCTCTCTTCCACACTCTCCATTGCTCTGGACTGTTGATCCTAGGTACTTAAAATCTTCCACCTTCTTTATCTCTTCTCCCTGTAACCTCACTTTTCCATTTGGGTTCAGAAACAGTTTCATTAATAAATTAGATAAAACTAATATTTTAACTTTTACTTTTTCAATCTTTTTAATGCCAACGTACATTTTCCCACTGTGGCAAAGTGGAAAATTAAAATGACTTGATTTCATACTGATAAACATAAATACATACACTACAGACCAAAAGTTTGGACACACATTCTCATTCAAAAAGTTTTCTTTATTTTCATGGACATAAACATGGTTGATTCACAGCGAAGACATCAAAACTATGAATTAACATAAAACAATCTTGCCATAAAACAAATTCTAAGAGTCTATTCAGTAGGACTATCGGCTGTGTATCCACCCGACTTCTGCACAACACTAGTGATGGTTCCAGACACATTTATAAGGTAAGAAATCTCTATAAACATGTTAAACCTGGCAGGGCACGCCTCTGAAAAGAAAACAATTTTTGATGACCACCTCTTGAATCTCATGAAGAGAATTCCAAGAGTGTGTAAAGCTATAATCAAAGCAAAATGTGGTTACTTTGAGGAATCTAGAATATAAACATTTCTTAGTATATTGTTCCACCCTTTTTTCTTAAAATTATAATTCCATACGTGTTAATTCATAGTTTTGATGTCTTCACTGTGAATCAACCATTTTTATTTTCATAAAAATAAGAAAACTCTTTGAATGAGAAAGTGTGTCCAAACTTTTGGTCTGTACTGTATGTGTTAATCCATTTTTTTTCTACACAAATACCATGAGATCAACTAAAGGGCAGCCTGCTGCGGTGTAAGGAGTGCAGCAAACAAATTTCCCCGGTGAGGGATGAATAGAGTAATTCAAAATAACAAAAATAAAAAAATAAATAAAACAATCTTTGGGAGGCATTGGTAGATCCCGATCACCGTATGAGGTGAAATAAGATCATTTCCCACGCCACAGCTGGTGATCCCTCACGGTACATTTGTGTGCTTCCTCATGTTCCAAAAATGTCCTGCTTTGTTTTACCTGTTTGTTTTGAGCATGTCTTTTTAACGCTATAACAGCGAGCAGCCACGGGTACAAAATTCCTGATATCCTCTCTGTTTTTTCCCAGGTTAATTCTGTTAGATTTATGTACTGTCATGGAGACACGGGCAAATTCACATGCCTCAGGATTCAATTTTGCACCACACATGCATTTCTCTATGCACCTTCATGCTTTTCCTGTTCATCGCATTTGAGCGGTGGGTGAAACAACTCATCAGAATCCAGACTTTTATTTCATACAAAATGGGCTTTGACTTCATCAGTTTGTTCATTCAACAAAATGGCAAAACGTCAAAAAGAATCTAAATATATTGATATTCGCAAATATGTTCAGCATTCATCAATTTCTGTTCAAGTCTAAATGTGGTTTAGTGCAACCATCTATCAACGGAAGACCTCGGAGCTTCCAGACTAGAATTTCCATAGTGGCGATTTTACAAAACGATACAAGTACATGATATTTTGTCGATTCATTTGTTGAATATTTAGATCACAGTGGGAAAGGGCTCAGTTTTTTGTCTTCTGTTCTACAACCTGTTGGTGTATCTTTATTTTGACATATATTTTGTTCTATGTTAAGTTCTCATATCTTGAGTTTTGGTTAGTAAATTATTAATTTCGCTTTCGATTTAGTCTGAAGGTTTGCTGTGTTTTTATTATAAGAATTATAGTGGGGTGTTGTCTTGCAGATTTTTTGCGACTTCACCAATCATCCCTGGCATGTGCAAGTGGACGGAGAAGGATCCAAGACAGAATGCATTGGTCCATTTGAGTATGGCAGTCCAGTAATGCTGTGAAAGAAAAACATACGGTTTTAGTGGCATGGCAAGAGGTTATTGTTCAGAATGTATTTCATGGTCAGGCAACCAAGAGACCTGGCTGGATGGGATGGTATGACTTGACAACTGAAGGGAAGACTGGCTGCCTATTTAAAGGCAGCTGCAGAAAGATCTTCAGGTGTGTAAAATCAGGTAAATGAGGAAAGGCCCCGGGTTCCCTCTGGTGGTGGGCGAGGGAAACATGACAATCCCCAGCAATAGAAAGTCAAAAGACATACAGTATTTCAGTTGTAGTGTTACAGTCACTATGAGACACGCAGTAGCGGCGTGAAAGTGCCTCCAAGCGAAAACAGTTTTTTAGTATTCAAAAGGGTCACTATTCGATAGGCGACATTTTCACCATTTTCATAGTTTGTCTATTATTGGTAGCTATTGTGTAGGGTCCACAAGCAGGTCAATTCCATTCTGAATGTCCCCTCGAGGTAGGTAAATATGTGGTTTATAAACTTGTCTATGAGTACGACTGTTCGAAAAAACCCTTGTAAAATTAAGCCCTACAGAGAACAAACAAATCTATAAATAGACTGGTGTGATTTTGTTGAAAGAAAATAAGCAAAAAGAAAAAAATTATGTCACAAGCTTCATTTCATGTGATATTGATTAAAAAAGCTTATTCTGGTCATGGATTTGAGTTTTACAGCTAATAACAAAATTAATTTTTCTTACAGGTTAGGGTGTTGTTTCACAGATGCAGCTCGTAAAAATTAGATCAATAATACGATTTCTCATGATCATGTTAAAAAACCCTTAGTTCTGTTTTCTTTGTGTTTTATTGACACTCAGTAATAAAAGCAAAACTAATTTGTATGGATAGAAGATACATATCGATTTTAAAGATATAATGATGCGCAAAAAATCTGACATGTCTGAACGTTTGTGAAGTCCATGTGGTGTAGCTTCATTGTACGTCTGTAGCAGTACGTAAATATGTAAGGGATCATATGTGAATTTCGTGAGTCCAAGAATGTTTTTTTTCAAGAGTCTTAATAGTTGGCTCGGTGGAAGAGTTACTGTCTTTTGAGAGGGAGAACCTCGTTCAATTCCCACTGAGCCTATGCCGTCCCTAGGACCACAGGAATGGCACGACAACAAAAAAGAAAAAGACGATAATAAAAGAGTCACAATACTTTTCACCTCTACATCAACTTTCTTATTAACTCCCTAAAATAATATAACTTTTTATGAGATTCTTTTGCAAATTTCCGAGCTTAAACTTTTTGCTTTAAAGAATAAAATAAAACCCAAACAAATGATCCCAAAATTAATTAGTAACTCATTAAAGAAGCCTCCAGCTGGCTTTTGTTGCCGCTAACCATGACCTGCCCGGGGGAACTGGTAACTCCAAGAAAACATTAGTTTAAAGAAATCGAATAATCAAAGCGACAAAACAACTCAACCAAATGGATGCACCCAAATAGAAGAATTAATTTCATAACAAAAAATGTGAAAATGGTGAATGGAACTTAACTTTTAATTCTAACCGAAAAATAAGACTTACCAGACCTTATAATTGTGATGGCTGTTTATACGGCCATTATTCTCGCCAACGTATATTTTTCCATCAAAAAAAAACAAAATCTTGAGGTACACCAACAACCCAAAAATGTCAAAAAGATTCTCTAAACAAATTTCAGTGATTTAATTAAAATCAATCAAAAGCAATTTCTTATGCAACCACGCGGTATGATCGGCCGTTTTGAAAGTTGTACATCTTATTTTCCATTTTATCATATTTGGTTCCAGACAATAAGCCTTTCAGAAGATTTACCCAGAATGCAACAGAAACATTCCCTTCAAAAATGTCTTGCGGAGAATGTCAAATTTCATTAGAATCCAAAATGGCACAACTTTAAAATGCAGACCGAAATTTTCTAATAATAGCTCAAAAAAATGTATAAAATACGAACTGCATCCTGGGATAGTTTTTGCGAGGGATGGACAGTAGTATGCAACAGAAAGAAGAGGGGGTCACTATGGTTACAGTGGACAACCTATAGCACGACAGCCCTGCCTGTTTCCAAATAAAATGGCAAAATTTCACTCTGAGAAACAGACAAATGTGCTTCAATCCTTTTCTTTTTTTTTTACACAAACACTATGCAATAAAAAAAAAAAAAATTGGGAGCTACTGGTAGACCCCGATCACCATATGAGGTGAAGTAAGATAATTTCCCGCTGCACAGTTGACGATCTCTCATGGAACACGAGTGTGCCACAAAACACGTGTGAAAAGTGCTGCCTTAGGCCCCGTCCACACGTAGCCAGGCGTTGTTGTTGAAAATGCATATCTCCTGTCCTCCATTTTAGAAAAACGCTTGCATCCACACGTAAGCACTTTCAAAATATCTGCGTTAACACGGTGATGTATAAATACGCTTCTGAGTGTGATTATGAGCATGCCGGACCAGTAGTCAGCAGTATTGATGTAAACATAAGTTTGGAGCTATCCAATCAGAGCACCTCACTCGTCATTTCCTCAACATGGACCATGCTGCCAAGTGTCTACTTTTGTAAAACAAGGACGCACACGAATGACGTATGTACATTAGTTTTCGCAGGTGGTGACGCATAAAAACGCAAATCTCCATTTTCGCACGTCCACACGCAAACGCAAAAACGGAGTTTTACAAAATCTCCACTTTGGCCAGAGTTTTCAAAAACGCCGGTTTTCACTGAAAAAAACCTTCGTTTTCAAAAATACCCAGCAACGTTTGGACAGGGCCTTGTAAAAACTACAATTGAGCAAATACCAGTCAACCTCGAGGGCATGAACAGAGGGTAGTGTTCTCTTTGACTGGGTACATCAGAACTATATTTTAGACATTTGTTAAATTCACCCAGAGGTGTCTCAGATGTTACCGTGACTATCTGCTTCATCTCAAGAAAACTATATTTTTCACGTTTGTCGAGATAAAAGTAAAGTAGTCCATTTTGAATTGCTAAACGTGGATAGAGGCTATTAGTATGCATTTGCATGAGCAGTAGACATTAGTATGCATTTCACCTCTCCAGCCTGTCAAAAAGAAAAAAAAAAACTGACTGGAATTGAATAGATATCACTCCTGTTTGTTTTTTTATTTATTGTCAGCGAATCAACCCCAAATCACTGTAATTGTGTTTTGTTTAGAAAGGTAAAGTGTTTATCCTGAATATATTTAGTTTGGACATCTTTTTCTTTTTTTCACTCTCTTTCCTTGTCCTAATGACACCGAGCCCTGTGGGAGTGAGATAGATATTTCAGTCACAAACTCGTGCTGATTTTTCTCTTAGCTTCACAATGAATACAGATTTATGAAGAATGAAATCCCGCCGCTCGCTTTATATTTAACATTGTAATTCTCGGAAGGAGGTGTAGCGTCTCTACGAACGGATATTCATCTTTACATCACACCTGAGGCATTTTGTTGAAATAATGTCGGGAAGTTTTCATCCTTATTCACATTGAAAATTTAGAATAGAACATGATCTTGTGATTTATTTGTATAATATCAGACAAACAGAATGTACTGTAAAATGACATTGTGCCTTTGTCTGCTTCTCCATGGCTGTGTTGCAGGAGCAGCAAAATTAGCAGTGAAGCTTTACTCACTTTGGCCACATCTTCAAGCTCATCCAGAGGGATCCAGAGGAGGCCAGCACTAGGTCTGCCTCCTGGTGGGATTTGCCTGGAACACCTCACCAAATGACTGTCGTAATAGCATTCTTACCAGGTGCCCAAAATCACTAGCTCCCTATCCCCCTACCCTGAGGATCAACAACTCCAGCCCAAGTCCTTACTGAATTGTGGAGCTCTTAACCCAGCTCAAAGGAAAAGCCTGCCCATCCTGTGGAGGATGCTCGTTTGTGCGCTGGTAATTGCGATCTTGTTCTTACAGTCACCCACTGCTAATGGCCATATTTATGCTATTAGATTAGACAAATGTTATTTTTAATGTTTTGGTGTTTTGTTTCTTTTTTTTTTCCCTTGATTGACCTTTGAAAGCAATTTATGTTCTCGTTTAATCAATTCAACGCTTGTGTTTTGTTTTTGTTGTAATGACTCATTGGTGTTTAAGCCCACTGTTTTGGTGGTTTTGTGAATCTTCAGGGTAAAGCAATTGAATCCACAATTCTTCAAGATCTACTGTATCTGCTTAATGTTCGACTCAGTTGGATTTTTGAGATGAATATTTTTGTTGAAGTAAATGTTATGTATGCATATGTTAAAGATCTCGATTTACAAGTCGATCTACGTTCCAACCCTCACCTATGGTCACCAGCTCTGGGTGGTGAACGAAAGAATGGGATACAGATACACAGATGCAAGCACAGATACATGCAGACGAAATGAGCTTTTTCACAGGGTGGATGGACTCACTAAAAAAAAAAGTTGACAAGCTCTGCAATTCGGGAAGAGCTCGGAGTAGGGCCGTTGCTCCTCCAGATCAAGAAAAGCCAGATACCTCCCAACCGCGTTGCTGGTGAGGTGTTTAAGGCACGTTCCACCACGAGGAAACCCAGACGCCAGCCCCGGAGCTGCTGGTGAGACTACATTTCACAGCTGTCCGAGGAATGCCTCAGGATCCCCCCCGGGTGAGCTGGAGGTGAGAGAAGCCTGGGTGTCCCAAGGACAATGCTGCGACCCGGCATTAGCAGGGATTTGGTATCCATTGCAAACACACATTCACAATTTAACTCGCTCAAAGTAGTTGCAGTTCCAATGTTTAACTCTAGATGTCACTTGATTTTGCACCTAGGGTCATTAAGTTACTGCTAGCTGTCAAAATACAAGGCTGTTGTCGATCATGTGTAGAACATTTTTCTATTAATACATTTCCTATAAAAACAATTTAATCACCTTCATCTACTTCATCAATGACTTTTTTGCTTTTTAGAGAGTTTTGATTTGTTCAAAAGCCCTCTTTGTGACCATTTGTACCATTTTACAATAGAGACTTCTGTTAAAATCAGTGCCCTCATGCATTATCAACTTATTCCAAAGCCCATCTCAGCCTCTAAGGGTTGCATTGTCTTATTAATTGCTCATGAGTTATCTTTGTGCATATGTAAAGCAGCTTGGGGGGGGGGGGGGGGGGGGGTGGTGAGGCGCTATGATTTAATTGGAAATAATACACAAGCTAACTAAATGTTTCATATAGAGACACTGCATGTGCTTGTTTATCAGTATAACCTCTGTCTCTGCAGGGAAAAAGAAACAAGCATAGGAAAAGAAAATGCTTCCTTACTTTTATCAGCTGACACAACAAGGCAGGTGACTCATTAATATTCCCATCCTATCCTGGGATTAAGAGCTTTGCAGGTTACCAAAAAAAAAAGCAGCATAATCAAATTATTCTAATGACCCTTACTAGGCTTCGACCTTCATCGCACCATTTACGAGACAATTATAAGTAAGTTGTGCCTGAAACCATTTCATATCAGAGGAAGCAAAAGAGTAGAATTGAAAAGAGGAGTGTAAGGGAAGCACTAGATATGGAAGACAAAATGTCTCAAAGAGCAGTTAATTAAAAGTGTTCCTCAAAGACGTACTTTCTTAGTGGATAAGGAAGTCCCTGTGCTGTGCCTTTGGAAAATGATATCTTTGTGGTTCACCGGCTTAAAAGCAAGTTCTCGGTTATCCTCCAAAGTCCAAATTTTGAGGAAAGATTTTTTTTCTTTCTACTTTTATCAAGCAGGGATTTCGCAAAACCACAATTTCTAGCTACTCTTGTGAATATAAGCTCCATGTTATTTAGTATTAGTTAGTATTTTCAGTTGATTTGTTTTGTTGAGAATTTCCCCCTGCTGGTGGTTCTTTGAGTTACAACGTTTTGTTCAAGGGAGAAACAGGAAGTACTATCACTCGCCCATACACCGCTAAGACAGGGCAGCTCTTTACGCAGCATTTTGATGTTCGTTCTTGCATTGTCTTTTTTTTAAAAAACAAAAACGGACTTTAATAAACTGGACGGGGAACGACTCGGGATCCCTCTGGATGAGCTGGAAGATGCAGCCGGGGCAAGAGAAACCTGGGCTTCCCGTCTGCGGCTGTTGCCCCCGCGACCCAGCCTCAGATCAGCGGAAGACGATGGAATGGAATAAACAGACTTACAGAATTCTACAAAGCTCAAAGTTAGAGGAGTTTCTTCTTTCATCATATAAGCTGGATCAGTTCCTAGCAGGGCTTGAATACCCCACGTCATCATCAGCAAGTCCAATACAAGAAACAATAACTCATACACGTTTAGCATCAAACCTTTTCAAGGCATCAATCATGCATCACTTAATCCAGCCAAAATCTGGAGTCATTTACAACAACAAAAATAGTTTACTCCTCCGTGTGTTTCGGTTTGCTTCCCCGAGCACTTTGGGGGAAATTTACCAAACAATTTGCTGTCATCTCATCATTTTTAACAACACTCCTGTTAGCCTCCAGGTAATCAGCCGTGGGACTTGTGGGGAACGCTAGCGTGCGACGCTATCACCAGATGTGATAAATATTGACTTTGTAATACTCTTTTGTCTGTGGAGTTAATTAAAGTGGGGCTTGTTTATTTTTCTGACTGCCTACTTGAATACAATGAACTTTATTAATCAACGCCTGTTGTGTTTTCTCTGCGTGTGTGAGATGCCACCTTCATATCATTTGCTCGCAAAAAGCCAAAAGGTGTGTGCTCACATGTTCTCGCTTGTTGTAAAATGGAGATGTAGTCTTTGGAAATTCAGATATTGGTAAAGGGAATGTTATTATAAAATGAGATAAAGATAACCCCATTACGTTTATGTTTGTGTACAAAGTAATAATGCAAAGTCACACACTGCAAAACTTTTATTAATTTTTCTAATCTTTGAATCACCATCCTCCCACTGGAAGGAGATCAAAAGGTAGAACCCGGACCCACTGGAGAGACTATGTCTCACAGCTGGCTGAGGAACGACTCGGGATCCTTCTGGGTGAGCTGGAGGTAGCATATGGGTTGAGAGAAGCCTGGGCTTACCGTCTGAGGCTGTTGCTCCCACGACCCGGCCCCAGATAAACGGAAGACGATGGAACGGAACAAACCTTTCAATCAGGGCTGCACGGTGGTGCAGTAGTTAGCACAAAGGCAAGAAGGTTGGGGGGGTTTGTCCTAGAGTGGGTGTGGGGCTCTAAACGGGGTACTATGGTTTCGTCCCACTCTAAAAAAAAAATAAGTGTTAGCCGCTCTAAAAATTCTCCCTCGGAATGAGGGATTATATGGATGATTGCGTGTTTTTGTGTGGGTGGCCCTACAACAGACTGGTGACTTGTTCGGGATGTGCCTGTCTCTTGCCCGAATTTACCCAGTATGGGTTCCGGGACCCCCATAAAACTTTTAGGGATGGACGGTTCAGAAGACGAAACAATTTCACAAGGAACTACATTTGATTGTACTCCGGTTTCCTCCACCCTCCAAAAACATGCATGTAAGGTTGATTGACCACAACATTATTGCCCCTTGGAATAATTGCTTGTGTGTTTACCCGCAAGAAACTGGTGACTTGTTCAGGGTACACCATGCCCTTTGCTTCGAATCCGCCGGGATGAGCTTTGGCAGCCCCCGCAACTCTGTAATAGATAGACGGTTGAGACGGTAATAGACTGACTGACTATGTTTGACGGCTTTATTTCAGAAAACCAAGTCTCGTATTTATAATTTCAATTGGTTTTGGTATGTTTTTTTTGCCTACTGTAAGTAGAAAGAGATTAATGTCTGACCAATTTAACCCCACATACTTATATCCTTCTTAAGCAAAAGCAACAACTAGCTTTGTGTTTAACACTGCCGTTAAGTTGATGACAAAGGGTTGTTCAACAAATTCAAAAAATGTCCAGACAGCCAAACAAAGCACTTTGTGTCTCCTTGGGATCACCAAAGTGCACCTCTTCACGACTTGTTTGTTGTCGCTGGGTAATTGAGTTGCACTGCTGTCATGGCGTGACTCATCAGCAGCTCATTATTCCAGCGGCTGGCAAAGGAAGGTAGGAAAATTAGCCGCAGAAAACTGTGGTCATTATTAAAGCAGTCAAGCTACAGCTAGACATGGTGAAACAGTCAGAAATAGAACCACAACAAAGTCTTGAATGATGCACTCATGCGTCGCTAAGCTATTAATTGATGATGTCAAACTCTGCTCTTACTTTTGCATGAACAATTCAAGTGATGCATTTGAAATCTGCATTAGTTGTAATGTTTTTGACAGCTTGCAAAATTTAGATCCATAGTAACTAAGAATTCAAACAGCTGGTCAAAAAGTCTGTATGTAAAATATCACCAAATAATGACTTTGAAAAGTAAAAGAAAGTCACCAACGTAGCAGTTGTCTGATTGGACCTCAGGTATTGAAAAGGAGGCCGCATTGGATTTTAAGAAAAGTAGAATAACTGGAAACTTAGAATACATTTATGGAAGCAAAACTAAAAGCCAGTCAATACCTAGCAAAACTCCAGCAGAGCCAGCCCCGGGTAAAAGGGCAGCCCTGCAATTTAGAAAAGAGAAATTTTGGGGAAAACTACCAACATTGGCTGCTTGGAATTTCAAATTTTGTACAGAGCTGTAGAGTCAGCGGAGAGGTGTACAAAGCCAGCTTCCAAGGGCAGCTACCCACAAGGTTTTGAAAGGTTTCCTTAGCAACAGATCCAAGATTTTTTTATTTTTATTTTATTTATTTATTTATTTCGGTCACAGTGCAACCTCATATCAATGAAATAAAGAAAACAACCATATTCCAGCAAAGGACCGAAAAGATCAGAAGAGAGGGTCAAAATCAGAGTTGGCAAACGATGCACTGAAAATGTCACTGTAGCACATAAAGCTTTAATTTTGGATATATACCAAAATATCCATCTATGCCTACAGGATTGGATATCTTTTCATGGATACAGTGAAGGAAGACATGAAGATAGTTGGTGTGACTGAAGAGGATTCAGCAGATAGGATTAGATGGAAGAAACTGACTTGCTGCGGCGACTCCTGAAGGGAAATGCCGAAAGGAGGACAAGAAGATCCATCTATGTCTATATATCTAAATATCTTTCTGTATTTCAAGTTTTTTACACCTCAATTTGGAATTATCTTACATACTTCTCTGAATTTGGCTGAAAAAGTCATTTCGTTGCTCAAGTGACACAACCTCACAATTTGTAAAAACCTACGTAATTCTCTTTTTAAATTCGGTCTCATAGACCTGGAACAAATCTAATGTGTAAGGTAACTTGAACTCCATCTTTCCCAACCATGCCTCTAGAAGTCCAGATGTGCACTGTGGTTTCCAAATGAGCTAAAATGGCTTGTCATTATAACGCGCAATGGCCTGTGACTTTATGGGTGGCACTCATTGATTTGTCAGTAAGATAAAACCGAAACCCATAAACCTAAAAGTACTGACAAAAGACAGTAGCTGGCCACCAATAAGCCATGTCAGTAACCTGAGGCAGTCCAAGTAGTTCCCAGCTTGATCTTTTAAAAATTTTACTATTGATGCTAATATTAGCCAACATCGTTATGAGTGGAATGTAAATTGCATAGAATCAGGTGCACAACAAAATGAGTTACACAGTGTGAATTGACGATATGCTTATGTTTTAATTGCTAATCTTTCCCCGATGCAGCACATTTGTTCTTTGAGCCATCCCTTTGTTACTTTAGCTGTGGACTTTAGTTTGTTCTTGTTGGAAAATGAAGTTTCTGCCCAGTCTGAGGACCTGAGCACTCTGAGAGAGATTTTCTTTCAGGATTTTTTGTTTCTTTGCTGTATTCATTTTTTTCTTTCATTGCCACCAATGGTCATGTTCCTTTAGCAGAAAAACACCATCAAAGTGTAATGCTGCACCATGTTTTTTGGGTGGGATTGTGATGGGATACCAACGAGCAAAGCACGATTTGTCCACTAATACCTTTGTTTAATTAGGGCCAAAACCTTGGCTATATGTTCTTTAGCAAATCCAAGTCATAAAACTAAAAGATGGTTGACTCCATGCGGGATCTTTGGAGTTCAGTCACAATGAAGCCTGGGTTCTTTTTTTACTTTTTTTTTTAACAAAACTCTTCTCCCATGATTGATTCAAATTTTGCTGGACGGCCAGGTCTAAGAAGAGTTTTGGTCTTTCTAAACATTCTTATCTCATGTGATATGGAGGCCATTGTGCTCTTAAGAACCTTAAAGGCAGTGTTAGAAGATCTTTCAGCAACTCTATGAGAATACTGTCCAAGCATTAAGACATGCCTCAATCTTTTCTGGCTTCTTTAAAAAAAAATTGGTTGCCGCCAAAACCAGGACTTTAAAGCAATTGACAGGCTCTGGACCAATGATTTTTGTTCACTATACAAATATACTATGTGCATATTGTTTGTAAATATTTTTATCAGCTTGAGTTATATCAAGGGTGAAAAGGGTGGAATGCCCCGTCCGGGTCAGGGACAGGGCCCTGCCCCAAGTGGAGGAGTTTTATCATCTCGGGGTCTTGTTCACGAGTGGGGGAAGGATGGAGCGGGAGATCGACAGGCGGATCGGTGCAGCATCAGCAATAGGACGCTCTATCGGTCCGTCGTGGTAAAGAGAGAGCTGAGCCGAAAAGCAAAGCTCTCGATTTACAAGTCGATCTACGTTCCCACCCTCACCTATGGTGACCGAAAGAATGAGATTGCGTGTACAAGCGGCCGAAATGAGCTTCCTCCACAGGGTGGCTGGGCTTTCACTCAGAGATCGGGTGAGGAGCTCTGCCGTCCTGGAGGAGCTCGGTGTCGAGCCGCTCCTCCTCCAGGTCGAGAGGAGCCAGATGGGGTGGTTCGGGCATCTGGTCAGAATGTCCCCCGGAGCGCCTCTCGGGCGAGGTGTTTCGGGCACGTCCCATCGGGAAGGGACCAAGGAGCAGAACCCGGACCTGCTGGAGAGACTATGTCTCACAGCTGGCCGGGGAAAGACTTGGGATCCTTCCAGATGAGCTGGAGGATGCAGCCGGGGAGAGAGAGGCCTGGGCTGCCCGTTTGAGGCTGTTGTCCCCACGACCCGACCCCGGAACAAGCGGAAGATGACGGAACGGAACGGATTTTCCATGTGACGCAGAAGGTTTTTTGTAACCTTGTCCAGACCAATACTTTGCCACAGTATTTACTACCACTGAGCTCGTTGGGCAGTTCCTTCGACCTGTTGACTCTCATTTAATCTGACATGCACTCTGAAATTCCAATGTTGTTAAACAGTCAGGTTTTTGCTTCTCTAAACAGAGTCCAAATACTCCAGTCAAACACATCAAGACACCGATGAAGAAGTCAAACCATTTAATTGATGGGAGTTTTCACAGCCAATGGTCTCAATTTTTATAACCATGTGATATTTCCGATTTTTTTATACAAAAATGTGGTTTTCTGCTTCATGTTTCCTCATCAAACTAGATATTTTCCATATCTACTGTTTATGGGCTTCTATGTATGTAATCGTTCCAGGCGCGTAAGTTTGTTTGTGCTTGTCTTGCCTTTTCAGTTTGGCTTATCTGAAGATGTGCCAGGGGGTAAGACAGGTGTTTAGTGAATGCTGTGGTGTGTAAGGGAGAGACTGAGACCGTGCAAAGTGTGGCTGAGACAGCAACTTTGTTATCTTCTTCACAGAATTCCCTGAAGGAGATTCACATCGTCTCTGCCAGTCTTTGCTGAAATTACTTGGTAATGGTCACACACACAACACTTGTCCACACGTTTGGGTAAAACCTTGCAAACTGTGGGTTAAATTAGAAAAAATTACTCATACGTGTAATCAGTGATGGAACGTAACGAAGTAAATGAACTTCGTTACTGTACTTCAGTAAAAAAAATTGTGTATCTGTACTTTACTTAAGTGAAATTTAAAACCGGTACTTTTACTTTTACTTCACTACATTTTTAGAGCAAATATCTGTACTTTTACTTCGCTACTTTTTAAAAGTGTGTTTTACATTTTTCGTTACATTTTTGTTCAGGAATGTAAAAAATATAAAGTTATTTTAGCGCATCTTGAAGCCGCATCGCCAAAATCAAAAGAAGCAGTTGATCGGGAGAAGAAGTAATGAATCGAGAAACATTTTACGCATTCATTCAGCGCCAAAAACCTAACATCAAATATAGTGCAAATTAGAAAGAGTCCAAAGATCGTTGTTCATTGTGTTTACTTCTAAATAAAAAGTTGAGCCATCATTACACAGAGCAGGGGCGGATCTAGAATTTTCCAAAGGGGGGCGGGGCTTTGACAAAGCCAATATATAGTGACTGGGGGCCTCCCCCCCAAAACATTTTAAAAAATAAGTGTCATTTTCCTCCATTTTGGCGGCCCATTCACTGGCCCTTCTAGGTGATAGTTTGACTTGTCCCCTTTCCTTTTATTTATTCATTTTTTTTGCGGACCAAAAGAGGCGGGAGAGGGGGGTCACACCCCTGCAGAGTATTTATACTGGTTACTATGGTAACACCCTATAGCACAAAAAATAACATTTGAAATATGATCGAATACTTTTACTTTTTACTTAAAAGTACAATTTACACCAACTACTTTTGTACTTTTACTTAAGTAGATTTTTTTTTTATTGGTACTTTTACTTTTACTTAAGTAAATTTTTTGCCTAATTATCTGTACTTTTACTTAAGTACAAAAAATGAGTACTTCATCCACCACTGCGTATTACTTTACTAAAAACCACACAAAAAAGAACACAAACAAATATATTTTGACCCGAACACTTCACATTGAAATGAATGATTTATCGGTGGGGCCGTCATTTTTCTGATCTGTAAGTTTCTTTTCTCTAATGAGTCCAGGTGCCTCCACAACAAGCACCGTCTCATCTACATTCTTCATGCACAGAAGAAAGCAACTCAGCACCGTTTTTGCATCACTTCCCACCTCCTGCTTTCTCGAAGTGGCTGTTTTCCTTCACCTCCTCCAGTACAGATGGGCGAACGGAGTTGAAGACGAAAGGCTCCTGCTGGGATGAAATCCTGTGAACAGCAAGCGGGGGATCAAGACCGGACTGAATTATAAGTGTTGCAAATAAAGTCCTCAGATCTTATAAGTGAACAATGATAACGACATCTTTTTTGCTTAAAGTACTGCAAATGGTGTTTTGGTTTCTTTGTGTTTTAATTTAACTTATTTGAGAAGAATCAGTCACGGTAGCTTGGGGATAGTCTTGAACGGGGTGGGCAAACTTTTTGATTCGCGGGTCACATTGAGCTCTAATATTTGACAAAGGGGTCGGAACAGGAGCTGATGGATGCCATGCTTTGGTAACCTCAACTCCTTGGAGGAAAAATACTCATCTTGAGATATGGAGAAAACATGTGCTTTAATTTGCTAGGTTTTGAAATCTAACGTGCTTGTTTATGTACGTGTATTGGCCCCGATAGCTTTCCATACCTGCGCGTACTGCAACGTGTGTATCATGAAGACACACGCATTTTAATGGGAGCGGTATTGTTGTTTTCTCAACAAAGCCAAATATGTAGAGTGTGACATCTAGTGAGAAAACATCAGAATTGCAGGGTAAATATTCCTTTTCAGACTTTGTGTATTTTATTTGTAGTTATTTTTTTGTTGATCTTGTGTTCACAAATGTCTGAATAAATTGAAATTCAAATTGAAATTAGTCAGTCAGTCATCTTCTTATCCGTCAGTCCCTTTCGGGGTTGCAGGGGGTGCCGGAGCCCGTTCCGTCATCTTCCGCTTGTTCCGGGGTCGGGTCGCGGAGGCAACAACCTCAAACGGGTAGCCCAGGCCTCTCACCCCGGCTGCATCCTCTAGCTCACCCAGAAGGATCCCAAGTCATTCCCCGGCCAGCTGTGAGACGTAGTCTCTCCAGCGGGTCCAGGGTCTGCCCCTTGGTCTCCTCCCAGTGGAACGTGTCCAAAACACCTCGCTCGCGAGGCGCTCGGGGGGCATCCTGACCAGATGCCCAAACCACCCCATCTGGCTCCTCTCGACCTGGAGGAGGAGCGGCTCGACACTGAGCTCCTCCCAGATGGCAGAGCTCCTCACCCGATCTCTGAGTGAGAGCCCAGTCACCCTGCGGAGGAAGCTCATTTCGTCCGCTTGTACCCACGATCTCATTCTTTCGGTCACCACCCACAGCTGGTGACCATAGGTGAGGGTAGGAACGTAGATCGACTTGTAAATCGAGAGCTTTGCTTTTCGGCTCAGCTCTCTCTTTACCTCGACGGACCGATGCAGCGTCCTAGTTATTGCTGACGCCACACCGATCCGCCTGTCGATCTCCCGCTCCATCCTTCACCCACTCGTGAACAAGACCCCGAGATACTTAAACTCCTTCGCCGGAGCCCATCCTTGCTAATTTAAGGCAAAGAGCAGGGTACACCCCGAACAGGTCGCCAGTCTGTCGCAGGGCTACACACATAAAACCATCGACATTGAAATGAAAAAAAAAAAACATTAACAGGGCTCATTTATTTAAAAATTTTCCCGTTTGGCGGGCAGGATTTAAACGGTTAACGGCCACATGTGGCTGGTGTGCCATAGTTTGCCCATACCTGGTCTACAATCCACTGATAGAACAAGCAAAATTATAAAAAAACACCACTTTAAAATGGTAATGGTGGGCAAACTATGGAAAATGGAAATTTGTGAAAAAAATGATCTAAATGATCTAAATATCTAGTATTGTGATTGCACAGGGTGATGATTTTCCACGGTGGTGAGTTTGTGGACGTCCTATATGGATGGAAGACCCCAATAATCTTTTCTGTGTTCTTTACCATCCATTGCAGTAACTTCCAGTTCCTGCCAAACCAGATGGGGCTTCAGCTGGTCAGCAACGCTCTCTTTGGTGTCTTTGTAGAGTGTGGAAAGGATGGGAGGGGGGTTAACAGCTGTGCTTTTTGCATGTGAGCTGAACATGTTTGACCGGAGATTAGGTCTAAAGTGAAGAGTCCAGGCTGCCACGTGCATCTTGGGAATTTAATTCTAACCACCACCTGTACAGCTATATCGTTTGTGTTGCAGAGTGAATTGCTTGGCTGAATACTCTTGAAGATAAAGTTCCTTTGACTGGTTGTTCTAGTACAAGCGGCTGAGACCCACTCATGCTACTCCACCTGCATGCCTCAAAATGTGTTTAGTTCATTAAAACAGCAAAACATAGTTTTATAAACTATGTGACTGTAAATGGTCCAAAAAGCCAAAATTTGTCAAAGGTTCATTTTCAGTCACAAAAAAAAAAAAAAGACATGGGAAGGCATAGCTCTGTGGTAAAGTTGCCATCTTTGGATCGAAGAGTTGCCGGCTCAAAACCTGCTAAGCTCATGGCCAAGTGTCTCTGGAGGAGATACGTAACTCCTTGTTTCCCCCGTCATCGGCAGCCTTCTGTGTTGCAATGCAAGAATTTCCCCATTAGGGACCCATGCAATAACTAGGACGCTGCATCGGAGAGAGCTGAGCCGAAAAGCAAAGCTCTAGATATACAAGTCGATCTACGTTCCCACCCTCACCTATGGTCACCAACTGTGGGTGGTGACCGAAAGAATGAGATCGTGGGAACAAGCGGCCGAAATGAGCTTCGTCTGCAGGGTGGCTGGGCTCTCACTCAGAGATTGGGTGAGGAGCTCAGTGTCGAGCCGCTCCTCCTCCAGGTCGAGAGGAGTCAGATGGGGTGGTTCGGGCATCTGGTCAGGATGCCCTCCTGAGCACCTCGCAGACCCAGGGGCAGACCTCGGACCCGCTGGAGAGACTATGTCTCACGGCTGGCCGGGGAACGACTTGGGATCCTTCTGGGTGAGGAGGAGGATGCAGCCGAAGTGAGGGAGGCCTGGGCTACCTGTCTGACGCTGTTGCCCCCGCGACCCGACCCCGGAACAAGCGGAAGATGACGGAACGGAACGGGACCCATACAGTATGATAAAATGATGAAATAAACAGCCTGGACTACACATTCATTTTTTTTTTTCTCACTTCTGGGTTTGTCATTGCCATTGGGGCTTTTTGCATTTTTTAACTGAAATTTGGACTGTTTATAAAACAACATTTCTTTTTCACAATTTATCTATGGGTGAGGTGGTATAATCTAAGTTATTTGTATGTAGTTTTGGTCATTTATGTTTGAAGACGAAAAACATCTAAAAATGGCATTGAATTCTCTGATTTTTACCAAACAGCCAAACTAGATCTCTCCAGCAAACAGAGAACCTCCAGGGAACATCGGCCCGAATGTAGTTGGTGTTTATTTTATAGCCTAAGCTTCCTAGAACGTCGAGAGAACCAAACTCAAAACGTTATGGTTAAAATTAAGGTTAGAGGAACATCTGAAAACCAAAAAATTATTTTCCGCAACTGATATAAAACTTTTCACCTGGTGGGACGTACCAGAAACATCCTGACCATATGCCCGAACCACTCCATCAGGCTCCTCTCGACCTGGACACTCGACACCGAGCTCCTCCCGGATGGCAGAGCTCCTCACCCGATCTCTGCGTGAGAGCCCAGCCACCCTGCGGAGGAAGTTCATTTCGGCCGCTTGTTTCCGCGATCTCATTCTTTCGGTCACCACCCACAGCAGGTGACCATAGGTGAGGGTTGGAACGTAGATCGACTTGTAAATCGAGAGCTTTGCTTTTCGGCTCAGCTCTCTCTTTATCACGACGGACCGATGCAGCGTTCTAGTTATTGCTGATGCCGCACCGATCCGCCTGTCGATCTCCCGCTCCATCTTTCCCCCACTCGTGAACAAGACCCCGAGATACTTAAACTCCTTCGCCGGAGCCCATATACAAGTCGATCTACGTTCCCACCCTCACCTATGGTCACCAGCTGTGGGTGGTGACCGAAAGAATGAAATCGCGGGTACAGGCGGCCGAAATGAGCTTCCTGCACAGGGTGGCTGGGCTCTCACTCAGAGATCGGGTGAGGTGCTCTACCATCCGGGAGGAGCTCGGTGTCGAGCCGCTCCTCCTCCAGGTCGAGAGTTTGTTGACTTTGGGAATGACTTGGGATCCTTCCAAGTGAGCTAGAGGATGCAGCCATGAGAGAGAGGCCTGGGCTGCCCGTTTGAGGCTGTTGCCCCTGCGACCCGACCCCGGAACAAGCGGAAGATGACGGAACGGAACAGTTAACGTCAATTTGAAATGGACAAAAGTTGAGGCCTTTCAAGATCTACTGAATACCCACACAATGACCCATTTGATACACAATTAAGTTGTCACGTTTGACATTCTGAACTATTCTCCTTACCAGTGAACTGTAATGGATTTTTTTTTTTTAACACTCATTATTTTAGGAACTTGTACTCAATTAAAAATGAACAAAACTGGCGTTTTACTATTCAACACCTTAGGTCTTAAAAAAATGAGGGGTTATAAATAACTAACAAAAGAACAAAATTGACAATAAAATATTACCAAATTGGTTTAAAATCACAATTTTATTTGTTACATTAGATGAAAGAAAAACATCAGACCTACTAAAAATAAACATTTGCATTCAAATATTTTTTTAATTGGCAAAAAAGAAAAAAAACTTGGCTCTACAAAGAAGAGAGCTTTGATAGCTGGACAGAGATTTTTTTTAATCTAGAAATCTCCGAACATTCTGTGCAAACTGGCAAATTGTGTAACATTTACAGAAGAATAATGAGATTATGGTTTTCCATCTCACCAACGGCACATTGAGCCCATGACATTTCCTTAGATCAGATTGGTTGGGATGCAGTTAAACAGAGAGTCTTTTTTTTTAAGATTTTATAGATGAATTATCAAGAAAAAAAAAAAAAAGACATCGGCCTTTTACTTTGTGAAGACGTGACGATTTATGTTACCTTACTATTACAGTTTCTATATTTTCATATTTGCCTCCTGTTACTGCGGTGCTGTTGTTAAACTCACCTCGGCTCGATTACTTTTAAATGAGCTGAATTTCAGTTAGGGGGAGTTGTCGTTAAAACTGACGCAGAAAAGCTTTAAAACGACAGTTAAATGACTTTTAATGACCGTTAGCTAACAGCGATAGCAGGAATCAGACATGTTTTTCTTCCATCTTTAAATTGTTGTGGGTCCTTAAAGAACCTTTGGTAACACCTCCCTTTAGCATTCTTTAAATCCTGATGACCATCTTTCTTATTCTGTGTAGTCGTGCATTTAGACCTCGTGCAAAAGGTCTGAATAACCGTGTATTCAAATGGGATCTTAGTATCCAAATGCTCATAAATGGCTCAAACATTTAAAAATAAAACAAAACACTTTAAGTATGTTTTAAAGTAAGGCCCTGTCCAAATGTAGCCGGGTATTTTTGAAAATGCATATATTTTTTTCTGTTTTGGCCTGCCATCCACACAAAAACACGAGGTTTTTTTCACTCAAAACCGGGGTTTTCGAAAACTGGCCAAAGTGAAGATTTTGGAAAACTTCGTTTTTGCGTTTGTGTGTGGACGTGCGAAAATGGAGATTTGCGTTTTTATGCACCACTACCTGCGACAAGTTTACAAAAGCAGACAGTAGGCAGCATGGATCCACGGAAACAGGCATTCCTTTTTACCCTGTTGCAGACCCTCTTTCTTGCCTTTTTGTCCACACTCAACTGCTCTTGCTTCTTGTTGAGAAGCTTCTTGTTGTTTACATCAATACTGCCGTCTACTGGTCTGGCATGCTCGTAATCGCACTCAAAAGCATATTTTTACGGCTCGGTGTGGATGCAGATATTTTGAAAACGGTTACGTGTGGACGTGAGACGTTTTCCTAAAACGTGGGACAGCAGAGATAGTGTTTCCAAAAATACCCAGCTACGTTTGGACAGGGCCTAAGAATGACTTTCAATTATGGCAGAAACCTTTGAAGTTTGATGTTACATGAAATCCAAACTTTAAATAGTGAGTTATGATTGTCTTAGTGCTGTCATATCACCATCCATATTTTATTTCTGTATAAATAAAAATAAAGAAATAATTTTTGCAAAGTAAACATAGGCTTTTAGGTTAATGACACAATACTGGTTGACGTTCTTTGATTTTCACATGAGTTTGTGACATGTGTTGTGTCACTCTACTCAGGAACGCTGAGCAACAAAAACTCAATAGGTTGAAGTTTTATGCACGGACGCAAAGTAGGCAGACCAGGAAAAATAACTTTTTCTTGGAATGGTCTAGATTAACGCTGGATTGTCAGCGTTAAGCTTGACAATCCAGTTTTAATAACTGTATCATTAGACTGTACTTTTTTGCCACAAATGTTGCTTTTATTTGATACAATTTTTTTTACTGCACTAAAATGTTACTTTTTTTTTACCCCCTGTGCACTTACAGTCTGTATTGACCTCAATGTTTTGTCACGTTATTCCTTCTATTTTAATTTATATATATATATATATATATATGTATATATTTTTTTCTTGTATACATACTGTCTATTTATTTCTTGTTGCTGCTGTAACGCACAAATTTTCTAAGTGTGGGATCAATAAAGTAAATCTAATCTAAAACATATGTTTTCATTCAAGGCAGGTCAGTTAAGTTACTTCGGTTACTTGAAAATTAAAAGTTAGAGAAAAGCAAGAATTGATCATTTTTTGTCAATTTTTTTCCGAAGATAACTGTTAACATCCTTATATTGTGGTTTTACTGTATATTTTATTGTGGAATAAAATAATATAAGTAGAATTACATAGGGTCTTTTTATGCCACCTAAAACTACTTCAGATCATGAAAAGATGTTTGATGAGTCATGGTTTCTGTCAGGTTCTTGGCAAGCACCGAAGAGTATTTGATTTTCTGAGAATTGGTGTGTAGTTATTTTCTGCGATATGGAAAGATGGCTTCCTGCCCGAGGAGCCTGATTAGAAAGAAGAGAATGAAAGATAATAGGTGGGAACAAATGAGATTAATGTAAGTTTGCTGAACGTGTTTTACGATCAAGCTCATGATTCACACATTTATTTTTATCAGCATTGCCCCAACATGCAAAGTTCGCAGTAACACAGCGGTCATAACGAGAAAAAAAACAAAACCATTTACAAGATTTTCTTCAGCGGCAGGGAGGGGGATATTTTTCATGTTTGCCTCTGAGAAAGAGACCAAATGATATGCAGCTGCCAGACACAGTCGCTGAATAACACCATCAAACATTCAATCATGCTGGAATGTATTTTTAATATTAAATGTCACGGTGATGATAAAGAGCCAGTTGGATCTCCATTTGTGGGACCGGCTGACAGGCACTTCAGGTAATGGATCTGGAAGTTGTCACTGGGGAAATATTCTCACGTCTAAAACCCAATACAAAGGCGCTTCTCTCCTTCCTTTTTTCATCCGTCGATACATTAATAACATTACTCAAAAGAGAAATCAGCATATCACCCGCCACCCCCCCCCCTCCCTAAGAAATGAAGACTGACTCAAACCCTCCGGTGTGGATACTTCGCCTCTGGTCATGTTCCTCCTGAGACAGTAAGACAGCCACCTACAGGATTTCTCCCTTGATCAGCCTCAAGACAGGACCCTTTGATACTGTCTACTCCTTTCTTATTTCACTGCCACTGACATACTACATGGCACAAAGAAAGAAAGGAAAAAAATAGAAAGGGAAACACGCAGGGGGCTTCATTTGTTGACCAGGGTGCTAAATGAGATAATTAGGCTAATCGTTGCAAGGGGATGGACCTGGACCAAAGCCAGACAGGAAAGACTCACTTGCTTGGCAAGCCTCAGCTTATTACAGACAGAAAGCTTGCAAACAATGTGACTCCCATCTCTACAGCTTCTCCGAGCATACGGTTTTCCCATTAGAGCGGCCAGCCGAAAAAATCTTGTTTAGCACTTCCCGCCGCCTTCTCTGTCGGTACTGATCAAGAGCTGCTGGTGGAGTGACAAACAAGAAAGAAGCAAGAAAGAACAGACAGAAGTGAGGCCGGAATAGAGCATGGGGTAAAAAAGCCACAATTTCTTCTCTCTGCTCAGCGGTGGCTCCTCTCGAACACCTCGGTTCCAACCGAGAGTTAAGATTAAGAGAGAAGATAGTTCCCATGCAAAAGGTTACTCCTTTGATAAGTCGGAAACAGAGAAAGCATCTGGTGAATCATTTACTCTAAAAAGCACATTAGCATTACTCTTCTCAACACTTCAAGGCATAAACATAGTTAGCAATCAATAAAGTGCAATTATTTCCATCGTTTCTCTCAGCTGTGGCATTTCCATTATGCACACTTAAGTAGTAAAAAGTCGCCTGGTAATAAATAGTGAATGAAAAAGAAAGAGCAAGTTGTCATAAGGACTTTTTCAGGTTTCTACCACAGATGTAAAAATAAAGTGACATAGCAACCTGCGAAATGAGGGTGGATAACTTCCATAGGAAGAGTAAGCCTTGTATTATTCAGAGGTGGATGTTAGAAGCCACGGTTAGATTGCGCTTCTTACCAGTTGTCTCGGGTGTCTGAGCTCTTTTATCGAATTATTAAAAGAAAACAGCATGAAAAGGAGCAAAAGAGAGAAAATTCAATTCACTTGGTGACACTTGTTTTTTGCTGGAACACCTTCGATCAAAACAAGTTCAGCTAAAACTCGAACTAAAAGTAATCACGCAGCCGGTAGGAGTCCACATCTTAGAGGTCTTCTCAGAGAGAGAAAACGACACAAAGAAGCTTGTTTAAGCTCTCTGACAGTCTGGCCTTTTTACAGTGAGCAGGAGGGAATCTCTGGGCGCAATAACAAAGCTTTCACAATAACAAGTCACTGCCATAAAAACTTTAAGTTTGAAGGTTTCTGCACAACCTTTTTGATTTTTTTTTAGTTGCTGTGTTAAAAATGTTTTTGTTAAATTAAAGAGAAAGATGAATTTCTTCTTCTAAAAATGACAAAAGGAAAGTAATACATAGTTAGTCAATGACATGAGGTCTCTCCAGTGGGTCCCAGGTCTTCCATGGGTCCTCTACCGAGTGGGAAAAGTGCGGTCGACATCACCAAAAAAATTTCAAGAAGGTATTCTTACTAGATATCTGTTCTGCCTCATCTGGCTTTTCTTCGTATATTTCATTATATGTGGTTAGGATTTTCAAAGATAAATTTGAAATGGTCTATCCCTTTAGGGGTTGTGGGGCGGTGCCGAATCCCATCCTGGCCAATTTAAGGCAAAGGGCAGGGTACACCCCGAACAGGTCGCCAGTCTGTCGCGGGGCCACGCACATAAAACCATCCACACACACACTCATTCCTATGGGCAAGGTCCGAGGTTTGCTGCCAAGCAGCATGGTGGCGCAGTGGGTACCACAGTGGCCTCACAGCAAGAAGGTCGTGTGTTCGAGTCCCGCGTGGGGACGAGGCTTGGAACACTGTCATTTCTGTGTGGAGTTTGCATGTTCTCCCCATGTTTGCGTGGGTTTCCTCCGGGTACTCTGGTTTCCTCCCACCCTCCAAATACATGCATGCTAGGTTGATTGGCCGGTGCCAAATTGCCCCTAGAAATGAATGTGTCTGTGGATGGTTGTATGTATGTGGCCCTGCGACAGACTGGCGACCTGTTTGGGATGTACTCTGCCCTTTGCTTTAAATTGGCCGGGATGGGCTCCGGCAACCCCAAAAGGGATAGACGGATAAGAAGATGACTGACTGACTGAATTTGAAATATTTTTGGCCATCAGTGCTAATGTAAGCCTTATAGCAAGAACGTTAAGGTTCGAATCCTGAGTGGGGACGAGGATTGAATCACTGACCTTTCTGTGTGGAGTCTGTATGTTATACTCTGTGTATATGTGGGTTTTCTCCAGGTACTCCGGTTTCCGCCCACCCTCCAAAAACAGGCATTTTAGGTTGATAGTCCGTTACAAAATTGCCCCTAGGGATGTGTGTGTGGATGGTTGTGTGCATTTGTGTGTGTGTGGCTTTGCAATAGAATGGTAACCTGTTCGGGGTGTACCCTGTTTCTCGTCTTTTTTGCCGGAATATGCTCCGGCACTCCCTGCGACCCTGTTGCAAGGGTTGCCAGGGATAAGCGCAGGAGGTTTGCAGGGGATGCAGAAGACGGAACGAAGGCAATTTTTTTTACCCTGTTTATGGGTCCTTAGTTCCTATATTTTAAGAGTTTTTTTTTTATCTACCCGATTTCAAAACAGGATCAAAAGCTCTGACACCCCTCATGACCCCATCAAGAGATAAGCGGTTCAGAAGATGAATGAATGAGTCCTACTTCATCAGATACTATTATTTTTCATATGTTATAGCGTCCACTTCAAGAAATGACCATTGCGCTCAACGTTGAGAATTTCAAGAAGCATGGGCGCCAATTAGACAGGCGTTGCTTAGAACAAAGAAAAAAAATGGGCGGAATCTCTCGAAAAATATCAATAAAAAAAGATCAGAGAAAATGACTCAATACAAGCTCAGCTGTATATCATACAAAGCTTTGATGTTCATCGTATTGACACATTGCTGTTGTTTTTTAAACTAGGACTTTGTAGAACCCTGTTTGATCTGGTTAAACAAAATGTAAAATATACAAGATATAAAAGGTTGTTTTATTTTGGTTTTTTTTGCTTTCAGGAATTGTGACGCTTTACTCGTGACCCATTGTTGTTCAGGCACATCTTGATTATAAATTAAAGCGGCTTTTTTTTCTCATTCCACTTCAAAAAATCCTGTTGGTGGTTTCCTCAGCTTTACTTTATATTTAATTTAACCCTGATTTTGAAGTTATTATTATATTAATCTAATATTATTACATCCACTCCCCTGATGTGTTAAACCTAATGTGATTGAAATTACTCGTGGAGCTGGTTGTGTGCACATGCTGTATACTTTTAATGGAAATTATTACATTTTAAAACAATGATAGCATAGATTTCCTTGAGGGGTTCTTCATTACCAATAAATTGCTTCACAGCATTGGAAAAAAATGCCGTGGAAATTTGAAGTGAAAATCTTCCCTTTACCATTTGACACTCACTAAATTATTTTTTGTTAGAAATTTAATCATTACAAGAGTAGACTTTTTACAATATTTTTTATCGTATACTGTTGTGGTGAGAAAATTATGTTTTAGCCTTGAAATGTTGTTTTAAGATGAATCTAAGATGACTCTTTTACTGTTGTGTTTCATTGTTGATGAATCTCTTAAATAAGGTACTGCCGACAATATTCTGAAAACGTCCTCTGGCATCCGAATTCAAGCAATTTTCCAACTTCGTGACTATAATTTCTGCAATTAAGCTGAGGATTTATTTTCAAATAACATATTTGAAAGTTTAGTAATAATACCAGTCAGTCATCTTCTTATCCGTCTATCCCTTTCAGGGTTTTTTTTTGATTATTTTGAATTACTCTATTCATCCCTCACCGGGGAAATTTGTTTGTTGTTGTTGTTGTTTGTTGCGAGGGGTGCCAGAGCCCATCCCGGCCAATTTAAGGCGAAGGGCAGAGTACACCCCGAATAGGTCGCCAGTCTGTTGCGAGGCAACACAAATACAACCATACACACACACTCATTCCTAGGGGCAATTTGGCACCAGCCAATCAACCTAGCGTGCATGACTTTAGAGGGTGGGACGAAACCAGAGTACCCGGAGGAAACCCTTGCAAACACCGGGAGAATATGCAAACTCCACACAGAAAGGACAGTGTTCCAAGCACCGTCCCCACCCAGGACCTTCTTGCTGTTAGGCCACTGTGCTACCCATTTCGCCACCGTGCTGCCAGTAATAATATTATGCTAGAAAAAAGTTCTTCAAGTATTTTTTTCTGTCTTGTTGAGAAAGAAAAAGACCAAGCATATTTTGAACCAACTTTCCAATTTGTCACATTTTTAAAAATGAAAAAAAACATTTGAAACACTATCACAGGCTCGATAGTTTGTTAGTTCGTGACTGGTGTGTAAAAGATTTGCCAATTTTTTCCAAAAATCTTAAAAAGATCTTCACAAGGGAGGAAAGACTGTCAAACAGGAATTGATGTACCAGCCGACGTACTGATATGCGGCCCAAACCAAAAATAGGATGCAATAAAATGACTTAGTTACCAGCTGCTTGGGGAACTTGTGCTTTCTCCCATGGATTGCACAACGTCCAACACTGCTGTGTTTTTATTACGTCTCCAAACTTCTCACAAGTCCAATACCTTGATTAAAAAATTCACACTCCCACAGGTTATTCTCTTCATAAGGGATTTGTGAGCCACACTTTTTCTACCCTACCCTCACCATAGTAACCGGGAACTACGTTCCTCACCAAACCATAGTAACCAGGAACTACGTTACTACCCTCACGATGGTAACCAGGAACTACGTTCCTACCCTCACCATGGTAACCAGGAACTACGTTCCTCACCACAACATAGTAACCAGGAACTATGTTCATACCCTATTATGGTAACCAGGATCCACGTTCTTACCCACACAATGGTAACCAGGATCTACGTTTCTACTTTCACTATTAGTAACCAGGAACGACGTTCCTACCCTCACCATAGTAACCAGGATTTACGTTCCTACCCTCACCAAAGTAACCAGGATATACGTTTCTACCCTCACTATAGTAACCAGGAAATACATTCCCACCCTCACCATAGTAACCAGGATCTAAGTTCCTACCCTCACCATAGTAACTAGGACGTGTTTGCCTTGGGTGACCCTACCAGGGCATTGAGCCACAGACACCATAGTTCCAAAGATCATTGGGGCATG
The DNA here is from genome assembly GCA_902685375.1 of Neostethus bicornis. Taxonomy (NCBI): domain Eukaryota; kingdom Metazoa; phylum Chordata; class Actinopteri; order Atheriniformes; family Phallostethidae; genus Neostethus; species Neostethus bicornis. Next base: position 9,848,991 of record LR738553.1, on the reverse strand, counting down.
CAAGCCCTTCCACCAACTCAAGGAGGAGTGAGGCTCCTAAGCTGTCTGAAGCTGTTGCTCCCGCTACCTGGTCCCGCAAAAGTGGAAGACAACGGAACAGAACAGAACTCCCACAGGTGTCCTTTCAATGTGCTGGAAAGAAATCGAGCACTTGGTAATAACTACGGAATGGAAGTAAAAATGCTTGATTACTTCAAAATTCCAATGCACCAAAAAAACTACAAATTAGTTGCAGTCAATTTATTCATTTTAACAACCAATAGAAGAAAAAGTAAGAAGCCTAACAAACACAATGCTAATTTCTTCTTTAGTACAAGTGTGACCTCATTAGTGGAGCGTCCACAGCCTCTTCTTTAGCCTTGGTTTGCAGTGCCAGGAAAGAGGTGATAAGAAGAGCTTTCTCGCAGTAGTGGTGGCATTTCGCTCTGTAACCTTAAAGCGAGGACAGCCCAGCAATGTGGACAAGGAAACAGAGTGTGGGATCAAATGAAAGAGACAAGAGAAGAGACAGAGGAGAGAAAACAAGAGGAAATCGTCAGGAACGGGCAGAAAGACAAGAAATCAGGAGCTGTGCGAGCGAGTCATAGGCCACCTCATGTAGGTCATCTGCTTGCTCTTTTAGCTCGTGATGAAAAAAAAAAAAGGAAACAGCTAGAAAACAAGAGGGAAATTGGAAATAAAGAGACAGGAGAAGGAGGAGGTGATAGGATCGGGGGGCACGCAGGTGACAAGCTGCCACAGGGAAGGAGGAACAGGGTTTCAATGATGCTCTGTAGGGTGAGAGGCCTCGTCTGACACCGCAGCCACGCTATGGAAGCTGACAGGTTGTGGGGAAAGGGAAAAAAAAAAGTTGGAAATAAGAAGAAGGAAGGATTCCTGCTGAGGATGAGTCCAACAACTCTGACATGACACATCCAAAAGCTAATTTAGCACCGCTGAGAGATCTGTCCTGCTTTCTGCACCTCACTGTGCTGCTTTATACAGAGACACTGATGTAATTACACTTCTATCCAGGACACCTCTGAGCCAGCTCCTTCTTAAAAAAAAAAAAATTGCAATCTTTTGTGTTGAAAGGTTTATAAACACAGCCCTTTCGACGCTGAATTTCATGCTTGATTATGCTGTGATCTGAACATGAAGAGAATATTCTCCAATCAGCTCTTCACATTTAACGGCATTAGTCCTGCAAGCTTGTTTTAACTCCCTCTGATGTTCTCTAACCACTCCTGGAGACTCCCAGATGGGATGGCACTTTGTAAACAAATCACAAATGAGGGGCATTTGCTAATCTGACCATTTACCAAAGTAAGATTCTTCCCCTGTGGACAATCCGTACGTCCTCTCTTTTTCTCTTCCATCTCTCTCTGTCACCTTGTATGTGTAGGCATAGCTTGTTCCAGTGGGAGTCGGTATGCAGGATGCAGGGTAATGAATCGGACCATCGGGTTCACAGCACCACTGACACCTCTTCTCATGTGCAGTAATGAGCTGAGGTATGGGAACTGCAGTCATAGAGCCAAATCCGGAGGAAAACAACATTACATTACTGCGACATTACTGCAGCGACGCCACTCCCCAGCAAACCTCATTAGTAGAGCTAGGACACAGCCACAATGCTGGCTGGCCTTTACAGCTACACGCATATGACACCAGGTGAGAGGTATTGAGCTCACTTTAATTGCTGTTGGTACTCGGTACTGTGCTTGTATTGTTTAACGGCGACATACCAGAAAAGTAACCCCTGTCAACTCTCAAAGTTTGGGGATTTGGGGAATTTTTTTAGTATGGTTATATATAAATGCAAACATTAATCGACCCCATCCAAACTTTCATTCAGTGCTCCTTCGCTTCAGATCCACCAGAAACTTTATATCAATCAGCCCCTGAAAAAGTTAAGTGTAAAACCAGATGAAAACCTCCACGATTAACAGCTTCACTCTGTAACCAATTCAGTGGTGAAAAAGTCTGTTTTTGTGAACACAAAACCATTGATAAAGACATCAAATACTTCAATAACATGAGAAAATAATATTTTACCCTCCTGAAATTCTGATTATTTGTGGGTAAAATTACATTTTTACCTCTCCGCAAAAAAATGCTAAAACTTCAGCCTGTCCAGCCAGATTGCTACATTTTTTTTTTTTTATAAATGCAAACACCTGTCCTTCCCCGTACTTGGATTTCTTTTCTTGGATCAACTTATTTTGAAAATCCATCATGAATATGAACTTGAAAGTAAATTATATCTATACATGTTTTCAGACATTGACGCAGTTTGCTAGCTTAGCTGTTGTGACCGTCGGATTAATTTCTCCAAAAATGTAATAAATGTCCTACAAGAAGTCCAGCTAAAAATCAAAATTGTCGAAAAAAAAGATTGCATGACTTCAATGAACTTGTGTTTGACTGCAATAATCACTTGAAATATGGATGTACGAATGGAAAAAGGATCAAACAAAAACAAACTCTTTTTGAATACTTTTTGGTCCCATTTTCAAAATCATTATGAAAACAGGGCTTGTTTCCACTCCTATTCAGTATAAAATATCCGCATGGGGTCATGTAAGGCTCTTCTTTGTGTGAGGTGAGAAGAATTGCTGTTTTCCAGACAGGAAAACGATTTCCAGGAAAAAAAAGGTTGCTTTGAATGGAGGGATTAAAAAATATGTGCAATCGGCTAAGCAGTTTTATGTGTCTCTAATTGTAAAGAAAGGAAAATTAGTTTATCTGTGCCAGCAGATGTCTGAGGACCAAGTGTCTTTAAGTCTGAGACATTTTACTGACTGAGAATTGGGGAAATATGAGGCTCTAGCGAGTGGACAGAACACAAATAGTCTTCTACTTCTTTCGGCATTTCCCTTCAGGGGTCGCCACAGCAAGTCAGTTTCTTCCATCTAACCCTATCTGCTGTATCCTCTTTGGTCACACCAACTATCTTCATGTCTTCCTTCACTGTATCCATGAACCTCCTCTTTGGTCTTCCTCTACTCCTCTTACCTGGTTGTTCCAAATCCAGCATCCTTCTTCCTATGTACTCTCTCTCTCTCTCGTCTGCACATGTCCAAACCATCTCAGTCTTGCCTCTCGCACTTTATCCCCAAAACCTCTAACACCTCCTGTTCCCCTGATGTACTCATTTCTAGTCCTGTCCATGCTGGTCACTCCCAGAGAGGTCCTCAGCATCTTCATCTCTGCTACCTCCATCTCTGCTTCCTGTCTTTTCTTCAGTGCTACTGTTTCTAGACCAAACAGCATGGCCGGTCTCACCACGATTTTGTACACTTTTCCTTTCATTCTAGCTGAAACTCTTCTGTCGCACATCACACCTGATACTTTCCTCCACCCGTTCCAGCCTGTCTGAACACGCTTCTTCACCTCTTTTCCACACTCTCCATTCCTCTGGACTGTTGATGCACATGACACATATCTGGACACAATCTGGACACAACAAAAATAGTGAAGAAAAATAATCTGACCATCAGAAAAGCGGAAGATGACGCAACAAAAAGAACTTTAACTGGTCATTTTTAACCTAAAACTTTCTTAGATTCGCATCTAACTTTAAAGTCTTTTGAACAACTGGTCTCCTTGGCAGAGAATGCAATGCTATCACAATCAATTTGTCTTTAGATTATATAGTAGCTTGCGTTTGCTTGTAAGAGAACACTACAGCTTTCAGTTCTTTTGAAATATTAAATATCATTTGGTTACATAAGCTTTAGGAGCGTTTTTCTTTTTTTCTTAAAAGAAAATGTCCTTTCTTTGCCTTTAAAGCCTGTGGGCCATTGGTGGGAAATGTTCTATCACCCAGCTTCCACGTGAGAAGTGACACCATGAACACAGGCAACCACATTGCTCACACCTTTCTTCTTCACAAACCCCACAATTCCTCACAGATGGAGTTAAATTATGCAGCATGAACTGACTGGATATACAGTAATGCTTAAAGTGAGGGGGTGTGTGGAACTCAGCTTTTTCTGATTTCGTTCCGCCATGGCTGAGAAAATCACACTTTGCAGCTGGGTCACAAAATCATCTTGAAAATGAATTCGACACTGTAATAGATCCTGTTTGCAATTCATTAAAAAAGAAATGGGGAAGACAAACAAATAGAAAATCAGAGCAAAGTATGAGATTTCCACAAACCCAGGATGGGACTCAGTGGTGGAGGAGTACAAGTATATCCTGTGTCTTGTTCTTGGATGAGAGAAGACAGAAGATTGTGAGGTCAATCAGAGCAGCACCCGCAGTGATTGGGACACTGTATTGGTCTGTTGTGGTGAAAAGAAAACTGCGCAAAAAAAGCAAGGCCCTTGATTTACCATCTTTCTACATCCCGACCTTCAACACTTGTCGCTAACTGCACATGGTGACCGACAAGACAAGATTGCACATCCAAATGACAAAAATGATCTTCCCTTGCAGGGTGGTCTAGCTCTAGCACAAGGATACACTCCTTTATTAGGAAAAGAGTTTTCAACCCTCTCATAGACAAAAGCCAGAAGGTCTGGCCAAGCCATCTGGTTAGGAAAACTCGTTGCTAAGTGTTCTGGGCAAATCCCACCAGGGGATGCCCTGAAGAAGACGCAGTGCCCACTGGAAGAAGAACTATGTCTAAAATCTGGCCCAGGACAGCCCCTGAAATTTTCTCTGATGAGCTGGAAAATGTGGCTAGCATGAAGCAAGCCAGGAGTTCCATGCTTCTGGTTTGTAAACTGATCTCACAAATAAGAAGAAAACCGTACAGGAAACATTGAACACCTTCAAAACCTTCTCTTTCATGGCTTTATTGATAGCTGCTACTTCCAATTGTGGGCTTTAGCAATTGAAGCATATGGCCAATCACATTTCTGCCAGCATTTGCTGCTGGGTAGGCTAAAATTAGAGGAGCTTTTATATGGATGCTCAGAATCCCATCTGCCGGCTTTCGCCACACAAAGTGACTGCAATGGAACTTTTGTTTCTATTAATAAGATTTTGTGTTGGTGTCCCTGGCCCTTGAAGCAGGCCTAATTGCATGATTGTAATCAGATCTGTTGGTTGGACAGTCGTAAAGCATACGTAACAGATATGCTGGTGAACATTGTGGGCAGAGAGAATGGAAAATCGTTTTGTTGCTGTTAAACCTATTGAACAACTGAAAGAGGAAAACAAATGCAATTGGTGGCTGATTAACTTCCGAGGTCAAATTTTATGATGGACTTTTCAAATAATGTTGAACAATTTGAACAATCCCCATCTGATTTATCCGTCTATATCTTTCGGGGTTGCGGTGGGTGCCAGAGCCCATCCTGGCTGATTCAAGGCGAGGGGCAGGTACACCCCGAACAGGTTGCCAGTCTGTTGCGGGCCACACACATACAACAATCCGCACACACTCATTCCTAGGGACAATTTGGCACCAGCCAATCAACCTTGCATGCATGTCTTTGGAGGGTGGGAGGAAACCAGAGTACCCCCACGCAGACATTAAGAGAACATGCAAACTCCACACAGAAAGGACAGTTTTCCAAGCCTCGTCCCCACCCAGGACTCGAACCCACAACCTTCTTGTTGTGAGGCCACTGCACTACCGACTGCGCCACCGTGCCGCACTTGAGTAAAGGTGTTGAATGTAAAGTTTTGTATTAATTCATCATATGTAGGTAGCTATGTAACCCTACAATAGTTAGTGACGCGCTGGGCCATCAGGTGGAGCAGTACTGATGGCCCAGTTGTGAAATGCACAGTCCACCCCCCCGGTAACGTATGTAATCGTAGCTCTACTAATAGTTGGTAAAACCTCAAACCTTTGAATCTCTTTGAAGCTCCTTAGACATTTTCAAGAATGTCTGCTTATTTTGAGTCAACATGATTCATTGTCTTTTCACATTTCTACAATATTGACACAAGAAGAAACTCAGTTACGAATTCACACACTGTGTTTGAAATTTAAAGAACTTTGATATGAATTTCTATCAAATTCTGATATCCGACGGTTCCTTTTCGTTGCCCATCTCCGAGATTGGAAAAGGTCTTTTGTGGAGATCAAAAGCATTGAAATAAAGGCATTTAATACAGCTGAAAAGTTGTTGAACAATTGTAAAAGAATAAAAAAATAAAAAAGAGACAGAATAATTATCTATTAAATGTCATGTTTCTCAGGATGAGTCACGCCGATGACTTTCTCTTTTTGATAGTTACTGATAATGTTCTGCACAGCCCCAGAGCACATTTGCATTCAAATAAGACTCCAACTTCCTGTTGTTACTCTTCTTCTTTCTTTATTTATTCTTTTCTATTGGCAAAATTTTTCAGACAGAAAACAAATTGGATTTCAGTCGTGATAGTGAGGTGATAATCGACAGCAGTAGAACGAGTCATGCAGTCAGACGAACTGGTATTTTATTTCCTACCTCACCATCCTCTTAAAGCTGGGTGGAAACCTTTGTTTTCCATGTGGTTCAGCATGCAGAGTTCCAATGATGAAGCAGTTTGTACCCAAGGTGAGAGAGGCCTGGGCTTCCTGTCTAAGGCTGTTGCCCCCGTGACCCGACTCCGGAACAAGCGGAAGATGATGAAACGGAACGGTTACAATTTGCCAGCAACATTTATTTTAAGTCTATTTTGGTTCAATAATAGTAATCGATAGCATGTTTCGGAATAAAGAAACTACGCTGTTTATGCAACACTAAGGCCATTGGGATACGTTGGCATAATCTGTTGCTATTGTTAGCTATGCACTTGTAATAAAATGTAATTATTACCTCCGACTGGATGCACTTCATGAGAAAACATGAGAGTACTCTAGCGTCTTATATATTTCTATTTAATGATGCAACAAGACATCCATAATCTCTTTTCAATTTGTTCAATGCACCGATTGTATTTTTTGCTTATTTTTAGTGGTTGAATTGTGTTTCTCTATTAACTCCACCTTCATCACCACCCTATTGCCTACCAGTGGTCTCTATTCTCTTTCGGGCTTAGAAGTAATTTACATTGATCATTCCCTGTACTTTAATTTGCTTCTTATTGTGGTTTATAATAACTGATTAGTTGCAGAGCCTTGATATAAAATAATCCACAATAAGCTATTATTACAGTCTGTTCAAAACTCTAAAATGTTATTTATTCAGTCATTGCCCGAACTCGTTTTGTCTTAACGTCTCTTTTAGGCAACAACACCCAGGTTCAGGGTGAGGATATTCCCCTCCTGGGTTTTGTCTCTAGAAACTGATTAACAGACATGCACTGAAGATACTAACAAAACACGCGGGACGTCTCATTCTGTCAGATTAAAATGTTGCTCGCGCTTTGAACATTTTTTTTTTCTGCAACATCAAACACAAGCAAGACTTCTAATCCAATTCACTTTACTGTTCATGTAGTGAAAGGAAAGTCATTTAGATTCGTTATCAGTACAGAGATCATGGCTGACGTTAGGCTTTCGAGTTGTTTGCCACGTGGTTGTTAATGCTATCCTATGTGACTGTCATGCATGCATATACGATGGAGGTTAGCGTTGACTGTCACATTGTACATTCAAAACACACATTCAAATTAATTTAAACAAAAAAAATAAATCTGATCTCCAGCTCTCGCTGGATCGATTTGCTGCCGAGTGTGAAGCGGCCGGGATGGGAATTAGCGCCTCCAAATCCGAGACCATGGTCCTCGCCCTGAAAAAGGGTGGAATGCCCCCTGCGGGTCAGGGACAGGGTCCTTCCCCAAGTAGAGGAGTTTAAGTATTTCGGGGTCTTGTTCACGAGTGGGGGATAGATTGGAGCGGGAGATCGACAGGCGGATCGGTGCGGCATCAGCAATAACTAGGACGCTGCATCGGTCCGTCGTGGTAAAGAGAGAGCTGAGCCAAAAAGCAAAGCTCTCGATTTACAAGTCGATCTACGTTCCAACCCACACCTATAGTCACCAGCTGTGGGTGGTAACCAAAAGAATGAGATCGCGGGTACAAGCGGCCGAAATGAGCGTCCTCCGCAGGGTGGCTGGGCTCTCATTCAGAGATCGGGTGAGAAGCTCTGCCATCCGGGAGGAGCTCAGTGTGGAGCCGCTCCTCCTCCAGGTCGAGAGGAGCCAGATGGGGTGGTTCGGGCATCTGGTCAGGATGGCCCCCGAGCGCCTCGCAGGCGAGGTGTTTCGGGCACGTCCCACCGGGAGGAGACCAAAGGGGCAGACCTTCGACCCGCTGGAGAGACTATGTCTCACAGCTGGCCAGGGAACGACTTGGGATCCTTCCAGGTGAGCTAGAGGATGCAGCCGGGGAGAGAGAGGCCTGGGCTGCCCGTTTGAGGCTGTTGCCCCTGCGACTCGACCCCGGAACAAGCGGAAGATGACGGAACGGATCGGAAAAAAAAGAAAGAAGTCTCATCCGAATCTTCACCACATCTTCACTTCCTACTGGAAAAAAGCACATCTGCTACTTCCCATAAAAGTAAACTGCTTTTGTAAATGTAGCTCATCTTTTGATCAAAACTCCTACGTATATTCTGAGTCCCGGATAAGCGGATGTTAATGGTACGAAATGAAATATTCTGCCCCTACAACTTGGGGGGGATCTGTTCTACAAGCCCAAGTTGTGATAAGCTACCAACGGGAATAATGGGAGTGGTCAAATGATTGTATAAGTTAATTTGTGGTCTTATTGATTGAACATGGTACAAAGGACAACATTTTGGCACAAATACACCAATTCTCATAAACCTGGCAGCATTGATAATAAATTCAATTTTTAGACTTTCGCACAAACTTTGAAAGTAAGAAAGTAACCGCACCACATGCTACCGTGGACGGGCAGTTACACTTTATCCGGCAAAAGCAAAGCCTGTTCTCCGAGGTCATACAAGATGATATATAATAATTTTTTCCTTATTCCACATCATCTCATCTCCTGTAAGGGAGGTTGTAAAAAAAAATTGCCACAAATCTGTTCCCTCTCTGACCTTTCAGCAAGATTATGAAATCTTTTATACCCCAAAAGTCACGGTTCACCCACCGCTGGTCAAAGGGCTGGGATGTCCTATCGCTGTTTAGTTTAGTTATTAATGGTAACGCTAAACAGATTCTACTTATAAAGCGCTTTTCTACCTGTGTACTCAATGGTGGAATGTACATAAAAAGTACAAACTCCCATCAGGAGCAATTGGGCATTCGGTATCTTGCTCAGGAACACCTCGATGTAAACTCCGGGTGGGAGGCTCAAACCCGAGACCTTCCGGTTACGGGATGATCGCCCTACACAATGAACCCTTCATTCCCTGTTGATGATGTTAAGTCTGTTTTTTGTGTTGCAAGGATATGGGAATACAACTAATTGAGTTTTATGTACCAGTAATTTTATGACAAGAACATATGCCCGTATACACACACACACACACAAAGTACGTCTTTAGAACGATTAAACCAAAGTAACTTTAAGTCCGCATGTGCATTTTTCTTTGTTTACCTGCCGCTAATTGTATCCGTTTGGATAACTCTTACTACAGACCAAAATAATCAGCAGCAATAAATGAGGAGCTTGCTGTGTTATTACAAACAGCACGAGCTAGGGGATGATAAGCTGCGACATGATTACAGATAATAAGAGAAAAGATGCGAGAAGCGTCAAAAAATAAATAAACGTGGCAAAGATGTAATTGGAAATGTTACATCGGATGTAAATGGAACATAATAACAGGAAGAAAAATAAATTGTGAATAAATAACTTTGGAAGGTGTAGCTTGTGTGTGTGGTCAACATATTCTTTTAGATTTCTATTTTAAGAACATGTTCAAAAATGGTTAAGACAGCAAAAAGAACATTCAAAATTACAACCAATTTTAGTAAGGTGAACCAGTTATGATTGAAGAGTTTACAAGTGGGTTTTTAATTTAAACAAACTTGGTCCTAAAAAAAAAAAAGACCTTTCCCTTTATGGAAGGGTTTACATTTTATGTTATTGTTACATCTAAGTAGAGATACGTTAAAGATGAAGAAGACATTCATGTATAAAGTTTCATTTTGTCTTCTGAACTGCTCATCCCAAATGGGCTCGCGGTAGTGCCGGAACCCATCACCGCTGACTCAAGGCAAGACACAGTACACACCAAACAGGTTGCCTGTCTGTCGCAGAAGCACACACAGACTCTTCCCAAGGGGCAATTTCATTGCGGCCAATTAACCTAACACGCACGTTTTTGGAGGGTGGGAGGAAACTAGGAGAAAATCCACACATACATGGGGAAAATTGTGCAAACTCTATACAGAAAGATTGGTATTCCAAGCTTCATCCCACCCGGGCCTCAAATCCTGATCTTCTTGCTGTGAGGTCACTGGGCTAACCATTGTGCCATGGTGCCACCATTCAGAAAATTAATAAATAAAAATAAACTCCGTCAACATGGCAACCAAAAGAAGCCGAGGTTACCTAGCAAACATAGGACCTGCAGGGAAGGTTATCCTGAGGTTCTCCAAAGGTTTGTTGCTGGAACCTAACCTTCCCAGAACGTTGAAAGAACCAAATTCCAAATGCTATGGTTAAAATTATTGTTAGAGGAACGTACTGAAAACCAAAAAATAATGTTTGACCCTGTAGAGAACCAAAAATAACCTTTAAGAAACATTTTGCTAACCTTTGAAAAACCTACCTAGAATGTTCTGGGATCATTAAATTGTTAGCTTGGTAATTATGGTTCCAATTAAAGCATTTTGTACAGGAAAATGTTTCTTCTGGAAAAGGAAAAAAAAAGTGTTTCGAACAGCATCCATACTATTACTAATGTTGTCAAAAAGGAACTGCATTTTATAGCTTAATAATGTCGTCATCAGTCACTCTGTCTATCACATGATCCTTGCTGGCTCCATGTATGACACTGATTTATTTCACCACTTTCTCTGCACGCAGGCAAAAATAAACATCTAGTCAGCATCTGCCCAGCCAGATTGTTTTTTTGAGGGTTGATATTTTAGTAATATATTTTCCTATTTTCATCACAAATCCAGTTTTATCGTTATAATTGGAACTTGTTCTACTCTAACCAAACCTAAAACCTTATTTTAAAGAGTTGGACCAGTTACGCGTCCCTACATTTAGAAAGAAAACTTTAGCTTTTTGCCACATCCATTAGTCGTGAAATACCCATAAATAACCTGTGACAAAGGGCTACGTGGGACAATCCTTGGCCTGTTCCTTTGACCTCTCAGCAAAGAGAAACTCGACAAAAACAAACAGCTCCCCTTGACATAAGGACGTAATCTAATTTAGTGCAAAGAGGCTGAAACAAGCTTCCCATAGCAAAGTCTTTTGGGGGAACTGATTCCAGTTCAGCACACCCACATCAGGACTGGCACATGGAGCCTGAAAAGAAATCAATGGCGAAGGGTTTAATAGGCGTCCTATAATTGGGCTCGGTTACGTCAGCCCACTGTGTTCTTTGGACATTTTGTAAATACCAGCAGGGAATAGCAATGTGAAAGTAGCTTGTGTACGTCTGGATGTGACTCATTGATTTTTGTTGGGTTGTGTTAAGACTTTGGAGAAAAGGAACGAGACAAATTGTCTTCTACATTGCTAGCTTCTTTCTGTAGATTCAGCACAGGGAACTTGTGAGCAACTACTGTATTTCCATGTTCCGGTTAACAAGTCACAAACCCAGGTTTAAAAAAAGAAATACATGATGTGACTCAACTCTACTGTTATACAAGTAAGTAAATTTCGGTTCCGTCATCTTTCACTTCTATGGGGCCGGGTTGCGAGGCAACAGCCTCAGACGGGAAGTACAGACTTCTTTTACGCCAGCTGCATCCTCTATCTAACCCTGAAGAATCCCGAGTCGTTCCCCGGTCACCTGTGAGACAGTAAATGCAAAAAGAAAAATCATCAAAGTTATTTTCTATATCTAAACTTTGTAGGAAAAAATTCTGTGGTGTACTATATATAATACTATATACATACACGTGTGGGTTGAAGGAGATGCGATTAAAAAGGACCTTAAGTCTGATATCTAACGAACTTGATGTTTCGGAAAAAAAGCACTTTTCAAATACAGTGTCACGTTTTCCACCAGAAACACATTGAAACATATTTGGTTGGAGCACATCACCTGCAAAGTAAAAAAAAAACATTATATGTTTAAAAAGTTGAATTTGTTGATGTTCCAAATATATTAAATTATAATGTTATTCTTGTTGTATAAAAGTAAGTCCCATAATGTAGTTTCAAGGGGAGCCAGGTGGTGCAAGTGGTTAGCACAGCGGCCCACAGCAAGAAGGTCTGGGGTTTGAGTCCTGGGTTTGAAACACTGGCCTTTCTGCGTGGAGTTGGCATGTTCCCCATGTATGCCTGTGTTTACTCCGGCTACTCTGGTTTCCTCCCGATCTCCAAATAGATGAATGTTAGGTTGATTGGCTGCTATGAAATTGTCCCTTGGAATGATTGTGTGTGTTGCTCAGTGACAGACTAATTACCTGTTCGGGACATACCCTGCCTCTCACCTTGAATTAGCCGGTATAGGCTACAGCACCCAATAAGCGGGGGAGGTTGCAAGGGATATGGTTCAGAAGATGAAACGACTCATGTCCCTGCTTATGAGTCCGTGGACTCGAGATCTTGAGGGTATTTTTTAAAAAGGTACCTGATTTCAAATCAGAATCAAGAGTTGCAATTTTTTAAAGTCCAAAATCTCATTTACATAAAACTATTGACGACGTTTTTATTTTTACTGTCAATGATTATCTCCAAAAAATAGTTTTCAGTGATGTCTAACAACCAATGGACTTTATTACCAACCGTCTAACACTCATAATATTTGATCTATGATGATCCAATAGTTTTAAAAATAAATCTTTATGAAAGTTGTCCTTTTTCTGATACAACTAATGAATGGCAATAAACTCCACAAATGTGTTCTCTTTGTGTTGTATTTGGTTAAATTCTAACAATCAATCTTACAGATGTATAGATATATAAGTAAAACTTTTTACACAAAACCAGAGAATCAGGTCGAACATAAGACATTTTAATGCAAAAAAAAGACCCAACTTGCCCTTTAATTTGAAAGTAAAAGCAGACCAGAACCTCCAATGGATTGCTTCTTTTAAGAGAAGTCTCCAGAAACCTCCTTCTGTATCTTCAGAGAGGCCAGGTGTCCTGATAGCTCAAACAAGACTCATGAAGGTATGGGGAAACAGAAAAATAAAGCATATTGGCTCCTGCATTCGGAAAGAGATAAATGACAGAAATCCTTCATGTCAGGCGGCATGATAACAGGCTACAACGGTGAATTTTCTTTTCTAAAAAAAAAAGTGAGAGAGAAAAAAAACTGTGTGAAAAGCCCTGAGAAAAAGATAATTATATTTGATAAGGTGGAAATGGGAAAAGGGTAAGTTGATAAGGGCGGACAGGGTGCCTGCACACTGTTGACACTGATATACCTCTGCACGGTCAGAGACTTCCATGCCATCCTGCAAAAAGGTACAGCTGCTGGAAGTGTTAAGCTCCTTATTCAGAAGTCTGGATCCAGTTCCTCCATTATATTCACTGGCTTTTGGTCTGAGACTCATTTCTTGGTAACTTGCATGATTGGGAAACTTAATAATCAGCCAAAAGTGGTTTTTCAAGCCTTAAAAGAGATTTCTGACACCGAAATGAAGAATCTCTCAGTCTATTGGGTCTCAGTTAGATTTTTTGCTTATATTGCGGGGAGTTTTCTGACCAAAATGGAGGTTCTAAGAACAGATCCAAGACTTTTCTTGTCTTGGATCTGTATGCAACTAGTTGTTAGTTGAACTAACAACTCAACTAGTTGAGTTGCAACGAGTTCCAACTTGAGTTGGAACTCAAGACAGTTGAGTTCCAACTGTCTTGCAACTACCAACTAGTTGTTAGTTGTTAACAACTAGTTGTTAGTTGCAAGATTCTCAACTCAACTATTTGAGTTGTTAGTTGCAAGATTCTTCTAAGTTGTGCAAACTTCGGACCGTAGAATCAACTTCAAGAAGAGAGTCCAGTTGCCAGATAGTTTTGGCAAAAAGTACTTTTATTGGTAGTGAGCTGGATCGATTCACATGGATTCCACCAAGAGCCAGATTCCACCAATGTTCCACTTTGACATCAATTAGATTTATAATGTTTATACCTCCGTACATCGTGGTGAAGAAAGAGCTGAACCGAAAATGGATTTACAGTTCAATCTACGTTCTTACCCTTACCTTTTGGTCACCAGCTTTGGGTAGTGACCAAAAGAACAAGATCGGGGTTACAAGGAGCTGAAATAAGCTTCCTCTTCAGAGTGGCTAGGCTCTCTCTAAGAGTAGAGTGCGGTGCTCTGTCATCGGAGGGAGCTTGGTTTAGATCCGTTGCTCCTCTGAGTCGAGAGAAGTCAGTTGTGGTAGTCAGAGTATCTGGTCAGGATGCCTCCTGATGTCCCTGAATCTCCCTGGGTGAGCTGGAGGATGCAGCTGGGATGAGAGAAAGCCTTGGCCTCCCATTTGAGGCTGTTGCCCCCTCGACCCGGCTCTGAATAGGAAAAAGACAACGGAACGTTTATGAACAGAATTTTGAGGCAGTGCCAAGACAGCGGGGGGATCTGCTTCGGTTACCCAAGGATTGGGTTTCTGCTTCTTGCAAATAATGTTGTCCTTTTGGTTTCATCTGGCTGTGATCTCCAACTCTCTCTACCCCAATATACTGCTGAGTGAAAATCTGTTTTAATGGGAATCAGGGCCTCCAAATACAAGACCATAGTCCTTGACCAGAAAACTCTATATATACCCTACCCTGTTATTCTCGGTTGTATAAAATAATGCTGAATTGAGTTTCGAAAGAAAAAAGAAAAAATTACTTCTTTTTTCAAAAACCTAAAAAAAAGTAGAAGCATTCAACTAGACTCTAGTGTTCATTAAGGTATGCTTAGCAATGAATATGTTCGTTCTAAAATTTTGTTTAGTGTTACAGAGATGTTCTTTCATTCATTCATCTTCTGAACCGTCCATCCCTAACGGGGTGCTGGAGCCTTTCCTGGCTGATTCAAGACGAGAGGCAGGGTACAATCCAAACAGGTTGCCACCAATGTTTTCCCTGTAAGCTGCGCGCCTGCGCAATTGCACACTGCTCGCAGAGTAATAGCGCACAAGAAAACCTATGCAGCGCAAAAAATAAAACTCAATTTAAACTAAAGATGGTAAAATGAGACAGAGCTTTCTTTCTGAAACAAATTGCTTCAAACCGCTGCTTCGGAGTTTGGCTCGTCGCTGCTGCTGACGTAAAAAAAAAGAGTAAAAGTTTTTGCTCCGCCCCCTTCTGCTCAGGAAGCTTGTATGTTTGCTCAGACACATAAAGAATTAGAGGGAACATTGTGCTAACCACTGCGCCACTGTGCCGCCATACAGAGTTGTATGTATTTTTTCAGCATTTTGCAGTGCCAAGCATTATTTAACTAACGATTTAAACACTATTGAAAGTTAGCCTCTCTCGTCTTATTCATTGATTACTTTTCCTCCCAGGCGTTAGCTGCAATTGATCGATATGAACAAGCAGTAGGAATGAGAGATAAAGAAAAGTAGATTTAAAGCCATTTGAAGTGCAGCAAAGGGTTCTGACTTTGAACGACTAGCTTAGTAACACAATCCACCGTGGTAATCATTTCCACTCAGCGCAGGCTGTGAATATGCAGTAAAAATTAGAAATAAGTTATGAAGTACTGGAACAGCAGGGATGAAGTGATGCCAGACCACCACTGCTACAACTTTAGCTCCATATTTAACCCAAACGGCAGTACGGAAACTCATTTATTTCTTGGCAAAGTAGTTTTAAAAAATTGTTGAATTTCTCATAGTGTCGGAACTTTAAAAACCCCATGTAGAGTGATGAGTTTGACAGCCAACAGGATTCACTGTTTGAAACCCTAAAATCCCAGATTTCTGACTCGGCATGTCCACACATGCCTCTAAATCCACTCCGAATTTGCATAATATGATTACCATGTCTATCCCTTCTGTCCTAATTCATTTAAAAATGCTAACTAAAGTCCAACTCAGACGTGTAATTTAAAAAATGGAAGGAAAAAAAAATCTGTTTTAGCATTCGTTTTTCATCCTGAAACAAGACTAGTTTAATTTTGCTGGTCGGAAAAATATGTGTAGTCATAACTGGGAGAGAAGCTTTTTGTGACTGCACATATTTTATAAAAGTGATAGCTCACCTTTAGTCTCTGCAGATTTAATGTAATTTATTCCAACTTCTTTTTTTTTCCCTCTTGTGTGCCAGTCAAAACACCTCCTGCACTGTGCGATGAGGTTGAAAACGATTTAACACGACTTGGTTTTTTTTTAATTCTGACATGGCAAAATCGACTCATTCCAGCAATATTGGAATTTATACAGCAAGTAGAAAGCAAGAGTTGGACAAAAAAGAAAGGCAAGAACGCTACAGACAATTTTAGACACTCAAGAACTTTGATAGGTAGGATACAATAAAGTATTAATAAATAATTTTAATTTAATGTTAATAATATGTAATTGCGAAGTCATAGCAATTGTTTGTGTCAAATTCGGAGCTCACATTGTGCCGTGCAGATAAAGCCATGATGAAGAATAAATTTGCTAGACAAAAATTAGGTTAATATGACAGCTGCTAAAACAACATTACAAAGCATCAACCAGGAAGAGCCTAGTAAATTTCCCCAAATGTCTGCCATTTAAAAAACCATAGACATACAGTACATTGTGATGTTGTCTAGATGCACTGACAAACGAGCTCATCTGAGTCTACTCTGTCACCCCCTGGAGGCCCTTGCGAATGCCCAGCTGTGAACGATTTGATAAATCAGGTGGCCACTCAGAGTTTGGGTAGAGATACTACACTAGAAGTCTTGAATAGAAAATCACAGCCGTTTGCAATTAGCTAATCAAAAGTGTTCGTATTAAATTTTGAATTCCAAATTAATGGATCGCGCAGCCCTACTGAAAACAATTAAATTTCTTCTACTGAATAATTTTGTCCAATTTTGACCTGCCCATGCCTATTCAAGCTGGTTAGCATGGGAAAGATGTACCGTAATTTCAAGGCCATAAGGTGCACCTAAAAGTCTCAAATTTTCTTCAAAATGAGCCGTGTGCCTTTTTGTGCGGTGCGCCTTGTGTGTGAGAAAAAGCGGACCTAAAAGAAAACGCCGTGCCCGCGAGGCAGACCTGAAAGAAAACACATGAGAACGTTAAAGAGTGAAGTGTGAGCGGCGTGGGAGCGATGGATGACCGAAGGAGACCAAAGTTTCATGAAGGGTGGAAGGCAGCGCCGGGCGAGTTACGCTACAGTTTGCCAATGGATTGTAGATGACTAACGTGTCTGCTGGTACTGTTATCCGAGCTTTCGCAAAAGCTAGTATCCTTTCTGAGGAGCTGCACAGTACAGATAGTGACTTTGACAGCGAGGAGCAAAGTGGACCTGCTTTGTTGGATTTTGCGCAGCTGCTCGATTCCAAAACAGACAACGAGGACTTTGACGGATTTGAATAAGGACAACGTATTACCGGTAATGTGCTTGTTTATACCACTTAAATGAAGTACAACCAAACTCAGTTTTGCTCCCGATCTATTTTTTAATACCCACATTTGCATGCGTCCGTGTGTGTTGTTGTAAGGTGGTGTGTGACTGAGACTGCGTTTTTTCGTATGGTGTGCCTTATGTGTGTGTTAAATACAGCAACGGCGCACAAAACTGAGGCTGCGCCTTTTCGTACGGTGCGCCTAATGGCCGTGAAATTATGGTATACACCCTGGACAGGTCACTACGATATAGTACAATTGCAGAGATGAATAGCAAAATGGCACATATTCACACCAAAAAGTACAAGTATTTAAATCGACCATTCGGCCTAATGTGCATGTTTTCGCTAAGGGAATAAACCAGTAAACCAGAGTCTACAGAGAAAGCATTCTAACTCCAAATAGAAGATGTGAAAGTACCGAACATTTCTCTGCAGTACGTGAGTAAGTTGCTGTGATTTCCTTCCACTTCCTCATGTCAACCTGCCAGAGCACCTGAAGACCCGGGATGATGCGTTAAAGCCAGCGTGTGAGCGTCATCCATCATGATGCAGTTTGTAATAAAATGGCAGAATTATGAAAAATGGAGCCTGTCATAATAGCGTGCCTCAGTGTGCGGGATACCGCCGACTGTCAGAAGGAGAGACCACTACCACTTCATCAAAAACACTCCTCCGCTTAGATTTTAAGACTCAATGCAAGATTAAATTACTGGTTAAAATGCAAATTGGCTTGCTGCACATTTCTAACCTGAATGATCTCCATATGAATGATGGAGAATTAGATCCAGGGAGGATGAAGTGTAGTAAACAACTTTACCTTGTGACTGGCCTTGTTGGGACTACGACTATAAATCACCCAATGCTCTTTTTTTTGTTTTCTCAGCATCTGTTATCTGCCTCTTGTCATCCTGCTGAGTCAGCTTGTTTATGCTTTCAAGCATGGCTCCCAATGAGATCATCAAAAATATTATTTCACACATGAAAAGCGACTGTATAAATATAAGGAGAGCTCGGTACCCGAAAGCTTGACGGTACTCCCTTGATTAATTAGTTTTGTGTAACGCTCACTTGTCATAAGTCTTTCCTTTGAAATGTATTAACGCAGTTCAAGACTTAAGGAGCATTTTACAACACGAGAATTTGTTTCTGTGCGCATCCTCTTGAGTTCAGCGTTCCATACAACGCTCGCCCAAATGCCAGCTGGTAACCATAACAACGGAACCTTAGAACAAATGATACTGCAATTTTTTATGGTTATTTATCATAACAGAAAAAATTTCAATTAAGCATAAAAGTCACTTTCTCCTGCTGATTCATGGACCAGCTGAAGGTTCTTCAGTTGTTATCATGCCAACAAACATTGATAAAAAGAGTGCTTTCACCAAAATGACTGAAACCTGGAAGTCAGCCATGTTGGATAGAAAAATCAGGATGAAACTATCAACAACACAGTATTTTTTTTTTTTTATATTATGTTGCTGTTCAGAGGTGCAATTAGTTTTTCAAGTCATTAGCATAATATGGCAAAAAAACAGCTGGTCTTGTAGCAAAGAAAAGAGACGATATTTACAGTTGATTGGTTTTCAATGGTTGGGGACCACTGGCTTAACACATGTAGATGTAAATGTCAGTAAAAGCTGACATTCTGAACATTTTGTGACATGATCCCCCTCATTTGTCACTAGGGGGAGCCATGGATATTCCCTCATCACCCTGATTGGCACACCTGAAGGTGATTATTCTGATACCATCCACCGGTGAATCCTGCTGCCTAGTTAAGGGCAATCACCCCAGACTTTCTCATCGGATCATACCATCTCTTCCAGCCAGGTCTCCCTGGTTGCGTGACCAAGAAACACATTCTGAACAATAAGCTCTTGCTACTATGCCACTAAAACTTTGTTTTTCTTTCACAGCATTACTGACTGCCACTCTCAAATAAACCATGTTTTCTGTCCTGCAATTGGGTCCTCCCACTTCCATCTGCAAACCGCTTCATGACATTTTGTCAGATACTCATCTTTTGATCTTAACCCTCCTCTTATGTTAGCTTTGTGTTATCATCCCTCATGTTAACGGATCGGTTTTGACCCGTTGCAATAGCAGTAGAGGTTGCTGACAAAGTCAAAAAGTCTTGATGCAATAAACAAATTTATGTAATTTTTTTAGGCATTTGAAATTTAAAACGGGTCACTGCCGACCCTAACATCATAGGAGGGTTGAACCCAAATGTCTTCAGTGAACAACAAAACCAAGGGAACCTGACTTGCTGCTCCAAACTTTTGGGGGGACTGTATGTCAGGGTGTTTGTCTCTTTTCTTCTGGGTTGGATCTCTTGTTGCCTTGCCTGCCGAGGACCCAAATCTGCCTGGGTCACTACAAGGAGGCACCCATCTTCATCTCTTCCTTGAGGCATACCCTCATCCCTCTTTCGTCAAACCGCTTCAACTGGCTGACGTGTAATTAGGTCCTACCTTCCATTCCTATAATATATGTGTATATATATAAATACACATTTTCAAGTAATAGTAATTTTACCCCACTGGGTGGTGGAATCCCTACATGGGATTTTATGTAGATTAGTTTTGGTTGAAAGATGTTTGGTTGAACTTGTTAAACACTAGCAATTAATTTGAATACCTTTCATGTGTATTTTCTGTACCAGTTTCTTCTTCTAAAGCTATAAGCCCTGAAAGACGGAGAAACATGAGGACGATGCCAATCAATCAGAGTTCCACCCACCCAGGCTGGAGGAAAGACATAATTAAGCAGAAAGTTAAAATACCTGTGTGGGTTGAGAATTTCATCCTATCCAGCTGGGAGTTGTAAAGAGCAGCTGCGGCTTGGAGGAATCTTTTCTCCCTTTTCTCCCTACAGGCTTTAAACAAGCACTCACAACCTCCAACCACAGTTAGTGTAGAATTCTTTGTAGGATCTCTTGAATATTTTAGTAGCCATCTTTATACGAGACGCTCGTCAGATAAACCTCACGCTGATCCAATCTCCGGTCCAATTACCAAACTGTGGCCACTGCTTGCTGTGCTCTCAGAAAGCCAATATGAGAAGTATTTTTAATTTGAGTTAAATCTAATGGTTTTAGGTTACAAACAAAGCTTGTTTGTAGCCCCTTGCACTTTGGTCTCTATTTCGCTTAGAATGTTTTAAATATTCTTTAAACTTTCCTGAGTTCCTAGAAACTACAATTAAAAGTTCTTGTTTGTTGATGGAATATTATTGTTTTGACCACCTGGGTTTAAGGAGCTATGACTAATGAAGCTATTAGCGTAAGTTCAATTAAGAACACTGGTTCTGTTCACTTTATATCAAGCTGGATCCTCTACTACTCCTTGTCTCTGCTCTCATTCATGTAAATCTTCATTCGACTCCTCCTCCAATCAGTCATACTCTTGAAGCTGACTTACCCTATCGCATGGCAGTATTTTTAAAAACCTGTCACCTCTCCACCAACTGTCTTTAAGAAATCACTGAGTATCATCCTGCACCCCAGGCACTGTCATCTCTTATTGGCTTGACCCTTCAGTTCTCTATATTCTCTCTCTTCTTCTTCTTACCTCCAAGGATGACAGTGTTTCGGACTGTGCTCCTCTTGTCAAACCCCACATCTCATCCCTTTTTCCTACAGACAGCCCCTCTGCGCCATTCTTCAAACATGTAGCTTAACAGTTACCGTGAGCTCACAGTAGGCATGAACTGGGCTTGTGTATGATTGTCTCAGTTCCCCATTGGCTTGCACTCACAAGGGGTTACTCCATTCAGACACATCACAGTTTGTTAGAATAGTGCAGCAGTTTAAAAATGAGTGCTCTCATCGAAAATGGTGGAGTCAACCAGATGTCTTTGTGAGTAATTTCTTTAAATCATTTGGTCTGTGGTGGTCCATAGCCCTCTTACAGCCTGTTGCTGAAAACAATTTTTCTCAACTTTTATGACAAAAAAATAGTTTTAAAGTGTTACAAAGTCATGACATCATGTTTCTACTTGGATAAACCAAGTCAGATAAACAGTAGGTCCAACAACACCAGGTCTATACCTAGGGGATCATCTTTGGCATGGATGTCAAAGGCCGGTCCTTGAGGGCTGTTGTCCTGAAGGTTTTCTATGTCGTCCTGGTTCAATACAGCTGATGCACATAAAGGGAAATCAACAGCCACTAAAATTTGGCCCATTGACTCAATAGCCACGTGTGTACATTCAAGAACACATGGAGAACCTTCAGGACACCACCCCTCGAGGTGCGGACTTTGACACCTGTGATCTATGGCCATTGCCTCTCTTTCAAAGTGACTTCCTCCCATGCAAACATAATGTTGGGATCTCTAACAGCAAAGCACACTGTATTCAATAAATGTATTTATTCACTTCAGTCACCCAAGTCTCTAGTTTTCTTTCAACAATATCAAAATGCATTCGGGCACTTTTTTTGGTGTGAGCTGATTATTTTTGCAGCCAACTTTTTTTTTTCATCTCTACAAACTTTGTAACAAGACATGGGTACTGACCTACAAAAAGTCCAGGTGTTAGAAACTATGTGATACTGAGAGTTGCTATATCTAAGATGTGTGAGCACACTTATTCCACGTGTTACCCTTTACTCACATGCTTGACTCCCTCTAAAATACCAAGAAGAAAAAAACCCTATTAAATAAAATGTGAAGACAATTTATTTGTGTTGGAGATTAAGTCAAAATTAATCAACTCACGAAATAAGAGACTGTGATCTCCAGCTCTCACTGGATCAATTTGCTGCCGAGTGTGAAGCGGCCGGGATGGGAATTTGCGCCTCCAAATCCGAGACCATCGTCCTCGCTCGGAAAAGGGTGGAATGCCCCCTCCGGGTCAAGGACAGGTCCCTGCCCCAAGTGGAGGAGTTTAAGTATCTCGGGGTCTTGTTCACGAGTGGGGGAAGGATGGAGCGGGAGATCAACAGACGGATCGGTGCGGCATCAGCAATAATTAGGATGCTGCATCGGTCCGTCGTGGTAAAGAGAGAGCTGAGCCGAAAATCAAAGCTCTCGATTTACAAGTCGATCTACGTTCCTACCCTCATCTATGGTCACCAGTTGTGGGTGCTGACCGAAAGAATGAGACCGCGGGTACAAGCGGCCGAAATGAGCTTCCTCCGCAGGGTGGCTGGGCTCTCACTCAGAGATCAGGTGAGGAGCTCCGCCATCCAGGAGGAGCTCGGTGTCGAGCCGCTCCTCCTCCAGGTCAAGAGGAGCCAAATGGTGTGGTTCGGGCATCTGGTCAGGATGCCCCCCCTGAGTGCCTCGCAGGCAAGGTTTTCCCACTGGGAGGAGACCAAGGGGCAGACCCCAGACTCGCTGGAGAGACCATGTCTCACAGCTGGCCGGGGAGCGACTTGGGATCCTTCCGGGTGAGCTGGAGGATGCAGCCGGGGTGAGAGAGGCCTGGGCTACCCGTTTGAGGCTGTTGCCCACGCTACCCGACCCCGGAACAAGCGGATGATAACTGAACGGAACGAAATAAGAGACAGAAAATGACGAGTTTCTCATTTTCATTAAGTTTTAACCTTCATAATAAGCAACAGATTATTTTTGATCAACCCTAAGGGCAAAAAACATCTACGGTCGTTCTAGCTCAGACAGTTATAAGTAGAGTAGTATTATAAGTAGAGCCCGTAGTTTTTGAAACACCTGTATTCCGACCCCAAAAAAGCAAGAAAATTTAGGACAATGCGGCTCTAGTAATTATATTGGTATATTAAGTAATAAAAATAAGTCAATGCTAGTGCAACAAAAGGATGCCTTTGTCTGCCCTAAATCCCAAACTTTATTAATAATGAATGTTGAAAAATCCTCATGTTTTACATGTGTGTGGATTAATAAATAAAAAGCATTTTTAAATGAAGTTTCTTATGATGAATAAAAGTTAACTCTATAAACTAGAAAAACTCTTGGAGAGTGCTGACCTCCACCAAGGTCTACGGAACAAGGTTCCTTTTTCTTGGCAGCCAATTGTTGAGGATTAAAAACTTACAAAACCAATAGAAACTTCACACAACCTAAAGTTTCCTTAGAGACCAGAGTTCCAATGTCCTCTGTCTTTAGACTTTAAACAGAATTTTTAAAATCCTCCTGCACCCATACGGCAACCTGAATCACCCCCAAAATTTAATCACTTCATCTTCTCATTGTAAATATATCTTGAAAATTTTGCATGAACCCAAAAAGGGTCTAATAAAGCCAAACAAACAAAAAAATCTTTACCTAGTTTTTTTTTTTTTTTTTTTGTAGTAATATTTATTACCTTTAGGCCAACATGTCAAAGATGGCAAAAACATAAACCCTTATCTAAAAAGAGTTTTCCTACATTAAAAATAGGTTTCTTGGTTAACTTCTTTTTTCCTTTTATTCCCCATGTGGGGATGAGATAAATGATGGTACTGTGAGATAAAATGTGCGTAACGTTAGAGAAACATTAACTTCAAGGGCAGCATAGAGAGACAAAGATAGAAATGGTGGCAAACTAAATGCAGGATTTTATGCTGCAGCAATATTTTACTGCACATAAATATGTGGCGGGGAATAAATAGAGAATCTTGGCTACAATATACAAAGTCTGAGTTTGCAATACTATAGAGAACCAAATGTAACCGTTTAGTGAGATTAGTTTAATCTCACTGAAAACTAAACGCATAGCTCATCAACGTCCTGGACAGGTATGCTGTTTTTCCTAAAAAAAAATGTTTTATGTAATCAAAGAAAAAGGTAGTAAAGAGTTTAAATTTTTCACTCCGTTTAAGCATTTGCTAATAAAAGTTCTTGGACTCAAACTTCAGATTTATCAAAACTACTGTGACTTTCTTTAGACAACATAAGCTTCATAAATCATATCTGCGACAACAGTGAGAAGTAAGCCAACACAAAATCCATCCTGTCCAAATCACACCTCTAGACCTCCATTTATGGATTATGCAAACAGTGCTAAGCATTTGGAATGGCATTTAATTGAACCGGTGGCTCCTGAAATTTCTTATGAGCAATGACGAGGTATGGCTGTTGCAAAAAATCCCCAACATACTTTTCTTTTATTATTAGTAGTGGTATTTATTATCTTTATTTGTAGGATGTAAAGTGAGGTTTGTGCTAGAAAGAAAAGGAATGAAGATTAGTCAGAGTGAGACGGAGTACATGTGTGTGAATGAGAAGGATCCAAGTGGAAAAGTGAGGTTACAGGGAGAAGAGATAAAGAAAGTGGAAGATTTGAGGTACTTAGGATCAACAGTCCAGAGCAATGGAGAGTGTGGAAAAGAGATGAAGAAGTGTGTGCAAGCAGGCTGGAACGGATGGAGAAAAGTATCAGGTGTGATGTGTGATACAAGAGTTTCGGCTAAAATTAAAGGAAAAGTGTTCAAAACTGTGGTGAGACCTGCCATGCTGTTTGGTCTGGAGACAGTGACACTGAGGAAAAGACAGGAAACAGAGATGGAGGTAGCAGAGATGAAGATGCTGAGGATCTCTCTGGGAGTGACCAGGATGGACAGGATCAGAAATGAGTATATCAGAGGAACAGCACATGTTAGAGGTTTTGGAGATAAAGTCAGAGAGGCCAGACTGAGATGGTTTGGACATGTGCAGAGAAGAGAGACCGAGTACATCGGCAGAAGGATACTGGATTAGGAACCACCAGGAAAGAGGACTAGAGGAAGACCAAAGAGGAGGTTCATGGATACAGTGAAGGAAGACATGAAGATAGTTGGCATGACCGAAGAGGATGCAGCAGATAGGGTTAGATGGAAGAAACTTACTTGCTGTGGCGACCCCTGGAGGGAAATGTCGAAAGAAGAAGAAGAAGTAGGAAGTAAAGTATTGCATAGAAACAGGTGTGCGACAGCATAGTTTCAAAATTATTTGTTTTGCGAATAGCTTATTATAGACGCGCACCCCATGAATGCCGTCGTGCAGGCGCAAGTACGTATTTGGAATAATACAATATTTCACGTCACTCAGCTCACTTCATGTTTTCTCCACAAGGGTCGTCTTTTCCCCACGTCTTCCGGTTTGCATACCACAGCTCCATAGCCTCAAAGTTACACAATAGTCTAAGTCCTCCGCCACTTTCATAAATTGTTTGATTTGCTTAGAAGCCGGAGTATGCATAGATTTGAGTGTTTGCACACTTGAGAAATGGTGCCTCAAATATTGTTTTTTACAAATTAAATTAACTTTCTGGTTCAGCCTGACATGTTATTTAATTGATCCAGAGTAAAACACAGTAGATTGCTGAGGTTAGTTTCTCACAAATTGGCAGTGACGGATGAGGCTGAAACCTGTTTGAAGATCGAGTAAAAGACAAGTTCTATGCATGTGTCTGAAGTCCGAGGCTTGACCTGAGAGGGATGGCCAAGCATTCTAAATTATTTTAGTTTGGAAAATAACATAATTTTGTATTTGTACATTTTAAAAGGCCATCGGAAAATCTCAGTTCCATGGGAGCGTAAAACACTCAAATTTGGTTTAACACAAGTAATTAAATTTAACACCGACATACAATGCCTATAGGGTGTGAAAAAAATTGGGCCCTCAAGATATCTCACTTTTTATGCGTTGATTTGTGAGAAAAGCAGTTGGGGTTCTTTTAAATGTTTATGTATCTGTCTTACAGATGGCATTTTCAATGAATAAAAAACTTATATTGTGTTTGAGTTCACACAAGAAAGCAGCGAGGGTTAAACTATTAGGAATACTTCTGCTACCGAAGGGGCATCGCAGTTTTGTTCAGGGAATTTATTTAAGCATTGCAACCTTGACCAATAAATCACAGAGAATAGCCTTAAAGCGGAAAATAATACAAACATTTCTAGGTTTCAAGAAGTCAAATAGGTGGTTGTTTTATTGTGTAGTTGTGATAGCTTTTCTTCAGGTTTACCAGTGATTCTAACCTTGGGTTTTTGCTGAGGTCAAGAATTTTAATACATACAATGCTATTTTTAAATTTTCATATGAAGTCAAGAAAAACCATTTGGACGTCAGAGAACTGCATATAACACCAAGAAATTAAACAACTCATCATCAGCGCAACAATCCAAATGAGGATGGTACAGCAAACCAAAGTCCACAGTATTTGAAAATTCTGAAAAGCTTCTCGTTTTACAAAAAAAGATTTAAAAGTGGATAGTGATTCTGCTCCCCTGATCTCCTCCGGCAGCTCATTTTAGAGTTTAGCTGATTTCGCCACGAAAGCTCAGTCACCTTTGGTCCTCAATCAAGTCCCTGGGATACGTAAAAGCCCTCTATCAGAATATTACAACACACAGAAAACACAGAAGCAAAGAGAGTGCCTGCGGTTGGTGGTGGCTTGGCAGTTACAGAGGTGGGCTTGGGGCCCATCTGAATGACCAGGGTTCATGTGCAGGTAATTTCCCAAGATGGTGACAAAAGTTCAGCAAGGCCCCTGCAACCAAACAGCTCCCAAGGCAGTAAAATGGCATTTGACTAATTTTAGAGGGAGTAGAAAAGAATTAAATTTATTTGTCTATTTTTTTGGAAGAAACACTGACAAAGATTTCTAATTTGGTAAAGGCTACACCCTTCAGCTAAAGTTGTTGCAATTTTTTTTCCTAGGGTTCCACAGGGCATGACATCAGAAGCAACATGAAAGCCAACCAACCGCAGTGACACCAAACACAACTAAACAGATGCTTAAGAAGGACTTGTTCAACTTGATTAAAGATAATTGTCAATTCCAACCAGTTACAAAGAGTCAGTGCACAATCCAGGATTTACAATGCAGTATGCAATCAAAATTGAAGCCCCAAATTGAATCAGACAATTTGGGGCTGATTCAATGGCATCACACCACTAAGTCAGAACTATCTTATTCAATGCTTTCTTTAATAAGAGCACATATCAGGAGCCTCAATTCCAAAGACTTACGTAGGTCTCAGGATGAGCAAGCTGTTTTGCTCAACAAGACAATGGTGCTTACGGCTTGGGATTTGGTCAAAACCCCTTTAACTCTCCTTTTGCAATGCAAGTTTCATAAATAATATCTCCAATAAATATGAGGCGTAAGTCATCTTGAAATCCATCCCACCCTAACCATGTCTTCAAAACTCCATACATGGACAATTCTGATGACAGGAAGTCCACGGAAAGTCTTCAAATGAGCTGGTACTACCTGGAAGTACTTGTGAACAAGGGCGATGTTTCTGCATTGCGCAATTGCAGCGGCATCTCCACAAGCGAAAGGGAGTAAAAGACGGTCACCACGGCAACTCTGGGGTTGGCACACAGAGTTATTGGGAATTAACAAGAAATATTCTGAAGTTATGGTGGTAACAAAGATAGCTATGGGAGTCCATGTCGATTACTGTCGATCACTGTTTTTATTTTTTATTATCTTCATATGTTGTAAGCGAACTATTAGAGAAACAATTGCACAGCGATTGTTTCAAGACAAGCACAGTTTTGAAATAGATTAAAGTGGCGTTATTGGGTATTCGCATACATCTTAAATAGTCATTTTTTCTGTGACACGCTCAAATTTTTTATATGACAAGCATTCATGGGTGTTTTCTAATTCTTTCCTTACTGCTCTTAACACTTTATTCACTGTTCTCTGTTCACTTCAGATTTTATCCGCGAGGATCGTCTTTCCCCGACATCTTGCGATCTGTGTACGGCATATCTTGGGTTGCTTTAAAATTACGCAACAATTCACACACTCCGCCTCTTTCATAAATAGCTAAATTTGCTTAGAAATCTGCGTATGTACAGATTTGAGCAAACACATGCTTGATAAATGACGCCCCAGATCTTTTAGAAATCCGTTTCTTTGCACATTTTAAATCTCAGTCACTAATGGCGTCTCTCACAGCACAAGACATTGCATATTTATCACTGGCACCTTCAAGCTCTGACATTTTCAGTGTTGTTTGCCTACGTGAACAAGGTGTGACACAGAATGGCTCACAACCAGTCCTGACTGCTTTATAGTGATAATTAACTCATTACGTAGACGTTTTCAGAGAGTGATTGGCAGCTGGTTGTTCTTTGATCAAAGAAAGTAAAGTGTTTCATGTCATCAGCCGTCGTTAGAAGGAAAGAATGAAGCTAGCAGGGCGCCATCTGGTCACACATGCAATAATGTACATTGATTTCACCAGCATTTCACCTGCCAAGGCTAACTTGTCCCGTCACTGCCAACACAAAGAAATCATAGATACTCGACCGTATGGTGAAGCTGGCATAGACATTAACATGAAAACTTGTAGGTTTTTGAGAGCTTTTAAAATACATTTCTGGATTTTAAATCCATCATCATCTGCTTTTTGCGGATGATGTGGTCCTGTTGGCTTCATCGGACCGTGATCTCCAGCTCTCACTGGATCGATTTGCTGCCGAGTGTGAAGCGACCGGAATGGGAATTAGCACCTCTAAATCGGAGACCATGGTCCTCGCCCGGAAAAGGGTGAATTGCCCCCTGCGGGTCAGGGACAGGGTCCTACCCCAAGTGGAGGAGTTTAAGTATCTCGGGGTCTTGTTCACGAGTGGGGGAAGGATAGAGCGGGAGATCGACAGACGGATCGGTGTGGCATCAGCAATAACTAGGACGATGCATCAGTCCGTCGTGGTAAAGAGAGAGCTGAGCCAAAAAGCAAAGCTCTCGATTTACAAGTTGATCTACGTTCCAACCCTCACCTATGGTCACCTGCTGTGGGTGGTGATCGAAAGAATGAGATCGCAGATACAAGCGGCCGAAATGAGTTTCCTCCGCAGGGTGGCTGGGCTCTCACTCAGAGATCGGGCGAGGAGCTCTGAGTGAGAGCACATCCGGGAGGAGCTCGGTGTCGAGCCGCTCCTCCTCCAGGTCGAGAGGAGCCAGATGGGGTGGTTTGGGCATCTGGTCAGGATGCCCTTCGAGCGCCTTGCGGGCGAGGTGTTTCAGGCACGTTCCACCGGGAGGAGACCAAGGGGCAGACCCAAGACCCGCTGGAGAGACTGTGTCACACAGCTCGCCGGGGGAACGACTTGGGATCCTTCTGGGTGAGCTGGAGGATGCAACCGGGGTGAGAGAGGCCTGGGCTACCCGTTTGAGGCTGTTGCCCCCGTGACCCGACCCCGGAACAAGCTGAAGATGACGGAACGGAACGGATTTATAACTTGATGAAAAAGAACAGAGTAATTTCTCTGATTTTTATGTTCCGAGTTTTATTTGCGGGTGCTGTGTTTCATTTAAAAGTGGGTTTTATTTTGAGAAGATATTTAAAAACTGATGTGCTGCTTGTAACCTATCATGTCTGATATGTTTTAAAACCATTCCATATGTCAAGGTTTTTCTTTCTGCTTACCTAACAAATTAACATTTACTTTGAGATTTTAAAACTTATTCAAATAACTATAAAATGACTGGCTTTTCTTTCTTTATGTTCTAAGTTGAGCAACCATGAACAACGAAGGGTTTAATAATTTCTTCGCCATGTTTCAATAATAATAATTGTACTCTATTAATACTGCATTGCACCACAGCAGGCAGCCATGATGGCGCCAATAGTGGGAGTTACTGGGGGTTAGGTGTCTTCCCCATGATGATTTCATCAGTAATCAAGATTGAACTTATGGTCAGGCAGCCAGGAGGCGCTGGCAGGAAGGGATGGTGATGATGACAACCCAATAAATAATTCTGGGGGATTGCCTTTAAATAGGCAGCTGGGTCCACAGGTGTGTGTTATCAGACCAATCCCCTTCAGATGTCTCTAATCAGGGTGATGAGGGAAGGTCCACGACTCCCTCTGGTGCCATGGGAAGGGATCATGACAGTTGAAGCCTCTCCAAGATCAGTCAGTCAGTCATCTTCTTATATGTCTATCCCTTCCGGGGTTACGAGGGGTGCCGGAGCCCATCCCGGCCAATTTAAGGCGAAGGGCAGAGTACACCCTGAACAGGTCGCCAGTCTGTCGCGGGGCCCTCTCCAAGATAAAATGTCTATTTTCAAATTGAATAATAATTTAATCGAAACATTGCATTACGAACTAAAGGACCACATTTAAACTAAAGTCACAACAAAAAAATTCTTGATGTTTATAATGAAATTTGGGTTGTCTTTTGTGATACATATAGAAAACTTGAGTTTGATGCGCCACTGAAAAAAAAAACGGACGCTGCCACCGTAATTCTTCTACAACACATTTTAACCATAAACATTTTTTTTGCATTTTTACTTTCATCAGGACATCACAACTTAATAATATTGTAAGGGAAAGGATGGCTCAGTGATTAGGGCCACTGCCCTATTCGGCAACTGAGATTGCCGGTTTGATACCCCACCCAGAGTTTATGCCGAGAAGTTCTCGAGCAAGACACCAATTGATCCTGATGGTGGTTTGCGCCTTCCATGGCATCTTCCACCGTCAGGTATGAGTGCGAGCTACAATTTAAAGCCCTTTGAGCGCCAATGCAGTTGGAAAAGCACTGTATAAGTAAAGTCCATTTACCATAATGAGTAAAATATTGTCAAGATCTGCCTCGTTTCTCGCGTCTCTCCCAAAACTATGACGCAAGTTTGTGTCTACGACAAGCAGATGTTTCTTTATTTAACAAAACCAAATCAATATCTTGTTCCATGAATAACTCTACACAGAAATAATAATAGCCCAATTAATTTTCAGTTAAAATGTTAAACAAATGGCTTAAACCTTTTTTTTCATAATTACTTTTCATTAATGACTAAAAGATTTACAACATAACGGCCATTCAGGCCTCTCTGTGCCAGTTAGGACAGATGTTCATGTGGTTCCTGTGGTTAATAATACAACTCTGTAAGCTTGTAAAAATCTACAAAGTCAGTCAGAAATCACCAGGGATGAGTCTGAAAATTTATTTCAACCTCCGTCCAGAGAGTAGGAATCCTTTTGTGTGCCTGCATTTATTAGCTTTCAACGCATATCTCTGCTGGCAGAGCCGGAGTAGCACAGAGGAACACCAGCTGTGCCCCGCAATCTGCTATTACAGTGTGTTTAAACCTCAACCGAATGATTCTGGGAGAAAACAGCAGGCTAAGCGGCAGAGTTTGGAGAGTGTTTGAGTCTATTTGGGCATCATGTGCAGGTTCTCACTATCCGTGCCCATGTGTGTCTATTTTCCTTTATGAGTTTAGACACGGTCGCCGGGGGCGTCCATCACAACACAGCACATCTGTAGATTCCAGTAGCATGCAGCTGCAGCACGCTTTGATCACGGACATTTAAATGAAAAGCGTACGGGCAACCTCTAGGCTACGCACCGTGTACGTTTGTTGTGTATGTCCCAGTCAAATGTTACCTGAACAATTCGTCACAAGAAATTAGCCGTGAAAATTGCGATATTCTGTTTACATGCATGCGGTGTCCTGATAAGGACTTGTGAAGTATGTGGGCCCTTGATGGAAAGAAAACGAAATATTAAAACAACATTTATTCCAAGGAATAAATATAATTTTTGCTGTCACTTATCAGCTTTTCAACTTAGATTGGAAAACAACAACAAACCACCGTGAGAGATATTTACAGCGTTACCAACCCATGAATAATTCAATTGAAGTCATTTAAACTTGTTTTTATGGACATTTACCATATTTACTTTGACGTTTAACAGCACTTCCTTTGTTGTCTAAATGCAGGCGGATTCTGCCTGATTGCATTTAAATCAAGCAGTCATGTGAAATTTAAATTCCTTCAAAAAGAGACTTGGAAATATTTCAAAGGATTTGGATTTTAACGACCGACTCGAAAACGAAAGAAAAGCAGGAAATGAATAATGTTTGTGAGTGTGGATGAGACATGAGCTTGTAAAAACACAAATTGCAATTCTACAAGGAGAATTTATCAGTAACAGTTTGGTGAATGAATGATGCTGTCATCTTGGGGATTTTATCATCACTGTAGTCTCTTTTCTTCATGTGCAAAACCGTGATGAGATCCGCAATGCTGTTTGGTCTAGAGACAGTAGCACTGAAGAAAAGACAGGAAACAGAGATGGAGGTAGCAGAGATGAAGATGCTGAGGATTACTCTGGGAGTGACCAGGATGGACAGGATTAGAAATGAGTACATCAGGGGAACAGCACATGTTAGAGGTTTTGGAGATAAAGTCCGAGAGGCCAGACTGAGATGGTTTGGACATGTACAGAGAAGAGAGACCGAGTACATCGGCAGAAGGATGCTGGATTTGGAACCACCAGGAAAGAGGTCTAGAGGAAACCAAAGAAGAGGTTCATGGACGCAGTGAAGGAAGACATGAAGATAGTTGGTATGACCGAAGAGGATACAGCAGATAGGGTTAGATGGAAGAAACTGACTTGCTGTGGCGACCCCTGAAGGGAAATGCCGAAAGGAGAAGAAGAAGTCTTTTTTCTTCATGTTTGTTTGGGATTTTATAAAAAAAATGAGCCATCACGACATGCTTATGAAATTCATTGATTCGTCTACTGAATCGCTTATCCCTGACGGCACGGCGGAGGGTCACGGTACACCCCAGACAAGTCGCCAGTCTGTCGTGGGGCTACATACACACAACGATCCAAACCCACTCATTCCAAGGGGCAAATTTGTAGCGGCCAATTAATCTAACACGCCTGTTTTTGGAAAATGGGAGGAAACCGGAGTACCTGGAGAAAACTTATACAGATACGGGAAGAATTTGTAAACTCCTCACAGAAAGGCCTGTGTTCTGAGCCTCGTCCAAACCTGGGATTAGAACTCCAGCCTTTCTGTGTAGCTACTGTCCTATCCACTGTGCCATCGTGCATCCCTGTTTGGCAGACATGAAAATGAGTATTAAATTAATATGTTGTTTCATGAGCTCAACTCCCTTGAAATATTGTCTAAGCAACCATAATTAGGGCTAAAATCAAACTTGATTCTTTTTGAAGCACAGCATTACCAAACTCTAGATTAGTGGTGCTAAAAATGTTCCGTTCCGTCAACTTCCGCTTGTTCCGGGGTCGGGTCACGGGGGCAACAGCCTCAAACGGGCAGCCCAGGCTTTTCTCACCCCAGCTGCATTCTCCAGCTCACCCGGCAGGATCCCAAGTCGTTCCCCGGCCAGCTGTGAGACATAGTCTCTCCAGCGAGTCAGGGGTCTGCCCCTTGGTCTCCTCCCAGTGGGACGTGCCCAAAACACCTTACACGCAAAGCGCTCGGGGGGCATCCTGACCAGATGCCCAAACCACCCCATCTGGCTCCTCTCGACCTGGAGGAGGAGTGGCTCGACACCGAGTTCCTCCCGGATGGCAGAACTCCTCACCCGATCTCTGAGTGAGAGCCCAGCCACCCTGCCGAGGTCTCACAAGATCACCCTCCGTGATCTCATTCTTTCAGTTACCACCCACAGCTGGTGACCAAAAGTAAGGGTAGGAACGTAGATCCTACGCCAGGATCTGACCGCCGGGGTCCCCGCCGTTGGCTGTCACCCATCTCCTCCTTCACCCGAACCCTATAGCACTTCCCCTATTCGGGCTGAGCCCGGCCGGGCCCTATGGGTAAAAGCCCGGCCACCAGGCGTTCGCTCTCATGCCCCACCCTCGGGCCTGGCTCCAAGGGGGGGCCCCGGTGACCCGCGTCCAGGCAAGGGCAACTTGGTCATGTTTGGTAACTTCATTGGGGTATTTTGAGCCACACTTTGTCTGGCCCCTCAACTAGGACCTGTTTTTGACTTGGGTGACCCTACCAGGGGCATTAAGCCCCAGACAACATAGCTCCTAGGATCATTTGGGCACACAAACCCCTCCACTGCGATAAGATGGCGGCTCAAGGAGGAGGCTAAAAATGTTCAATGTATTAATTTAGTAGCTTTTAGATATAAAATGGCTTTTTTACTAAATCTGCCACAGGGTTAGTTTTTATATCCCATTTTGTTCTGCGGTAGAGGATTAAACAAAGGCTAACTGTGATGAAAAAGAGTGTTACCATATGTAATGAACTGTTGATAGAGTCCGGTTTGGCTTTGATATGAGTGCCTTATGTAATCAATCGAATATGTTTGGCTTTGGTATTTCCACGAATTTGAAAATTGTTCGAGTCAGATCCGCTAGTTTGATTCAGATCCGCTAGTTTGATTGAGCAGCCCTTTATTGGTTGACGGCAAAATATTAAACATGCTTAAAAAGGCTCACAATGAGTCGATCAAAACTTCCTGTCAAAAATGGTTGCCATTCAAATACTCACTGATCAACAAGGGAAAAATGAACCAGTGACAACAACTGCTGTCAGAAACAACATATTGACCGATTACTTTGTGAAAAAAAGCTGTCAGTCATTGCATTGCTCTTTGGGGCAAATATTGGCTCTTCTTTTGACAGTGAGTGACTGCCTTCGTGCTTTTTTCTATGATGTTCTTTCTGTCATGTGTCTGGAAAAATCTCAAGGTTCAACCATGTCAGCTTGTCAGGTGTGATTCTTGGCCTTGGCTGACATTTGTTCTCAAACTCCTGTAGAAAAGATAAGTATCTATTTAAAGTCTATTTTGGAAGTGGGAACATGGTACTAGGTAAGTTTTGAACTATCATTAAGTTTCACATTTAATACATGATCAAACTTTTAGCAGATGAAATTCATTCAAGAACTAGAGTAAAACTGGCAGCATTGAAATATCAGAGATTTGAGAAAGATACATTTCAAAAAGTTACCGGGTTATTTCTAGTAGAAGCCCACTTTCTACTAGAAGTATACCCCTGTTTTTTGGGGGGTTTTTTTCTGAGACATGAATACAGAAAAGCTTAGTCCGTCAAAAATGAGTCTTTCATTTGCAACTTTAGCTCAAGTCTGACATGTTCTTGTTCTTGTGCTAGTACCGGTACTATAATGACGCAATTTTTTATGCCCTGCCAATTCTTCTTTTTTTTTTTTTTTTTTTTTTGCAAACAGCTTATTTATAGACGCTCACCCATCAGTGTGTTTGTGCATGCACGAGTATTGGGAATAATACGGTAGATAACATCTCTTTCAAGGTTTTCCCACTGCCTCCCCTATTAGGGAGGCTTTCAAACTCTATTGAGTGCATGAAATTGTATTTTAAAACCACAAAAAATTGTCACAGTCAAATTCTAATGAGCCAGTCATTTAAGGGATGGTAACCAGTTCACTCAACTAGAATGTGCCACAAATGGCTTGAACGCAAGTGATTTTGTTGGTGTTTTAAGGTACGATATGCGTTGACAAACTATTATAGAAATGACAAAAGTGGGACAGAAGAACCCCCAAATTCAAGTCTATGGTCCTCAACTGAAAAAAGGTGGAAAATCTTCTACGGTTCAGGGACACTGAAGGACGGGGCAGGAGATCCCCAGATGGACCAGTGGATGGTATAGACTGGTGCCGCTGCTTTCCATAACATTATTTATAGGAACTGGATCCCTCTGCATGCCAAAAATGAAGACACAGCTTGGTCCAAAAAATCTCAGCACCCATAGGCTTCTATTGAGAAGTAGTTAGTGCAAATATGACCAGCAAAATTTGACACACAAAACCCCATCTGGTTTG
This sequence comes from Neostethus bicornis, assembly GCA_902685375.1. NCBI lineage: Eukaryota > Metazoa > Chordata > Actinopteri > Atheriniformes > Phallostethidae > Neostethus > Neostethus bicornis. The sequence continues at coordinate 9,812,974 of LR738553.1, read as the reverse complement.
TTGAAATACTGGTCAGCACTTGGTTTTAGAAAAAGAGAAAGAAAAATTGTCAGTCGTTACTTGATTACTGTTTTTGTCCACTCAGATTGGAAGGCTCTGACTCAGGGTTTGTCACCTTAGTTATAATGCATTATTTATCGTCTTGATTTTTTGTCGTTATTTGCCCCGTAGCAAGTTATTCAAGCTAATGACTGACAAATCCACTAATTAAACAATGCAGCAGCTGTTCACCCACATGTGGGGATGTTTGACAGGCTTGATGAACTGATTTACTTAGCCAATCACAGCAGGAAGCCAGACTATGAGTCAGATGGATTGGTTGGATTTCACATCTCCAGTTCCTTATGAATGGAAACTTTGACCAATCACGGCAACATTTTGTATCCATACATTCAACACTGTCTGCATTAAAAAAAAAAAAAAATGAAGTTATTAGCTTGGAGGTGAGATGTATTGGTGGCATCACTCTTAGTGACAGCTTGGAGAATCAATGTTGCCCCCATAGAGAAAAACCAGATCAGGTGGCTTGGGCAACTGGTTTTGACACCTTCCAGTTGCCTCGCTGATGAAGTGTAGCGTCACATCCCACCAGCAGGAGACCCAGTGATAAATCCCAGATTACATCTCAGAGTTGGACCAGGTACAACTCGGGATCCCCCCGATGAGCTGGAAGATGTGAGACTGAGCCCAGAAAAATTTGGAGGTTAAGCTACTACTCCAGAGATCCAATCTTAGATAAGTGAAAGACATCGGATATGCCATAATACAGCACTAAAATATTTTTTTAAAAGATCAAATTCAACATGGAAGTAAGGTCAGGGTTAATTTAGGGTTAGCGTTAGGAAGTTAATTTCTCACCATTTGGAATTACCAAACCTTGAAAGTTAGCGACACTAATTTACATGGCTATCCTAACTTTTTATGATTATTTTCAATCTACGTCAATGCGTCACCATATACTGACAGTGAAGCAATTGAAATATGGTGTGCAAGAATCTAGGACATTTGGGCCATGGCCATTTGGGTCACAAAACTGCGCCCTAGGATATTTGGGCCACGAGGACCACTTGGGATGGACTTTTGGGGTACAAACCCCCTAACCCTGGCCCTTTGTGATGGACAGCCCAACTTGTAAAAAAATTTGATATTTTCTTGCATTACACAAAATAAATGCTTTTAGTGAGTTTTATCCCATGGCCCAAATATTCTAGTCACAGTGGCCCAAATATCCTAGGTTGCAGTTTCTTGGCCCAAATATCCATTAACGAAATGTCCGTGGCCGAAATGTCTGTTCACCGGTGTGCAAAGCAGGACAATTTAAAAAAAAAAGATTTTAGAGAGAAACATTATCACAACACTGAATTATGAATCGTTCTTACAGTATCATTGTGGAGAATTTTGAAGTGCAAGTCAACTCGACAAATTCAATCTACCAGAGAAATTTGTCAGATCCAGAGGCACAATGACATCAAATAATTTTTTCATATAACTGCGGAGGTATTTTCTGCCAAAATAGGGGGAAAAAAATTACAAGTTGCATCTTGAAAAGAAAGCATATAACTGAGAACCAAAGTTTGATTCAAAGTCTGATGACTGTTATAAACTGATCTTGACAATGAACAAAAGGGGTTAATCTTATTATTAAGGAAGTGGAATTGGGTGGTATTGTTGGGGTCATTAATGAAGCCAAGCAAAAAACAAATGACAAAGAGAAGAAAAGAGGCGTCTATCACCATATCATTATCCATTTGAGATGTAAATTCAAGAGGGCACTAAGAGACCTGGACTCATTGTCATTCCAAACGTGATTTTAATAAAAATGCCCTTCAATACAGAGCGATATTGTGCCCAGCCGTCAATTCCACCTTTCTAGAACCTACTGGCTCCTTATGCTGATGTGCAATGGGAGGGCATATTAAAAAGGTCATTATTTCCCATTCAAAGCACTTTGGAAGAAATGAGAAACCATTTATCTTTACGTTGCTTGATTTCTGACAGTAAAAACGAAGACAAAAATGGCAAGCAATCTTCTACAATTTAGCAAGAAGAATACATTTTGACAGAAATGGTACAGAATGAAACATAGCCCTGTAAGACACAGAGAAAGAAAAGAAAGAATGTGGTGTAAATAGTTTAACGCCTGAAGCTGAGTGCTGTTTTAATACTAAGTGTAGATGTGTCATCACAGAGAACAAACATCATTAAACTTATTATTCATTGCAGGAGCTTCACAGAAGCCCCTGATGGCACATTAACAACAGTCTACTGAGAGACGCATCACTCTTCAGTGACTCTAAAGACGGGAATGAAAAGCATTCTCATTGACTTGCCCCCTCTTTTTTACACCCCTCTCTAAAGCCCATTAATGATAATCATTATTTCCCTTTTGTTCATTATGATTCACACTCCTCCATTAACAAGAGCTCTAATATCCTCTTTTGGCGTGCGGTGTTGTAAGCTTTGTGTAGCCTTAAAGGACTCCTTTCATAACGTTACCTCCCGTCTCACAGCAGGAGGCGAGCAATGGCAGCGACAAAAAGAACACTCAGTGTGAATATCCGCCTGCATCACTGTTGTCATTATTCCCTTTCAGGCCGTTTCTAAAGCGCTTTTTACGCTCGCTTCAAATCCGAGTCAATCATATGGCTCAAACAGTACCAGTGGGGAAAAAAAGTTCAACATCTTCAAACCAACAATCTTGGGTTTTTTTTTCCATCGTGTCCTGTTTTCAAATTCTCTTTAGTTCCTAATTTAAGTAAATTGTTCAGAATCAGAATGCTTTTATTGCCATGTCAATGAAGAATATCAGAGACTAGGAACTTGCTTTGATACAGGTGTGCAAAAATATAAAATAAAAATAATAAAAAATAAAATAAATAAAAATAATTTTAACAAAACTAAGAGTGCTCCGAAAGAAAAAGAAAAATAGTGCAATGTCATAGAAAATAATAGAAAATAATAAAGATAGTAAAGTGACAAGAGGGAGGTGACTAAGAGATGTGGGGATCCAGGTTATAAAGAGTTCATACGTCCAACGGCAGAAGGGAAGAAGCTGTTTTTGTGGCGGGAGGTTCTGGTCCGAATGGACCGGAGCCTCCTGCCCGAGGGGAGTCGTTCAAAAAGTCCATGTCCAGGGTGGGAAGGGTTGCTGCTATCTAACCTACATGCCGCCGAGTCCTGGAGACGTACAGGTCTTCGAGAGATGGAAGGCTGAAACCGATCACCTTCTCTGCGGAGCGCACAATGAGCTGCAGTCTATGTTTGTCCCTGGCTGTGGCTCCAGCGTACCACACGGTGATGGAGGAGGTGAGAATGGACTCGATGATGGCTGTGTAAAACGGCACCAACATCTGGGCGGGCAGCTTGGCTTTTTTCAACTGCCGCAGAAAGTACATCCTCTGCTGGGCCTTTTTGATCAGGGAGCTGATGGACGGCTCCCACTTTAGGTTCTGTGTGATGGTAGTGCCGAGGAAACGGAAAGAGTCTACAGTAGTGATGGTGGAGTCTGTCAGTGCAGGAGGGGTAATGGGGGCTGTAACTTTCCTAAAGTCCACGATCATCTCCACTGTCTTTTGAGCGTTGAGTTCCAGGTTGTTGTTGCTGCACCAGGACACCAGCCGCTCTACAGTACCTCCATTCTGTAGGCCGACTCATCACCATCAGAGATGAGCCCGATGAGGGTGGTGTCATCTGCAAACTTGATCAGTTTGACAGAGTTAAACTTGACATGGTTCGCATACCATGTCAAGTTTTCGTACAGCAGGTACAAATTTTCAAAGAGGTTGGGTTACATTTTGATATGATTTAACTTTTGTAATTGGCAGTTTTATTTACCAGATGACACAATTTGATAAGCCACTTGCTTTTCTTCTTTTTAGTGTCATGATGCTGAAGGATGTTGGAGGTTTTTAAAACTGAATTAATGACAAAGTAGTTTGAATTTAAAGTTTATTCCTGTATTAACATTAAAAAAAAGGGTCCAATCTTTGATCAGTGGAAAAACATGAGGTGTAATCATTTAACAATTTACATTTAACAATTCAAAGACTTATTGTGGTCCAATAATGTCACTAAATATAATTTGAATTCTAACCCTGGTGGCACGGTAGTGCAGTGGTTAGCACAGTGGTATCACAGCAAGAAGGCCGGGATTTGAGTCCAGGATGGGTATGTGGCTTGGAACACTGGCCTTTCTATGTGAAAGTTCCAGGTTCCATATAATTTGAATTCTAACCCTGGTGGCACGGTAGTGCAGTGGTTAGCACAGTGGCCTCACAGCAATAAGGCCGGGATTCAAGTCCAGGATTGGTATGAGGCTTGGAGCACTGGCCTTTCATTGTGAAAGTTCCATGTTCCATGTATGTGCGGGGTTTCTCCAAGTATTCTGGTTTCCTCCTACCTTCCAAAACATGCATGTTGGGTTGATTGGCCATCACAAAACTGCCCTAGGAATGAGTGTGTAGATGGTTGTCTGTGCGTGTGTGGCCCCGCAACGGACTAGCGACCTATCAAGGGTGTACTCTGCCTCTCGCCTTGAATCAGACAGTATTGACTCCGGCACCCTATGCAATCTGGTTGGTGATGGATGGCTCAAAAGGTGAATTAATTCTAACCCCATGTTCTACATCATTTTTCCCACTCTAACCACTTTTATGTCCTCTTTCATTACATCCTACCGAGCAAACAGAGAACCTCCAGTAAAAGGTTCGCCTGAAGTTCTTTAAAGCCCTGTTTTTACCTAACCAAAAACTAACGTTCTCTAAACGTTAGTAGGTAATTCTGTTAGAACCTAACCGTCCCACGACCATTGAGACAATCAAATTCCAAACGTTATGGTTAAAATTAAGGTTAGAGGAACGTTTTGAAAACCAAAAATTAAAGTTTCGCAACCATCATAAATCTTTCCATTTGAACCTTTAGAGAAACAAAAATAACCTTTAGGGATTGTTCTGCTGACCTTTCAAAAACCTTCCTAGAATGTTTTGGGAACATTAAATTGTTAGCTGGGTAAACATTTAAAAATGCCTGTCAAGTTTTAACCTCAGCATCTTTCTGACGATACATACCCTCTCTCTCTTCTGAACATGTCTGAACCATCTCAGTCGGACTTTATCTGAAAAACTTCCAACATGTGCTATCCGTCTCATGTTTTCATCCCTGATTCCGTCCGAGATACTGAGGTGACTCACAAAGAAAATCTCAGCATCTTCATCTCTGCTACTTCCAAATCTACTTCCTCCTATCTCTTCCTTTGTGCCTCAACAAAGACCCATCGGCTAAATCTCGTTTTCTAATTTGTAAACATTTAGCCCTCTCCAAGAAGTAGAAATTCTGTTCAAATGTGTTTGTGAGTATCCACAAAGATTAATCACTTACTCATTCCACATGGCTTATTGAAACAGTAATTACACCTCCTCCCTAATTACTTAACTGCAGAGGTAATAACTCTCTGAACCGATTAAATTCAGTCTGTCCTCAATCAAAAAATTATTTTAGTGATTTGAACTCATCTGAATGCCTTCAATTTTTTCATTATCGTCTGCCATATAAACAAAACTCTTTCACAAGTTGGAACCCTGTCAGCTTAGATTAAACATTGATGGACAAATAGTTTCTCAAAAGCACCTAATTTGGAAATTGCTATTTTACAAATCCACACAAGACCAAGTAAGGCTATAATAGTCCTTTAACAAGCATACCCAGTTAACAATTTCACGTTCCCACAATGTTCTGGGAGGTTTTCAAAGGTTAGAAGAACGTTCTTTAAAGGTTATTTTTGGTTCTCTAAAGGTTCAAATGGAAAGCTTTATGACAGTTGGAATGCAATGGGAGGCGAAAACTCAGTGGTTGAATGTTCGCCCTTGGACCGAGAGAAGGTGGTTTGAATCCCACTGAGCTCATGTCCAGGTCTCCTTGGGGAAGACACCAAACCCCCATTTCTCCCACCATTGGCACCGTCCTAGAAGCCTGGTGCGGTGTAATGCAGCACTTTCAACTTATTATTTTTTGGTTTTCAGAATGTTCCTCTAACTCTAACTTTAATACACGTTTGGAATTTGGTTTTTCCAACATTTAGGGAAGGTTTGGTTCTAACATAACCACCAATGAACGTTTCGGTAAAAACAAACCTTTAGAGAACTTCAGGCTAGCGTTCTCTGGAGGTTCTCTGTTTGCTGGGTATAAACTAAAAACCAACAGCATTATAATCCTCAACAAGTCATTAAGCTTTCACTTCTATGGGTAAGATATATTTCCCTCAACAGCCTCTACAATAATGTATAATTATAAAAGCGGTAGGTGATATAATGCTGGATGAATATTGCATAATCCCTGGACATGCTTACAAAAGCATAATAAACTGAGCATGACTATTACAATATGTTTGTTATGTATTTAATGAGGTGTGGAGAGCTGTCTCTTTTGAAGTAAACACCATGTTCTCTTGGAACTGTTGACAACACCGTTACCATGGCGCCATTAACCCTTCACAATTGCTACATTGACAGTTCACCTGCCATGAACATATAAAACATGGCAGTATGAAATATTACAATACTAGCCAATACACTTACTGTATGACAACATGACACAGGTTGAGAAATGAGAGCTTTTGTGCATTTCATGTGTTGACTGGGTTCCGCTGACGGTCCAAAAAACAATAAACATGACACAAATTCATTCCATTGTTAGATTCACATGCAATCTCAATAATGTAAAATATTGCAGGTTTAAATTCTATAGCAAGGCTGGACGGTGGTGCATTGGTTAGCACAGTGGCCTCATAGCAAAAAGGTCGAGGGTTTGATTCCGATAGTGGGGCGAGGCTTGAAACCCTGTCCTTTCTGTCTGGAGTTTGCATGTTCTCCCTGTGGGTTTTCAAGTATTCAGACCCTCTTATGATCTTTTTTTTCAAAGCAGCTTTTTCTAGTGTTAAAAGAGATTTTTGGAGTCTGTGACATAATATCACATAATTAAGCCTGTTCTCAATGAGCAGCGGCTGCTGTGGCTCCTCCCCCCAAAGTACTTTGTGCGTGCGGAAAATGTCTGTATATGTGTGTTTGAGAAAATGTGTGTGTGTAAGACAGAGAGAGGAATTTGTCTGTGTGTGTTTGGGTTTGAGCGAGAGAGGAATTTGTCTGTGTGTGTTTGCGTTTGAGAGAGAGAGGAATTTGTCTGTGTGTGTTTGAGTGAGAGAGGAATTTGCCTTTGTGTGTTTGAGAAAGGGTGGGTTTGTGATGTGATGTCTAACGTTGTGTGAAACCAACATAACATCTCGTGAGGGTAGTTTTACTTAAGACTGGAAGCGAACTATGGGGTTTTGCGATGTTGACACTGAATTGGTATATCTCAGGAGGTTTACTATTTGAAAAGTAGCCTTTGGGACAAAAAAAGGTTGGGCACCTCTGTTTCAGTCATGTTACCATTAAAAGGCAATAAAAGCCTTAAATACTGAAGGCTATCAATCTTCTCTTCTTATAGAAATGTCTTCAACTTGACCCAATCTAAGCGCCGATGAAGCACCCATCAATGTAAAGCCGAAGCTCTACTTTTTCTAAAAATCACTCCCCCCTTTAATGCTGAGGAGAAACCTTAGGGTTTGCCCCTTTAGGTGAACTTCCCAACAGAAAGTAATTTGTCAGTGGTTCATCGACATTCAAAACACGGCAAGTCTGGTCATCAAAGAGACTGACATCTCCATCAACTCACTCTTCAGAAGAGTGTCTGTGTGGAGAAAGAGGCTAATGAAAGAAAATGGCGGTGTGTTAAGTATGTTTATCGAGCTTTAGAGGCTTTCCTGGCGACAATCATCACTGCTCTGATCTGTAATCGCCCTGCAACACCTACTGCTGCTTCTTAATGCGACACCTTCCCACCTTGTTTCTCAGTGGCAACAGACTCAATCATTTATTATTTCCTTTCTGCGAGTAATTGAAACAAGTGCAGAGCTGAAAAAACCCACAACGCCTAGATTGTGTTGCTGCTCCCAACAAATGAGACATTTTGTGGTGACGAGAATTGTGATGAACTTTGAGAACAGTTATCGGATTTTCTGCAGAAAACGAATTTGAAATAGCATAAACTAAATGTTCCACAGAATAATCAAACAATCATATCCAAGTTTCAAATTTTCAAGTTTGTACCGTAGTTTCTCAATTTTAATTTAGAAAAAAAAAGAACAAAGTCTTGTCTGTGTTGCGTGAAAAGCGTACGAGTCCATTCCAAAGTCAATGGCTGCCGTTTACGACCTCAGTCCACCTATACACAATTACAATTTGTTTCACGTCAATGTTTCAATAGCCACTGTATGTACCATAAGCCATTCTTTTTGGGGCCACAAATACATATTACACAAACCGACAGGTGTACATGTACAGACACTCCACACAACAATATTTGTTTTGTTTCGTCTTCTGAACCGCTTTTCCCTAAAGGGTCGCGATGGTTGCCGGAGCCAATTCTGGCGGATTTCAGGTGAGAGGTAGGGTATACCCCGGAAAGGTCGCCAGCCTGTCGCGGGGCCACACACACACACAACCATCCAAGCACACACATATTCCTAGGGACAATTTTGTAGTGGCCAATCAACCTAACATGCATGTTTTTGGAAAGTGGGAAGAAATCTATGTAAGTACCTGGAGAAAACCATGCATACACAGAGAGGACATGCAAACTCCACACAGAAAGGCCAGTGTTTCGAGACTCAGCCCATCTTGGACTCGAACCTCGACTTTCTTGCTGGGAGGCCAGAAACTCAGCAATATGAATAATAACAATACCACATTAATACAATGGCAAAAAGACAACAAAGACAGACAAAAAGATCTAATTTAGAAATACAATTCACAACAAACAAAGCCAAATATGATCTATAACCGCTAAAACCCTGGTTGAGATTCCACCATGGACTCACCACCTTCCCCACACTGACAGTTAATAACGAAGCATTAGAAAAGGTTCACTCATACAAATATCTTGGCACCATAAACTCACTTTTCAACTGAACACAGAAAATATTTTTTCCAAATGTCAACAACGTCTCTTTTTCCTCCGTAAACTTCGCAAACTTCAGGTTCATCCATCCATTCTTGCAGTCTTCTACAAATGCTTCATCCAGTCCATCCTCACATTCAATATCACAGCCTGGTTTGGTTCACTCGGTATCTCACATCGTAACACTCTCAACAAGATCATTAAAATCAGCAGTAAAATCATTGGACAACAACAAGAATCACTCACTTCCATTTACAATAACCAAGTCCTGAGGAAAGGCACTCATATCTCCACAGACAGTTCACACATTCTGCACCCACACTACACCCTGTTACCATCCGGTCGTAGGTTCAGATCCCTCGCATTCAAAACCAAGAGAGCCACATCCTCCTTCATACCCACCTCAATCCGACTGCTGAATGGCTGAGGGGCCTTGTGACGGATGGGCATGTACTGGAAAATGATAAGTAAATGTTCTCATTTATTGATTTTATTGTTTTATTCTGGTTTTACTTATTTATATTTTATTGTTTTATGATGTTTTTAATGAATGTGGTTTTGTATGTGGTTTTTAATGACTGTGTTGTCCTGGCGCTCTGGCTGCAAGTGAAGTTCCTAACGGACAAATAAAGTTATTATTGATTATTGATTGATATTGAGACCAGATTCCTACTTTGAATTCAATGCTTGACATCCACTCATAACGGAACTTTTAACCAAGGCTAACAACCATTCCTTACAACAGGCCAATGAAGTGGTGAAGAAAGAGCTGAGGCAAAAAGCAAGACCCTTATGAACAGTACTAATGATCAGTACAAGAACAAAATTACAAATAAAACCGTTCAAAATGAGCCAAGGTGGCCAGACTCCCATTCAGAGATATAATTAAACACTCTGGCATCTGGAAGGACTTAGGAATGGAGCCATTGCTTAACTAGATTGGGTGATATAGGCATGGGAATCCTGAATAGCTCCCTGGTGAGATGTTTCAGGCACAACTCACTAAGTGAGAGAACCAGGAACCACTGGAGGAATTGCTGTAAAATGCATCATTTTTGCATGTGGGCAGCTGTATTTACATGTGTGTGAATGTTACAAGAGCAATCCTTCAATTCTGTCCAAAGGTTGTTGGCTAGAAAAGACCAAAAGGCGACCATCGTATGGATGGCTTGATGTAATTGCGGGCAACTTCCAACTATTCAGTCATCGTTGAGGAAGCAGAACTGCTGGCCTAACCCCACCCTTTGCTGGAACCCTGATTGATTGAAATGTTTAGGGGTGAGAATTTTAAATGTGTATCTCTTTTCATATTTTATTATTTAAAGCTCCTGGATTTGCTCTATATATATATATATATATATATATATAAATAAATAAGCATTGAAAAACCGTGATGGACCAAGCAGTGCAAACAGACAGGGACAGGGTTTTAAGTAAAAAGGGTCATTTTTATGAACTAAACATGGAGAAGCTGCATTTCAATTTTATGCTACAAAAGTCTGGAACAAACTTCTTGAGGCTGTGAGACAGGCCTCTACTGTGACAATGTTTAAATCTAGGCTGAAAACACTTCTGTTTAACTGTGTTTTCGATTTATTACTCTTTATCTGTTTTATTGGTTTTATTTATTTAACTTTTTGATTCTATGTTTTGTGATTTTAATGCATTCTTTTTTATTTTCCTTCTTGTGAAGCACTTTGAATTACATTTTGTATGAATTGGGCTATCTAAATAAACTTGCCTTGCCTTTTTATTTAACCCAAAAAAAAAATGTCAAAAAATGTTTAGCAACTATAAAAGAGGTCATAGTAACCAACTCAACTCAAGATTAGGTTTAACAAAAGAGAATTAACTCAAACAAAACACACCTTCCTGACTGAGAAAAGCAAGACCTTAAGTGCAAGAATACTAAACCACTGCCAACACAAAAAAGGGGGGTTAACAAAACAGCTTAACTAAATCTAAGCTAACAAAAACAAGTTTCACCCCTAAAAAAAATATGGTTTAGTCCAATTAGGTAGCTCCAGCCCAGGACAGCAGGTGATCATTCAGCCCAGGAACTGGAGCACCTGCAAAACTTAAGAAAATCAAATTAATGTGAATCAACAACATAAACCAAACCTGCACTAATCTAAACCTATATTAAACCCACAGTAAATAAAACTGGTTTAACAAACAAAAGATTTAAATTATATTTATGAAGTGAAAAAATTATAAAGTTTACAAACTAAATGGTTGTGTGGCTGTAGCCATCACACATTGATTAATTTGTCTTCATAAAGTACTTAATGTTACTCATAAATTTACCGCATTTGCCACAGGATTTGTTTTTGTAGCCAAAAAACATCTCATTTTCAACTCATTTGTAAATCAATTAAGTGGCGGATCGCATTGGAAACACTTAGGGTCTTTTAAATGGTTTCCTTGCATTTGGCTTGGGGATGGGGGTAACGAGGGTTCAGTTATGTAAAACATTATGGAAAATATCATGCTTGCTGTTGAGACTTTGATTAAGAGTGTCACAAAAGATATTTTTTTTCTATTTGCGTTTAGAAAAGCTGTAAGAAAAATAGTGTGTGACTATATTTAATGTTGTCGCCAAACGGTGGGATATACGAGCTCTTAGCTTCTGGAGGATTATTGTGCCAAATGTGAACACAGACACACTGCAGTTTGGCAAGCTGTTTCCAGCAATTCATTACATTCCAGGATAGCATCTCATTCTTTGTTAGAACCCCAGGTCAGAGCGAAAAACGGGCAACCAAACAAAATGCACAAAAAAATTCTATTACAGAAAGGTGTATAAATCAATCGCACGTAAGACAACAAGCTATTACGTAAGAGGACGCTGTGCAGCAGTGATACGCACTGAAATGGATAGTGACTGTCATAAACAAAAACCTCTGGAGGAAACATGACATCCATCACAGCTTGGTTACACAGCCGGTGGTGCAAAATGCAGAATATCTCCATATTCCCCCAAGAAAAGACGAGAGAAAAAAAAAAAGAACCTCAAAGAGGAGCTTGTAAAGTCTTGTGTCGGTGTGGCAACAAGGAGATGATCAGGGGAGCCATTAGGCACATTGGGAACGGGGATGGTGTCTGTTCTTGAAGAAGGACAGGACTCTCAGGATCTCTGACACAAACACGGTTGAGAAAATGACTGTTTCAGAGGGGCTTGGCCCACATCATGTGAGAGAAAACACGTTGACTGCAAGATGACTACAGAGTGGAAACACAGAGCTAATAACCATCCCACACAGCGCTGGTCTGGCTGAATACACACTGCCGAATGACATCTGCTGTCTTCAATGGTACATAACACAAACAACCGATGCCACAAATTCATTTGCTCTATCTGTTGACGATAGTCAACTATTGTGTCCCAGGCAGGATTTTCAATAAATAATCTTATATACAGACGAATTACATTATCTATAAGTTGCCAAAGTTCGCAAATGGCAATGACCGGTCACTGTGGGCTGAAAATATATTTGTACTCATTAACTTACAAAAAATCCTTCATTTGGAATTTGATGATTGAACCACTCCAATTGAACCACTCAAAGACAACTTTTTGTGACTTGCATCAAATTATGTAACACACAAATTCTTAATGCTGTCGATTTGAACCATGTGCTCATTAGGGCTAACAGATCTTTCCCAGCCCTAAAAGAACTGACCCACATACTGTATACCCTTGTGCAAGGACTCCAAAGTCTGAACAGACCCAGCCAGCCAGGTGCAGAAAAGATTTCCTAGAGGGACACCAAGACAACCAGGCAACAGAGCAGACGGGCCATACCAGGCACCGGGCGGCAGCAAGCAAGCCCAGTGGGTGCCAGAAGCCAAAACACAGATCTAAAGAGGAGGGAACACCCTAAATAACCTACGAGCACCCACCAGCCAGCCGGAAGCCCAAATGAGACCCCAGGTGCAACCACCACAGGCTTGAACACAACCAAAGTGTCCAGCCCTGGTAACCCAGACACCACCATGTACTCACAGTTCAACCCCCACTAGTCTTAGCCTCACCTTTTAACCATCCTTGCTCAAAACCTAACAGTTCCTATTCACCTGCCCACGCCCTCACCTGAATCCTATGGTTCTCCAAAGACCCACACTTCTTTTGAGTGCATGATTTCCTTACTTCCTTTAAGACAAAGTCTTTTGAATAAAGTTAGAAACTTTTTAAAGGAGAAATTTATTTTTTCCCTCCAAAGGATTCAGTGAAAACATGGATTTTGGGGACAATCAAAAAGGCTCATGGGTAATGATTGTTCCATGTGGTTGTGGCATTGGACGACTTTGGCTGGTGCACACTGAGATTTTGGAAAGGTGAAAATCTTTCAAAGTGGATAAACTCACACAACAAACCGTGATTAACATAAAATCCATCGTACCTTAAGAGTTGTTCCCTGGCACAGTATTTCCCTATTTCTCACCCACACAGATATTAAAGAAGAAACATATTTGCAAAGCGCTCTTCTTGACAAGATTGACACTATTTCCTGGATCCAATGCTATATATCCAAATACAGAAACACATCTTTGCAACAAACACGATTGGTCTACTTTTTTAAAGCAGCCACTTGGCGCCATACATTTGGCACATACTACTAATCGAATGCCATCTGTCAAGTGGAAATAAATCCAAACTCGGAATAATTATTTGTACATATTCCAATCTTTTCTCATTTGCGCTTACCCTTATTAGCTGCTCAACGTGCAGTGGGTGCCATCTTGGCACATCAATTATCCCAAGTGGTTTTTTGTGCTCATAGTTTTTTGGTCGATAACTTTCTGCTTTCACTCCTTACAAACATCTATGGAATTGTTTTTGAACCATCAAATCAGATTTACCTATAAATTTTTTTCAAGAAAATGAAGGTTGGTTTGTTCGTCTTTGTGTCAGCTGGTGATTGTATAGGCAAATTATGGGATGTCTGACAGAGCATAGAATAGACAGTCTTGTGATTGTCACAGCAGTAATAGGGGTCGGTCCTCTTTTAGGTGTGCAGGAGGCTTGAAGGAACTCGGGTCTAGCTTAATCTCTTGCCGTGAGCGAACTGGTGCACGTTTCTGATGCAGGCTGATAACTTATCTCTCACACTATCCATTTGCTATAAAAGATTAAGTCTGGCTATCATGTAAAAATGATTGCAGGGCAACTCAGGGACATATCTTGTGGTTCGAACGATTTTGAGCTGGTTTGTGTTTAATGTATTTTACCATCTCCGCGTAAAATTATCGGACAACACATGGGGTACATTCTAGGGAGCTCACCAGTCTGACAATGGGCTTAAATGTTTTGTTTTGTCTTCTGAACCATCCATTCCTAACTAGATTGCGGAGATACCGAAGCCTATCCCGGCTGATTCAAGGCGAGAGGCAAGTGAAACCCTGAATAGGTCTGTTGTGGGGCCACACACACATTCCTAGGGGAATAATTATAGTGCTCGTTTTTAGAGAGTGGGAAGAAACTGGAGTACTGTATCTGGAGAAAACCCAAGTAAACACGGGGAGAACAGAGTGATCAGTCATTTAAGCCTTGACCCACCCTGGACTCAAACCCACAAAGTTCTTGCTGTGAGGCCATTTTGCTAACTACTGCACAACCGTGCCGCTCGCGTTAAATGTACCGCCCATAAAAGTTTTTGTTTGAATTTTTCTCATTTTTTTCTCATTAATTCATAACAATAACAAAAAAAAGTGCTGCATGGAATTTAAACCATGTAGATGTCAGTAACTAAATGTCTTTAGACATTTGGTTTAGAGACAGTGGCACTGAGGAATAGACAGGAAGCAGAGATAGAAGTAGCAGAGATGAAGATACTGAGGATCTCTCTGGGAGTGACCAGGATGGACAGGATCAGAGGAACAGCACATGTTAGAGGTTTTGGAGATAAAGTCTGAGAAGCCTGACTGAGATGGTTTGGACATGTGCAGAGAAGAGAGACTGAGTACAGTACATCGGCAGAAGGATGCTGGGTTTGGAACCACCAGGAAAGAAGCCTAGAGGAAGACCAAAGAGGAGGTTCATGGATACAGTGAAGGAAGACATGAAGATAGTTGGCGTGACCAAAGAGGATGCAGCAGATAGGGTTAGATGGAAGAAACTGACTTGCTGTGGCGCACCTGGAATGGATATGCCGAAAGGAGAAGAAGAAGAAGATGTCAGTAACTAAAGTAAATGCTAATAAAACAGAAGCAAAGGAAATTATAGGAACATAACAGATATAAGACACAGTCTTGATCATTATTTTGATACCAAAATTGACTTTTGCATTGTCAGTGATTGCCTTATAAATGTATTAAACTCTGAAAAATGATGCTGCCCATTGAAAGTATTGCATCCAAAATATCCCAAATATAGAATTAGACTTTCTGTAAAAGCTGCTCTTCATTTAGAACTCTAAATGTCACATCGGGTACTGGATACTGCACACATTGCTCTCTCACTTAGCAGCAATCAGTCAGCGAATGCCCCCATCTCACCCCGTCTCCCTTTTTTTTTCACTCTCTGCTGAATTTCTCTCATTTTTCTTTCATCATCTCCCCTGCTCTCTCCTCTTTCTGTCTTCTCTCATCTTTTTCTCGCCTCTCATTTTCTTCGTCTCACCTTTCTCCCCCAACCTTTCTCCCCCTCACACAGCCGTCAGCAGTTGAGTCGCATCTCATTTGCTCCCCCCTCCGGTCCTGTGGCACACAGCATTCACAGAGAGGCACCGGAGGCCAGGAGAGCAGATGAAAGTTGATGTGAAAACACCTCTCCCTCTTGGTTCCCGGCTAACACAAAGGTCTGTGAATCACTGGGTTATTACGTGGCATGATCATGGACTGGAAATTCTGTTTTCCCTCACCATTTACCTGCAAAATTATAACATATTCTGCCTTTTTTTTAAAAAAAAAAACATGCAACTTACGTCTTTTAATTTGAATATATTGCAAATTTACGTATATATTTATCAAAGACAAGAAAAGCCATCAACATGTCTACTCCTCTTGCCAAACCTCTGACTAACTGGAATAAAGTGATTAAAATTGGGTATGCATCTCTACAACTCCACCCTCTTATTTAATTCCAAAATGCTAAATTAACTTTTTCAAGTCTTTCACCATGTTTGAACATCATCCCTCCTAATTTGCGAGCTCTCCCATCCTGTGTTGGGATACTTAATAATGATAATAATGCATTGTATTTATATAGCGCTTTTCAGGACTTTCAAAGACGCTTCACATATGCATTATTCATTCACTCCATACCAGGTGATGGTAAGCTACTGTTGTAGCCACAGCTGCCCTGGGGCAAACTGTCATAAGCGAGGCTGCCATTTTTCGCCATCGGCCCTTCTGACCATCACCAACCAATCGCACACACACCATTCAGACCAGGCAACGTGGGTGACACAACGGCAATCTTAATCCCAACAACCGTCCCACCGTGGCACCTGGGGTTCCGACCTGTCTCCCATCCAATTACAGCCCAGGCCCAGCCTGCTTAGCTTCTGAGGTCTGACGGAATCAGGCATTGACAGGCGGGTATGGCCACAAAAACTCCACGTCATTGTTGGCCACGCCTTTTGTTCTCCACCATGCTCACATTCTAGCGTAAGCAGAACTGTTCTAGTGTACATGCTCTGCTTAGGCTCAGTCCTGCTCCTCAACTGTAAGTCTCACTATGTCTTTGAACTTGAGTAATTTTGATATGAGAATGGGGGTAAGTCTGTTCATTATTACTGATTTTATTAATTAAACATATAGCATTGCTACTCATTCGACAAGAGCTAGATGAGGTGGTTGGGGTATTTGGTTAGGATGTCTTTGGGAAGCCGCGGCATATTTATAAAAATGGGTTACAAAACATTGCCTTCGTTCTTTTGATAGCGTTGGGCACCTAGCATTGGATAGACATAAAATTAGCATTTTCTAAGAACCTGATCTACTTAAAAATGGCTGCCAACATTAATTTCTCAGTGAACTAATTGAATAAAAGATGAAGTGTCTTCTGCCGTTAGTTTGAGTTTGACGATAGAAGCGCAACAACATGGATTAGTTTAGACTCAAAATCAGTATATGTGGCACCCTGTGGTACTTTTTTTAGTTTATTTATGTCTATAAATTGGTGGAAAAGACATGCAATGGCGACATTGCTAGTAGACATCTGAATATGTTCAATAATTTTCAGTAATTTGTCTTTAAGTCTCATATTTTTTTCTTGTCTGCTTGAGTTACTTGTCTGGATCTGACCCCTAGTGATATTTGTAAAGCAGAACATATGTAATGGAATTAAATTGTCTCCTTTCAATCCCTTCCTCAAACCACAGCAGGCCATTACCATGACTTCTAAAAGAGCTTGCCAACTTATGAACATAAATAATGAACATGAACATGAATAGGCATTGCTGTTTCCTTTAAGATGTTACTATGTATCTAAGCATCCCTAAAATTATCTAATAGGTATGGCATTGCTAGATTTAGACTCTTAGACATTTAATATTACTTTTATGGAGTTTAGGTGCACTGTTTGTGCTTTCTTTGTGCTTTTCTGAGAGGGTGCATTTTCCCCGTCAAGGTTGGCTCAGTTTTCTCATCTCCACCCTGCTTGCAGCCCCTAGTTGGATATGCAATCAGCCAACCAATCTGTAGGCGCTGCTCATTTGTTAAAGCTAGTTCCCCTGTCACTTTAGGCCAAGTGAGCAATTTGCCACTTTGCCCCGAGTACTATTAACATGTTACCATAGTGCTGACTTGCAGAAGGCTGTAAGCGGTACTAATTTGGTCCGGCTATAGTGTGTATTTCATTTTAATGTGGGCACTGAGAATTTCCTCTCTCAGCCAAAGGCCAGATAGTTTCCAGCCAGCTAGAGGAGCTCTGCAGCCAAGGATCTGGCTGAGTCAGATGGGAAATGAATGCAGTGAAGGCATGACTTAGCTTATCATTAAGCCCATTCTTTGCTTTCAGAAACATAATTGGACATAGTTCTATAAACTCAGTCTTGGAAATTGGAATGAAACTCTGATTTGGGTAGAAAAATGAAACGTACATAGACCTGATTAAATGGGTGATACTGTATTTTTGTTGGATAAAATTCTTACGGTATACAAATGTTAACTTTTGTTAGCCCAGAAGTATGACATTCACTGAAAAAAGCATACAGCTCATAAATACTTATTCTTTTTTCTTTCTTCTACTTTTTACTTCTTTTTTTGTGAATTCAGTCAAATGAAATAGCATCAAGAGAGCAAAGCTGGTACATATTACTTAATATAACCCATTTGGTGCATTTATCTGTCACTTCTGTCAGCACTTCCTATGGCGGGGACAGACCAAGCATGTGTAGGCCATGTACCATAAAACACTTGCTGCTTATGTTTAAATGTGGGCGTGACAGAAAACAAAAGGCGTGGCCAACATTAAGTATCCACATACCAGACGGAAGAGCTCGCAAATCACTCAAAAATGTATGAATTAAATAAAAAACAAATTCCAGGTATGTGTTTAATTTGGGAATAATGTTCAAACATGGTGAAAATCTCTAAAAAGTTGACTTTGTCTTTGACTTGTGGCCATGCCCGCTATCAATGCCTGATCCCGTCAGACCTCAAAAGCCAAGCAGGCTGGATCTGGGAAGTACTTGGATGGGAGACCACTGGAGTCTCAGGTGCCACAGTGGGATGGCTGTTAAGAAAATTTGCTGCTGTGTCCCGGAGCAAGACACTTCACCCACGTTGCCTTGTCTGATTGGTGTGTATGCGATTGGTTGGTGATGGTCAGAAGGGGCAATGGCGCAAAATGGCAGCCTCGCTTATGTCAGTTTGTCCCAGGGCAGCTGTGGCTACAACACTAGCTTATCATTACCTGGTATGAGGTGAATGAATAATGAATATGTGAAGCGTCTTTCAGTGTCCTGGAAAACCACTATTTAAGTACAATGCATTGCTGCATTGAATGAGTGTCCCTATCTTAACCATTGGATGGCTTCATTGTTGCTTCTTATTGTAAATTGGCTTTTTTCTTTGAGGAAGGGATTGACCCTTTTCCACACACACAATTATTGATTTTCTTGTCCTGTAGAACAATCAATGCAACAGCAATGGCGCTCCACATTTCCATGCCAGGTAGCAATAAACTCATAATTTGCCATTGCCTTTGGCCATTTTCATTAATGACACCTGAAAGACAAAAAAATGTTATCAGGTATACATGACTTTTGAAGTTCTTGCGTTGTCCTTGAATACTAATGGTGATTTTTCAGACTCCAAAAGGGTGAAATCAGTAAGTTCCTCACTCCTCAGAGGATCTCCTCAGGGCATAATATGTCTTAGCCCTGTCAGCAAGTGACCTTTGTGTATCCCTTCCTGATTTCTGAATTTGTAGACCTGTGCTGTGTTGAGAAAGGGCAATATTCTCGATGCAAGTGAGACACTGTGACAGAACAAATCACGAGGGAGTTAGTGGCTTATTTTTATTCCGTTTGAAGGACTAAAAGGCAGGATTTCTAATGAACTTGTCCTTGCATGCTCGTGAAATTCTGCCACATGATGTCTTTATTAGTCGGCTCCACTCGACTAACACTACAGTTGATGGACAATAGGGGTAGCGTTTAGAAAGAAGGTACGTTAACCCTTAAGTTTGGCTTGTCAGACTTCATAAAAGATTTGCCATGACTGGTTTATTAAGGTGTATTCCCCTCTACACATGACACTTTCGCGGAGCAGGTCAACTATCATGATCCCAACCTTGATCAAACAGTTTCATCAATCACAATCCAGTGGGATTGAGATGATGTCTTGTTGAGTTTGCTCGTTGATCTACATATCAATCTCTGTGTGCACAAGGCCGGCGTGACCCTTTGTAACAGTGCTATTGATCAAACTCAACAGTTCTGAGGAAGAAAATTGGTTTCGGTTTAATAAATTTACTTATCAAAGTCACAGGAATGGAAAAATGGTTGTCAAATGTCCAGGGCTTACTGGTGAAGATGTACCACATCTCGTCAATCTGGAAAGTGTCAAAGAAATGAACCAAAGGTTTTTCTTTCACTGCACTCGAAACCATAAAATTGCTGATTTTATGACCGTCGGACTGTATCTATCCCCTCTATTTTGGTTTTTGATGTTGGATTGAGTTGGTAGTTGAATCCCTCGACGCACTTTGCCCTGACTTTGCCCTGACTTTGCCCTGACTTTGCCCTGACTTTGCTTGACATTCAAAGATTTGCCACAATCTTCTCTTTTTTTTTCCAGGAAGCATTTTTTTTTTTACCCATCTGGTTTCATTTCATCTTTCATCTAGGTAGGTCTGGTACAAATCCACTGAAGCAGAGGCATGTCACACATTTCCAGACCTGCGCTCAGAGGGTGATGTGATAGAAATGATCAGTTGCAGCATTTACACTGATCTGGCGGTCCTTCATCCTGTCTCCGTCTCTGTCCAGAGTCATAAATGCCACCTTACGTTGTATTGCTTGCATGCAGGGACATATCTTTATGCACCAATATCTGCACTGGTAAATTATAGAGAAAAACTTCCAAGTTATGTGTCTTAAAGTGGTAACAACACACAAGAGTAGAGCCTTAAAATGCAGTGCATTTCTCTCTGTGTGTTATTTAAGAGGGTGCACCACAGCTATAGGACAAGTGGGGGTTTAAAAAACTAATATTTGCATGAACGGTTATCTTTACAAGGTCCTGTAGCTTTATGAAGTTGTAAACCGAGGATTCCATTGAGGATGGGAAGCATGGGAGTCGAGATAAGAAATGAAATCCTGACTGGAGTTTAAGTATATCGGTGTTTATTCAAAGGCAGAGTCAATAAAATGGGATTGGACCATAACCTTATCAGCAGAGGACAAAAATAGTGTGAAAAATGGCCTCGAGTTTTTGGGGCTTATCAAATTATCATTACATACTGCTGAGCCAATCAGATGACATTTTCACTGCATTTATAGAAGGAATGAGATAAAACAAGGTAAAAAATTATGTTAATGATATGTTCAACTTAAAAAACAAAGTTTACCATATGGATAATATTCCACTCAAGAAATCTGAAACACCTCGCATCTTTGGGGTTTTTCTCTGCCTTTTCTCTCAGCCTTTAAAAGCAAATAAAAGGTATCATTCTCTTTCTAATTTTTGCAGTTTAATAAAGTAGGAGTGGCAACCCATTACGCATGGTGGATTAGAATGTACTAAGAAGGGTTAGGGGATTCATTGAGTTTATGTCTCTCTTTTACTTCTCTAGCCAAAATTTTCTTTCAATTGAAATTGTTTTAAAATGTACTATTGGTACTGTTGGGCGGCACAGTGACACAGAGGTTAGCATGGTGGCCTCACAGCTAGAAAGTCGTGGGTCCGTGTCCCGGGTTGGGATGAGACGAGAAACACTGGTCTTTCTCTGTGGAGATTGCATGTGTACGCATGGGTCTTTCCTCCCACTCACCATAAACATGAATGTTAGGTTTATGGGCCACCATGAAATTGGCCCTAGGAACAAGTGTGAGTATGGCCCCGAGACAGATTGGCGACTTTTCGGGGGTGTAGGATAAGCTTATGATTTTATAACTTTATAATGTGTGTTTTTCACATATACTGTAGAGACCAACTGGTTACCAGAACATTCCTGCCTTGTCAGCTAATCACAGATACAGTAGTTGCAGGATATGAGACCCACTGTTTTGTTGAAACCATTTTGCATACAAACAATATTGGGTGGACTTTCTGCCCTTATAATTAACTCGTTCTTCAGACTGATTAACTCATTCTACAGACACCTGTGAATGTCCTTATGTAAACTGTGACTTATTTTCTCTAATAAAAGGATGCCGCCGGGGTGAGATGACTGAGAGACGCTTGTAGAAGCCAGGCAGAGTACGTCTCTGTTTCTCCTCATCCCTCCCCTACTGCAGTGAGGAAAAGTGCTTGTTTCCTTGTGTGAGATGAATTGTTGGTTATGATACTGAGGTACTAAATTGAATGAAGCCTCTTTTCGACCCGACAGGGGGTACCTTGTTTCTCGTTTTAAAGTAGCCAAGGTGGGCCCCGGCAACCCGGTTAGGAATGGATGGTTCAGAAGATGAATGAATTATTGGAATTATTTGAACCTGAAAACAAACAAATGTTTTAGTCAGAATGAACTATTATTTAAGATGGCTTCACTGAAAATGGGGTTATAAAATTTTACATTTCTAATTTCTTTCAACACGCAAACTCCACATAGAAAGGCCAGTGTTGTGAGCCTCACACCATCGTGTTCACACCTCGACCATCTCGCTTGAAGACCACAATATTAACCAACTGTGCCACTGTGCAGCCAGAAGTGAGCAACATTTATAGATCCATTGACAAGCACCAAAACCAAGGACAAGATATATTTGCATTTATGACTAATTTATAGGTTTCTGCTTTACTTTCTTTCATTTTTTACTTTGGCCTTCAAAATCCTACTCTCTGTACAGTTTTCCATTCTATTTTTTTCCGGTTAAACCAATTCAACCTCGACTCCCTGTTTATGAATTCATCTGCTTTTATTTTTTAATCTTCTCCACCTGCTTCCAGTTAAATGTAGTCTCCTTGGTGTACATTTACAATCAGTTCCTTTTGCTTATTGCCAGTTTGTCCGTGTGTCCCTGATGTTCATGTAGTTTCCCCACCTTATTAACTGGACTTATTTCCAATGAACGTTTAATTTTTGCACCTGCTTGCCTTTCCTGCCTTTCTTTCCTTTTTTGCGTTTCAATAAGACAGAGTCTGTTTTGGTGTTACTATAGAAACAACACAAAAAATAACATTGTTGCACATGACAATGAGAAAAAATTTTGCTCGGTCAACATTAACATTCTAGTCCCTCAATCAATATATTTCTCAAAGTCCCTTTTCTATTAGCTTTAAAAACAGCGGGCTTGGCGTTTTCTTCTAATAAACAGGTAAAGACTTATCTTTTCAAACTTTGTGTTTTTTGTCTTTAGAGAAGTTTTATTAGCTATCTTTTAAAACATCCCAATTTATGAAGGTATGGCCCTCGTTATAGTATCTTGAACTAAGGGGCGGATCAATATCAGAGCAGATGTCCATGCGCAAAATTTGCAAGTGGTTGCGGACCGATAAGTGTGGCTTCATTCCACTTCGTTTTGACGTAAACTTGCTTTCTTTCTTTGTCTTCTGTTTTCCTGTTCCTGTATTATGTCCTATATTTTAATAAATCAGGATATACATAAGACTTGTGTGTTTTATTGCTCGACTACAGCGTTTTTCAAACAGTGTTCCACGGCTCTCTAGTGTCACATTTGAGATCATTATGAGTGCTGTGGGAAATTATCCTATTGCAGTTTAATTGCAGTTGATTTTTGGTTGATCTCATGGTGTTTGTTTAAAAATGAATTAAACGGTTTTTATTTAAGTTTATTAGTATGACATTTGATTTTATTTAGAGAAAGTCAAGGATGGCCTGTAACCATAGAAACCCACTCATTGTCGCTGCTTTTTTGTTGCATGTTTCTGTCCATCCCTCCCAAAATCTACCCCAGGCAGTGGGTAGTATTTTCTGTTTTTGAGACATTATGAGACAATTTAGGTTGTGTTTTAAAGCAGAAAACTTGTAGGCAGGCAATAGCTCAGTGGTAGATTGTCCGCCCTTGGACTGGGGGAAGCCAGTTCAAATCCCACTAAGCTCATGTTCAGGTGTCACTGATGAAGACACCTAATCGCCTCTTACTCCCACCATTGGTGCCACGGTGCAATACAGTACAGAAATTTCCCCATTGAGGGATGAATATAGTACATCAAAAAAAAAAAAAAGAAAGCTCACATTTTCAGCGAAACACCAAAGAAGAAAAAAAAAAACTGCACTTTTTATTTGAAAGAAGAATCATAAAAGATGACAAAAAAGGTTTTCATGTGTTGATTTGATTGCTACTCCAGACACTTTGGTGGGAATCACTGTGTTGTTAATGAAGGCGGCAATGGAGAATTGTTTTTGGTCGATGGTGTGCCTCATATTTTTTTGTTTTGATGGAAAAATGTACCCTGAAGTGAAAAAGATTGAAAAACATTACTCTAGTGTGTAAAGTCCACAAGAACAACTTTTAGCTAAAAAAAAAGTTGAAAGGGACCGTGTTGGTGCCTTGGGGAACACCTCAGATCACAAATTAGACAATGGAGGATAACTTAGCCTGTTACAAGTCTCACATTTCTTAGTTCTTGGTGATTAATCTTTTGTCTCCCTTGATTGATCTAAAATGGGAACGAGAAAGAAACAACTTTGAAACACAGACTATCAAACACTGAGATAATTAGACTGAACGATCTTTAAACCTGCATCTTGGGAAAGATTCAGACCTTTAATGGTGGCTATATCTAGACATGTCCTCTACTCTGGAGTGTTTTTTTACATGCTAGGTTAGTCCAGTGTTGTCAAGAACACAAGACCAACATTTGTTTGATCTGTCTTTGGACTCATCGAGAAACGATGCATCGCCAAATTAGCAATTAGAAACAAGAAATGTCAAAGTCCTAAAAAGGTCTCGTAGGTTTTGAGTATTAAGACATAACACATAGGCACAAAAGTTTGAGTGTAAGTTTTCATTTTTAGCCACTTTAGCTTATGAATATTTACATTGTTTTACTTTTACAATTAGTCGCCAACAAGCTAATAGTAGCTATTCAGTTTTCACGTTTTTTTTTCTACTCTTTTACAATAAACTAATTTGTTTGAACAAAATATCACACGACTTTGCTCTGAAATGATTTGTACAACACAGCAAAGCAGCAGAAAAAAAAAAAAAAGAAAAAACAGAATTGCTCCTCATCAGTCATTAAAACGGACAGATCGTTGTGGCAGCCGTGAGCTAACGCATCCTTCATGCTAAGGGATGAAAGATGAGCTTTGGCTTTGAACTTGAACTGTGCTTGCCCTTATTCTCGTGCCTCAGATCCTCATTTGAGAACACTGCTAAATTGCAAAAGCGTTTATTGAATATAAAATGATAGAGTTGAAGTGACTTTGAGCAAGTCTGGCGGTTTCTGACCTTGTTCGTAGAGGTCCTACACCAGCTCAACTTCTCAAACTACTGGGCGTGTGGGGTGAAATGTATTGATTTGTGAAATGTGATGTGGAAAAGCAATGAATGATGTGATATGAAACTCAGCCTTGCTTCAATGTACACACGTTGTCACTTTGTAAATAAACTAATGAATGGTACTATCAAAGGGTCCGCATTGGGTATGGTTAAGAAAAAGATGAAGAAAAAATGAATTCACTTAAGGGCAAGGTCTTGAAAAAGCTGTAGCCAAACTGCCAAATCTAAGAAAACAGTATCCCAAACTTAAAGAAGTGAAGGATCAACCTTTTCTCATTTATATAGAATTAAAAATACTTTATTAATCCCCGAAGGAAAATTTGATGCTGTGGTGCTAACACCTCCATGCTTTTCTGGTCCGCTTACACGGTGTAAAAGCTGGCATCTAAACAGTTTGAAAAACAGTTTGTGATGAGTCTACGGAGTTGGGCTACAATGAAGCACACCAAAACGGCACCTCCACATTCTTGCTGAGTCAGAACGAGTATCCCCAATCCAATGCTTCATTGCAAAAAAATACCTCCATCCTGCAACTTTTACTTAAACAGTCAGAAGTTGAGTTTTTGCTCTTGATCGGATTTGTTTTACCTTCTTTGTCACAAAAAAGAGGAGGCAACATTTTGATAATGTGGGGGAAAGCTGTATAGTTGGTGTGCAATGGGATAGCTTAGAGGCTAATGCTAACCAAGGCCAACGGTGGTAGCCACAAAATATTCAGACCAAATACACCAAATTCTTTGGTGTTATTGTCCGCCCTGTAGGCCCTCCTAAAAAGTCCCTTTGATTGAAGTTGTGAGTATAAAAAAGATCTTGACCAACAACTGGACTACACAAATACCATGTTTATTAAAAAACATTGTCAAACTTCATGTTGCTAGTTTTGATATGTCTCATTTATACCCATTCCATTGTCTTCTGCTATAAACTGGTTAAAACCGGCTTTGCATCTGGCTCCTTTTCACCACCTTCACCACCATCATGACACTATATAAAAGTACAAAACTAATTTTAGTTTAGTTTTTAATTAAACTAAAATGCATTTTAACATGCACATGCATGTTAAAATGCATGTGCATTTTAACATTTATGTTAAAATGCACATGCAAGTTTGGTTAACACGAAATGTCCACATTGAGATAAAAAGTTAATAATAAAAACTATCTTATTCAACATATTTCTGGATACAAAATTTGCTCAATTTACTTCTGACTAAATCTAAGTTTTAGTTCAATATTTAATCACGGAGATTCCAAATTTAGAGCTTCTGAAGAAAATCATTTGACTTCCGAATTGTTTCTTTAGTCAAAATCCCTCAACGGGCAAGCTGGCTTCTTAAATGTGTGCAACAGAGTGTGTGTGAAGCTCCTTCCTCATCATTTACGCTGTCGAAACCCCCGCACACCTGCACTTGCTCCCAAAAACAATATTAAAGTGACACATTCAGCAGGTGGTTGGACGGATAATTACTGAGTGTCAAGTTGGTGAATTTCTACTTCTAACAGTGTCAAGAAAACGGAAGTACGTGTCTGCTAGTTTTCTTCTCAAACTCCTCTAACATGGTTTTGTTTTTATGTTAATATATCAGAGGAGAAAATTTGATAACTTCTGCCAGGAGTAGTACTTAGTTAAGACGTGGATTGACGAGTTGCTTTTCAAAGGAGCCTCGAATTGCGGTAATGGTTACTATTAAGCTATGGCCAATTATAAGCCTACACACACACACATATATTTGTAATTTAACAGCGATCATACTTGTATGAATAGAGACAAAGGCGACTTAAAAATATTTAATTTCTGCCACTTGTTTTTTTCATCCAGGACCACATGTCAAAAGATTGGGGAACTTTCTAAGACTTTGGACAGTCAGTAGTTTCATGATAAACTACAGGGGGCAGTATAAAACACATGTAATTCTACGGAAGAAGCAAACTAAAGTAAATAATAATGACCGCTGACTGTTTTCTTGCCGCTTTTGATGTCTCTCTGTTAGAGACATCTCTTTTGATGTCTCATGGTTTCCCTCAGTGGCATCATGTTTTTTATTGTCCACAAAAAGCTAAAGTCTAAACTCAGCACTGCCCCCTGGAGGATGGATGAATTGGCTAGCGATTGTGTAAATAAAATGTGATAATTATTTTACACACAAAAAAAAAGAAATCACAACAATGACAATGTTATTTAATGTAGACGAACCAATCCAAAGTTGCTAAAAAAAAAAAAAAAAAATTAAAAAATGACCTAATAGCCACAAAATATAACCCAAATTGCAAAAAAAAATCAAAACATTAATACGTCATAACATCATCACCACTTTTCTCAAACACAAACATACTACCCGTGTATGAGCAAGTTTTTCTCCCGCCTCCAAAAATATTACATTCATTAGGCTGATTGGTTGGAAATAAAATCATATCTATTAAAACATATCTCTTTATTTTTACCAGTACAAAATCTTGTCATTTAGAGACAGGCAGGTCTGTCCTGCGATAGGTCATTAACTGTAACCATAGCAACCCAATCTTTTCTGGGTTTTGCATGCTAATGTCCATCCCTCTCAAAATCTAACCCTCCTAGTAGATTGTGTTATCTACATGTTTTTGAGACATTAAAAGAACATTTAGGTTTTGTTTCAAAGCAGAAAAATTACAGATTCCAATGAAGTTTCACATTTTCTGAAAGAGATTTGTTGTGATGTGGAAGGAGGAGGAGCCAAATGGAGGACATCAAACAAGATTTATTAACTTAATTCAATAAAGTCTGTAAAGCAAGAAGCACAAGATTAACTCAAGGGTTCAAAACATGGTCAGGCAACCAGGGTGACCTGGCTGGAACGGATGGTAAGACCTGACAGGGAAGTCTGGGGTGATTCCCCCTATATAGATGGCAGGGAGCACAGGTGTGGGGACTCAGGAATTATCCACAGGTGTCCCTAATCAGGGTGATTAGGACCATCCAGGACCCCCTCTGGCAGAAGGCGAGGGGATCACAACAAGATTAAAGAAGAAAAAGTTGCATAAAAGATAACAAAATAGGTTTTGATGTGGTGATTTGATTACAATTCAGGACGGTGAGAATGATTAAGTTGTTTTTTTCGGTGACTGTAGGGAATTGTTCAGAATTGTTTTTTCTGGTGGAAAAATGTACATTGGCTTGAAAAAGGTTGAAAAATAAAGAGGAAATAAACATAATGGCTTAACCCAGCAAAAAAGACTGAGACTGGGGATCTCTCATAATTTAATTGTCAATCTTAATACAAAAGATCAAAATCTTGACTCAGTTAAAAACAAACTATTAATTTTAAAATCAAAAAGTAGATGACGACATTGAGTATGACTATTGAGCCAAAATGGCGACTTCACCATCTCCTCTTCTTCTTCTTTCAGCATTTCATTTCAGGGGTCGCCACAGCAAGTCAGTTTCTTCCATCTAACCCTATCTGCTGCATCCTCTTCGGTCACACCAACTATCTTCATGTCTTCCTTCATTGTATCCATGAACCTCCTCTTTGGCCTTCCTCTAGGCCTCTTTCCTGGTGGTTCCAAATCCGGCATCCTTCTTCCGATGTACTCGGTCTCTCTTCTCTGTACATGTCAAAACCATCTCAGTCTGGCCTTTCGGACTTTATCTCCAAAACCTCTAACATGTGCTGTTCCTCTGATCCTGTCCACCCTGGTCACTCCCAAAGAGATCCTCAGCATCTTCATCTCTGCTACCTCCATCTCTGTTTCCTATAATAATAATATAATAATAAAAATTTTATTTGTAACGCACTTTATATCTCTAGTGGAGATCTCAAAGTACTACAATGACCAAAAGGAACAACAAACAGCAATATTAAATAAAACCACAACACAAAAAACAACACTAAAAACTTTGCTGAAAAGCCTTTAGAAATAAAACTGTCAGTCTTTTTTTAAAAACCTCAACGCTCTGTGGAGCCCTCAAGCTCTCGGGAAGATCGTTCCAGTGCTGTGGAGCAGCTGCCTGGAAGGCCCTATCCCCCATAGTGGAGAGTTTGGTCCTTGGTTGGTGCAGGCAGTAGGAGGAGGAGGAGGAGCGCAGGTCTCGGACAGTGGTGTGGGGGTTAGGAGTTCTTGGAGATAAACAGGTGCAGTGCCATGTATGCACTGATGGGTGAGGAGGCAGAGCTTGTACTGAATTCTGTATTTAACGGGTAGCCAGTGGAGGGGTTTGAGGATGGGAGTGATATGGTCATATTTGCGCCTCCTTATCAGGATCCGGGCAGCGCAGTTCTGGATGTGCTGGAACTTTTGTAAGCCCCTGCATGGGATCCCTACAAGGAGGGCATTGCAGTAATCCATCCTGTCTTTTTCTCAGTTCTACTGTCTCTAGACCAATCAGCATGGCCGGTCTCACCACGGTTTTGTACACTTTTCCTTTCATTTTAGCTGAAACTCTTCTATCACACATCACACCTGATACTTTTCTCCATCCATTCCAGCCTGCTTGAACACGCTTCTTCACCTCTTTTCCACATTCTCCATTGCTCTGGACTGTTGATCTTAAGTACTTAAAATCTTCCACCTTCTTTATCTCTTCTCCCTGTAACCTCACTTTTCCATTTGGATCCCTCTCATTCACAAACATGTACTCTGTTTTACTCTGACTAATCTTCATTCCTCTTCTTTCTAGTACAAACCTCCACCTCTCCAGCTTTTCCTCCACCTCTTCCCCCCAACGACTTCAGCATATAAGCTCGATTGAAAGAAATCAATAATCACACTTGATTGAAAACCAGGACACAAAAGTCGTGGACGGAAAACTCACCAACCCACCAATGATGCTTTATCAAGCACATAAAACAGTTGTGTATCAATCGTGCCAGCGAATCAGCGATTCACCGTCAAACCCTTTTCCAAAGAACGCAAATTGAGTTTTACAACAAACGTTATGAAAGAATTTGTCTAAAGTGCTCACTAATGCGTCACAGCTGTGAGGCATGAGGTCTCTTTTAACACTTTTACTTTTTTTGCGAAAAACCTGTGTAAATTCTTGTCTTCGGATGTAATTGTTTAAACAAGATTGATGTTTAAATTTACCTGGAAGAGACACCAAAATTTTGCAAATGGAGTCTCTCCTCGGTTGTCCGTGTCAGGGACCTTCTTTTTTTTTTCCTCAAAAAAAATTTCCCAATCAACAACAATGCTTTAGTGTAGCATCTGGCCAAAGAGACACTTTGGCAGTTTTCTCTGAGGTTTTAAGTGACGACTTTAATGAAGATGCATCACGCCTGTTTGGGATTTATCTCCTCACGTATGGCCCAGCAGATGCTAATGTAGTCTACAACCTCCACAGCAGAAGCCTCTCATTTCTACACACCACTGCATCCTCATCAAGGCTATTACGCTGTAGATCTGAGCAGCAGGTCTGTTTGCTCCCCTTCAAGCTCTCAATGGGAGTTCACTGTGAAGCCTAGATTACCACGGGGGAGGAATCTGTGTGTGTGTGTGTGTGTGTGTGTGCTGTCTTATGTAAAAAGTCTTTACAAGCAGATGGTCAGTTTTATACAAATTATTCAATATAATATCTCGGTTTCTGCTTTTCGGGCTTTACTTTTGTGTTGTGACATCATCGATTATCAGTATGCAATGTTTTCCTAACGAGTCTATCAAAGCTTCTTTTTTTAAAACTACTTGATTTAATTTTCGACATTTAATTAACCTCTGGTAACCTGGTAAACAAAAGAACAAGATCCCAGATTCAAGCGGCCAAAATGAGTTTTCTCCGCAAGGTGGCTGGGCTTTCACTCAGAGCTAGGGTTAGGAGCTGTGCCATCCTTGAGGAGCTCAAAGTACAGCCGTTGCTTTTCCAGGTTGAGAAAAAGCATATGAAGTGGTGTGCAACACTCCTAAACCCGCTAACCACTGCCTGAATCTGTCAAAGTGGGCGGAGCTTCAGGGAGGTTCTCAGGTCAACAAAGACGTTCCCAAACCACGCTTCGAACAACACTTTAGTTTGCAGCGGCGCTGATGTCCCGACTAACACTTCGAAGCCACTGTTTGTTTTGATACTAGTTTATTTTGTATTAATATTTAGTACAGTAAACATTGGCCAAATTATTGAGTCTCAGCCTTAGTGAACAACTTTAATTTTTGCAATCTCTCAGAACTTAGATCAATAATAAGACACGCAGAAACCCTTCGTTATTCTTCTTTTTTAAAGGGCCCATCTCATGCAAAATGGACTTTCCAGAGTTTTCTACCTTGTAAGAGTGATGTCCGGGCCTTGTATATGTCACCAAAGGGGTTTCTAGATTGATTTAGCCCGTTTTTCACAAATTTCTGTGGGTTTCTGGTACGCTCAGACAAAACAACCAATGAGCAGATGTCTAAAGTATGACGCGGCTGTCTAAAGTATGACGCATTTGACGTAGCCAGGACGGACTTCGCACACACCCCCCTCCGCAGCAAACCCTCCTTCCTCACCACCCGCCCGCCCTCCTCACCCGCCTCCACTTGGGCCGCAGTGCTTGTGCTTCGTGGACCTCAAAATTCTCATCGGATTCTGGATCCAAAATGTAGGGCAGAACATGATGAATCGACATGATAAAATCTTATTTCAGACGTTACCAAACCGCTACACACGGGTTTACGCCTGCCTTCCCCCTCCCGCTCAGAGATGGGCGGAGGAATCGCGGCTCAGTGAGAGCAGAGGGCGGAGCTTGTACTTTCTCAGGACGGGTGGGAGGATGATCAGACCCGGCCTTTCATAGTTCCGGGTCTGTGACTGCGCTCCACCAAATCAATATATTTTCATAATTATCGCATAATGCATGTTGCAAACCCCACATTTTGCGTGTGTATGTGCAGAGGATACAATGGGCCCTTTAACACTAGTCCAACTTAAGTTTGAATCATAAGTTGACTTGGAGATTTTTGGAATACGTCGGAAATTTGGGAAGACATCACAGAAACAGGGATTTATTTCATATTGATTTGCCAAAAAAAAAATTTATAGACGTTTTGGACGTCAAGTCAAATTCTGATAAGCATCACTGTGATTGACATTATACATAATTAAAAGTAATTATTGTGTGTAAATGAATACAGATTTAAGTATATATCCAAATATCTCATTTATACCTTCCGACTGTTGATAACATAGCGGACAGACTATATGGTGCATTATGGGATTTTCAGCCGTAAAGTATACAGTATATTTTCCAACAGCACTAAAGCAAAGCGTGTAGAATTAGTCGATGCAGGAAAAATTGCATTAAACCCCAAAGCTTACGTTTAAGCCGGCATGCCTCGGCTATTCCAACAAGTCTGAAGGACTTCCCACGACAGGCCGTGGAAAAGTCTGATTGTATCCTACGCCTGATTTCAGTGCTAATTCAAGCTTCACACACAATATCGCTTGGCTGTAACAAGGAGGTAGCAGCATTCTCAAAGGAATTCTCCAGTCCTCACTCCCATATGCTCCACTTCAGCCAATTTATATGTAGTGTTCTCTTTAACCTCTGCGTTATCAGGAATTCACAGGCATGAAGGACAGAGGATGAAACGAAATGTTTATTGAGTTGTAAATATTGTAAATGGAATCATGATGTGGCGCCCCCGCCTTACAAGGCTTTCCAATTACAGAAGGGTAATAAGACTCCTTTGTCAGGTCAAACCCCGCATGTCTAGCTCTATGATTGCTCTGGTGGCGAATAATAATAAAAAAAATAAGAAAAAAAAGAACAGCATGAGTGTTTTTCTCAAGAGACAGGAATTCATTGAGAGAAATTGTCTGGCTATCTGTTTCCGCGAGCACCCACAGGGTTCCTGTTACTGTTGGCACAGGTTGTTAGCTCTGTAGGAGAACCATCCTTGTGATGTCCTCATTTGTCTCAATTCTCATCAAAGCTAATTCAGCTATTGTGAAATTACTTTCCATCCTGTTAAATACAAGCTAGATTTACAGTCGGGCTGTGTTTTGTACACACTTGACTAGCTTCACGACGTTGGCGTCATGTACACGCCAAATCACACGCTGACATGTGTTTAATTATTGATGGGAAAAAATGAGCGTGCAAGCTTTTACATGTAGATATCCACACATGGATTCTTCGCTCCGCGGGTTTACC
Source organism: Neostethus bicornis (assembly GCA_902685375.1). Lineage (NCBI taxonomy): Eukaryota > Metazoa > Chordata > Actinopteri > Atheriniformes > Phallostethidae > Neostethus > Neostethus bicornis. The sequence goes on along the minus strand of LR738553.1, from coordinate 9,779,812 downwards.
CCCCGCTGTGTGCTGATGCAAGGAAAATGGGCATGTTGCACAAAGCGGACATTTACGAGCGTCTGTAAGAACGAATTAGACCTGGCAGAACGAACCGCAGTTTGGAGGTGAATGAACCACATCTGTTGAAACAAAACACGGAAATAAAAGGATACGAGCAGGTTGTGTAATGAACATGCCACTTTTAATCTCCGGGCAAACAGTGAAGGCAGTTTTCCAATATCGCTAAGCTATTAAATGTTTATTACATTGAAATGATTTGCCCTTAAAAATTTCAAGTGACACGAGGAACAAATATATATATTTAACGAGTAGGCTAATGAGACATACTTAGGATTTGACTTTCATCTATAAAAATATTAACCTAAGAACCTGTGAAGATATTTTGGACTTTTTTGTTGTCATTTTGTGGTAATAGCTGGTATAAAAAGGGTCGGAGTAACAGAGCTTGGCTGGTGTATTTGAGGTAGCCTTGAAAGGAGAAAGCCAGACGTCCAAATTACAGTTCATCTCTTCTTCTATTCTTTTTTTTTCTTTTTTTTACTTCTCGGCGGGAACCTGAACGAATGCCTCCACATTCTTGTTTTCAAGCCAAATAAAATGTTATGTTGGATAAAAATAGGTGTCAAAGTTAGATCTGGTGTTCACTACGGGAAGTTTTTCTCTATGTGGGCAAAATTTTAATTACTGAAAGAAGACATTTTCAGTAACGTCTTCCTACTGAAGACCAGTGGTGGATGAAGTACTCACTTTTTGTACGTAAGTAAAAGTACAGATAATTAGGCAAAAAAATTACTAAAGTAAAAGTATCAATAAATAAAATCTACTTAAGTAAAAGTACAAAAGTAGTTGGTGTAAATTGTACTTTTTAAGTAAAAAGTAAAAGTATTCGATCATAATTCAAATGTTATTTTTTGTGCTATAGAGTGTCACCATGGTAACCAGGATAAATACTCTGCAGGGGTGTGACCCCCCTCTCCCGCCTCTTTTGGTCCACAAAAAAAATAAATAAATAAAATAAAAGGAAAGGGGACAAGTCAAGTTATTCCCTAGAAGGGCCAGTGAATGTGCCGCCAAAATGGAGGAAAATGACACTTATTTTTTAAAATGTTTCCGGGGGGGAGGCCCCCAGTCATTATATATTGGCTTTGTCAAAGCCCCACCCCCCTTTGGACAATTCTAGACCCGCCCCTGCTCTGTGTAATGATGGCTCAACTTTTTATTTAGAAGTAAACACAACGAACAACAATCTTCTGACTCTTTTTAATTTTATTTGATGTTAGGTTTTTGGCGCTGAATGAATGCGGAAAATGTTTCTCGATTCATGACTTCTTCTCCTGATCAACTGCTTCTTTTAATTTTGGCGATGCGGCTTCAAGATGCGCTAAAAAAAAAAACCTGTGTATTTTTCAAATTCCTGAACGAAAATGTAAAACACACTTTTAAAAAGTAGCGAAGTAAAAGTACAGATATTTGCTCTAAAAATGTAGTGAAGTAAAAGTAAAAGTACCGGTCTTAAATTTTATTTAACTAAAGTACAGGTACACAATTTTTTTACTTAAGAACAGTAAACTTCGTTACGTTTCATCACTGCTGAAGACATTCAATCGGTTGTACGACTAGTCGGTATTCATGACCAGTCGTACTGAGAGCAGCATTTTTCAACCAGTGTTCCGCGGCACGTTTAGTGTGCCATGAGAGACTATCGTATTTCACCTCATACGTCCATCGCAATCTACCGGTTACTGTCAATCTACCGGTCGCTCCCTATGATCATGTTGGTCGATCTTGTGGTGGTTGTGTTAAGTACTAAATTGAATTAATGTGTATTTATTTATCTTTCTCAGTTGGTTATCTCCTCTTTTTTATTACAGACAGGCAGGGCTGTCCTGATATAGACTGTTTACTGTAACCATAGCAACCAACTCCACCATCTTTTCTGCTGGTGTACAACCAACTTTTTAAATTTAAAAAATGCACCGTGGCTTAAAAAAGGTTGAAAAATACTGACCTAGAGATTGAACATAATTTGTAATAACCCGGGGTCATTTGGAAGGCCCGTAACATGCAAATTATTCATATCTGGAAAAGTTTTTCTTTGAAACACCAACAAAAAATGCATAAACACTGTGATTCTCTAAACGTTCGGATAATGTATGAATCCCCATATCTGGGAGAGATATTATTTTTTTTCGACCAAAGGTTTTACACCGACTGGATCAGCATATCGGAAATTTCAATATGTTTACTCCTTTATCCAAACTAAATAAAAAGCATACACTTTTCATCCTTGATTTCCACCAAGAGCTAAATAATTAACTTTGGTAAAAACGCAACCTGAGAGTAAATTTTTGTGCAACGTGGACTCATAAAGGAGTTTCATGGAAACAGTGACGGAATACATGAAGATTTTTGCCATGACCAAAGAGGATGCAGGAGATAGGGTTAGATGGATGAAACCGACTTGCTCTGGCGCCCCCTGAAGGTTAAAGCTGAAAGAGAAGAAAATAGACTCATAAAGAAAGTTCAGCATTTTCTTTTTTCATGCTGGAAAAACAAATTTGTCTTCTCCTGTTGCCATGATACTGTATCCAGGATCAAATTTGCAAGATTTTCAAATTCCAAATAATCAAGGGATAATGCTCATCTAGGACCAAGATGGCCGACATCAGTAGGATACCCAAAATTTTAATTACGTTCCACTGTGCAAACAAACACACTAGAGATGTTAATATTACAGTGTTTTTGTCTCGTCTTCACAAAATTAAAAATAAAAAGTCTTTGAGTATGGGAAGAGCGGTTCCTCTGGGGATTTTACCCAGAACCCCAGGAGATACTAGAACTGCTTCTGCTTGCACAAGTTTTCTGCAGTCCAGGCAAATCTCTACCTACCCATGGTTTTATTTCCCTTAGTGCTTTAGTCATAGTGTTACTTTACAGGCATGTTTCACTTTTAATCCTAATACCAGTGGTGGAACTGTAACGAAGTAAATGTACTTAAGTAAAATTTAAGACCGGTACTTTTACTTTTACTTCACTACATTTTTAGAGCAAATATCTGTACTTTTACTTCGCTACTTTTTAAAAGTGTGTTTTACATTTTTGTTACATTTTCATTCAGAAAATTGAAAAATATACTTTTTTTTTTTTTTTTAACACATCTTGAAGCCGCATCGTCAAAATCAAAAGGAGCAGTTCATCGGGAGAAGAAGTTATGAATCGAGGACCAATCAGAATCAAAAGTAGACATTTTCCGCATTCATTCAAGCGCCAAAAAACCAACATCAAATATTAGAACATATTAAAGAGTCAGAAGATTGTTGTTCGATGTGTTTACTTTTAAATAAAAAGTTGAGCCATCATTACACAGAGCAGGGGCGGTACTAGGATTTTCTAAAAATGGGGGCAGGGGCGTGAGGTCATTGACAAAGCCAATATAGGGTGACTCGGGGCCTCCCCCCCCCGAGAACATTTTAAAAAATAAGAGTCATTTTCCTGCATTTTGGTGCCCATTTGCCGCTCGTGCTAGGGGATAGCTTGACTAGTCCATTTCCTTTCTTCTTTTTTTTGTGGACCAAAAGAGGCGGGAGAGGTGGGGAGGGGGTCACGCCTCTGCAGAGTATTTATTTGTGACCCTACAGCACAAAAAAATAACATTTCAATTATGGTTGAATACTTTTACTTTTTACTTAAAAAGTACAATTTACACCAATTACTTTTGTACTTTTACTTAAGTAAATTTTTTTTATTGGGACTTTTACTTAAGTACAAAAAGTGAGTACTTCATCCACCACTGCCTAATACACAAATTACACCAGACAGCTAATCACCACAAAATGTACGGCTTGAATTTGACTTTATTAGATTCCTCTATCAAAGCAATTTTTCAAAAATTAAAAAAAAGTTTGACACCTCATCCAAAGAGCCAAAAAATAGAGAAACTGAAAGTAGAGGCAAGCATCCAGTGATCTTTTCAGGGTTTTAGATTTAAGCCAATGATTTTGTTAGTTTTTACAAAACTATTTTAATTTGAAATTGATTATTTTCTCGTTTCATGTAGTTTGACTTTCACTACTTCAGTTCTCCCTCCTCCTGGTGATTATATGTTCCTTCCTAATGTGTCTCACCTGTGTCTCATTATGTCTGTATTAAATGTGTGTCTTCTCCTCCACTTTCTGCCAGTTTGTCTTGGATTCTCACTAAGCACACAGGTCTTCTTCATTTGAGAATATTTGAATTAACTGTTTTTAACCTGCCTCTCTTGAATACTATGAATTATTTATTTGGAATAAAAACTGTTTTTGTTAAACTGTCCATTGTCCAGCACACATGTCCACAACCCCCCACATTGTGACAAAATAAGCTGGGTCCTTTCAGGAAAGAGTTTGGGGACTTAATTTGATGAGTTGGGATATGGAAACTCTTGACCTATTGAAACTTGAATGTTCTTAAACGAGAGTGATAAAAAAAAAATGTGACTGTCTTAAACTAACCAATCATACCAAAAAGTGAGTATCTGCCACAACTATGACACTTTTAACACAGCAGGATGTAATTCACACACTCCTCTCTCCCTGTGCTTCTGCTCCTTTTTCATGAGTTTGGGTGGAAGATGGGGGATTCAGTCAGGGCCTGTGACAATAAGGGAAATGAGCAATAGTCAGGCTTTTACACTAACGAATTGAAGCATGTCCTATTTTTCAGTTAACTTTATTTTTCCAGTGTATGGTTTTCAGTTTTGTTTTCTGATTGAAGGAACGATTGTAGATTTGACTGTAAAATATTTCCGAGGTATTTAAAGTTTTGCACTTATTTCTGATATTAATGCAAAGCTGATTTTTTTCAAAGCCCAGGGAGCCAATAGCTTCTCTCCTCCTGAAGCCTACTGTGTATTGTTGGTTCTGTTTGACGTTCATGTCTTTGCTTTGGTTAAACTTTTTTTTTTATTCTCCAAGTCTGAGATCTGCATTCCTTTCATCTCATTCTGAATTTACGGTATTTTCACCTGCTTCATTCACTCAGGAATCCTCTCATGCTTCAGCCCTGCAGGTGATGGCTCTTCTACAACACTTCTTCTTCTTCTTTGGCATTTCCCTTCAGGGGTCGCCCCAGCAAGTCAGTTTCTTCCATCTAACCCTATCTTCTGTATCCACTTTGGTCACACCAACTATCTTCATGTCTTTCTTCACTGCGTCCATGAACCTCCTCTTTGGCCTTCCTCTAGTCCTCTTTCCTGGTGGTTCCAAATCCAGCATCCTTCTGCCGATGTACTCACTCTCCTCTACACATGTCCAAACCATCTCAGTCTGGCCTCTACTTTATCTTTAAAACCTTTAACATGTGCTGTTCCCCTGATGTACTCATTTCTAATCCTGACCATCCTGGTCACTCCCAGAGAGATCCTCAGCATCTTCATCTCTGCTACCGCCATCTCTGCTTCCTGTCTTTTCTTCAGTGCTACTGTTTCTAGACCAAACAGCATGGCCGGTCTCACCACGGTTTTGTACACTTTCCCTTTCATTCTAGCTGAAACTCTTCTGTCACACATCACACCTGATACTTTTCTTCACCCGTTCCAGCCTGACTGCACACGCTTCTTCACCTCTTTTCCACACTCTCCATTGGTGTTCTACAACACAACTTGATGATTTTGTTGAGATCCTTTTCTCTTTCAATAGGTAGATGTTTTTCTTGAGCTCCATGATGGCCGCTGCCAACAAGACAATATTCAAGCTGTTTTTTTTGTTTGGTTAGCTGTTACCTTGAAGGGTATTCTGCCTCCAAGCTGCTTGCTCTGCAATCTGCTTTTTTTCTTACCAGGTTGACATACCTAGATTTTTTTTAATGGATGATACTTGTTCATTCTCAAAATCTAGATCAGCAAAAAAATCTGAGAAATTCAGAAATAATGGGACAATTTATAAATAGTTAAGAGGTTATGCTGTGGTAATAATCTTGTATAAGAATGTCTAAATGTCTTGTTTTCTATAATGTAGTGTAAGTGTATTTATGTAGAAAACTTGTCTTTTTGTGGTCATTTTGGGGTGTGGTGCTCAAAAAGGACAAAGTGCCCCTGTACGACTACCAAAAAAATTCTTCTTAAAACATCCAGAAATTACAACTGGGAGGTTTCCCAGCATGGCATAAATCTTTGAAGTGTCCTGCATATTATCGAAGGTCTTTTTTGTAAAAAATAATGACAAAAATAGTAGGGTTTTTGGTCGCTAATTTGGAACAATATCGTAAGCCTTTTTTGGTTATGGGAGCCACATAACTTGTTTTGAAGCTCTAAAACCCACCGAAATACGTAGCGATGTTAAAATAACTTTTTGATGCAAAATTAATAAAAACTCATGAGCCAATTTTATATTAATTGGATTTTTTTTATACCACAAGAAGCTGAGACGGAGACAAACGTTGGAGATGTAATAGATCAGATAGGCTCCAGTATTGTGATGTGGAAGGAGGAGGACCCAAATGCAGGACAAAAATGGGATTTATTAACAGCAGTGGGAAGGATGACGAAGGCGACGATGTCCCGACGTGGAAGTCTGGGGTGATTGCCCGTAAATAAGCAGCACGGTGCACAGGTGTGTGGCATCAGAAATCAATCTCAGGTGTTGCTAATCAGGGCGATTATGAAAGTCTAGGGCTCCCTCTGGCGGCACACAAGGGGATCACGACACCCAACTTTAATCGCAGCTTATCTTATATACATGATATATCTGACCTCCATGACAGATGGGCTCAAGCTCCAATTGGAGCCTACTTGATATTTGACGTCACCAACATTTGTCTTCATCTCAGCTTCTTTTTGGAAAAAATCTAATTAACATAAAATTGGTTGATCAGATTTCATTCTATTTGCATCGAAAAGTTGTTGTTTCAGTCGTTATATGTATTTGGGCAAGTTTTAGAGCTTAATAACAAGTTATGTGGTTCCCAGAACCAAATAGAGCTGATTTTGTTTTTAAAAAGCACCAAAAAAACTACTTATTTTGGTCATTATTTGCAAACAAAACACCTCTGATAACGGGCAGGACACTTCAAAAATTAATACCATGCTGTGAAACCGCCCAGTTTTAATGTCTGAATTATATTTTTGGTAGTCGTATTTGGGCACACAGTCCTTTTTAGAGCACAATAATGGCATCATGTGAAGACAATTTCAAATTGATGGTTTATTTGTGTAATAATTTTTTTATCAATGTAGATATCGTTATTCTTTTATGTATAATTGTGTTTAAATGTAAATTTGATACATTGTATATTAAATATTTATTCCTATTTTCTACACCGGTAAGTGAGAGCAACTATATACCCACTGAACTGAGGCGACTTGTCCTGAAATGAACTCTTATAATCAAGATGAAGTTGGTTTTAATGTTACTGCTGTTTTTTTTTTTTATGAGCCAGTTAGTTCACCGTGGAAAAAAAAAAAGAAGCAAAAAAATAAAGAACACTTGCAACTTTTTGCAGTTCTAGCAAATCAGTCATGCATTTTCCAATTACAGCACTACAGGCAGAACCTATTCACAGTCACCAGAGCAGAGATAAACAAGAAGATTAGCAATAAATGATATGACACACTATTGCATCTCTAACTCGACCACAGAAAAAAGTACAACACAGTAACTCCACTTCGAATTTGTTGGTGTTTTTTCACCAAAAAGCAACAAGAATAAGTGAAAAAAGATGCTTAAACGAGGTATCGTAACATTGGAAGTTGTTGTGATTAATTATATATGATGCAAAGCAATTAAAGGCAATTAACAATTTGCATTTAAATAACATTATTGCCATCAGTAAAATGATTTCATTAGTCTTGATTAGTTTGGGATCAGCCCGACAAGTGCAGTTCAAGAAATTTTAATGACACTAATGAAAAGTACAGATTGCAACTGAGCTGATAAGGAAAGATAATCATGTACATGTACTTACTCCAAGCATAAGTAATGCGAGTTAGATAAAGAGAGTAACCACATGTGAATATGTGACTGCCATAAAGAATAAAATGACCAAAAATAATTTAATGATATACTTGACTAAAATCAGTAGTAAATTAGTAATTAATTCATTGATACAAGTGGCTGAGATTCCTCCACATGGTGGCTGGGCTCTCATGCAGAGATAGCGTGACGAGCTCTAAATCAGGTCTGAATAGAACTCTTGCTCTTGCTAGTTGAGAGGCACCAAATTGGGTGGCTTAGGAATCTGGTCTGTTATGGTCAGGTGTCATAATAATAAGGATCCAAATACTTGCCTCGGGTTAACAAATGGCAAGGTGACCGGATAGAGATATCCATACCCCTAGCCGTTGTTCCATCAGTCTAGGTCAGAAGCATCTATATCTTTAAAATAGCCGACATCATGTATGCATATAGCGGCATTTAATGTTACCGTATTTTTCGCACTATAAGGCGCATCTAAAAACCTTAAATTTTCTCTAAAGTCCACGATGCGCTTTTTAACCCGGAGCGTCTTATATATGGATTAATATTGAGCTACAACAGGTGTCGCAACTGCGGTAAGCAGCCACCGACTCCATTTCCCCCGTAGAAGAAGTAGTGCGCGGTGCATGCTGGGATATATGAAAGGGCATCTCATTTCCATTTGTGTGTTTGTGTTAAGACCCGGAAATGGCTCCTACCAATAGACACTGTTACACCACAGAGTTTAAACTCAAGGCGATCGGTCACGCAGTAGAACACGGGAATAGAGCCACAGCGAGAGAGTTTAACATCAATGAATCAATGGTGAGGAAGTGGAGGAAGCAAGAGGATGTGATGCGCCAAGTTAACAAGACTAAACAGAGTTTCCGAGGAACAAAGCGAGATGGCCACAGTTAGAGGACAAAGTTGAACAGCCTTTACTGTAGCGCCTTATAATGCGGTGCGCCTTATGTATGGAAAACGTTTTAAAAAATGTCATTTATTGAAGGTGCGCCTTATAGTGTGGAAAATACGGTAATTTAATTATTTATTGCTCAACAGTGCGTACATACATGGATTAGGATATATGACCCTAATTCTAATCCTTTCCCTCTCTGATGTACAAATTAACATAATGAAGTGATTCATAAGCCTTTATGCTTTCTTGCAGTGAGTGAAATGAACATGAAGTGCCATGTAAAACAATTTCTGTAGGTACCGCCATCTTGCTCGTTTGAAAAAAAACAAACAAAGAGGAGGGACAGAAAACATGGTTTATTTGAGAATGGCAGTCCAGTAATGCTGTGGGAGGAAAACATAAAGTTTTAGTGGCATGGCAAGAGGTTATTGATCAGAAAATGTTCTCGGTCAGGCAACCATGGAGACCAGGAAGAATAGTATGACCCGACCAGAATGTCTGGGGTGATTGCTCTTAAATAGGCAGAGGGTCCACAGGTGTGTGGCATCATAATAATCACCCTCAGATGTCTCAATCAGGGTGATGATGGAGGGTCAAGGGCTCCCTCTGGTGGCAAGTGAAGGGATCATGAAAGTAACATCGGACTTGTGTAACCAAGTGCGAGCCAGTGAGATCCGTAACGGTCCGTATCTGTTGCCTTTCATTCTGGAGGGGTGGACATCCATGCCTGTATCATTTTGAAATGATCTAGAACCAAAAAAAAAAAAAAAAAAAAAAAGAAAACAACAAAAGGTGTCAGCATTGATACTGGTAGGGAAAAAACACCCAGGAAAAAAACTATAATAGGATAATTCAAAGTTTTCAAGAAGTTTGGGGGAATTCAGGAGCAAACAAGGAGGAGATTGAGACTAGAGGGACAAATGAAGAAAGCACACTGGAAAATCTTATGAGGTACTGGATGGAGAAGTATCACATGTTATCCTTTCAGGTCTTGAAGAGAGAAAAAAAAAGAGGAAAACAGGTTTGAGAACTCCTCCTCAGTGCCTCGCTAGGAAGATGTTGTAGCGGGAGGACACCCAATGCCTCCTTGATAGGCCAGATCTTTCCTGGGGGTTGCCAATACCCAGAGTAAAACAGAGTACATGTGTGTGAATGAGAGGGATTCAAATGGAAAAGTCAGGTTACAGGGAGAAGAGATAAAGAAGGTGGAAGATTTTAAGTTCTTAGGATCAACAGTCCAGAGCAATGGAGAGTGTGGAAAAGAGGTGAAGAAGCGTGTGCAGGCAGGCTACAATGGGTGGAGAAAAGTATCAGGTGTGATGTGTGACAGAAGAGTTTCAGCTAAAATGAAAGGGAAAGTGTACAAAACCATGGTGAGACCAGCCATGCTGTTTGGTCTAGAAACAGTAGCACTGAAGAAAAGACAGGCAGCAGAGATGGAGGGAGCAGAGATCAAGATGCTGAGGATCTCTCTGGGAGTGACCAGGATGGACAGGATCAGAAATGAGTACATCAGGGGAACAGCACATGTTAGAGGTTTTGGGGATAAAGTCAGAGAGGCAAGACTGAGATGGTTTGGACACGTACAGAGGAGAGAGACCGAGTACATCGGCAGAAGGATGCTGGGTTTGGAACCACCAGGAAAGAGGTCTAGAGGAAGACCAAAGAGGAGGTTCATGGATACAGTGAAGGAAGACATGAAGATAGTTGGTGTGACCGAAGAGGATGCAGCAGATAGGGTTAGATGGAAGAAACTGACTTGCTGTGGCGACCCCTAGAGGGAAATGCCGAAAGAAGAAGAAGATCTTCAATCAAAAATTGCTGAACATTTTTCTATGTAAATTAATTATCACACTAATCACTACATGAAGACTAGCTCCTCAAAACTCTTCATTTTATTTCTTTTTTGCACATCAGAGACTGAGAGACATGATTCTTTGAGTGTGTTCTGGATCTTTCCCAGGACCTACCCCCCTGTAAGACATTCACAAAAAAAACCCTCCCCGGGGGGCTGTCCTGGGGGCATCTAACCAGATAGCTGAGCCACCTTCCCTGACTCATCTCAAAGTGAAGCAGTAGCAGGTCTTCTCTAAATCCCTCCTGAATAACTGAGATTCTCACCATGTTCTAAAAGAAAAACCCACTGTGGGAGGAAATATTTCAAACTACTTGACCCTCCTTATAGGAACAAATCAGGGAGGATGAGGTTTGAGTCCCAAAGAGACCTCTACATTCACCGGAATTTGTGGCTGTCCTCAAGGATTGGTAGACTGAAGAATTTGGCATGGTGGACAAAAGTAATACTAACATGTCCGACATTATCCATAAACAGTCTCGTTTACAAATGCAATTACTGTTGTGATGTTGAAGGAAGAGGACCCAAAAACCAGTGGTGGAACGTAACAAAGTAAATGTACTTTGTTACTGTACTTAAGTAAAAAAATTGTGTATCTGTACTTTACTTAAGTAAAATTTAAGAGCGGTACTTTTACTTTTACTTCACTACATTTTTAGAGCAAATATCTGTACTTTTACTTCGCTACTTTTTAAAAGTGTGTTTTACATTTTTTGTTACATTTTCGTTCAGGAATTTGAAAAATACACAGGTTTTTTATTAGCGCATCTTGAAGCCGCATCGCCAAAATCAAAAGAAGCAGTTGATCGGGAGAAGAAGTAATGAATCGAGAAACATTTTCTGCATTCATTCAGCACCAAAAACCTAACATCACATATAGTACAAATTAAAAAGAGTCAGAAGATTGTTGTTCGTTGTGTTTACTTCTAAATAAAAAGTTGAGCCATCGTTACACAGAGCAGGGGCGGATCTAGAATTTTCCAAAGGGGGGTGGGGCTTTGACAAGCTAATATATAGTGACTGGGGGCCTCCCCCCCAAAACAGTTTAAAAAATAAGTGTCATTTTCCTCCATTTTGGCGGCCCATTCACTGGTCCTTCTAGGGGATAGCTAGAATTGTCTCCTTTCTTTTTATTTTATTTGTTTATTTTTTTGTGGACCAAAAGAGGTGGGAGAGGGGGTCACACCCCTGCAGCGTATTTATCCTGGTTACCATGGTGACACCCTGTAGCACAAAAAATAACATTTGAATTATGGTCGAATCCTTTTACTTTTTACTTAAAAAGTACAATTTACACCAACTACTTTTGTACTTTTACTGAAGTAGATTTTTTTATTGGTACTTTTACTTTTACTTAAATAAATTTTTTGCCTAATTATCTGTACTTTTACTTTAGTACAAAAAGTGAGTACTTCATCCACCACTGCCAAAAACAGGATTTATTAACAGAAGTAAGGCAAGTCTGTAAGCCAAAGGGCACTGGATCAACTCAGGATCCAAAAGTACAAATGATATACGTATTAGAGTTCAGAGATCAAACTTTTATGGTCAGGTAGCCAGGAGGATCTGACTAGGATGGATGACTATGACCTGACCTGGAAGTCTGGGGTGATTGCCCTTAAATAGGCAGCAGGTAGAATGATCCACAGGTAAGTGTCATCCGCCTAATCACCCTCAGGTGTCTTTTGTCAGGGTGATGAGGAAGCTCCAGGGCTCCCTCTGGCGGCAAGCCAGGGGATCACTGCAATTACTGTCTAAATAAATTTGGTTAGCAATGTCTTTCAGTTTAAATTGTTTGTATGCTTCCGGCTAAAGAATTCAAAGAAAAAATTAAGAAATGTTCCTCGTTCATTGCAGTAGATCAAGGAAGCTAGGATTATCATCATTTTTTGCGCTAAGGAAGAAAGCACGTTGTGCATCGTCCGCACACTTTATTCAGTGAATGAAGATAGTGAACAACGGCAAATTAGAAGCAGATTTAGAAAACGATTGCTGAAAAAAGTGATGGTGTGATCCAGTGTTACATTTGGGTGTGATACGAGGAATGCTTTTCATTTTGTTATTCCTAAAAATGTTGAAGATAAAAAGGTGACAAACAGAAAATCAACTATATCTAAGCACAGCCATATCAAAGCACAGACTGATGCCGGGGATAACTAGGACCCCAAAATGTAAAAACTATACATAAAAAATATGAAGGTATTTGAATTTTATTATTACCAAGATTAAAAAAATGCCTTGCAACAGACTGGCAACCTGCTCAGGGTGTATCCTAGCTCCTATCTGAAATCAGCCGGGATAGGCTGCGGCACCTCCAAATCCAATTTGGGATGAACAGTTCAGAAGACATAACGAAGGGGAAGATAAGCACCACATCTGTGCGCCCACAAGAATTTTGATCTCAAAAGCCAGTTGTTTAGACTGGTCTTATTTATCGTAATTTCACAGCTACGAGGCGCATATAAACGTCTTAGATTTTCTTCAAAATGAGCGGTGCGCCCTTTCGTGCGGTGCGCCTTGTGTATGAGAAAAGGCGGACCTAAAAGAAAATGCGGTGCCCGTGAGGCGAGGCGGACCTAAAAGAAAAAGCGGTGCCCGTGAGGTGAGGCGGACCTGAAAGAAAAAGCGGTGCCCGTGAGGTGAGGCGGACCTGAAAGAAAAGGCATGAGAACGTTAAAGAGTGAAGTGTGGGCGTGGATTGTGTATAAAAAAGGTATGTGCTGTATGCACAACATTGCTGTTTTAACCCTGAAAATGGCAAAGAGACACGCTTATGACGCTCAGTTTAAGCTGAAGGTAATCAGCTACGCGGAGGAACATGGGAATCGAGCCGCCGCGAGAAATTTTTGCATTAACGAGTCAATGGATTGTAGATGCTTGGACTAACGTGTCTGCTGGTACTGTTATCCGAGCTTTCGCAAAAGCTGGTATCTTTTCTGAGGAGCCGCACAGTACAGACAGTGACTTTGACAGCGAGGAGCGAAGTGGACCTGCTCTGTTGGATTTTGCGCAGCTGTTCGATTCTGAAACAGAGGATGAGGACTTTGACGGATTTGAATAAAGACTATTACCGGTAATGTGCTTGTTTAGTATCATTACTACTTAAATAAAGCACAACCAAACTCAGTTTTGCTACCGATCTATTTTTTAAATGCGCACATTTGCATGCTTGCGTGTGTGTTGTTGTAAGGCGGTGTGTGACTGAGACTGCGCCTTTTCGTACGGTGTGCCTAATGGTCGTGAAATTATGGTAGTTATTCTGCTATAGCTTTAAACCGGTCCGTGAAAATATTGTCAGACACAAAACTGGCCCGTGGCGCAGAAAAGGTTGGGGGAACCCTTCTCTAACTTATAAAAAGTTAACTTTCTATTGCGCAGTAATTTGAATCAAGTGGACAGAAAACTGATTATGAGATATTTCTGTTTCTTGAGATTTAATTTGGTACTTTTGTACGCTGCAACAGATAAAAGTTGAGGGATTAGGTACAGCCTCGGCAATCCTATTGTTTTCCATAAAAATAAGTATGTGTTATTTTTCTGCTCCTTTCTGTGGTTACCTACCGTATGTGGTTGGACGGATATGTGATGTTTATCAGTAGTGACTCCGAAGAGAGGTCTTCCTTTTAAAAGCTTGCTGGAACAAGTCCTGGACTTACCTCTCTGCCTCTCTTCCAAGATCAATAAACAGCTTAAGCAAGTATTTCACTATGTGCTGCAGGGGGAACCTCATTCGTTGGCCACATCTAAAGAAAAAGCCATTGCAAGCAGAAGGCTTTCATGAAAAATTTCCAACCTCCTCCTCAAAATGGAGATTAGTAAACAAACAGAAATTGGATTAATTGAAAGAGTAAATTTGGTATAATCTGCGCAACATCTGGAGACATCAAGAAAAATCAAACTAAATTTCCCCAAAGCCCTTCTTCCTTTGGGAATTGGAGAGCATTATGACAAACAAAGACTTTATCTTCACTATGAACACAACACCAGTAGGATTGTGTGTGTATACACAGAAGCTTTCCACAGGGTTTCTTTCCAGCTAGCGGGTTCATTTGGAAGTGTGAATTACACCCAAGTGCTGACAGGTGCAGCTTAATGCACCGCTAATGATGAAGCAGAGAGCCAGTTTGCAATTTTTCTCCCACAGACGGATGACTGGTTTACTCTCGCTGTCGAAGTGTCCTTACATATTCCTGAGGATGACTCATATCTGTATATGGTGCTGTGTTAAGAATGAACACACTGCTCTATTTCTTTAGAATTTACTTCCTAATGGGAGGAGTTTTTTTTTTTTACTATTGTAAATGACATTATTTCGGATTCGTCATTCGGTCACTTGATTATGATGACTTTTTATCTTTGAACAACAAATAGTAGAAAAATCTTAATTCTTTATTCAATAGCTCAAATTTCACTTGATTTGCAACAAATGATTTTTGTTAGTTTGCTAACTTTTACCCGCTTATTGACAGTGGTAGAACGTAATGAAGTCAATGTACTTTGTTGTAAAAAAATTGTGTATCTGTACTTTACTTAAGTAAAATTTAAGAGCGGTACTTTTACTTTTACTTCACTACATTTTTAGAGCAAATATCTGTACTTTTACTTCGATACTTTTTAAAAGTGTGTTTTACATTTTTTGTTACATTTTCGTTCAGGAATTTGAAAAATACACAGGTTTTTTAGCGCATCTTGAAGCCGCATCGTCAAAATAAAAAAAAGCAGTCGATCAGAAGAAGAAGTAATGAATCGAGAAACATTTCCGCATTCATTCAGAAACATTTCCGCATTCATTCAGAAACATTTCTGCATTCATTCAGCGCCAAAAACCTAACATCAAATATAGTAAAAATTAAAAAGAGTCAGAAGATCGTTGGTCATTGTGTTTACTTTTAAATTAAAAGTTGAGCCATCGTTACACAGAGCAGGGGCGGATCTAGAAAGAGGGGTGGGGCTTTGACAAAGCCAATAGCTTGACTTGTCCCCTTTCCTTTCCTTTCCTTTTATTTATTTATTTTTTTTTTGTGGACCAAAGGAGGCGGGAGAGGGGGGTCAAACCCCTGCAGAGTATTTATCCTGGTTACCATGGTGACACCCTATAGCACAAAAAAATAACATTTGAATTATGGTCGAATACTTTTACTTTTTACTTAAAAAGTACAATTTACACCAACTACTTTTGTACTTTTACTTACAGTAAGTAGATTTTTTTTATTGGTACTTTTACTTTTACTTAAGTAAATTTTTTGTCTAATTATTTGTACTTTTACCTAAGTACAAAAAGTGAGTACTTCATTCACCACTGCTTATTGATTTACAAAATCTCCGCAACTGATGGGGGGGTCACATGTAAGCGACATAGGGAGGCTGCGCACCGTCTACAAAGTACTTCCAGGGTTCGGAGAGTTGTTTGGAAGTGACGCCCCGATGATAAAGATTTCAATTGAAATCAGATTTGGAGTGAAACTGGCAGTGTGGTAACAGGATGTTTTTTTGTAGTACATATCAATATGTAAATATCGTAAATTGTAATATTGTAATAATAAAGTAAGTACACGTTCTCAGTTTGTTTATGCGTCATGTAACGGTAGTATACCATACGACCTGTTCTTCTCCATTTTATTTACTTATTAAAATGTCTTTAAAAGAAACATGTCTGTTTTAGGTGTTGAATTTTATTTTAAAAAATTACCCTAAAATGCGACTTTTACTCCAGTGCGACTTATACATGTTTTTTATGCATTTCTTGGCTGGTGCGACTTATACTCAGGTGCGACTTATAGTCCGACAATTTTGATAATTTTATTTAATAACAGCTTGATATTTTCATGATCTTCTCCAAGTCAAGCCGTCCTTTTTGTTTTGCCCTTTGTCCTCATTGCTTCTCACTAATGTATAATATAATGAAATAAAGAGACATAAAATTTGTAAATATATTTTTTAAGCTTTTCCAATGAGTCCAGTTTAAATGATGCAATGTTTATCCCATAATAATCATACCATTGCTCCATTTCTTTCTCTCTTTTTATTCCATTCCCTTTCGTTGTTACTTTTCAAAACTTGTTAAAGAACCTCCAAAGTACCAAGGGAAGCACCTTGTCAAAATGGCAAAGTAAATATGTCCAGCACAACTTGACACTCAAACCACTGTTCTGCAAATTACATCACTGAGCAGATCACACTTAGGGGAAACAAAAGAATAAAATTTTCACAAGAACAGAAAAAAACAAAGACGAAAAGCAGAAAAAAGTATCTATAGGTGTCAAGAAATTCAACTTTATTTTTTAAGATGCACTTTTGAGTCTCCTTTTTTGGAAAAATTAACTTCTCAAAATTATTTGGAATTGATGCTCTCAATAACTCCCCAATACAAAGCATTTTAAAGATGTTTTATTCTATTACGAGGCTTATCGATGGGTGCCGTACTCTTCTCAGGTGCTCAATAAGAACCAAACGGATACATCGCAGCATGCTAATCGGCTTTTGTAGAACTAAATGGTGGAGGATGGAATCATTTCATCAGTTTGGAAGATTTTTCCTCAGAGATTAAACAAGGTTGTAATTTTCAATTAAAGGCTCGTTGTGTTGTGGAAGGAGGATGACCCAAATGCAGGACAAAAATGGGATTTATTAACAGAAGTCAGGTAAGTCTGTAAGGCAATGGGCACAGGATTAACTCAGGATCCAAAGGTTCAAATAAAATACAGAGTTCAAAGATAACTCGTGGTCAGGGTGGCAGGAGGACCTGGCTGAGAAGGATGATGACAACCCGACGTGAAAGTCTGTGGTGATTGCCCTTAAATAGGCAGCAGGATCCACAGGTGTGTGGCATCAGATATCAATCTCAGGTGTCCCTTATCGGGCTGATGAGGAAGGTCCAGGGCTCCCTCTGGCAGCAGGTGAGGGGATCACAACACATTGAATGGTTTAGGAAATGACAAGATGAGTCAGACATACAAACATCAACAACAAAAAAAGAATTAATGTTGAACACGGTGGAGTTTGAAAACTATCAAAGTATAAAGTGTTTTATTGAATTCACAATCAATGGTTGACCCAGTTGGATCAAAATTATCAGGGGATTATCAACCAAAACGGTGGACAGCTCATAGGTTCTTCTTTCTCAGGGTGTGGTCATGGGCATACTCCGAGAGGCGTTGGAGACCAGGAATGACTTTTAGAGAAAGCCCAACAAAGCCTCTGCCTTTAGATGCAAGGGAGTGCGCCTTCATCCGTGCACCAAAAAGCACTATTCATAATCTTTCTGACAACTTTTCCTCCAGCCTCTGGAAAAAAAAAGCATCACTCATAGCCACCCCTCTTTGCATATTGCGAGTCAAAAGCGTTTAATGGTGAGATGTAACTTCCCTTTCTCCCATTGATCATGTGGCAGGCTGCGACTCCCATGAGCTGTATGCATTAAGGCCAGTGACAAGCGGAAAACATTACAAATGAGCTTTAGCAAATTTGTGAGGCAGTGTCAACGCTTTGATGTATAGATAAGTGAACGCTAGCTCCCTTTTTTTTCCATCTTCCTCCCTATTGGTCGGCTTCACTCTCCTGGTTCTTTCTCCCAGTTCCCATCTATCTCCACCTCCCAGTCTGCCAGCCTCCCTCTTTCTGCTGCTTCTGGATTAAACCAAACCGATGCCTGTGAAAAGTCTCGGTGATGAACGCATCGTCGTTCTGATGAGGCTGAGGTTGAGCGGGTCATAAATCACGCCCTTGAGGGCGAGACAGTGGGGGGAAATTGTACTATGATAAATATTGAGAGGTGGAATGAGCAATAGTTTTGTCATGATACGGAGGCGCCCACATCCTCCTCGCCATGAAATGTGGCTTTGAGATTGGGCCTGGGCAGGGGATGAGCACAGAGCTGTAATTCAGGCACAGCCGACTCTTTGATGCCACGACCATCGGTGGTACAAAAGAGAGTGACAAATCATTATCCAAGCTGCGTATCTTCTCTATTTTTCACCGCTCTCCCAGACATGGGAGACGTGTAATTGAGAGGAAACATGCAAACAAAGCTAATGATTTCTCTTACACTTTACATGTCTTTCCCCTAAGGCTCTTGTCTACTCAGCAACGCTCATATATCTTTCACTAAGTGCTGCTCAATGCCTTCTGACCCCTTCATTTCCTCCAAACATCCCAGGTCTTTGCTTTTTAGTTTCCTCCTTCAAAAATAGACGTTGGTGTCTTCATCCGCCGCTGATTTCCCACCGACTGGAAGCTTTTTACTGCGAATGAGTCTGTGGTTGCACAGC
The DNA here is from genome assembly GCA_902685375.1 of Neostethus bicornis. Classification (NCBI taxonomy): domain Eukaryota; kingdom Metazoa; phylum Chordata; class Actinopteri; order Atheriniformes; family Phallostethidae; genus Neostethus; species Neostethus bicornis. The sequence goes on along the minus strand of LR738553.1, from coordinate 9,760,840 downwards.
CCTTAGGCTGTTTTTCTTGGAAAGAAGTATGTTTACTGCCAATGAAAGGACAAACCATTTATGGAAGTATAACTGTGGTGTGTATGAGGAATGGGCTAGGAAGGCTCATGGAACATTTTGCGGCAAATCGTATTTTAGCCTTCCTTATATGGCATTCAATCAAGAAACAAGAAATAAGAAGAGAATGTTATAGAACTACAAAAATGAATAAAATATTTCATACAAATGCAAAGTTTGTATTATTTATAGAGGCAGAAGTAGAGTTGCTAAAATCTAAAACCACTCAGGCAAGCCTTCTAGGTTTTTCTTGAACTCTGAAGGTTCTACAGATTCACCAAAGGACATTTTAAAGCTTTTCATTGGGTCTTCACATCGTTTCTTCTGATTACTGTAAAGTTGTTCCAATAATATCTGCAATGATGTGGAGCTCAGTGGTCCAGAAATGTTGCAATGCTACCCAGAGTATGACAGTAATGTTACTTCTAGTTATTCTAGTGCTTCTCAAATAGTGGGGGGTGACCCTGTGGAACATGTTTTTTTTTTTTTTTTGCCGTACTAGAATAAAGTGCAATTGCACATCCACCACAGTAGTTGGCGCTCTCATTGTCAGAGTGTGTGCAGGGAGTATTAACTTTACGATGTAGAGGTTTTTTTGCACCGAACACAGAGCACAAAGCAAGGTATAGGCCAGGGGTCCACAAGGTCTGCGCGACGGACCGGTTTAGTGTCTGACAATATTTTCACAGTCCGGTCTAAAGGTGATAAGAGCAGTCTGAAAAAAATTTTTTTTTTTTTTTTTAAATAAATAATAAACTTAAATCCACTTTGTCCTCACGAGAAAATGTATTAGCAGCGTCTTTATAACGTGGAAACTTATCTTTGCTAGAACGCACTCTGGTTGCTATGGTCACGGTAAACACTACCTTCAAAATAAACGACATCACAAAAACTAAGTGAATAAAAATTTAAATTACCAAATGGAAATAATGGAAGTTATTTCTTATTTCTGTGTGGCCTGGTGCCACATAACCCACGGCTCAGTACCGGTCCGCGGCCGGTGGTTGTGGACCACTGGTATAGGCAGTTTAAAATTCTTGGTTTTATTTCATTTATTTTTCAGTATCAAATGGTTCAATTAGTCAAAAATGTTTATAGTTTAAATAAGAATTAATTTTTTTTTCATTTCACGTTAATTGGTGCACTTTAAATATTTTCTGTTACAGATTAAAAAACAATGTTAATAAAGCTGTTCTTTGTTGTTGCTTTTTCTTTTTTATTTCTTTAATGTTAATTAGGATACAATGTTATGCAGAGGTGTATGTAGTACAATTTCATAGACAAATGATACTAATTATAGTCACGGCGGAGAGTGGGGTGTGGGGGCGCAAAATATTTTCTTCATCCTAGGGGAGGGGGGGACAACACGAAATAATTGAGAAGCACTGACTTATTCTAACATTGGGTATGGTTAAAAAAATGCGTGGAAGCTGCCAAGTTGCTCGGTACCAACTAAAGAGGAGCTGACTAGATTTGAAGAATTTTGGGACCACAGACCAGTCAAAAAGTTTGAGGTCATAGTCTTATGAACGGCATACCTCCCGAACCATTGACGGAATTTTTATCGAAAATCCAAAGGTTACTCTGTAACATTTATAGATTTATCTATTTGTTTTTTGGAGTCATGCAAGCAAATGTTGAGGTGAAAACCTTTTAAGTATAAAAACAGTATACATCTGACTGCTCATACCTAGTTATCACGTGCAACCATTCATTGTTATCAAAGTTTGCGCTATAGCGCGTAGAGGCGTATTTTTCACACCCTTTTTCTTGTTTGACTTTGTGACGGGTCTAGTTTAGCTGATACATATTTCTCACAAGAATGACATACTCGAGTTCATTCCTTGCTTGTTTAAACAATCTTGTCGACATCCATAAATACAGTTTCTCTGAAAAGAACAAACTTTGTTTCTAAGTGGCCACTTATTCCCAACACAGACAGCATATGAACACCTGTTTTCACAGTCAGAAAAAAAAGAACAGATGGTTTCTACAAAAAAACAAGATTCCAGCTCGGTTTAGTTGGAAAATGTAAAGAAGAAATTGGCACAAAGTGTAAAAACAAGCACAGCATTACTTGTGTGCTACGGTTAGGTTTTCAAAGCTTTCATTTTAATTCAAAATACTCCTGATACAAAATATCGGCTTATTCTGTTCAGTGAAAAAAAAGCAACAAATTAGTTTAAAGGAGGATAGAGAGGCCGTGTATTTATTTATTTAGCTAAATTACGTATTCAGATCTATGTATTCGGAGAAGAGATAAAGAAGGTGGAAGATTTTAAGTATCTAGGATCAACAGTCCAGAGCAATGGAGAGTGTGGAAAAGACGTGAAGAAGCGTGTTCAGGTAGGCTGGAACGGGTGGAGGAAAGTATCAGGTGTGATGTGTGATAGAAGAGTTTCAGCTAGAATGAAAGGGAAAGTGTACAAAACCGTGGTGAGACCAGCCATGCTGTTTGGTCTAGAAACAGTAGCACTGAAGAAAAGACAGGAAGCAGAGATGGAAGTAGCAGAGATGAAGATGCTGAGGATGTCTCTGGGAGTGACCAGGATGGACAGGATTAGAAATGAGTACATCAGGGGAACAGCACATGTTAGAGGTTTTGGGGATAAAGTTAGAGAGGCAAGACTGAGATGGTTTGGGCATGTGTAGAGGAGAGTGAGTACATCGGCAGAAAGATGCTGGATTTGGAACCACCAGGAAAGAGGCCTAGAGGAAGGCCAAAGAGGAGGTTCATGGATACAGTGAGGGATGACATGAAGATAGTTGGTGTGACGGAAGAGGATACAGCAGATAGGGTTAGATGGAAGAAACTGACTTGCTGTGGCGACCCCTAAAGGGAAAAGCCAAAAGAAGAAGATCTATTTGTCCAAAATGATTACAGATAGTATATTTTTAAAAATGCTGAAAGTTTAGTCGTTTAAGTATCTCGGGGTCTTGTGGGGAAGTGATGAAGTGGAAGAAAATTATGACGTTGCATTGATCCGTTTTGGTAAAGAAAGAGCTGAGCCAAAAAGCAAGCCTCTCTATTTACAAATCGATCTACATCCCCACCCTCACCCAGCTGTGGGTGGTGACCGAAAGAACGAGATCACGGTGGATAAAATGAAGAACAGGATAAAATGGATTTCTACCACAGGGTGGCTGTGCTCTCACTCAGCGATAGAGTAAGGTGCTCTGCCATACGGGAAGAGCTCGGAGTAGAGCCGTTGGTACTCCGAGTAAAGAGAAGCCAGATGCGTTGGTGAGCTGTTTCGGGCACATGCCATTGGTAAGAAACCTAGAGGCCAACCCCGGATCCGCTGGCGAGCAGAGGTGTCAAAAGTACCAACATTTTCTACTCAAGTAGAAGTATAAATACCGAGTTAAAAAACTACTTTAGTAAAAGTAGAAGTATCAACTCAAGTTTTCTACTTAAGTAAAAGTAAAAAGTAACCTATTTTAAAACTACTTAAAGTAAAAAAAGTAAAAGTAATTTTCAGAAAAAAAGGAATATTGTTAGCAAAAGCGTATGAACATATTTTTAAACTATTATTACATGCTTTAAGGAGCAGAAAATATGATAATAAATGAAAGTGTTTTGGTGTGAAACTTTATGAATCAGAAACATTTATTTCTTAATAATCTTTATTGGAAATTGATTAATGAACACAATCAAATGTATTATCATAAGCAGGGCATTATGTTACGTCCCTTCAGCTACCAAGCTTCACTCTGCATCACCTAATTTAACCAATTTCAGCAGACACAAACACACTCAATGTTAAAAATAAATAAATAAATAAATGAAAAAAAAATGACCAAAAGGCTTTTTCAAGCCTTGAAGGCAGCTAGTTTTCAAAGTTATTTGAGGCAATACTGAATAGTCTTTAACAAGTTGCTAAGGTTGGGAGTGCAACATACAGGCTGCGTGACACCTGGAACCTGGGTTGCCAGGTGGGAGGTGCTGGATTATCGTACTGATGACGTAAAATTATCGTATTTTACAAAAAAATATTGTACACCCAGTAAAACCACGCCCATTAACAAAATAACACCCTTTACATGCACTCGTAAGGCAGTGGGAGTGAAGGAAACACACAGGAGGCAAAATCCTTGGAATCTTTTTCCAAAATTTTAAGAACTGTAAAAATGAAAAAATAACCAGGGAAATAAGATTTTAAGAAACCCAGAAAGAAACCAGTAGGGGCGGGACTTAGGAGACAGTATATATAAATTTATATATATACTGTATACATATCTACATATACTGTATATGTGTACATATAAGGTTTTTTTAATGTTAACCCAAACATCTACATGATACAAAATCTAAGCGCTGTGTAGTTTTAATCTCCTCAGTCAGTCTTTATAAACTAATCAATAACATTTTGGATGCTTTTAAGCACAAATACTTCATCCACTACTATTTATGGATTAATCAGTTCAATTAGCTTTGTTTCTAAAAATTAAATAGTGTGTCACAGATCAAAGTTATTTTTATAAAAATACCATCTACAACATTTTCAGCAAAGACGTTTACAATAACCGCGGACTGAAAATAATAATAATAATAAAACATTTCTTTGCTGTTGTTGGTTTTTTTTTTTTTTTTTTAAAAACTGATAATTCAATCAAAGTTCAGTGTTGCAGCATCAGAAACACTTTGATTTCCGAGCCCGCAACAAGTCTCAGTTCCTGCTCTTTAAGTTTGTGGGCGGTGCTACTCGCCCCAAAGTAATGATTGACTGGACCTTTCAGCCAATCATTCATCTGTTCCTTTGTTTGATGCATTCAGGGTTCATAAAAAAAAAAAAAAACCTCCGACAAACAGTCGCGGCTTTTTAACGGTGACAAAATGGCGAAAGTAGTGACTACTTTTTAGAAAAATAACGAAGTAAAAGTACAGATAATTGCATAGAAAAATAGTGAGTAAAAGTAAAAAGTAGACAAAAAAATAATTACTTCGTTAAAGTAAAGATAACGAGATTTTCTACTTGAGTAAGGTAACGAAGTAGTCTTACTTCGTTACTTGACACCTCTGCTGGCGAGACTACTGTATGTCTCACAGCTGGATAGGGAACACCTTTGGGATCTTCCCGGGTTAGCTGGAGGATGTAGCCGGGGTGAAAAAAGCGTAGGCTTACTGTCTGAGGCTGTTGCCCTCGCGACTCGGCCCCGGATAAACGGAAGACGACGGAATAGAACGAAAATGATAAATATTCATACATATGAATGTATACCTGACATACTCTGTTTCCTATAATCATCTATTTTACTAGCACATATTTTATGGTGTACTGTAAGTGCTTTGGCTGGGGATTGTAGTATTAGCCATAATGCTGACTAAGGAATCAACTCAAGCTCGATTCAGGTTTAATGATTTCTAAAGCAGAAACAAACTCTGCTGTTTGGATATCCAGATGTTTTTACAACATAGCAGTTGGTGTTATCATCACTCTGGCTGGCTGTCCATTAACTAAAGCTACAGGCCATACGAGCTTTTATTTGGCCCAGCATAGTGTTTAGTCAGCAGGTTTTAGACGTCCACGTGCACAAGTTAGAAATGTGCATTTTAGCTGACACAACAAGCTGACAGGGTGGTAATTATATGCCCTTGACGAGAGATGAGGGATGAACCGGTACTGGATGATACAGGAGGTAAACACAGGAGTAGGAGGTGGGACGTTTTCAGACCATTTTTGGTATTGAAACATAAAAACACGCGACAGGCGTGCCCACAAACATCAAGAGACCAATATAAATTCTGTATATATTATTTTTTATAATTTATAAGGTCAGTTTCGGGGAAGATAATTCCATACCCACACAAACAATTGGAATATTGGAACATTCAATACATGATAGTTATCAAATTTACAAACTTTAGTTACAAGTTTCAGACTAGTAACTTTGGATACGAGCATTTGATTTTCCTGGTTCGGTCCATACCACACATCAATTTTGCACATGCCCAAAAATACACGTGCTATTTGTTCACTGCTTATTTATTATAGAGCATTACAAGTAGAAATGATAAATTTGGGAACTTCATATAGTTTACTACAGTTTACTTTCGGCTAAAATGAAAGTCAAAGTGTACAAAACCGTGGTGAGATCGGCCATGCTGTTTGGTCTAGAGACAGTGTCAGTGAGGAAAAGACAGGAAACAGAGATGGAGGTAGCAGAGATGAAGATGCTGAGGATCACTCTGGGAGTGACCGGGATGGGTAGGATTAGAAATGAATATATTAGAGGAACAGCACATGTTAGAAGTTTGGGAGATAAAGTCAGAGAGGCTTGGGCTGAGATGGTTTGGACATGTGCAGAGGAGAGAGAGAGAGTTAGGGATGGTAAATCCGAAGCCCCATGAACCATCGAGTAATTTCGAACCAATTTCCTCAAATAGACCTAAAGATTCGAATCTTTCGAGCTCACAAAGAGCTCCATCTGCGGGCTGCGGGATGTAAAGAAAAATCCTGTAGAAAAAAAGAAAGATGAATAATACGCTCCAAGTCTCAAGTCATTAGAAAAATGATTAAGATTCCGCGAGGTTTTCTGCTTCCTATTCTTTGCCAATATTTTTTCACCGGTATCATACAGTAGTTATGTCGATACTGTATGTTAATTTAAATTTTACTCTCCCAAAACAAATAAAAGAAATATTCCACTCTGCTAATTTAAATTATGATTAACTGTTTAATAAAGCACAGACTGACCACACCGCGTGCTCCTGTCATCAATATGAATCATTAAAGAGAACTGAGCCTTTGTTCAGTGGTCCCAAACCACCGCACAGACAGAAGAAATAACTTCCATTATTTCTATTTGGTTTCCATATTTCATCTTCGAGATGAAGATGTTTTAATTTGAAAAGTCACCGGATTTTCTTCCTTACGTCCGTCAATGACTCATCATTGATACATCATTCCATTAAATTTAAACCTCTAACACCAGTAAAATGAGAACACACTTCAGGTCAAGATGGGACTGTCTGGTTCCAGCAAAACAAACTCAACTCTGACTGATCTAGTCTCACTGTGAATAATCTAACTAGTATTTTTATTCACTTTGTTTTTGTGATGTCCTTTATTTTGAAGGTATGTTTACCGTTACCATAACAACCAGAGTGCGTTCGAGCAGAGAGAATGTTTTCATGATATAAAGACGCTGCTAATAAATTTTCTCTTGAAGACAAAGTGGATTTAAGTTTGTTATTGCTTAAAAAGACAGTTTTTCAGGCTGGTCTTTAGTTTTTCTGCTACACCTTTAGACCAGTCCGTGAAAATATTGTCAGACACTAAACCAGTCTGAGGTGCAGAAAAGGTTGGGAACCCGTCCCTCAGAGGACTGAAAAACTTAGTAAAGTATGAAAAAAAAACTGCGGACCAACATTCACTAATCAGTGATTATAGAAGCAGACACTTTAACATTTGGGGTAAATGTGAGCACGGCTTTGTGGCGCCCACACAACAAAAACAATCTTATTAGGAAAAAACTGAAATAAGACAAACTCAAACAAAAGTTCTTTCCACAAATTTTATTTCATAAATTTTTATTTAAATATAGAATTTTTTTCCACAATGTTAGGCTTCAGTCTGCTCCTCTTTTGGTTTACAACCTCTCCAGCTTTGGAGAAGACCCGCTCGCAGGGCACCGCTCGCAGGGCACCGAGGTGTTGCTGGCATATGCAGATAGTACTTGACCAGTTTATACAAATTGGGATCCACAGCTTCCCTGGATGCCCAGTACTGGAGCGGGTCTTCACCTCTGGAGAGATGGGGCTCTGCCACAGATATCGCTGGACCTCTACCGTCGCGTTCGCCGAGGCGCAATTTATTCGCTGGGTTTAACCTAAAAAGAAAAATGAATTTAGTTTATAAAGCCATATAAGATGAGGTCATGTTGCTGATCAGAAGCACCAACCCGGCTGTCCAGAAGATCCTCTGTAGAAGAGGATCCCGGTTGTGACTAATAAAGCAGAATGGATTTTAACACCAGAAAAATAAATATAAATGAAATAAAGTTTGTCATAGCTTACCTGGATGTAGAAGAATCTTTTCTTTCTGTTCTTCTGCCCACATTTCCTGAATGAATCTCTTTTATATCTTCCTGCTGATTGAACAACTCCGCCCAGTTCGAATCACCAGCGAGCTACTCGACACCTGTTCTCAGGTACGAGCAGACTCCGAGCTCTGGTCACGTGGTTGGAAGGTTTGCTTGCCCTGCTCGAAGCAAAACTCGCGGGACTTTTTTTTCATTCTGCTCGATACTACTCGAGTAGGGCTGCTCGAGCTGGCCATCCCTAGAGAGAGTACATAGGAAGAACAATACTGGATTTGGGACCACCAGGAAAGAGGGCTAGAGGAAGACTAAAGAGGAGGTTCATGGATACAGTGAAGGAAGACATGAAGATAGTTGGTGTGACCAAAGAAGATATGGCAGATAGGGTTAAGTGAGCTCAACAGGCGGATTGGTACGGCATCAGCATCAACTAGGACGCTCCATCGTTCCGTCGTGGTAAAGAGAGAGCTGAGCCGAAAAGCAAAGCTCTCGAATTACAAGTCGATCTACGTTCCAACCCACACTTTTGGTCACCAGCTGTGGGTGGTGACCGAAACAATGAGATCGCGGGTACAAGCGGCCGAAATGAGCTTCCTCCGCAGGGCGGCTGGGCTCTCACCCAGTGATCGGGTGAGGAGCTCTGCGGTGAGGAGCTCGGTGTCGAGCCGCTCCTCCTCAGGGTCGAGAGGAGCCAGATGGGGTGGTTAGGGCATCTGGTCAGGATGCCCCCAAAGCGCCTCGAGGGCGAGGAGTTTCAGGCACGTCCCACCGGGAGGAGACCAAGGAACAGACCCCGGACCCGCTGGAGAGACTATGTTCCAGGTGAGCTGGAAGGATCCCAAAATGACCTAAGATGACGGAACGGAACGGGTTAAGTGTAAGAAACTGATTTCCTGTGGCAACCTAAAGAAAATGCCGAAAGAAGAAGAAGAAGTTACTGGAACAAGTGTTCCAGATCCTTTTGTTTATTAATTATGAGACAAAAAAAAGTGACATGAAGAAATACTTTAGGAAAGTTGTCAGTTTGATCACTCACTTGATAAATAAAATCAATCAGGATATTTTTGTCTTATTCATAATCCAACGGAAAAAATATCACATAACACTAATTGGACTTCACATCTATGATTCACTCATCGGTTCAAAATAAAAGGTTCCACATGAATCAAAGATCTCTGTTTTTCTCCCACATTCATCCAACATCTCACACATCAAGAGGAATTGTAGAATTGAATGTCTTGCCCAAGGACACATCAGCAGGGTGCACCTGGAATCAATCCACAACTTCCCAGTTGGTGAATAATCACTTTATCTCTTGAGCTTAACATAAAAAAACAGCTACCAAGACTGCAAACACGATGAGAGAGAAAACTCAACCCTGTTTATACGTTAAACCCACGTTGAAATCACTACACTCAGTTTATGCACGCAAAATATTTCAATAGTCTAAAACTGGCTATTAATACTTTTCATTCAACAATTCAAATTGTGATTATTTTACCCACAATGTGTTGGTAATGCTCAAAAACGAAGAAAAATAAAAGTATCCGAAAAAAATCAATCAGCAAACACAATGCGGTGTGTCTTTAATCGTAAGACTTTACGACCTTCACTGCCCACACTATCAATTCATCTCAAAACAATTTCCAGCTCTCCATCATTCCGTGTTTTGTTGCTCCGTTTTCCTAAGTCCTTCAAAAATTAATTCGATGTCATCTCAGCCAAAGATTAACTGGGGTGTTATTCATGGGTTTGGACAGAGACTCATGGACAATAGCAGCTGTTCGGTTCTTATAAAACTCACGGTATGAAAGAGACAGAGAAAGGGGGAACAGGATCTTTTAATCTGTTGGAAGCATTTCAAAGAGGAACAATGAGTATTTTTAACATATTATCTTTTATTTCAACTGAGACCATGTCCACACGTAGCCAGGTATTTTTGAAAACGCATATCTGCTGTCCTCCGTTTTAGGAAAACGCTTGCGTCCACTTGTAACCGTTTTCAAAATATCCACGTCTACACAGAGCCGTATAAATACACTTCTGAGTGCGATTATGAGCATGCCAGACCAGTAGGTGGCAGTATTGATGTAAATGTAATTTCTGAGCTATCCAATCAGAGCACCTCTCCAATGTTCCCTCTAATTTTTATGTGTCTGAGCAAACACACAAGCTTCCTGAACAGAAGGGGGCGGAGCAAAAACTTTACTCTTTTGTGACGTCACCAGTAGTGACGGGCCAAATTCTGAAGCTGTGGTTTGAAGCAATTTCTTTCAGAAAGAAAGAAGAAAGAGGTATGTTCCGAAGCTCTGTCTTGTTTTACCATCTTTAGTTTAAACTGAGTTTCTTTTTTGTGCGCTGCATAGGTCTTCTTGTGCGCTATTGATCTGCAAGCAGTGCGCAATTGCGCAGGCGCGCAGCTTAAAGGAAACGCTGCACCTCTCTCGTCATTTCCGCAAAAGGGAGGAGAGAGGCAAATGTGATTAATAACCGCCAATTGCAACGCATTTCTCCTCCTTTGCTCCTCAACAAGAAGCAAGAGCGGCTGAGGGTGGACAAAAAGGCATGAAAAGAGGGTATGCAACAGGGTAAAAAGTAATGCCTTTTTTCCGTGGATCCATGCTGCCCACTGTCTGCTTTTGTAAACAAGGATGCAAACAAATGACGTAAATGCATTACTTGTCACAGGTAGTGACGCATAAAAACCCAAATCTCCGTTTTCGCACGTCCACACACAAACGCAAAAACCGAGTTTTCCAAAATCTCGACTTTGGCCGGAGTTTTCAAAAAAATCCAGTTTTGAGTAAAAAAAAAAAAAAAAAACTCCATTTTCGCACGTCTACACGCAAATGCAAAACGTAATTTTCCAAAATCTTCACTTTGGTCGTAGTTTTCAAAAAAGCCTGTTTTGAGTAAAAAAAAAAAAAAACTCCCTTTCGAGTGGACGGCAGGCCAAAACGGACAAAAATATATGCGTTTTCAAAAATACCCAGCTACGTGTGGACAAGGCCTGACGTTCCACGAACTCACTTACGGTCAATCTCAATTTATTAGTTTCCAATTGAAAGCGTTGGACTAAAACGAAGTAGATTAAAAGGAAAATCCAGAAATGCTTGATTGTTAAAAATGATATTTATTTCTCTTTGGTTTGGTCACTTGAAGAGAAGTCATCTTGCAGTTTTTGTTAAGAAAAGAAGTATTTTTTTGCCACTGCAGTGTTGAATGATGATCCTTTGTTTATGTGTGGATTCTCCCCGTGGTGCTGTCATTGTGAAAGGTTAGTGTTCAGCCTCTGACTCATGACCATGGATCAAATGAATGGTACGCCGGCTTTGGAAAGGTTGTGGCCTGTGATACAGATGAGCATTGGGGCTCTGCTTTTTGTTTGGGCGCTATGAAAGTGTATTTATGTTTGGTTTTATCAGTGTCTACAGATGTGTCAGAACGGTAAAAAGAAAATAGTGTGAAAGGGAAAGAGCAGAAAATTCTCACTTGATAACTCACTAGTGTTCTGTTTTTATAGAAGTATGAGTTTTATTCATTGAACCATTAACTGACAAATCGACTAATTGGCTCAAAAGCAATACCAACATGAAAATTTGGTATTGTAATTTGGATTCTCTTGAGTATTTTGCACAATTTGTTTTTCAAGTGTAACACCCCCTGGTGTCCATTATGTGCATTGTTTGTTTTTCAGTTTCTTTGATTATTCTCATCTCCTGGACTGTGATGACTGCTGATTGAAGGACTGGCCTGAAAACGTTCACTTGCATCCACTTACTGCTTCATTATTTAAGACGACGGCTCACCTTAACACTTCATCAGTTCGTCAACAATCTTTGTGGTAACACTATCACTGAAAGCAACGAACCATTGCCTGTTCTTCTTGTATGTGTTTTAGTAGATTTGTTCCCCTCACTTACATGTGGACACCATTTGTTATTAAATAAATTGTTTATATAATCATTGACCTGCGTCTGAATCTATTTCTTCCCCCCACATATGTAACAAAATAGATTTACACATATAGTTAAGTATTGTCGGTTAATACAAAGCCACACTCAGAAATGAGTGTTGCTTAATTTTTAAAGTATTTGCAAAAAGCAGTTTGCTTAAAAAACTTGATTGGCCAAATTTTGATTTATTTCCATTTTTGATTCATATGTTATTTTCACACCAAACCGCAAATGGGCGTTGAAGGCCTTTGTTGATCATTTCAAATTTTTTGATAACTTAGAAGGGCTAAGCTAAAATGGCACCAAAAGAAAACTATATTCTGCAGATTACAAGCTGCAAGTAATGTGATATGCAGCCAAAAGCAGTAATCAAGCAGGAGAAAGAAAGTTTGGAATTAGTTTAGAGTAAGCGACATAGCAGAGATAGTGCCTACCAATCATGGAGCAAACAAACCCAATGCTGTGACGAGAGAATGTTTTCACGGCGTGAAAGAAATGAATACATCCAGCAAGCAAACTATTAGCGAAAGCAACATGTGCAAAATTTTCTAAATTACCCATTTCTTTATACAAAAACTAATTCTGTGTAGCCCTTTATATTTGGAGGAGGGCAACACCAAACTTGTAAAATCCTGGACAATGTCTGTTCATTGATAGTCTTGCAATTTTTCCCCATTTGTAGTGCCTTCTGTCTGCATATCACAAACCCATTCCTTCTAAATCCATTTTTTGGTCAAGTACCACTGAATTTACCACTTTAAAAACTTGTCTGTACCCTTCAGGAACTGGTGCTTCTAAACCTTCTGAGTCACAGCTTTGATCAATACAAAGCAACAACTGCTTTGTAATCAAGACAGTTTGTGTCCTGAAACATTTTCAAAGTCAATCTCAGACTAGAGATTGTCCTTCTCTCCATTATTGTGCTCGATAATTCTTCCGTCTCGATGTAGCTGATGAGTTTTGTGCATCTTGTTGCACTTCTTGGTAGTTGTTCAACTTATTAGTTCATTCCAAGAAAAAAAAAAACATTCCTTTCAGGTGATCTATTATATCGCCAACAAAGTTCCTCAGAGAGCAAGCATCTTTTCAAGCAAGCTAAAAAATTGTTACACACTCAAACATGACAGGTCATCCATTTTGGCACCTCACAAATAAATTTCAAGCCTTTACTGAATAGTACCGGGCATTGTAACATTTTCATGTTGTACGTAATTCTTTTTCTTCTTTCGGCATTTCTCTTCAGGGGTCACCACAGCAAGTCTGTTTCTTCCATCTAACCCTATCTGCTGTATCCTCTTTGGTCACACCAACTATCTTCATGTCTTCCTTCACTGTATCCATGAACCTCCTCTTTGGTCTTCCTCTAGGCCTCTTTCCTGGTGGTTCCAAATCCAGCATCCTTCTTCCTATGTACTCTCTCTCTCTCCTCTGCACATGTCCAAACCATCTCAGTCTGGCCTCTCTGACTTTATCTCCAAAACCTCTAACATGTGCTGTTCTCCTGATGTACTCATTTCTAATCCTGTCCATCCTGGTCACTCCCAGAGAGATCCTCAGCATCTTCATCTCTGCTACCTCCATCTCTGCTTCCTGTCTTTTCTTCAGTGCTACTGTTTCTAGACCAAACAGCATTCCCGGTCTCACCACGGTTTTGTACACTTTCCCTTTCATTCTAGCTGAAGCTCTTCTGTCGCACATCACACCTGATACTTTCCTCCACCCGTTCCAGCCTGTCTGAACACGCTTCTTCACCTCTTTTCCACACTCTCCATTGCTCTGGACCGTTGATCCTAGATACTTTCATGTTGTATATTATCCATGACGAAATTAGGCCGTTAAGGAGACACAATTACTAGTGTAATGGAGGCTATTTATTAGATGAGCTTGTGGTTTTACTAATTAATACATGAAGAAAGTAACAATGGAAGCCCAGTGCAATTTATAAAGTTTTTTCTTAACAAAGGAATCCTTGGATACTAAAAGGCTGTATTGTTTCTAGTCTAATACCACACGACCCAGTCAGAAAAAACTTTTTGATGAAGCTGTGCCTGTTGTTGCATTGTTTCAGCTGTTTGTATGGTATAAAGGTGGAATTGGGGGTCAAAGTTAATACTTTTCTGAGCCGGCAGCGGTAATCACAGAACTGAATCAATGGGAGTTTTAGAGAGACTTGGAACAGCCAAACAACCTCTCCAGACACTGATGCTGTTGGTATTGATCACACAGTGACAACATGTGCTTTGAAAGTGCCCACTGGGGTAATTGTATTGTTTGCGTTTGATAAAGCAGAATAATGAGAACCAATCTAACTTGCATTATGACACAATTACAATTGAGAAGACAGTCGAAGAAATGCAAACTGACCAAAAAACAGCCACAAAATAAGTCCCAATAATTATTTGGGTTTGTTTCTCATTCAGTGCTTTGAATTGAAGAAAACAGTATGGGGTCTTTATTCTGACTTGAAAGAAAAATAAAAGTCCCAAAAAACATGGGCACCCATCATGGACAGTGTTGAACAGTTTCTATTAAATCTTTTATGATAATTTTGTGTTATGGTTGTTAACGACATCTATTTGAATACTTAAAGGTCAAGGAATACGTTGTGGGATCTCAAACAGTACCATTCTGATCGCAATCAAAATGTAGCACAATTCTACTTAATTTTTTTACACGTACAATGTCTGACAGTGGAACAGAGAAAAATTGGATCAATTTGAAGGGGAACCTGAATTTGAATTGCTATCATTAGCGACGACTGCCAGATAAACAGAAGCTATGAGCTAACACTCACTTGCGAAGCTTGTTAGTACAAACGTGGAGCACAAAACTAAAACCAGGTATAAAACCAAAATATAGGAAATATAGGAAAATATAGGAACCAAAAGAGCTGACAAATAGTTTGGTTTCAAGTTGGAATTTTATTCCAAACGCTTATTCCTAAGGGAGTCACAGGGAAGGGTTCCCGAGTCCAGAGCAGAGGTAAGATCTTGAGCCCGAGCCCGGGCTCAGGCTCCTCTCTCGCTGACTTTTTTTTCAAAGAAATATATGTTTTTAAAATGTAAACTAAAACGAGGTGTGGTTACTAAACTAAGAAATACTTGTTATAAAATCAATAATTTGGATAAAACAGAGAAGTAATGTTTAACTAGTAAACAGGATCCGCAGAGCGAGAGCATGCTCTGCGCACGTGAACGCCCCCTTATAATTTGATAATCTTCCCCTGCGCAAGTCTGTATCTATTTTGAACTGGTATCCCCGATGTGAAGGAGCAAGAAGTTAAGGATAAACTAAAGGCAGGAGAACTGAAAAGACAAACACGCACCAGTAAGAGTGAGGTGTGGAAAAGCTTCAAATTTATTGTTCAAAATGCTACAGAAACTTGCGTTGGCTTCGCTGAATGTAGTCAATGTGGCGCTTTGATTTCATACAAACCCAAAAAGACTGGCACCTCGACGCTGAGCAGACATTTAAACAGCTGGACTGGTAAAAGTAATGATCGTTAAAGATATTTTTTATCATTTGTTTCAAAGACCGTCCCTCCTCTTCGTGCTAAGCAGGCCATCACAGACAAGTGTGTTAGGGGTCCGATAGTGTGATTTTTTTTTTATTATTAAGAAAGCGTTTTCCTGAAAATGTTCCTATTTATAAAAAATCCTCCTCCTCACAAATAAAATATGACTTTCGGGCTCATTTCGGGCTCGGGCCCGCAAATCAAGTTAATTGGTCGGGCCGGGTTGGGTTTTAATACCTGCGGGCCGGGTCGAGTCGGGCTGGATTTTTCAGGCCCAACCTCACCTCTGGTCCAGAGTACCTGGAGAAAATCCTATGCAAACTCCACACAGAAAGGCCAGTGTTCCAAGCTTTGTTCCACATGGGACTGGAACCCGACCTTCTTGCTGTGTGGCCACTGCACCACCATACTGCCCATTGTTTTTTAATCATTTAGAATAGTTTTTTTCAGATCCTTTTTATTTCAAACCTGCCCAAATAAAAGTCACTAAACGGTACAATCAGTGCTTTGTTAGAAAAAAAAAACCTACTAACTCGTAATTACTTATTCATAGTTTTTTATATCTTTCTTGTATTTCAAATTGTTTCTTTTTTTATTTTTCAAATTGAGTTTTTCTTCCCTTGTTTAGCAATTTTTTTTCTCCGACAAATTGCAAGTCATTTTTGTCAGAAAATGTGAAAGACTAACCATTGATCGGTTGGAGTTAACTCGACGTTGGGAGTTTTAGAAGTAGACCCTTTTTGAAGCAACAAAGCTAACCCCACACCCACCACCCACCTCCAAGCCCGCCACTTGAGAAAAGTCGGTGCTTAACTTTCAGAGCATGCTTTTGCAACACAAAGAAGGAAATTTTAGTACTGGTTTAAAGTTTGTTTGCAGTTGAAATTTCATTTAAGCGTTATTCGTTATTAATGAAGCATTGGAAATTCTCGTCAAACAATTGTTATGACATTGAAGGCACAAAACAAGATTTAAATAAAAAATGAGATTTCAAAGATATAGTGATTCTAGCATTGCTTGAAGCGAAAAAATGAAACCGCCAGAAAATTTTGTCGAGTGATGCAACCATCCTGTAAATCTAAATAGTTTGAATGATCTATGTTTAAATATTAAAACCACCAAAACAACATGAGTAGTTTGATAATAATAACTTTTTAGCATGTTTTCCCTCGTAATAAATCGCTTTAAAGTCATTTTCATCAATAATCCAAGTTCTAAAAGCATTACATGGCGGGACATGTGCATTAGTATGTCCAAATAATTTACTGCTACATGTAGAGACCAGTGTTGAGTTTAATGTACCCCATTAAACTCTGCGTCAGATTGCCCTCCGGCACATGATATACAGTCATCTTTACAAAAGATGTTGCAATATAATGCGGCTACAAAGAAATAATTACAGCATGCAGTACAAGCAGACAACGCAACAATTAATCTGTTATTTGTTGCAACACAACACCCTTATTTAATCTTTAAAATGAGCTAAATTCTTCATGTTTCAGCCATTAATCAACCTTTTGTAAATTATATTGATCAACGTCGGAGAATAGTAAAATAAATGTAAGCTGTTAATCCTTGTGATTGCTCCTGAAGCTTCTAATTAACAACTTGCTGGATAATGAGGTACAATTGGGGCTAATCCATATTAAATTTCTGGAGTTTTTTTTTTTTACAATCAAATCTCCCTAAACAAGATAAACACTGTTCAAGAAGCCGTAGTTGTGGTGTTATTTGATGTAAATCCTCTTAGAGGTGTCAGGATTACATAACTAAAGGCCTGCGAGGGATCCACTCGGACGTGTATTGACCCCATAAATCACTAAATCGCTGTAGGGTCAATAGGTTCCGAAAAAAGGGCTGGAGAAACAATCAAGCGAATGGAAAAACATGTCAGCGAATGTCTTTTGGGGGTCAGAAAACATTTGATTAAGTATTACAGTTGAGGAAGTGCTAATGGAGGATTTTTCAAGTTAATAACATTCAGTTTTAGAAGAAGAATGTTGTCTTAGCCAATAGCCCGGGTGTAATTACTCTTCCACAAGAGAGAGAGACTACATAGAAAGAAGGATGCTGGATTTGGAACCAGCAGGAAAGAGGACTAGAGGAAGATCAAAGAGGAGGTTCATGGATACAGTGAAGGAAGACATGAAGATAGTTGGTGTGACCAAAGAAGATGCAGCAGATAGGGTTAGATGGAAGAAACAGACTAGCTGTGGCGACCCCTGAAGGGAAATACCGAAAGAAGAAGAAGAATTACCATTCCACAAGTATTCTAATTAGTCTCTAGATTGTTGTAAAGTATTTGCAAAGAATCCGATTTTTTTAAGTTTTGTTACGTTGAAGAAATCTTGCCAATACTGAGCAATCCCTTATCCAAACAGTAGAGACATTTACTCATACCCAAAATCGGGAAGTTGGCAATCCCTTGACCGTACTCTACAAGAGTAATGTTTTGTTGAGCTAGGCTTCTTGGTGGTCTACTGGAGCCAGGCCAAGAAGCCTGGAAGAGATATGGTTGTCACAATGACTGATGTATCCTTCAAGTTTACACCGCGTGTCTCTACGTGTGACCAGAAGGCCAAAACATGTAAAGAGGATGTTGGTCCAGGAGTGGTTTTATCAGTTTGGTGTTCCAGCACTCTTTCACTGAGACCAAAAAAAAATTGAGATTGTTTTCTTCCAACAATTCTGTGCACTGTGTCAGATTAAAAACTGTTGTGCCGACCCCTAGCATCCACAGGGTAATGGCTAGGGATAGGTATCGAGAAACTTTTTTTTTTTTCGTAGCCGGTTCCGCGGCAATCATTTTACCCGGACCAATAAGCGCTAGTCCAAACGGATCCGATATCGGTTCCGGTTCCACCCTCTCACTCACAAAGGGGTGGTGCGCATGTGCGCTGCTGCTGTTACACACTTAAAGTTCAATTTGGAAGCCAAGGGAGGCGTGAGGCACAACGTGCGAAGTGATCTCGACTTTGTCTTTAATACAATAACAAACAGCATGCCGACTTCAAGCTAATGCTAGCTTGTGGGCGTTGCTAACTTCCGTAGTTAAGTTCGGTTGCACTGAAGACTGATTTAAAGACACAATGCATTGTTTACTTTATTTACAGGGTTATTAAGAGGTGTCATTTTTAAGTATACATAAGTTACAACATTCCTCACTCACTGAAGAATTTGTATTTATTTTACTTTGTTTTGCAATGTTTGCTGTTTTGTGCAAGTTAAAGCTCGGCAGAGTTTTGTTGTTGTTGTTGTTTTGCTTGTTTGTTTGTTTGTTTGTTTTTAACAAATAACCCGCATCATTCTTAGTAATAAAGCCACAATTGTTAAAGTAAGAATTTTTTTTTTTTTTTTACACTAAAACTAGTCGAGCCGCTCCTCCTCCAGGTCAAGAGGAGCCAGATGGGGTGGTTCGGGCATCTGGTCAGGATGCCCCCCCCGAGCGCCTCACGGGCGGGGTGTTTTGGGCACGTCCCACTGGCGGGAGACCAAGGGTCAGATCCCGGACCCGCTGGAGAGACTATGTCTCACAGCTGGCCGGGGAACGACTTGGGATCCTTCCGGGTGAGCTGGAGGATGCAGCCGGGGTGAGAGAGGCCTGGGCTGCCCGTTTGAGGCTGTTGCCCCCGCGACCCGACCCCGGAACAATCGGAAGATGACGGAACGGAACAGAATGGAACTAAAACTAGACTAAAAATGTTCTAAGTCTTTACTGACTAAAACTAGACGCAAACTCTTTTGAGTTTTTGTCGAATAAAAAATATAGAGATGACAAAAATGTAACTAAAACTTAAACTAATTTTTGTACCAAAGACTAAAACGAAAACTCAGATGGCTGCCAAAAACAACATTGTGCTACAAACACTCTAATAACCCATTTAGAGTTTGAAGTATGAAGTAATAGATCCTTTAGCCTTAAATTGATGCAGTAACAATAACAAAAAAACACATCAAAACCTCACGAAAACGACTACCCTCCTCAAACAATCTACTTTTTACATTCACTTTTTCGCAAAAGGAATGCATTTAAATACGATGTGAAGCTGTACTTGCATCACCGTCCCTCATATTACTCTCCTGCTGTGAGACCTGTGAAATAAAGCAATGCCACACCAAGACAGACGTTTTCCGGCAGACTCCGTTTTAGAATACTGCGTTTATACCGTGTAGGCGGTGGTGATTTCACTTGATAATAAGTCATATGACTGCGTGAGCTCATTTTTTCCCACCCTGAAGGCATATTTTCCACGGTAGACTTGCTGGAAGATGATAAGTCAGAGGGGAGATAATGGCTACTGGTATGGTGCGTTATAGCACCTGAGACATCCTTTCACACTGTGCTTATCCCTTTGGAAGAAATACTTTAAGGGAAGAAAGACTAGTGAGGTATCGTCAGCAGTATTTAAATTCTGTTATTTGTACGTTTGAAAGTGTAAGCTGAAAGATGAGATGTTGTCCGAAATATTTCAAAAACATAGATATTTTGGGTTCTGGGAATACATTTAAAAATGAGGTCAATGTTCTTACATAAAATTTTGGGGAAAAAAATACTTCAAAAGAAGCAGGGCTTGTCTTCTTTTAATCATTCCAGCCTATAGATAACCAGAGAGAGAGATAGAAAAAAAGGAGATGGGGACTTTTTAAATCAAAGCTTAATTTCGGTGAATATCAGGATTTCGTCACCACCACCCAAAAGACGGCTTAAGAAGAGTTTATCACACAAAATCAACTTTTTGGAGGTTTCTACCATGTTTGAACCTTATTCTCACGTCAAAACATTCCAATCCGTTAAACATTGCATCGATTTGTCGTGGTAAAGAAAGAGCTGAGCCGAAAAGCAAAACTCTCGATTTACAAGTCGATCTACGTTCCCAACGTCACCTATGATCACCAGCTGTAGGTGGTGACCGAAAGAACGAGATCGCGATACAAGTGGCTGAAATTAGCATCTTCCGTAGGGTAGCTAGGCTCTAACTCAGAGATCGGGTGAGGAGCTCTGCAATCCAGAAGGAGCTCAGTGTCGAGCCACTCCTCCAGGTCGTGAGAAGCCGGATGTGGTAGTGCGGGCATCTGGTCAGGATGCCTGCAGTGCACCTTGCTTGTAAGGTGTTTTGGGTACGTCCCACCGAGTGTAGACCAAGAGGCACACCGCGACCCGCTGGAGAGACTATGTCTCTATCATAATGTGGAGCTAAGGCCAAAAATATACCCTTGACACAACAGAAAGGCTCAGATGAAGAAATCACAAGCAGATTTATTAGATTGATAAAAAAAAAAAAAAAAAAAGTCAGAAAAAAGAAGACAAAAACAGATTGATTGGGCAGGTTTTGATGTTTGAGCTGGAGCCAAAAACTGAATAACAGGTCCAGCATGGTAAACAAACGATCTGGCAAAGAGTGTGTCAAAAACAAATCCATTTATGCTCCAGCAGATGAGCAGATGAGTTTCAGGTGTGACTTGTGAAAAAAACACACAGGCGGCAGTTTTGCCAGAAAACAGTGTAAAATTGTGTCTATAGTTTTAGTGATGGAATACAATGACATGCACCAAGCTGCGTAGGTTGCTTCAGTTTTTGTCACGCCAACACAATTCAACTAGAGTCAATCAACCGCTGCGATCTTCAGAGCGGGAGCCATAATGTATTAATAATCATGTTAAAAATTGATTTGCTAGATGTTAAAATAAATAAAAGCCTGTTAAAGCATAAAACAATGTGTGTGAACAAAGACAATTTCTATGAGACTATGCAAGTTCAAATGAATTTTTGGGAAGACTCCGAGTTTCTGCTTCAAACATCTTGCCTATGTGATCCCACAAGAGTAGTTTGTGAGGGAATTACACTGCCAATAACAAACGGCTCCTGGTCAGACTATGAGATAAATGTCTTCATTTAAAAAGTAAAAAAAAAGACTTACATAAAACATCAAGTTGATTTCAAAGCTTTACACAAGCTCAGAATTACATCGATGGAGCCTGAGAAGAGTTTTTTTTTTCTTAGTAATGAAACAGAATAAAACAACCACAACCAAGAGCAATTACTAAGTGGCTTCCTAATTGGAGTGTTGGCATGGCAACAATCGAGCATGGCTCTCAATGCTCTTTAGAGGCATTATGGACACAGCTGGGGTGCATCGTTGATCAGTTTGACGCTTGAAGGAAATGGACGCCGCTGTGAACCCTTCTAAGTGCAATAATAAAGAAAAAGACCTAAAGGCTTTTGAGTTCTTCATAACTCTGCAATTATGGATTATAGTCCCCTTAAACTGCTAAAAGTGTTTCAGAAGTCCCCGTTTGTACTTGGTCTCATAATAGTTCTTTCTTTTTTCTTGTCCAGCTAGACAAATGTTCAATTGCACCGCCGTATACCAGTTCGGCAAAAAAATATGTTATAAAAAAATAGACATTTTTGTATTTTTCTAATTTGTCGATATTTATATATATATATATACTGTATATATATATATATATATATATATATATATATATAAAAATATTGAGAAACTTTAAATGATTTTGTTTTTCTTTCTGCCATCTTGTTGAACTTGTCTGATCACGTGAGGTGGGGTGAAATGAAGGCCAATGATTGGCTGCTTTCTACTTCTCCTCCTATTTTGGTAGCTCGCATTGTCAATTTGCTCTCTACTGCCACACTTGGAGACCAATTTAAGTGCAGTTGACAGTAAAAACGTTTTACATGATTAATCGATGATCAAATTAATTGACAACTATTTTAATAATCAATTTTAATTGATTAAATTGATTAGTTGTTTCAGCCCTAATATATTTCTTTACTTGTTTGCCAAATGTGGCCGGGGTTACAGATGGGGGGTAAAAAGTTTAAAATGGAAAGGCTAGAAAAGGATAGTGAACAAGGTAATAATTAGTTGTCGTTACAGAATGAGCTCAACAACATTCATTCAAATACAAATATATAATCACATATAAATATTCAAATTTTTAAATCAGAAAGAAAAACAAGACCCTACAACAAGTTTCGTAGTAGAATTTTCATTAAAAGTATTGACATGTGAAAAGTCAAAATAAAAAAATTTCAGCAGCGACATTGAATGTTCATACCATCTAATTGTGATTAGCAGAAATTTGAAACTTTCAATGGAAAAGCACACTTTGTAGGAATTTGCGGTTGCTAGACTGGAATTCCTCCGTCCGTTCCTTTGTCTTTCACTCATTTGGGGCCGGGTCGCAGGGGCAACAGCCTCAGACAGGAAACCTGGGCTTCTCTCACCCCGGCTGCACCCTTGAGCTCACCCGGCATCCCAAAAATCCCAAGGCATGCCTTATAAGGCTGTAGGACATAGTCTCTCCAACAGGTCTGGGGCTTCTGGGTTTCCTCCTGGTAGGACATGCCCAAAACACCTCATCAAAAAGGCGCTCGAGAGGCATCCTAACCAGATGCTTGAACTGCCTCATATGGCTTCTTTAAACCTGGAAGTGCAATGGCTCTACTCCAAGCTACTCCCAGATGGCAGAGGCCCTTACTCTATCTCTGAGTGAGAGCCCAGCCACCCTGTGGAGAAATGAAGTTCATTTCAACCACTTGTATCCGGGATCTCGTTCTTTCGGTCACCACCCATAGCTGGTTAGCATAGGAGAGGGTAGGAACGTAGATCGACTTGTAAACAGAAAGCTTTACTTTTCATTTCACCTCTTTCTTTACCACGACGTTTCGCATTCCAACATCCAAACACGTAAAATACATAAAACAAAAAAAATCCAGCACAGGGAAATGGTTTTTCTTATCAGGAAAGAATTTGTTTGGATTTGCAGACATGTATTTTTGGGGCACCGCATTGTACTTTTTGTACTTTTGTAGGGTATGCACTTGGACTTTTAGGAAATGTTTTAGGCAATGTTCAACGTTTTTTTTCCCAAATTATATTTATCCATCAATGGGGAAATTACTTTTGCCGCATTGCACCACAGTTGGCATCCTTGATGGCGCCAACGGTGAGAAAAATGGGGGGTTAGATGTCTTATCTAGGGGCACCTACTTTCTGCATCTGATAATGAACTGTAAAGGAAACAATGTGATGTGACAATGTGACTACGTGAACTACGTGAAACGTAGGTCAGGGAACTGCAAGTGTGGCTGTAAGTTCATGCATGATGCCGAAGTCTACCGTGGGATCATTAGTCGATAAAACCTATCCCCGCCCCAAAATAGCCCTGTTGGGGCGAGGAATGAGTCGAAGCCCACTGCCGGCATAGCAAAGCCCGAGCTGTGACGTACAGCGGAGGGTGGGAAGAGAAAATGAACATAATTTCAGTCACTTCAATATTTTTCTATGTCATTTAAAATTGAACATCTAAGAGTATGATAATGAGAAGAATCCCACGGTTCAATTTTTAAATTAAAAACATTGTCATTGTCAGTAAAAATGGTGTGTGTGTGTGTGTGTGTGTGTGCACTCATCTCGGAGAAGCAAATCCCTCCGTTTGTATAACTTACCCCGAAGGCCTGATAGATGTGTTACAGATATTAGATTTCCATCAGTTCAGATGGTGGATTTCCTGCCACAGGGTGATTAAATAATTGAAGAGTTCTCGTATTCAAAGAAAAAAAATGACATCAGCCGGAGAAAAATGTTACTTCCTTAAATTTATCCGTCTATATTTCAAAGAGGAGAATGAATCTGTCGTCCCAGCATATCGATTTCTTGGAGGCCATCTCAAAACCATCCGACATTCACCCCAATTTGAGTTTTTAAAGATATTCCACATGGAATTTGTCACCTCATTTAAATCCAGAAATATTTTTTTTTTTACTGACTTTTTAACGACTTCATAGTTTGAACTAATTTTAATTACCCTCTTGGAAATGACCACATTCATCAAATGATGTGATAAAATTAAACTTTTATTTCTTTGCTTTATTTTCGGTTTTATCACTCTGCTGTGGTTTGAAGGTCAAACTTACATCATTAGAAATGGTTTCTAGTCAAGTTCAATAAAAAGGATGGAGAGATTGGATTTCTGACCTGGTCAGCCAATGTATGTACAGCAGGATGTCGAAAGGTAAATAAAAAGTAAAAAAAAAAAAATCACACATTTTGAACTTTAACACTAGGACCACTGCGTTCTAAATCTACCTGCAAGCGCCATGACCGTCAATGTGACAGCTTGTGTAATTATTCATGTTTTGCAATGCTATTTTGCATAAACAAACTTTTACACACTCAATTTTTAAAGTAATAATAATAAAATGTTAAATATTATTAAAACTTACAATAAAAAACAAACACCAAAGTAAAACGTTCTAATTCGTCAATAGCCTACTTTTTTCCGCATTTTGCGCTAATGCTTCAAGATGTCCTTGTTATGAATTGGCTATAGGCTATATTCCAATATGTTAACCTGATCTTTCAAGACTTATCAAGAAAACTTTCCAGAAAAATGTTCTTACACCCTTCATGGTATCTCTTAAATATTAGCTCTAATGGCGTCAGAGTCCTCCTTGTCCCTCTCCACAAATATAAACACACCTTGTGTGCAGAGATTTTGGAGAGGGAATAAATATTTAAGACTTAAGTTTAAAATACAGCTTTTACAAGATTTTATTTTGACAGGATTTGATTTAGCATTTTATTTTAAATAGTTTTACAATTTATTTATTTTAGGGATGTTTATTTATTTGCCATGGCCACACCTGTGGCCATAGCAACAACTCCCAATGTGCGATTCTTTCCACCCGGATCCAGTTAGAGGAGATAAAATGCTTATAAATTTTGAAATATTCATTTTTAGAACACAAAAACTACATAATATAATAAAAAACATGTTTATATAAAAGTCATAAAAGGTCAGCCTCCTAGGTTGTGTTTTATTTATTCTAAATAGCAAATAAAGTGATGTGTAGTCAAATTGACTGCTGCGGCGGTCCTAGTGTTAAAAGGTTACTGTATATGAAGGCCTTTGGATTCAAATTAAAAGAAAAAAAACTCTGGTTGAATAACTTTTATGAACTTTCATTCATCCATCTTCTGAACTGTTCATTCCTTATGGAGTTGCAGGTGGTGCCAGAGCCTATCCCGGCTGATTCAAGGCGAGAAGCAGGTGATACCTGCCCCATGACAGTTCGCCAATCTGTCGCAGGGCAACACGCACACACAAAACCATCCAGACATATTCCTAGGGGCAATTTCATAGCAGCCAATCAACCTAACGTGCATGTCTTTGGAGAGTAGGATGAAACAGGAGTACAGTACTTCTGGACAGTGTTTCAAGTCTCATTCCACCTGGGACTCGAACCCCAAACTTCTTGCTGTGAGGCTACTATGCTAACCATGGCACCACTGGGCTGCCCTCTGAACAGAATTATGACATTCCTAATTAAAACGTAATTCATTTATGTCATTCAATTAGGAAGTGTAAATTAATTAGATTAATTTTTTAATCAAGTTAACCAGGACCCCTCACCTGCCACCAGAGGGAGCCCTAGATATTCCTAATCAATCTGATTAGGATCACCTGGGGATGATTCCTGATTCCACACATCTGTGCATCCTGCCATCTATTTAAGGGAAATCACCCCGGACTTCCCTGTGGGGTCTTACTAACTCTTCTAGCCAGACTTACCCGAAATATGTTCAATAGACCTTGTTTGATGTCTTGCAATCGTACTTTTCCTACCAAAACCTGAAACCCTGACAGTTTGGAATTTGAGCAAAAAATTCTTATGATATCAAATGGAAAAATCCATTAGAAATTATGCATAAATTATCTGATGCATCGTTCCAATAAATATGAAAACATTGAGAACATTTTTCCGAGCCGAGATAATTTTAATTGTATTCAAAATCCAAGTTTAAACGACTTATTCTTCTACTAGTTTCGAAAAGAAACATGAAGAGCTTTGTGTGTGAATTCATTCGGAGTCGAGAGCAAATCATCGTTAAGTTCACACCGTTGGCTCATTAAAGTAATGTCAGAGTCTATTTATACATCCCATTTGACGCACGAAGTTACACAATTGACTTTACATACATGGAAACGAAAATATATCAAAACAACGGCAAAGTCTTCTTTTTAAAAATAGAGAAAAGCGAACTATTGCTCCACCAACACACACGCTTGTCGTGTCGCTGAGTTTTTGGCGGGTTTTTTTTTTGTCACTCCTGACACCAATTTAAACGTTTGTTTCTTTATTACAGTCGCTACCGTCTCCATCCAGACATCATTACTCACATGGTTAAGCATTTTTGTTCTTCATATCTTTAATTTAAGGGTTGAATTAAGCGTCTCTTTGGGGACCACTCAGGAAATGACTCATTGCACTTCTTCATCTTTAAGATGGGAGTTATTAGCTCACCTGACCTCCCTTGGTTATTTTCTTTATAGCCGTAACTGCGGTAGTACGGATTAGCAGAACCGTTCTTTAATAACACGTGTCCATGAGCAAACATCAATGTAATTCAATTTTATTTGTATAGCCCAAAATCACAGAATTTCCGTCTCAATGGGCTTCACAAGAAAAAGAGGAATGTATTAACACAAATACACAACAAGAAAAATAACTAACAAATGCTAACTAAACAAGACTAGCACATTTTTGCCCTTAGACTCTCCTTCATGGTGAGGAAAAACTCCTAAAAAACCCCATCAGTGGGGAAAAATAAGAAACCTCGTGGGGATCCACACGAAAGAGAGATCCCTCCCCCGGGACAAACAACCAATATGTCAAAGATTATTGTTTAAATATTACAGTGCATCCGGAAAGTATTCACAGCGCTTCACTTTTTCCACCTTTTGTTATGTTACAGCCTTATTCCAAAATGGATTTAGTTCATTTTTTTTCTCAAAATTCTACACACAACACCCCATAATGACAACATGAAAAATGTTTTTTTTTTTAATTTTTGCAAATTTATTAAAAATAAAAAAAACTAAGAAACCACATGTACATAAGTATTCACAGCCTTTCCTCAATACTTTGTTGCTACACCTTTGGCAGCAATTACAGCCTCAAGTCTTTTTGAATATGACGCCACAAGCTTGGCCTATTCTACTCTACAGCTAAATATCTAAAGAAGTCAATAGATGTTCTTTATTCTGATGGTAACACGGGGGACTCATCAGCCCAGCGATGCCCTGGACGGGGATGAGTAGATGGATTTCATACTGATGGAGCGGGGATGATGAAGCGCGGAGGTCTCCTCGGTGTGGCCATGCCCAGGACAGGAACGCAAAGTCCTGAATGGGGCTCTCTCCCAGAGAGGAGGACAACATGTGAATTGTATTGTACCAACTAGCAGTGTAATTCTAAATAAACAGACAATTGAGAACAATGAATGAGATAGAAAGCCAAGGGTTAGGGTAGGGGGAGGGGGTACAGACCCTGGTTAGAGTAGGAGGTAAGGGGGAAAGGGCCAAGGCCATCACAGCCCTTTCCGAACAGGTGACAATATCTGTCAAATGAATCCAATTTTTCCAGCTTTCACAATGTTCATGGTCTTTTTTTTTTTCAATCAAGTCATCACAGACGATTTGTCTGGCAGGCTTTGTCCCTCGGCCACCAGTGAGCTTCTCTCAGAGAGTAAAATGAGAGTATCCGTCAGCCGTCCCTAAGGATCCTGCCATTGGGAAATGTAGTATCCTCCCTCTCTGTTGACGGACCTACTGCCTGGCTCACTTGTCACTGTAATTAGTTTTGTTTTGCGACTATTGTGCTCAGCAGTCCTGCTTTATTGTTGCATCATTCCGGAGCGTTGGATTAAAGAAGGCCGGCTTTAGAAACCCCGGAATGATAAAAGCAAGTATTCTCCTGAAGCATTGATTTCTTTTCCTCTCAACAGCTTGTAATACACAAGCGTGCTTTCTATGACCAAAAAACAATTACAGACCAGCGTTCCGCTGATGAATCACGGGTGGCCCTTATTAGTCAGCAAGATAATGTGGTGTGTGGGATCAGTGCAGATGGAAAAATATGACAAAGAGGCTTGGGCCCTCATAAAAAACAGAGAAGATAGAGCTCAGAGCTCATCAACAATGGCTGCATGTTCTATCGCTGTTCAAAAGACATTAAAAACAAAAGCAAGACAGTCTGCCTCGTGGACCATGTTCTTTAGTTAATCTAGACAAATAAAACTGGGTTAGACAGTAACTGCATTTTCATTATATCCATTTCTATCTCAAATTTACCTTCAGGGATCAATAAAGTATTTTCTTTTATTTAATTTTTACTCTATTTATCCCTCATTGGGGAAATTTCTGTGCTGCACTCCTGCAGGCTGTTCACAACAGCACCAATGGCGGGGTTAGGTCTCTTCTCCAAGGACCCGAGATATGCACTCAGTGGGATACAAATCCACGAACTTCCGTATGACTTCCAGTCCGCAGGCGAATGCTCTAACCACTGAGCCACCATCTCCCGTCTTCCCATTACAAACCAAGACTGTTCTGGCCCAAATCTCTGGGTAACTTGACCAGCTGTATATCTTTGACCTCGTCTTTTGGAATTACCCAGTCTGTGCCTCCAAACTAGTTTCATCCTAAACAATAAACTGAGGTTAAACTCTTGCAAAGTGTCGCATTTTGGTCCTTACTTATCACCACCATCACAGATGGTAACTCTGTGCTGTAACTCTGAGAGTGGCACACACTGATTTGTCAGTAAAATAAGGAAAAAATGGTCCGACCTCGAAGTAGTAACAAAAATTAAAGTAGTTGCACACGGGGAGTTTATGTTAGTCGATGGAGGCGGTCCAAGTAATTTCCAGCTTGGTGTGTGAATAATATTTGTAACTAATATCATTGTTTTAATTCAGACATGTTAAACTTTTAAAAGGTGGTGTTTAGCAGAGGAAGAAGACAGCGTGAAGCCCCGTATCTGTGGTACGCACTCAACTAGCATGAAACACTAGAAACAGCGTGTTAGAAAAATAAAAAGAGTGTACCACAGATAAAGGGCTCCACGCTGTCTTGTGGAGGAAAAGCTGGAGAGGTAGAGGTTTGCACTAGAAAGAAGAGGAATGAAGATTAGTCAGAGTAAAACAGAGTACATGTCTGTGGAATGAGAGGGATCCAAATGGAAAAGTGAGGTTACAGGGAGAAGAGATAAAGAAGGTGGAAGATTTTAAGTATCTAGGATCAACAGTCCAGAGCAAGGGAGAATGTGGAAAAGAGGGGAAGAAGCGTGTTCAGGCAGGCTGGAACGGATGGAGGAAAGTATCAAGTGTGATGTGCGACAGAAGAGTTTCAGCGAGAATGAAAGGGAAAGTGTACAAAACCGTGGTGAGACCGGCCATGCTGATTGGTCTAGAGACAGTGGCACTGAGGAAAAGACAGGAAACAGAGAAGGAGGTAGCAGAGATGAAGATGCTGAGGATCTCTCTGAGAGTGACCAGGATGGACAGGATTAGAAACGAGTACATCAGGGGAACAACACATGTTAGAGGTTTTGGGGATAAAGTCCGTGAGGCCCTACGGTTTGGACATGTGCAGAGAAGAGAGACAGAGTGCATCAGAAGAAGGATGCTGGATTTGGAACCACCAGGAAAGAGGACTAGAGGAAGACCAAAGAGGAGGTTCGTGGATGCAGTGAAGGAAGACATGAAGATAGTCGGTGTGACCAAAGAGGATACAGCAGATAGGGTTAGATGGAAGAAACTGACTTGCTGTGGCAACCCCTGAACGGAAATGATGACAGAAGAAGAAGATAGTTTGTTTTTAATTATATTTAAGTGTAGATTGTGAAATACTGTGTATAAGCCAAATGAGTTCAAATCTTGTGTCAGATGTGCATATAAATTCATTAACAATCTTTTCCTTGTTGCTTCAAATGTTTCTTTTGACTGTTTTCAGTTTACTTTAAGTTCTGTCCACAAGCCTTTGTCATGTTATGTACTGTAATTGTCTTCACATTTTTGGGGTAGAAATGTTGGAAACATCACAAAAATCCCTTAGATGTGTTTGCCTGTGCAAATTAACCAAACAAAAGTCACGACAATGAAGAGATTCCGGAATTTCCGAGGTCTTGGGTAGTGCTTGCGTGAATACGGTTTGAGAAAAGCATCAATATGAAGAGTTTTCAAAGTTTTTAATATTAGAATCACTCTTCAACACTGAGAAGAGGTACTTGTCAAGTTTAAAAACAGAATACATTTTAAGATGGCCTTGCGCTTTTGTACATTTCTTTATTAAGCAGATGATTAATGCAGACAAGGTGTTGAAAGATCACGATAAAAGCTACAGGCGGTCCAGCTTTTTTCTAGCATGCTGTTTCTAGTGTTTCCTGCTAGTTGAGTGCGTACCACAGATACGGGCTCCATGCTGTCTTCTTCCTCTGCTAAACGCCACCTTTTAAAAGTTTAACATGTCTTTTTCGACTCCACTTTTTTCCTTTTAGCTACAGCCTTGAAAGCCTCTTCCCAGCATTTCATCAACCTGTTCCTCTTAGCCTTTTCCAATCCACAGCTTTTAGTTTGCTCTGGCTCACTACTCTCAAACGAGGATCATATCCTTATCCTATGACTACAATAACAGTAATGAACTGACTGGCAAGTGGTAGCTTCACTCCGACCGCTCCTCTGGCCTAAACGAATTCACACCAACACATAATGGCTTTTACTCCCAAGGCCCCCCACGTTACAGATACCACACACATGTTGTGGATTCATTTATAACCAAGGACAGCTTTTTAGTAATCAGATAGTGGTTCAATAAACGCTGAACTGCTGACTCCCGCGGGGAAAGCGTCTGAAGGGCGATTTACCACCTCAGAGCTGATGTGATGTCTATCCCCTGTTGGCTCTATAAGAGGAGGTGTCGAGGTCCTTTACTGCTCTCTTTCTTTGGATATGTGGGTGAATGGTCCTTTTGAGAAGACGAAGCTAGTGTCTGGCAAAACGGACTCAAATGCCCTCAATCCTCTTTGGCTCACTTGAGAAAAAAACACAGTTGAAATAGTCGGGGGGGTTTGCAATGATGACAAAACTTATAGATTTTGAAGAGCACCAGGTGTACTCAAACTTGGCTTGGTTGCTGTGAACCAGGCCAGAACAATTATCCCCTTACTCATTGCTCCTCTTGCTTGTCTTCACATAGGGTTTCGCCATTAGTGTCAGGGTATGGTTATGTCAGTAAAGTGCAGCAGTTTTAGAATGAACAAGAAGAGTAGGTCTCCTACTGAATACAATGAGTTAATTGCTCTAGATACTTTGGTATTAATAATTTTTAAATAGTTTGGTTCACAGTGGTCCCCAACCCTTTCATAGCCTTTTGCTATGAGAGGCTATGAGTGGTATATCGCTTTTTGGGGTGAGAAATATGGTTTTGGAGTGTTGCCCAAATAAGACATCTATGCTTCAGCATGGTCCTACTCACAGTATATGTTAACCATACACAAGTCAAACTAAACCATGCTCGGTCACACCTCTTCCAAGCATGACTGGCACTGACAAACAAACAACATCCAAGTATGGTATGGTTCAAACTGCCTAGTTCAAGTACGCCCTTAGTGATCATTCAATACAAGTTACTGTGTCGCTTACGCATTGCTCTGTGGCAGCAATACCGAGAATTCAAGGAGAACGCTGTTACAACAAAACCATATTAGCATAAAAACACAGCACATTCCAACAAGTCAAAAAAAGGTATATGATATAACGTTTACAACAATTAGACATGTTTTCAAAAGGTTTTACATATAAGTTTTATTTCCAACTCTGATTCTTCTGTGCACTGTTATCTTGGGGTTGATAGATGAATTTGTTGATGAAGAAACTTGTCTATGTTCCAACATTCTGCTTTAAAAAAAAGATTGAAAACAGGAGGAGTTCAGCTGTAGTCTGTGCAGTTATAAATTACATTGCTGCTTTTTTCTTTTTTTGTTGCTCTTTTGGGCTAAGCTAATGCAAACAGCATTTTCCCAAATTTATTTTTAAGGGTTAAGAAGATAATACGAGCACAGGTTTTCTCTTTTAGACAGGAATCCCAATGGCTAACCTCTCAAGCCTGAAAATGGGCCACAACAGTGAGCACCAGGTGGTCAGAGTAGGAGGCAGTTTTAATGTGGCTGTTTCATTTTGTTTGATAACCTAGTTAAGGGAAATAATCTAATACAGTTAGATTCTTGAAAATCTAACTGTGGATTTTCTAAAATCTAACTGTAGATTGGTCTACCTGTGGAGGGCAGCATTGCGCACTCGAGTGTATAGCCCGCCGGAAACGATTTGAAGAAGAAGAAGAAGAACCTAGTTAAGGTCGTATGTCATATATGCTTGTGAGGGCCATTGATTAATTGGTTTAGTTTATCTAGTCTTCATAAAGGTAACTTGTAACCACATAGCCTGTTTCTTCTTTGGACTCTCCATTGGGAAAAGGTTGAGAACGAGTTGCTAGTATGTCATGATGACACACATACACAACCATCCACACTCATTCCAAGGGGCAATTTAGAGCGGCCAATTGACCTAACATGCATGTTTTTGGAGGGTGGGAAGAAACCGGAGTACCTCGAGAAAACCAATGCATACATGGTATAACATGCAAACTCCACACAGAAAAGCAAGCGTTCCAAGCCTCGTCCCCATTCGGGACTCAAACCCCCGACTTTCTTGCTATAAGGTCACTGGGCTAACCACTGTGCCACTATGCCGCACAATAAAAGAACAAAACTACAGAAATGTGTTTCCTCTCATGAAGCAGCGAGTTCCTCCCGAGAGACTACTTTCTTTGCCATAAGCTCTCAGTATAGAGCTGCTACTCAGGTTTGAGATGAACCAGATGGGGTTGTTACGGCCATGCCGTTGAGAGCTGTGGAAGATTTAGGACAAGCTGGAGAGAGTTTATCTCACAGCTGCCAAGGGAATGCTTTGGGATCACCTCTAGATGAGCCAATAAAAGTGGCCACAAAAAGGAAAGTTTGCTTTTGACTGCTTGGGCTGCTGCCAAGCGGGAATAATCCATTCATAACATTAAAAGGCTCAACACTGAACTAAAACAACATCTAATTTTGAAAATTAGGGAAGAAAATACGTATAGGGAGCTTTACAGTTTTTGCAAACCATGCGAAGCCTTAGAGCAAAGCTTGCTAATGTATTTGGTAGAAGACATCTGTCTCTGACACGCATAGAAGGAAGTAAGCCGACATTTGCTACGGTTATACACCTGTCAGTAACACACTGCATGCTGAATGAGTCCTGAAATTCTTCTAAATGCAAAAAACAAAAATGCAGCAAAATCCATTCATAAACATGAACTCATTAAACCAACCACTTCTGAAGCGAGTCTCGATCCCTGCTGCTGAGGTAAAGAATGATTTGCACACGCTTGTGGTATTACACAAAATAAATATATAAAGCTTTTCCTCAGCTACTTTTGATCTCTTATTTCACTCGTCAGCCACACATGAATAAATATGTGCTTGTTTCCCTGTCATTGCCTGTTTCTGTGAGGTTTAAATCCTTTAAACACAATACCATTCTGAGCTGAGGCAGACGAGGGGAATCGCTGTTTGTTTTTTGTCTTTGTTTTCTTCCTCTGTTTCTTTATAGTCTGATGATAACGGACATACGGTGACAGTGACGCAAGCCACCCGGTTAGTGTGTCTTCCCGCAAAATCGAGGAAAAAAACAGAGCTATTTTAGGAAAGTAACAAAAGAAAGAGATTACTTATACTCTCACCTCACAGCTCCTTCACTAACATGTCATACCGTTGATAGAAAAACTCCTTTTGAAGAACTTCCATAACAGACATAAAACCCTAAATGGTGATTGATTTTATTTTATAAAACGTCCAAGGTTCTTTGATTGTTTTTCTTGTGCTTCTCGAAGAAGCTCTCAAAAAATAGGAAATATCTGTTTTGTGCTTTTTAGCAGTGCTATCAAAACTAACAAAAATTTGGCTTTTGCATTTTATTTTGATTAAAAGCAATGCCAAGACAGTCTAGACTCAATTTCTATGTATTTATTGCTTAAAAAAGATTTGCAGCTCTTTGATCAACTGGAATATTGAAAATACAGAGTTGATATGCACATTTGCAGATGACATGATAGTATTCTAATGATTAGGAAATCTGATGAAACTACTGTTTCCATTTGAATGTTGATTTGCTAGGTTAGTGACTTGAGCTGCCTGAAGAACCCAAGAAAGAGAATGTAATCCATCTTTCTTCATAGTTGCTTTCCAAAATGCATGTTGTTTAAGATCCAAAACAACCCCAAATATCAGAAAGTTGATGGGAAACACTAATGTCCCCACAAAGGTCCCCACATAAAAAAAAATAGAAAGCAAGGCTCTGGGGAGGCATCCTAACCAGATGCCCGAACCACCCTCCTCTCAACAAGGAGGAGCAAAGGCTCTACTCTGGAGTGCCTGGTATATCGGGCACGTCCCACCACGAGGAGTCCCAGAAGCAGGCCCCGGACTTGCTGGAGAGACTATGTCTCACAAATGGCTGGAAGACACCTTGGGATCCTTCCGGGCGCATCCTCCCTGATGATGCACCCGGAATGAGAATATCCCAGGTTTGCCACCTGAGGCTGTTGGCCCCACGACCCGGCACTGGATAAGCGGAAGACAATGGAACGGAATTTAATCACTCAATCATAGACCCTCCCATCTGCTGTATGTTGTTACCTGGAAGGAGTAATATAGAACAAATTAGTTCAAAATTAATTTTAATTTCAAGATTGATTTTCTTTAGTTTTATTTCTTTTTTTCGAAACGCTGCAACCTTGTATTATCTGTGTGATCAAATAAGAAGTATCTGGTTTGTGGTAGATGCTAATACACTGTTACGTAAATGGAGTTCATTGGAAGTGTAACAGCTGTGTCATCACCGGATTTCTGTCACACACAGTCTTTTAAAATCAAGTTTGATGTGAACTCCTTTTGACTTTAAGGATCTGCTTCTTCGAAGTCTCTGCAAAGCCACATGGTTACAAAGCTTATGTGAAGGAACCACAAAAACTGGTTGACCAGATGTTTTCTCCCTTTTTCTCCATATGGTTTAGCCTTGTTATTTAGGTGATAGTGGCCATTTATTTCCAATGGGCTTTGCAAGATCAATTTTAAATAGACTGCATTTGATGCATCCCTTGGTTACCAGCACACGGCACAATGCAAGTTGACATGACTTACTGAGACTTGGCTCAGGGGGTTTATAAATATCAGTAGCTTTCGGATTATTTCATGCAGTAAGAGTAGACAATGATTTGAGGAGCATGGCCTTTCAATTCATTGAAAACTGCCTACTTGTACTTGTCAGATGAAAGCTTAAGCGCAATTAAAGTAAGGAAACTGATGTCTTTTTTCCATTGAGTACATCTCTCCCTTGACATCAGATAAGTCACAACTTGCACAAAGTATCAGCATATCTATTGTTGGTATAAATCACAACTGCATGAAGTTCTTTGATCATCAACTTTGCACACTGACTAGCATACAGCAATAGACATCTTGCCGTACTTCACAGCTGAACTAAGAGACATCGAGCTCCTTGCAACAATAGATCATGACACATGAGTCATCATTTCCCATCGGAATTGTCAAATATGACAATGGAACTCTGGTTGTGGTTGGTTTGGTTGAGTTGTGAGTAGAAAACATAGGGCCACTCACCAGCCCCTTTGCTATAAAAATGATGGAAGTCAAAGCCCAGAAGAGCAGGCTACAGTAATGTGATTCAGCTGATTGAAGTGCTTCATTTCAACAGTGCGCTTACATGGAGCTGGAATTGGAGATAAGTGAGGTTGCGCCGAGTGGTCAATTGTCTTTCCATAAATCTGCTGGCCTTAACTGACCTCGGAGTTAGCCAGTTCGAGATTGTTTTAGAAACCTTAACGTTCAATCTAATGCCAAACAGCAGTGGAGATCAAACGAGGGCAGCTTAATGATGGACTTTGGGGACTATTTCTCAGTGTTTATTGTGAGGAAGTTGATGAAGTGCTAAATGAATCCAAGCCAAGGGACAACTAGGTTTCCAAATTTGAATAATCACCATTTGTGGTACTTTTTCTTTTAATCAAAATGAATAATAAACTTAAACACTGAGCAATTCCTCAAAAACGTTGGCTTTGGCACTGACTCGTTTTCAAATAACCATCAATACAAATGCAATATTCTTTACATTCAGAATAAAGAAATCATAAAGTCACAAATGGGCAAGGGCTTGACCAAAAACCTTCTTTGAACAAGGCAATAGTCCTATTAGTCCTATAGCCCTAACCGCCATACAGGCCTTTGCATGTATGTGTGTGAAGCACATATGTAAATTTGTAAAGTGTTTGAGTTCCTCTCTGAGAAGACTTTGATATCTTAAAGAAAATGGGCTTGCATGATTCCATCGCCCCCTTTTCTGCTTCTGGAATGGAAGTGGATATTTTTAACACTATTTCTGTCAAGCAGTGGTAAGTTTGGACTTCTTCTTTATCGCTGATTATGACCAAGACTGGATTAGTCACAGGGTCTTAAGTCTGGTCCATTTCTCAGGGAAGCAATAACGACATTTTAGTCTTGCATGCGAGAGACTTTTTTTACACAGACCCTGGACTATTATCTCTATGTTTACTGCTTCTCTGACCACCAACTGAACAATTGCTGGATATTCTGCCAGTTTTTGCAGAAGCTTATTGCAGATATTTCATGGTGGCTTTCAAACACAACTCGTATGTAGGCCACTGTGCAAGAAAATATGTTCGCATCAGAAAGAGCAAAGCCGTGCAAAACTTTGTCTTTTCAGTCTGGCACTTCGGTGACTAGCTGTAAAAGGTATCAATCTGGAAAGTCATGTGGTAGTTCTATCAAGACATCGTACGCCTGTCTGACGCCTAATAGATCAGCCATCAGTCACATTTGCATGTTGGGATGACACTTAATCCTTGTCGTATGTGTGTTTCTGCCCTGTTTCACTGCGGCAACACATACATATTAATGTCAATGCTGGTATGTGCGATGAAGTCACTTAGGTTGTAATGCCGTTCTTTGGGATACATTGGGTTTTCAAAATTTATCTCAAAGGTCTTCAGACAAAGTTGAACACACAATCAGAATTTGATAATGAACATGAGTAATAACTCTACTCAATAAACCAAGGACATCTCCGACCTTAGATCCACTACTTTAGTAAGGAAAATGTCTTTAAACAAAAAATAACATCTATGAAGCACCAGTTGAAAGAGATCCTCTCCTAGAATAAGATCAACAAAGGCAATACGTAAGCAGAACATCCACTTAGAAACATGCATCGGGAACAGTCCTCGCTCACCATGTGGCAAACCGGGGAGAAGAAAAGAAAATGGTGAATAAATTTGAGATCTTCCCTTAAACACAATAATTCAAAGTTTCGTTTTGCACAGAGAGAAGAAAGACACAACTAAAACATTCAAACCTACGAGAATGAAATGACGGCACTGACCGGCTTTGTTGTGATGAGTAAATTTATAGCTAATAGATTCAGGGTTTCCACATCAATAAGCGATTAGCGCATTTTCCCAATGAATGCAAATGCAATCGCAGCATCTGTTTTCCAGTGTCGTGCTGAGAAAAGCACAGGTGTTGCTAACAAACACAAACAATGGCTGCTAGTCAGTCACAATGCACAATAATACAAAGGCAGCCTACTGGAAAAGTGCCATTAGTCATTTCAGTACTTACATAAGAGTTTTTCCGTCTGTTTTAAGTCAATAAAAGGTCAGTCAAAAAGGTCCTGGGATCATGCATGGAGAAGAGTTTTACACTTTTATAAGTTATGGTAAAGAAAATAAACAGGAAAGAATTTGGCGTGATGGGTATGACAAAAATATAATTCATCTGGCTTTTCTTGACCCTGAGGAGCAATTGCTCTACTCCAAAATCCTCACGGATGGCAGTGCTCCTCACCCTGTCTCTCCAACCACCCTGCGGACGAAGGTCGTTTCGGCCGCTTGTATCCATGATCTTGTTCTTTCGGTCACCACCCACAGTTGGTGACGATAAGTGAAGGTAAGGACCGATATAGACTGGTTAATTGCTTCACCATGACGGACTTTCGCAGCTTTATGATTATTGCGAATACCGATCCGGCAGTCGATCTCCCGCTCCATCCTTCGCCATATCTGAACAAGACCCTAAGATATTCAAACTCCTTCACTTTGAATTCTCCCTGTTTCCATATAATTGAGATTTTAGATTGGAATAAACATAGCAGGAGGCATAGCTAATAAGGCTACACTCTGCAGTTGTAAAAAAAAAAAAATGGTGGAATGCAACTCACAAACAAACCTCACCTCAAGATATTGTCTTGTTAAGAAAAAGGTCAATAGTTTGAATATCCTTTGTGTGTAAACACTGCAGATGACTGAAAGTGGGTTCATTTCAGGTAGAAATAAACAGACTTTACCCTCCTGCTGCACCGTGAAAAATCAATAACTTTTGTCTTTATTGCAGCCACATGTGGCCATCCAGTGAAGACGTAGGTGGGCGGAGGGGTTCAGCAGTAAGATGGAGGTGAGATGCACTAAGAGATGCAAACAGCTGCTGACACCTTTCCATGAGCCAGGTCCCTCTGTCTCCCTCGCAGTATGAGCCAGCACGCACACATACACACACGCACAGGTACAACCCCTCTTCGCCCCTAGCCCCCCCCCAAGCCTGAGGACCTGTATTGCAGACTCACAGTGATGTGTTTACTCAACGGTGGGAGGGAGAACAGGAGTTAGGGAGTGGGGGAGTCAGGGATTGATGACAAGGTAGAGGAGGTTGGAGGGTAGGAGAGAAAAGGAGCGACAGAGGACGGCCAGGGCAAATGAACGAGCACAGCTTCAAGGGCTTTTCACACCTTATCACTCTATTCTCCACACGAAAGAGGCATCATTTCCCTTGCAAGCAATCAGGACATCTCATCCACGTGTTATTCCGACAAGGCAGTCTATGTTTGTTTGTATTGGGAATGCTTCCATGCACGCATATGTGCCGGGGACCTTTTTTTTTCCCCAAAAAAATACACAGAGCACAAATCCCTTCATTAGCTTCAACCAGGTAGCTTGGTAACCTCGTCTGTATTCTGCTGTTGTGTTGGCGAGAACACAGTCTGAAGTCAAACATCTACATTTTTTTTCAGCAGCAGTACAAATGAGGGAACAGTTATCCCCGTCTGCCCCCTAGTGAGCGGAGGAAGACAAACTCTCACCTCCTCTTTCTTCCACTGTATTGAATATGACAGTCCAATCTCTCCTGCATCCGAGTATTGATAGTTTGATTACTGCTGTTTAGCCGCACCTTTAACCTGAATTAGCAACAGGCCACCTTCTCCATTAGACAAGGCGTGTTTCGACTCAGATTTGTTGCTTCCAGGTGAACCAGATGTGAGTAAATAGTGAGGCGGAGGCCGTAGTTCATTACTCAAAAAGTGTGTTATCCTCATGATCGCATTAGCGCGAGCCAAGCCTCAAGCGTTTTCTTCATTTGTTGCAATTATTTCTTTGTCACGAAGAGATGCAGCGTGCTCCAAACACAGTGACTGCAGCCTCTTATTCACTCTAACAAGTTGCTGCTCAATAAGCTGGGCCCTGAAGCTTTTTTTTTTTTTTCTCGGCCACACCTCTCCACTCAGAAGTGATGTATAGCACCAGCTCGCGCCCACTTCCACCCAACACAATCAAGACTTTGTGTGTTTTGGCTTGAAAAATGTTTGAAATAAAGGGAAAATAAACTTGCTAGAGGTGGGTAAAGTCCTGCAGAGAAACGTCATGTCATGTCCTTAAAAAGAGGGGTTATGTGCTTTTTTTGGGGGGTTGTGATTCTTATCGCATAGCATCCGTGATGAACATGGTAACCTTTGTCAGCTCCGATGTGCAATATTCGCAAACCCCCCCCCTCAAACATCACCTCAAGCATCCCGCACAACCCCGTTAGGGGTGGACGGTTCAGATGATTTTCTTCTTCTTTCGGCATGTCCCTTCAGGGGGTGCCACGGCAAGTCAGTTTCTTCCATCTAACCCTATCTGCTGTATCCACACCGACTATCTTCATGTCTTCCTTCACTTTATCCATGAATCTCCTCTTTGGTCTTGCTCTAGACCTCTTTCCTGGTGGTTCCGAACCTCCTTCTGTCGATGTACTCCTTTTGACTTTAAGCATCTGCTTCTTTGAAGTCTCTGCACAGCCACATGGTTACAAAGCTTATGTGAAAGCCCCCCTCTTTTCGGGACATGTCCAAACCATCTCAGTCTTGCCTCTTGAACTTTATCCCCAAAACCTCTAACATGTGCTGTTCCTCTGATATACTCATTTCTAATCCTGTCCATCCTGGTCACTCCCAGAGAGATCCTCAGCATCTTCATCTCTGCTACCTCCATCTCTGTTTCCTGTCTTTTCTTCGGTGCTACTGTTTCTAGACTTAACAGCATGGCCGGTCTCACCACGGTTTTGTACACTTTTCCTTTCATTTTAGCTGAAACTCTTTTGTCACACATCCCACCTGATACTTTTCTCCACCCGTTTCAGCCTGCCTGAACACGCTTCTTCACCTCTCTTCCACACTCTCCATTGCTCTGGACTGTTGATCCTAAGTACTTAAAATCTTCCACCTTGTTTATCTCTTCTCCCTGTAACCTCACTTTTCCATTTGGATCCCTCTCATTCACACACATGTAATCTGTCTTACTCTGACTAATCTTCATTCCTCTTCTTTCTAGTGCAAACCTCCACCTCTCCAGCTTTTCCTCCACCTCTTCCCTCCTCTCACTACAGATCACAATGTCATCTGCAAACATCATTGTCCATGGAGATTCCTGTCTAACCTCGTCTGTCAGCCTGTCCATCACCACAGGAAACAGCAAAGGACTCAGAGCAGATCCCTGGTGCAGTCCCACCCCCACGCTGAACTCTTCTGTCACACCTACAGCACACCTCACCACTGTCTTACAGCCCTCATACATGTCCTGCACCGCTCTAACATACTTCTCCGTCACACCAGACTTCCTCATACATTACCATAGTTCTTCTCTAGGTACCCTGTCATACGCTTTCTCTAGATCTACGAAGACACAGTGCAGCTCCCTCTGACCTTCCCTGTACTTCTCTATCAGCATCCTCAAGGCAAATACTGCATCTGTAATGCTCTTTTTAGAAATTAAACCATACTGCTGCTCACAAATTCTTACTTCAGACCTTAGCCTAGCTTCGACAACTTTTTCCCATAATTTTATTGTTTGACTGATTAGTTTTATTCCTCTGTAGTTACCACAACTCTGCACATCTCCCTTGTTCTTAAAAACAGGAACCAGCACACTTCTTCTCCATTCATCAGGCATCTTCTCACTTTCTAATATCCTGTTAAACAGCCCAGTCAGAAACTCTACTGCCACCTCACCTAAGCATTTCCATACTTCTACAGGGATATCATCAGGACCCAGAGCCTTTCCACTCTTCATCCTCTTTAGTGCCCTCTTTATTTCTACCTTACTAATCCTCGCTACTAGATGAAGGAATGATTAACAGAGCGTTATTAACAATACATATAAACTTTTGTGGTATCACACGGTGCTAAGGGGGTTAAAAATTGTGTATGTGTGTGTCGTGGACGAACGTTAGGGAAGTGATTAATATGTTTGGTAGTGTGTGTGTGTATGATCAGGTTAATTAGTGGTGGGGTTATCATGATTATGTTTATACTTTGAATGGTCTTTTAATGTCTTTATTATTTTCTCGTAACGTTCAGTCCTTTGATTTCTGTTTGTATAAAAGCCAGAAGGACGCAGTGTATGATAACGACTTTGAGCCCTATCTCGCTAACCAATCCAGCCAGAATAACAGCTACCAGTCCATGACAGGCCCCTACCTATCTAGCTACCACCCCCCTTCTATTGGATTTCCTTATCCTCTCAATGAAGCTCATTGGTCAATAAATAAAGTTTGACTAGACTTCTGTCCCTGTGACTAGTAGCATATAATGTATTCTAGTTTTAGAGTTGCTTGCCCGACAATACCGATAACTTGTCCTAAAGATAGATTTTATGTCCAATTAGTGACTGGAAATACGACAACACGTTTAGAGTTTCTTTTTAACCAGAGGGGCAGAAGCTTTATCAATGCCAACAAAAAAATTTGGCTTGGGTTGAATTGGGTCAGACCAAAGTAGGACCTTTTGTCAAATCGGTGACCATTTTATGGTGAACCTTGCTTTTTATCATTTTCTTTTCAATAGTTTAGGCTTGGTCACCACTTTAAAAAATTGCCAGTTCCACCATTGCACAAACTAAACTCATGTGTTTCTATCACTCTAGTCCAAGGACAAAAGACACTTACCGCTGTTCGGAAACAAGCGGTCTCAGAGAATAACCACCAGATCCAGATAAAGACTGGAGTTTAACTTGTTAGTCGCAGGAGCTCAATCAAACGTTGTCACTCTGCCTGCCTCTCAGGTGTGAAATAACAGCACAATGAGATGAAGGTTTGAGTTGGAAGCTTTTTTTATGAGCCATTCGCCTGGCAGCCCAACACCTCGCACTGTGCTGGCACACGCTTCTTTCCAGTCAGTACACAGTGTGAAAAGCCGAGTCCCTGCCTCTTTGAATTCTTCTCACCAGCAACAGTCTTGCGATTGTCAATTTCATGCTTGATTAGTTGTCATTACTCTGCCAGAGACAAAAATAAAAAAGAAGGAGGGTAGAAATGCATTTCAGGATTAAAATGGAGAGCCAGACCTCCCTAAAGAGTCGGGTTTAGTCTGTGTGGGGTTGAGTTGTGAAAGAGAACATTTTGCTCGCTCTGATGTTCCTGTTGCTTTATCTCCACAGTTAAACACAGCGGGGAGAAATTTGGAGCTAATTGATTGTGAAAATTTAAACAAAAGTCTTGTTTGCATTCGATAAACATCACCAGTGGACTTTGTTGATTCAAGAACAAAGTGACTCTTGTTTTGAGTCGCTACGTGAGTCACTGAAAACAGAAATATTGATGATTTTACTTCACGACTCCATAGGATCGAATCTCTGCTTTTTGTGGATGATGTGGTTCTGTTGGCTTCATCGGACCGTGATCTCCAGCTCTCACTGGATTGATTTGCTGCCAAGTGTGAAGCGGCCGGGATGGGAATTAGCGCCTCCAAATCCGAGACCATGGTCCTCGCCTGAAAAAGGGTGGAATGCCCCCTGCGGGTCAGGGACAGGGTCCTGCCCCAAGTGGAGGAGTTTAAGTATCTCGGGGTCTTGTTCACGAGTGGGGGAAAGATGGAGCGGGAGATCGACAGGCGGATCGGTGCGGCATCAGCAATAACTAGGACGCTGCATCGGTCCGTCGTGGTAAAGAGAGAGCTGAGCCGAAAAGCAAAGCTCTCGATTTACAAGTCGATCTACGTTCCAACCCTCACCTATGGTCACCAGCTGTGGGTGGTGACTGAAAGAATGAGATCGTGGCTACAAGTGGCCAAAATGAGCTTCCTCCGCAGGGTGGCTGGGCTCTCACTCAGAAAACGGGTGAGGAGCTCTGCCATCCGGGAGGAGCT
The DNA here is from genome assembly GCA_902685375.1 of Neostethus bicornis. Lineage (NCBI taxonomy): Eukaryota > Metazoa > Chordata > Actinopteri > Atheriniformes > Phallostethidae > Neostethus > Neostethus bicornis. The sequence continues at coordinate 9,716,822 of LR738553.1, read as the reverse complement.
CGGTGTCGAGCCGCTCCTCCTCCAGGTCGAGATAAGCCAGATGGGGTGGTTCGGGCATCTGGTCAGGATGCCCCCCGAGCGCCTCGCGGGCGAGGTGTTTTGGGCACGTCCCACTGGGAGGAGACCAAGGGGCAGACCCCGGACCCGCTGGAGAGACTGTCTCGCAGCTGGCCGGGGAACGACTTGGGATCCTTCTGGGTGAGCTGGAGGATGTAGCCGGGGTGAGAGAAGCTTTGGCTGCCCGTTTGAGGCTGTTGCCCCCGCGACCTGACCCCGGAAGAAGCGGAAGATGACGGAATGGAACGGACTCCATAGCAACCAGGTACAAAAACAAATCACGAGATGGTCTGCGTCACCATACCACAACAAACTTGGAACATCAAAAATTTTCCAAACTTTATAAAAGCATCCATGTTGAGACCATCATCAAGGATCCATTTTTGCACATAATAGGCATTACCCCGACTGTGTTTCGACTTGCTGATTTTCTGAACCAAATCAATCTCTGTTATTACCACAATTTTACAAACTTATTTTCTAAAATTACCACGCCATTTTAGTATTGAACTTCTTTCTTGTACCAGAGGTTCACAAAGTTGCCTACAATCCCTATAACAAAATCCGCTCTGTCCCAAAACACCCACATGCGTTACCTATAACTTCCAAGCGTTTCTCTTGTCCCAAAATTGCGTACTTCTGTCCAAATGTGTGAGGTTGAAGACACACGTGCAGGACAGTTTGCAATTTTAAACAAGAAACAGATTTATTCTCTAAATTCTAAGTAACTCGTTGTCAGCAATACCCTATTTAAAAGAAGACCAAAGTAAAAATGGTCATCGATTTCCGACAGGCCTTAACATTGTTGTCCATGTGAAAAAGAATCACAAGGCAAGGCATTATTTAATAATTTTGAAATATGATAATAATTCAAATGTCTTCCATTCTATTGGAAAGATAGCCGAACAGATATCAGAGCAAGCTTGAATGTCAGCAAGAGTCATGACAAGGGAAATGATTTGCTATTTGAATTCACAAAGAGCAAAAGATCCCAATGTGACGCCAAAGCAAGTTTCTTCACATACAGAAGAGCTTTTCTTTACCTCCTAGACTCTGTATTCATTTGACTAAAACCGCTGCTTCTCTTTAGCCAGTGACATTTCGCTTTCGTTTGAGTTTAGTTCTGCTTGTTAGGCCCGTGGAGCAGAGGGATCGTAGTTTTATTGCTTTGTTCAAATTAAATCTTGAGTCCCGCTTTGAAGAGCCTTTGAATCTGTACTGACTTCTGGGTTTGGGAACCCTCATGAGTTCTTTCATTTCTCCATTGTGCCGAGTTGGCCTTCTGTGTCCGGCTTGGGCTTGCATTTCATTTTGGTGGAGCCCCCCCAGTAGCTTTATCTGCCACCCTCGGGTGACCACCGTGCCAGCAAGATCCTCCAAGAGGAACTCCATCTGTGTTTTTTTTTTTTCCCCTAAAACCTCAGGCAGTGAGCATTTCTCATTTCCCTCTGGTGACCAAGTGTCAGCATGAGTTCTGGCAAAGCTAACCGTACGGAAATGACTTGTGGGATGTCATTCCAGCTGCACCTCAATGTAGGTATTATGACTATTTTACGGAGACAAATTTATATTTCCAACTTCCAAAAGTCAGGAAAATGGGTTTTGAACTTCTCAAATAAAATATTAAATGTTTGCCGCTTGATGAAAAATGCTTTTTGTCTAAATATTTTAGCATGCTACGTAAAATGTGATGGCGCCCACATCAAACGTGTTCACTATAGTTTTTATTTAAAACAGTCCTATACTTTCTGTTTTTACAAAGTACCTTATTCTGTCATGTTTTGTTACGCTTTTACCGTTTTTCCGCCCCATAAAAATGCCTTTTGGCATTTTTATTTCAGCTTGTGGTACTAATCAGAGATACCAATTGATGCAGTGCCTTTCTTACAGTGGCCGTACGGAAACATGCTCTCGAGTCCATGGTCTGGCAAAAGATACAATGTAGCATGGAAAATAAAACAAGCGCACAAAAGAAAACTGGCAAGATGTTTGGGGCACGTCTCACCAGGACCAGACCCAACGGCAGACCCAGAACTCACCAGACTCTTCCCAGAGAAGCCAATGGATATGACCGAGTTGGAGGAAGTCTGAGCTTCCTACAGAGGCTGCTGACCCTATAAATTTTTTTCCAATCAAATGACTCAATTTAGTTCTCTAGCCTACTTTTAAATGTATTTTTACTCAATTCAAACCCAATTTATTTTTTTAAATTTAACGTACTGTATTCATCTCTCACGGGTAAATCACTTTTACTGTATTGCACCATAGTAGGCAGCCATGATGGCTCCAATGGTGCAAGTGACTAGGGGTCAGGCGTCTTCTCTGGGGACACTTAGGGATAGGTGTAGTGGGAATCGAACCGGTTTCTCTCGATGCTAGGATGGATATTCTAGCACCGAGCCAACTCCTTCTCCCCAATTTCCTAACTCCTACTTTATTACCATACTACCTCAATCTTTTCCAATTTAGATCTGGAGAAAAGTGGTGGTGAAATATTACTTTATTAACATAACATAAGTTGTTACAATATGGGAGACAACATCGTGTCAATATAACTCTATGTCCTTTCAGCTACAATGACGTACCGATTTTAAAACCGTCGATTTTGGGAAGCAAACGCTGCCAAAGAAAAAAGCTACAGCTCCACGGCATCACAGAGATACACAACCGCAAACCAGAGGGCGCCAGACAAACCATCCAGCTGTATCCCATTCATGACAAAGCTAATGAGGAGATGGAACCAGCTGCCTCTGCTCAGTGTTTCTCAGCTTCAGATGTGCAATCAGGGAACCAAAGTGCCTCGGACAGGTGTGACCAAAAAAAAAGGAGTTTTTCTCGCTTGACTTTTTTTTTTTCTTCTCTACCAACGTAATAACCCTGCTTCCCCTAAAGGCTGATTTCCTTTTCTCCATTAGGGAGGAATAACCTTCTGTTTGGAGGCACAGGCCAAAAACACAAGAGCTATTCACCTTTGCAAAAATCTCTCGCCCCTGGTTGTTCACCCAGGTCTAGCTAATGTGTTCGACGTCCCATTAGGAGTCCTGACATTATCTTCTATCTGAGGAGACTGGCTATAGAAGGTGACAATATCAGGGGTTGTGTAAAAGTGCAAACAATACTTACGTATACTCAGATCTAAGTTTTCTTGAAACAGAAGTATCGAGTCCGCTATCTCTATAGATGGTACAACCAAAAAAAAAATCCAAATTAAAGCAACGGTCTGTAATTTGTTTTATTTAACAGAATATTTTAACATATATTTTATAGGTTAAATGTTTTTTTTATTCATTTCTAAATAAACAATACCCGTTCTGTTTTCTTCCGCTTGTTTCGGGCCGGGTCGGAAACAGCCTCAGATGGGATACCCCATCTTCCCTCACCCCGGGTGCATCCTCCAGCTCACTCGAGAGAATCCCGAGAAGTTCATTACTCAGATATAGTCTTTCCAGTGGGTCCAGAGTCTGTGTATGGGTCTCCTCCCGGTGGGACGTGCCTTAAACACCTCACCAACGAGGCGTTTGGGAGGCATCCTAACCAGATGACTGAGCCACCCCACTTGGCTTCTTTCAACCTGGAGATGCAATGGCTCTATTGAGAGCACCTCCCGGACGGCAGAGCTCCTCACTCTATTTTTGAGTGAGAGTCCAGCCACCCTGCAGAGGAAGCTCATTTGGTTACTAGTATACATAATCTTGTTCTTTTGGTCACCACCCACAGCTGGTGACCACAGGTGGGGGTGGGAACGTAGATTCTACCATACCCTAATCCAGTGCTTCTCATTTACTTTCTGTCACGCCCCCTAGGAAGAAGAAAACATCTTGCGCCCCTGTGCCACTATAAATAGTATCATTTGTCTATAAAATTGTTATAAGTACACCTCTGTATAAAACTGTATCCTTATTAACATATAAAAGAATAAATAAAGAAATATGGATCAATTTTCAACAAAGAATTGCTTTATTAACACCAAGCGAATGCTCCCTACACAAGCTCTGCCAATGAAAGCACTACTGCCCCTTAATGTAGTGGAGGGGTATTGCACTTTATTTGAGAACAGCAAAAAAAATCAAAATAGAAAAACAAAAAAACATGTTCCCCGAGGTCATACGCCCCCTTTGATAAAGCCTCGTGCACCCCACTATTTGAGAACAACTACCAAAATTGAAGAAAAAATCGCAACTGCATGTGTATAATTCTAGGGTTCAAACCAAGTGGGGAAAAAAACCTTAACGTATCAAGACTTAATTTAATTTTTTCAATCCTTGACGAGCATGGGCTTAATCTGTTAATTTAAACTTTTACTCATACAATGTGTTTATTTTGTGGCGTATCAGGGGTCACAGGTCCAACCAATCCTGGTACTCAGGTTTTTTCATTTGGAATCTGAAGCAAAATAAAAACATTTAACAATACTACCCATTTCTATATTGTTTTTTTTTTTTTTATATACTTCATTAAACCCCCACCAGGAAATTTATGTGCTGTATCACACCGCAACAGACTGCCACCTATGGCGGCGCCAATGGTAGGAGAAACGAGGGGTTAGGTGTCTTCTCCAATGACCCTAGACGTGCACTCAGTGGGATGCGAACCCTTAAACTTTCGGTTGACTTCCGGTTCGCGGGTGAATGCTCTAAGCACTAAGCCACCACCTCCCATTACGGTATGTTTACTCATTCGACCTTTCGCCTTCTGTATTGTTTATGGCTTCCAATCAAATATTACACAGACATGTATTGATAAAATATCAGATTTATTCTTCAGGTTTAATGAAGTTAACTTGAACATAAAATCCGACCACTCTAACCGGCAGGAAACAATGACTCACTATCCGTGTTAAAAATGAAGAAGCGCCTATCTGGACCACATTGAGTGCTTTGAAAAATGCTCTGATTTTAAATTGTAATTCATCACCGTTACGTTTTTCTTCGTTGCTTAAGTTTAATCAATACACTGATGTAAGAATTATGAGCTTAATGTTATTATAAATTTTATAGTTATCTGAGATGTCTATTGATTTTCTCTGTTACTCTTCATCTTTATTTTGTCTACTTAAAGACGTTTTTCTTCTTTAACTGCTTCTTCATGAGGGTTTTATCTCTCAAAGGTGTTTTTAGAAGTTTCAAACCCTGAGAAGGAGGTTAAAAATGTTCTGGTTTAGTTCAGGTTGATTATTTGTTTTGTTTCATCTTCTGAACCGCTTGTCTGCATAAGGGGTTCACGGAGGCTATCGGAGCCGTGATAGCTATTCCGGCTGATTTCAGGCAAGAGATAGAGTACACCTCAAACAGGTCATCAATTATGTGAGGCATTATACTCCGTAGTGAATGAAGTACTCACTTTTTGTACTTAAGTAAAAGTACAGATAATTGGGAAAAAAAAAATACTCAAGTAAAAGTTAAAGTACCAATAAAAAAAATCTACTTAAGTAAAAGTACAAACGTAATTGGTGTAAATTTTACTTTTTAAGTAAAAAGTAAAAGTATTCGATCACAACTCAAATGTTATTTTTTGTGCTGTAGGGGCATGACCCCCCTCTCCCGCTTCTTTTGGTCCACAAAAAAAAAAAAAGAAGAAAAAACGAAAAGGGGACAAGTCAAGCTATCCCCTAGAAGGGCCAGTGAATGGGCCGCCAAAATGCAGGAAAATGACACTTTTTTTAAAAAATGTTTTGGGGGGAGGACCCCAGTCCCCCTATATTGGCTTTGTCAATGACCTCAAGCTCCGCCCCTTTAGAAAATCCTAGATCCGCCCCTGCTCTGTGTAATGATGGCTCAACTTTTTATTTAGAAGTAAACACAACGATCTTCTGCCTCTTTTTAATTTGTACTGTATTTGATGTTAGGTTTTTGGCAGAAAATGTTTACTCTCGATTCTAATTGGTCCATGATTCATTACCTCTTCTCCCTCTTGGAGACCGCAGGCGATCAACTGCTCCTTTTGATTTTGGCGATGCGGCTTCAAGATGCACTAAAAAAAAAAAAACGGGTATTTTTCAAATTCCTGAACAAAAATGTAACAAATAATGCAAAACACACTTTTAAAAAATAGCGAAGGGAAAGTACAGATATTTGCTCTAAAAATGTAGTGAAGTAAAAGTACAGGTCGCAAATTTTACTTAAGTAAAGTACAGATACACAATTTTTTTACTTAAGCAACGAATTACATTTACTTCGTTACGTTCCACCACTGGTTATACTTGTGTTGTATTTGAAAAAAGAATCAATAAACCAACAAAAGGAAAAACTTTTATTGTCGATTTTCACGAGTTGTAATGAAAAAACGTTGATTATCACCATCCTTGTGTGATTATTTGTCCCTCACACATTCATACACACATGTAAACACACCTCTAGCCGTGAGTGTAAATCTACCCCGCTGAGGAACACGTGAACAGAAACTGCAATTTTGTTGCGTTCATTCATATGTGAGAAAAGCTTGGACGAGCAAATTATCGAGAAAACAAAAAACGCTCACTTCAGCTGTTTGTTTGAATCTGTATCGTCTTGATAAGAGGGATGAATTGAAACGTTCACTTATGCTACTCTTCAGATGAGATAATAGCCGTTAACTTATTAACCCTCATCCTCAATTGGTCATTTTTATGATAGCTATTCTTGTCAAGCATTCAAATAAAATGTCAAACAAGAGCATTTTTTACCACTTAGTAACACCTAAACAGTAGAATACATTCCATGGATGCATTTTCGGCTCAGGTGGATCTTTACAAATTTACTGAACATCGTAGGACAGTAAATGTCATAAATACGATCAAATCAAGGCTCTACATAGTCTGCTGGAATACATATGCTGTGGCATAATAATTCTTATCAGCGTCCGAAATCATCAAGATGCTGCATCAATCCGTCGTGGTAAAGAAAGAGCGGAGCCGAAAAGCAATGTTCTCAATTTACAAGTCAATCTACGTACCCACCCTCACCTATGCAGCTGGTGACCGAAAGAATGAGATCGCCGATACATGCGGACAAAATGAGATTCCTCCACAAGGTGGTTGGGCCAGAACAGGAGCAGATGGATGGCATGCTTGGTAAACATGCGTGCTAGATATGGAAAGCCATCGGGGCTGCTACACGCACGTAATCTAGTATGCTAACATTAAAATCAAGCGCCCTAGCATTTAAAAAAAAGTTAGGTTTAAAATGTTTAAAATCTCCTGAGAATCAATTTTGACAATGTGCGCATCACGAAAACACACACATTTTTGTCGTGGTTCCTTCAAGCCACCACCAGAGGGAGCCAGGGACCATCTCACCTTTCCCCCAATTCTGGCTAATTAGACAACCAGCACCTGTGGGCTCACCTGGATCCAATCTTCCGGCTGCCTATTTAAAGGCAGCCTCACCAGCCTTCTTTGTCAGGTCTTACAATCACCTTTCCCAGCCAGGCCACCCTGGTTGCCTGACCATGTTTGTTATTTTGGATTTACTTGGACTTTTGAAAACCTCAAGTTAATTATATTTTTCTTTACAGACTTTCCTGGTTTAAGAAATAAACCATGTTCCAAGTCCTGCATTTGGGTCCTCCTCTTTCCACCATCCCTACCACAACACATTTTATTGGGAGCAGTGTTGTTGTTTTTGCAACACAGCCAAAACATCTAAAGTGCGCCATCTGATGAGGAAACATCAGAATTGCAGGGTAAATAAAACATTAACAAGGTTTATTTAATTTTTTTTCAGGCCGGATTAAAACATTCAATGGGCCGCATGTGGCCCACGGGCCGTAGTTTTCCCACGCTTGCAATCGACCAAGACATCATACATGTTCCAGAGGTGTCAAACAGATGGGAAAGCAAATGGAAACAAAGCATTGTTCTCTTAACTCCAGCCCTGGTTTAAGTTTATAAAAAAAAAAAAGAAGCTCTTTCTCTTCTTTTCCGCTTGTCTCAGCAAAACCCAGGGACTTATTGTCTTTATCGTTGGCCTTTCTTAAAAAGATCATTTGCTGCTCAAAACCCTGAAACATAAGCCAGCAGATCCACTTTCAGCTACCAAAAGAAAGTGGATAACTGAAGCGGGGAGAGGCAGTGAAGTCCCCCAGCTCATGTCTTTCAAAGAATATATAAAAGAAGCATATGGTTTGTTCTGCAGGGGGAGGACGGACCTTATCTCAGCTGTGTTTTTCCCCCTGACATAGAAGCTTCTTATATTGGCTCTATAAACCAAACGCCCGGTGGCTTTTGTGAGCTCCTCAGTCTAGAGATTATTTTCCTTAAACAGCAATTACAAATCCACTCCACCTTAATGATTTGAGAGGAAGGAGAGGTTCACATTTTAGTCAGTAAATTGCTTTCCTTGTTTTGTTTTTTTTGTGTTGTTTTTTTTCCGATGCCCCACCATCCGCCTTTCTGTGGTTATTATGCTGCAGATCCAACGCCACAGGAACCTGAGCCGGGTCAATACTTTTCTCATTGAAGAGGCAATGAAAGTAAAATGTCTCATTATTCTTCCTTTTCAGAAATTCTCATTTAGATGGTAGCCTGGATCCCTCCGGTTGTTTGCCACTCAAAACTGGTGCGTCGAGTCCTCGGGGCCGAGCGGCTCTGCTTTAAATGCAGGGATGGAAACAGCAGGTGGACTGTACTGTTTGAGGTGTTGATGTATTAATGCAGCAAAAAATTCAATCGGGTTATTCAAGAAATGGGCTTGATTTGCTGAAAATGTGGAATTATTTCTTTGGTCATTTTTTATGTCTAAATTGTGCAGGACGTCTAATACAAAAGCAAGAATTTTGGATTTGTCTGAAGAGCAGGTGGGAAATAATTTCAACAAATGTATTTATTTTCTTAACCGCTGGGGTGCTAAAGCAAAACACAGATGTTTTGCAGGTGTGCACTTCAAAGAAAGACTGTTCTTATGTTTAATAAATTATCTCTGAATCTAAACACACGCTTCCTTTTGATACCGTTCAGTTCCGTCGTCTTCCGCTCATCCGGGGCAACAGCCTCAGATGGGAAGCCCAGGCTTCTCTCACCCAGCACCATCGTCCAGTTCACCCGGAAGGATCCCGAGTCGTTCCCCAGCCAGCTATGAGACATAGTCTCTCCAGCGGGTCTGGGGTCTGCCTCTTGGTCTCCTCCCGGTGGGACGTGCCGGAAACATCTCACCAGCGAGGCGCTTGGGGGCATCCCAACCAGATGACCGTACCACCCCAACTAGCTTCTCTCGACCTGGAGGAGGAGCGGCTCGCCACCGAAGTTCTCCCCGATGGCAGAGCTCCGGACCCGATCTCTGAGTGAGAGCCCTGCCAACCTGTGGAGGAAGCTCATTTCGGCCGCTTCTATCCGTGATCTCATTTTTTCGGTCCCCACCCACAGCTCGTGACCATAGGTGAGGGTAGGAACGTAGATCGACTTGTAAATCGAGAGCTTTGCTTTTCATCTCAGCTCTCTCTTTACCACGACGGACCGATGCAGCGTCCTAGTTATTGCTAATGCCGCACCGATCCGCCTGTCGATCTCCCGCTCCATCCTTCCCCCACTCGTGAACAAGACCCCGAGATACTTAAACTACTTCACTTGCGGCAGAACCCTGTCCCTGACCTGTAGGGGGCAATCCACCCTTTTCCGGGCGAAGACCATGGTCTCGGATTTGGAGGTGCTGATTCCCATCCTTTTGATACCACTATATATATTTATATTATACTTATATAAATGTAATCAGAAAGTAGCTGCTGGTTTTAACCTATCTAAGTATTCATTCCCGCTAAACCGGCACATGTGTGCGTTCATTGTTAATCCAAGAAAATCCTTCATGTGTGTCTTTTTTGCGCTAAACCACAACTGTTTTCACAGAATTTAGTCATTTTTTGGTTTACGCTAGCCAGGCTGAAGCCGCTCGATTTCATTTAACTTCAACAACTCGGGGGGAATTGCAGGTAGTAGCTTATGATTGCAGCAATTGGAAATTGTCCTACACAAACAACAAATAGAGATGACACCATGGCATGAACACAATCTCTGTCATTGACATATTTGTAGCTTGATAGCTGAAAAATGGTGGCAAACCATGCTCTGAGGTTCGTGTAGACAACAATTTCTGAGACTCAGAATTTAAAAACAGTATTTATAAAGTGGATCACACGATGGTGCATTGGTTAGAACTTTGGCCCCACATCACGAAGGTTTAGACCAGGGTGGGTAAACATTTTGATTCGCGGGCCTAATTGAGTTCTAACATTTGTCAAGGGGGCCGGAACAGGAGCAGATGGACGGAATGGTTTGGTTACAGCTAGATTAGGCCGATAGAATGGCGCACTAGATTTTAAACAATTTTGCTAAATGTTACATCAAGAGTGTTAAATTTCAAATCTTGCGGCGCTAGGTCTGAAATCTTGTGCGATAGTGCTCAAAAATGTGCATTAAGCGGCGCTACGCTTCAAATTCTAAGCACTTGATGTAACATTTGGCTTGTTTTAACATCTAACACGCTTGTTTACATGCGTGTATTTGGCCCAATGGCTTTCCATATCATAAAGTGCGCCATCTAGTGATGAAACATCAAAAATGCATGGGAAATATACACATAAGGTTTATTTATTTAATTGTTTCAACTTTGGCGGCCGGATTAAATCGTTTAATGGGTCGCATGTGGCCGTAGTTTGCCCATGCCTGGTCTAGGGCGAGGTTTGACTCACAAGCCTTCCTGTGTAGAGTTTCCTTGTTATCCTAATGTATGCGTAGGTTTTCTATCAAAGCCTCCCTCCCCAACATGTCTGACTGCCCGCTGAAAAATTGTTTCATAGGAATAAGTGTGTGTATGATTGTCTGTCTCTTTGTGTGGCTCTGCAACAAATTGGCGACCTGCGCGGGCTATACCTATAACCAGCCGGGATAGACTCTGGCAACCCTTGTAAGTCTGACAGGCATAAGTGTTTCACTGTTTATTCAGAAAAATATGTGGTTGCCCTTTTGCTGATATAAAAACTTTGTTTTTTTGTGCTCTGATTCTGGACCATACTGACTAATTGGGTGCAATTGCAAACGTCCCGACCAGGAAGCAGCATTTGGTTAAAGCAATCAAATCAAAAATAGTCAAATGTCACCAATCTTGCAAATTTGGGGTTGGAAAAAGCACTGCGTATGTACAGTATAATGAAAAGGAAATGAGGAGTGCTCAATAACGCCTTACAAAATTTTAAAATATAATAAGATATTTTGCCGCATGATTAGAAAAGAACAGACCCATTTTATATCCCCTAAAAGCTTAATAAGGCTGTTTTGGAGGTCTTTAAGTTGTCCTAATTATCAATGTGATGGTTGGGCTGTATGTGCAGTGTTTCGACCTATATGTGCCACAATACCTGCAGCTGGATTCACATCTGTATTCTACATCCGACTGGGAATCATGTCGTGATATCCACGCCTCATGAACTGTGAAGAAAGCCTGAAAGGACAGTCAGGATTTTCTCATGGCTAAGAGAACAACCACCAAAGACACAAAAATCAGGATTTAATGCTTCCAAAGCACACTGGTACAAGATAAAACAGTGCGTAAAATGCAACCATGTTACACTTGCCCTTTTGAAAGTACAATTTTTTACAGTTATTTTTTTGTTTTACGTGCCATGATGTTCACATGTTTTAAGATCTGAGGTATAGGAGATGTGCTGCATGACGGAATCACATTGTAATGATTGTCTAGGACTGGCATGGGCAAACTACGGCTCTTGGGCCACATGCGGCCCATTAACCGTTTTAATCCGGCCCCAATGGCTTTCCATACCTAGATCAAATATAACGCGCTCCACAAACTCAAGAGATCCACAATATCTCTAGATGTGTATTTTTTCTTCAATGAGGAGAGGTCACCAAAGCATGCCATCCATCTGCTCCTGTTCCGGGACCTTTGTCAAATGTTTGAACTCTATGTGGCCCGTGAATCATAAAGTTTGCCCACCCCTGGTTGAGGAGGTGAAAACACAAGAAAAACTTTAACAAGGTGGTGAAAATATTTAAAAAATTTGAGTTTATCTTGTTTCGTCTTCTGAACCGCTTATTCCCTAACAGGTGTGCCGAGGCCTCTCTTGGCGGAATCAAGGCGAGAAGCAAGGTACATCCCGAACATGTAACCCAGGTGGAAAAACTAGGTCCTCCTGTAATTTTTCTCCCTGCCTTGTAACTTCTGCGGAGTGATTTGTGCACGTGCGATTGTCAGCCAATCAGAGCTTACACTGCATGCAATCACGTGACTCATTGTTCCCTGCCGCGTCTCCTAAATAAGACAGCGTTAGTTAGTCTGAGAGAGAGCAGGTGTGCGGCAAACTGAAAAGCTAGGTCACAGGAGCCGTCGGCTATCGGTCCTTTTAGTGGGGAAAATCACGCTGAATTTGAGTCTTGTACGTGCGGAAATCGGCCAGGTTTCCCGCATTGATTGATTTTTATGATGGCGAGCCAAGGAGCAGGTTAATCCTGAAAACTTCTGATCCTGCATACTCAAAGTGTTTCCAATCCACCTTGCCGGACCGGTAGGGGGCTCAGTGGGCCGAGGACCTCTCACCCTCACACCCACACTTAGATGGTCAGACTCTTTTGGTCCCAGTTTTCTTTTGATGAACAATTACACTATAAACCTTCATGTTGTGTGAGCTTTGAAAACTGCAATGCTTTATTGTTGAGTTTATGTGTAAATATTATGAAAGTCCATTCTCTTGTACACGTGTGTTTTAAATTCAATACACAGTGAAAATTCCAAAAACATTGTTTGTTTCAATCTACTCTCTCCCAGAGCGACATCTAATCTTCTGATACTAGCCCATTACAATAATATGCATTAGCACATATGCTACATAAACAGGTCGCCAGTTTATCACGGGGCAACACACGCAATCATTCACTCACACATTCACTCCCAAGAGCAATTTCGTACCGGCCAATAAACCTGACATTTATGTTTTTGGAGGGTGGGATGAAACCGGAGTATGCGAAGAAATACACGCATACATAGGGAGTACATGCTAACTCCACACAGAAAGGTCGGTGGTCTAAGGCTCCTCGCACTCAGGACTCGAACCCGGGGAGGACGAGGGTACGATCGTGGGTTCAGGTGAGATGTTTGAATAAAATTCGCACATTGGCAAATCCAGTTGGACAATTTCTTAAGGACTTTATAAGCAAATGACTTATGAATGTCGTAAATCTGAAAATCTTTGGACACTATCAAATAATTGAAAAAAAGACTGTCTATAATTGATTAAAACATTTCTTGGTCATGTCTGTCAATTCATTTATACCAGGCACGGCTGATCTTGTTCTATAATTTGTATACTTGGTGACGATAATTCATGTGCTTATGCTAGGATGGAAGAATAAAAAGCATAAAATTACATCTATTTGCATTTTTGAAAGACACATCTGTGCTGTATGCAGAAATACGAAGCACTGCCTGGTTGATTATTACCATCAAATTTACATTCTCCGCTCTGTCAGAAACAGTACTGCCGACAAGTCTTGATAAATCAACCACAAGTAATTCTGTTAGAATTTGAAATGCTTTTTTTTTTTTTAATCAATCTCAGAATACTAAGCGTTGATATCAGGATTCACTTTAAATGAACAGTTTTGTTTTTAATGCCGCCATCAGTGGCCTAACAGCATTTTAAATCAAACTTTGACCTCACATATCCAAGATCAGCAGCTGGTTGTGGTTTAATTGGGAGTTTTTCTTTTCCAGGGGTCAGTCGAAAATTCTCTCCCTCAAAATATGCTCCCCACCCCTTTTCAAAGCCAAGTGGATAAAAACCAACTTGCTTTTTAAAACTTTTTTCTGACAGTGAGGGAGGACTTAGGGTCTTAGGGCAGTTTTAACAAGCTTCTTAAGGACGGAAGGAGGCAGAAAGAGGTGTAGGCACGAGTAGCGTAGGAGTCTACATGTGCAGGCTAGGTTCCTGGTGTGGCGGGAACGGACCTTAGGGTTTTGTCAGATATGGGGTAAACAGACAAGGACAAGACACCATTGCAACAGATTTGCAATCGTGCAAATTTGCAACAGACCTGGCAAAGTAGTAAAGAACACCAGGGTCCTGCAATGTCATGGAGCGGTGTGCAGGTGGAAAGAGGAGGACCCAATTGCAGGACAGAAAACCTGGTTTATTTGAGAATGGAAGTCCAGTAATGCTGTGGAAGGAAAACATAAAGTTTCAGTGGCATGGCAAAAGGTTATTGTTTCAGAATGTGTTCTTGGTCAGGCAACAAGGGAAACCTGACTGGAAGGGATGGTATGACCCGACAAGAATGCCCTTAAATAGGCAGCAGAGTCCACAGGTGGACGGCTTGAATAATCACCCTCAGATGTCTAAATCAGGGTGATAAGGCAAGGTCCAGGGCTCCCTCTGGTGGCAAGTGAGCGGGTTATGACATGCAATTTACCGGATCTGACTTGAATCTGACCAAATCTGACTGGATTTGAGCAAATCTTACCCAAATAAAACCCATTTCCTTCCGTTGTAAGCCTGAACTTTATTTCATTGGTACACCACAAACAGTAACATAAAAGTCAGATCCGGGTCGGATTCGCTCAATTTTGGTCAAATCTGGGTCGGATTTGCTCAGATCCAAGTAAGATCCAGATCCAGTAAAGCACGGGATCCAGATACCAGGGCCTTCATAAGAAGGGGAATGACACATTTTTTCAAACAATGGAATGAGTCTTTTGGGAACACGTGTGAGGAATTGGGACAGAAGGTAGGACGAGAAGGAAGAAGAAAGTGCCAAAAGGGCGAAGAATAGTGACGTAACTCCTTCTACTTTACCATTTTAATGTCTCTTCTTTTTAAATTTTAGTGTCTAATTGTTACTTTAAGTAGTGAATACACTTTTTTTTAAATTCATTGAGCCACAAAAACACGACAACAATCCAACAATTCCAGTGGTAAAATGGCAACGAGTGCCTTCTGAGAAGCCAAAGAAGTGCGACACCTCATCGTCGTCATGAACTCCTGAGCTTAATATAAAACTATCTGTCTGACAGCTAGAGCTTGGGTAAATTTGAATCATTTAATAGGGTCACAAAGGTTTGTATCTACTGCACTTTTTATGAACGGGACAAGTCAGCGCGCTTTACATAAAACATTGAAATAAAGTCCAGAAAAAACATTGAAGAGTAACAGGGTGATATCAGGGAATTCTACAGCTATCCACAACATAGCAACTATTTTAAAAAGAAAACTATAAAGATGTTATTTTCAACTTGACAGGAATGATGTGGCACAACCATGAGAAAGCTGTGCCTACATGGACTTCTCCATACCTTGTTTTTGAGGGCACTCGCTAAATTTTTCCTATAATGATGTTAAACTGGATGTTGATGTTTTCCTCCACAGCTGTACCTTTATTTTGCTGGCACAAGAACAAAAAAACAAAAATCCATAAATCACAACCTCTAACTATGTGCAGAGACTCATTCCATTTGCAAAGTGGGGCCAACGAGCAGATGCAGGGTTCTGAATTAAACATCATTCAGTACAAAGATGCCCCGCAATATTTTGTGCTCGAACTAGGATACAGAGTTGGAGAAATGTTGGGTTGCCAGTGTATTTACAATGCTGCTTTTTTCAGTGTGGACATTAGGAGGCTGCAAAAAGGCGAGATTGAAGAAGAGAGAAGTGGTCAAAGCAAAACAGAATAATACAAAGACATTGGTCAATTTTAGATATATGTAAATGTTACTGTATGAAGGCACACCCCCAATATATAATCAATGCGGCGGTCCCTATTCTACCGTCTAGACCAGGGGTGGGCAAACTTTTTGAATCGCGGGCCACATTGAGTTCTTACATTTGACAAAGGGGTCAGAACAGGATCATAGGGATGGCATGCTTTGGTAACCGCTAGATTAGACAGACAGAATGGCGTGCTAGATTTTAAACAAGCACACAACATGTTACATCAAGAGAGTTAAATTTCAAATCTAGTGCGCTAGGTCTGTAATCTAGTGCGATTGCGCTTAAAAACGTGCTTTTAGAGGCGCTACGTTTGAAATCTAAGTGCTTGATGTAACATTTTGCTTGTTTTAGCATCTAACATGCTTATTTACATGTGTGTATTTGGCCCGATGGCTTTCCATATATTAAAAAGTGTGCCATCTAATGAGGAAACATCAGAATTGGAGGAGAATAAACACTAACAAGGTTTATTTATTTAATTATTTCAAGTTTGGCGGGCCGGATTAAATCATTTCACGTGCTGCAGTTTGCCTATGCCTCATCTAGACATTGACTAAACATTTTCTAAACCATCAGACTTACAAATAATGCAACTTGTATTGCATTCGATTAACTAGGCTGTTGTTGTATAGTGATCCTGTGGTGTGAGGCCTTTTAGGCCTGCTTGTTTGTTTTTTTTCTCCCCCAAAACTCACAGGTGCTGGATGGCTTCTAACGGGAGGATTGGCTGATTGCTCCCAGCTGCACAGACTTACCGGTGGCTATAAAAGACCTGGTGTCACCCACAGTCTCTGTCAGGTCTTCAACGATTCTAGTGGTAAACTGACCACCTCTAAGCTGAGTCAAATTTTGATATCAGACTAATTTTCTTATTCTCCTCACAGGAACCTTCAGCCCTTCCTCTTGGCCATCCAGCACTGCCTGAAGCCGTTATCTCTCTGCTGTGGATTCCTTTGTTCAACACTTAATAAACTGTTAAACCTGCATTTGGATCCTCCTCATTCCCTCTCCTACACAACAGATCCAGCTCAAGCTCATTTCACTCCTGCTACTTGGTCAGGTTCCAGCACATCAACGACCGCAAGTGCGACATCAGAAAAATGACCAGCCAATTAGTGAAGATTTTGTAATGTCAAAAGTAATTGTTTATTTATGTCAGCTTGTTGTTTGGTTGTTAAGCATGTAGGGGCTACGGTATGGATGTTGTGATGTGGAAGGAGGAGGACCCAATTGCAGGACACCAAATCAAGGTTTATTGAACACAACTCAGGTAAGTCTGTAAAGCAAAGAGCACATGATTAACTCATGATTTCAAAAGTTCAAAAAATAACAGAGTTCAAACATGGTCAGGCAACCAGGGAAACCTGGCTGGAAGGGATGGTATAACCCAATATGGAAGTCCTTAAATAGATGGCAGGGTCCACAGATGTGTGGCATCAGGAATCAATCTTGGGTGTCCCTAATCGGGATGATGAGGAACATCCAGGGCTCCCTCTGGTGGGGATCACAACAGTGGATTACAAACAATCCTCAAAACCCAATATTTAAAGGCAAAAAAATAGTCTTTGTTTTGAGAGTTTTACTCAGTGCCCTCTCTGGTGACGGGATTTGGGAAATATTTGATTTTACGCCCTGCTTTTTGTACTTCAATGACTGTTCGAGGAGCAAACAAACTGCGATTGTGAGGTCAGACTGTTTCCATGGGAAAAAACACCCATCTTAAAGATCAGGCTTGCAATTGGTGCTACAAACCAACAAACTGCCCAGTACAATCCATAATTTCACAATTCATAACTGAGAAAAACCACTAGGGCAACTGGGACTTAAAGTCTTTGCTCAAGGACACTCGTCACCAAAGAGAAAAAGAAAGAGCATTAGTTATTCACTCTCCTCCACTCAGCCACATAACCGCTTATGAAAAGTTTATGCTGCCTCCCATTTATTTCCACTCCAAAAGGCTTTGCAGCATTTGTGCAGAAGAAACCGATGCTATTCATCTGCACTGCTCTGAAATCCCTCCCTAGGAGGGCCGAGCTCTGGCCCCGTGCTCCTACCACTGCGTCTTGAGCCTCTCCATCAATGGAAACCTTTTTCCCGAACCAGCAGGTGGGTTGTAGATCTCCTGTAACCTGGATTTAATGTTTGTCGAGTTAGATGCCCCGATGCAGGCAGTCATGTGTGAGATAATGTAAGGAATCCCAGCAGGGAGTTGGACTGCATGTGGAGATTGTTGCTTTTTGTGAGAGTGGGTGTTGAGCGGAGGAAGTGGAAAGACGGCAGACAATAGATGAGGAGGTTTTTCTTCAGAAAGTTTCCACAGGGAGACTGCACCAGTTTAGGTACGAAAAAAAAATATTACGCAAATATTTTTTTACAGGAAGGGCTAGATGTAAGCTCTAAAAGACCCTCCACAGTATTGCTTATGTACTGAGAAAAGGGGCTTGATTTGCACAAAAATTTGGCTGAAATAGTTACTCACATGTTTAATTTTCAACAAATCAGTATTTCAGAGTTTTATCTTTTCACTCACAAAAAATAGATCAACTTCTTGATCGTGACACACCTGCTGGTCATCTTAATAAGTGTTGGTTTCCACTTTTTTTCTTCTGCTTCTTTCGGCATTTCCTTTCAGGGGTCGCCACAGCAAGTCAGTTTCTTCCATCTAACCCTATCTGCTGTATCTTCTTCGGTCACACCAACTATCTTCATGTCTTCCTTCACTGTATCCATGAACCTCCTCTTTGGTCTTCCTCTAGACGTCTTACTTGGTTCCAAAACACCTGATACTTTGCTCCACCCGTTTCAGCCTGCCTGCACATGCTTCTTCGCCTCTTTTCCACACTCTTCATTGCTCTGGACATACAAAGAAAGTGGATATTCCACTTTCCTTGTATGTCATTACTTTCAGGTTAAATGAACATATAGCGCAGTGGTTAGTACAGCAAGAAGCAAGAAGGCTGGGGATTCGAGTCTCGGGTAGGGACTAGGCTTGGAACACTGGCCTTTGTGTGTAGTAGTTTCCATGTTCTCCCCATGTATGTGTTGTTTTTTTCCGAGTACTCTGGTTTTCTCCTACCCTCCAAAAACATGGTTGATTGGCCACTATAAAATCATCCCTTAAGAATGAGAGTGTGTGTAGATGGATTGTGTGCGGCCCTGCGACAGACTAGCAACCTGTTCAGGGTGTACCTTGCCTCTCACTTTGAATCAACCAGGATAGGCTCTGGCACCCCCCACAGCCCTGTCAGGGATGGACATCTGAGAAGTTGAATGCATGGACATATTGCTATACCCCATCAAGAAGTCTCCCTGGGGAGATGTTCTGGGAATGTCCCAACGGAAAGAGACACTAAGGGAGGGACGTGCTACACAGACTGTGACAACAGGCTGGCTCGGGAACAGTTAAAGATTTTCCTGAGAAGAAGTGGCTGGCAAAATAGCAGTCTGAATGTTCTTTGCTCCATTTGCTCCAAGGGCAGTTGTCCTTGGAGTAAATGGAAGAAGATGGATGAATGCTTAAATGGGTATGTTCCTTGTTAAAGTTGTAGAATCTTCTTTGGTGCTTGTCGATTTTAGACGCTGTTAAGGTGTGTTTGCTTAAGACAAAATCTGACTAAGCCAAGTCCGTTATGGCCATTTCATTCGAAACCTTCAACATGTTATGTGGATGATTTTTATATTCATTTGTCTATCTCTAGATCAGGGATCACCAACCCAGGTCACCCGCGGCGACCGCATCAGTCGCCCACAGGTCAGTTCTAAAAATAGCACTAATCACAAATTAGCTCTGTCTAAAATTTTATTTAATTGTGTTGCTATTCTGTTTTCCGCGTTTTCTACCCACAAAAACATGGCAGAAAAAAGGAAGAAAACTTATCATTTTCACAGTAAACAGGAGGAAGAGTTTTTTTTACTAACGTGAAAGAAAACTGTGTGCGTCTCATCTGCGGTGCGACTGTGGCGATGTACAGTCGTGTACATTTTTTACGTATCCAAAGATTGGAAAAGGTGGCGACGCACAGTTGCACCGTCCTTATATCAAAAGGAGTAGATTTTTGTTAAAGCTTACATAACTGATCATTTGTACAAACATGGTTCAGAGTTTATGATTTGATAACTGTTGGTGGCTAGTAAAAATTAAAAAAGATTTCCTGCAAAATGTTGTGGAAGTGATCATTTGAAAATGAAACACTTGGATATTGCATATTGAAATGTATCTGTTTCCTATCTTGTTTAATCATACTGAAATAATTATTGTGATGGATCATTAACAATCAGTGTCTTCTCAATCAGTAGAATATCATTAATAATAATATCAAATTAAAGGTACACTGTGTAACTTTGTTATTTCAGAAGTGTATTATCAAAGTGGTAGCCCTTTGCATTACTAAGTGCCCTTTGAAGTAGCTCTCAGTATCAAAAAGGTTGGTGACCCCTGCTCTAGATGGTCTCAAAATTTTAGAACAAATACGTCTCATCCGGTACATATACAGGAATACTTTGTCCAAGAGGTTATTCGATACTTTAAGAAGGATAAAAGAAAACGCGTTCTAGTTATTTTACCAATGGATCAAGTCATCAACTGTCTTCTAACTTGTGTATCCAAAGTTGGGCTATTTACTTTTGTTGCTTTGCACAGCAACAGGCAGCCATGGCGGCGCCAATGGTGGAATAACTAGGGGTAAGGTGTAAGAGACACTCAGGCCCTGTTGGAATTGAACCAGCTTGTCCCAGTCCAAAGACAGACATTCTACCACAGAGCTAACGCCTGTCCAAAAAAAAGAGCTCCTTACAACACTTCCTTTCAGTTTGCATCTGAGAGCGGATTGGTCGCAATGTTAACAAGTGGGGTTTAGAGTCTCGGACCCACACATTCAGTACTACAACAACGAGAAACTGTTCCCACTTTAAATTCTACTGTTCAAACATCAACATTTTTACATTTTTGCATCCTTAAAATAAGAGTCAATAAGCCTTGAAAATGTAACCTTGATACACAACATGGCCGACTTTAGGTTATCGTCACTAAGTTTTTTTTTTTTCAACTTTGTTTATTGAAAGTTTTGTTCTTTTTAACAACAGACACATAGTGTCACGCAAATGGCAGAGCAGCGACATTACCAAGTGGAACAAACTCTGATCCCACCGCTCCTCCCCTCCCTACCTCCCCCGACTCACCCGCCCACCAAGAGGCCGAGACACACACATACCTTATGAAAAAAAAAAGCAGAGTAACAGCCATGCCAATCTGCCATGCCAGCGCTCAGTTATCCTCCAGACTGTGAGGAAACGTCAAGGGGTCCAAGTACTGAAGAAAAGGTCCTCAGGTTAAGTGAAATGCGTCGCTAACTTTTTAATTATTAAATTAATTATTTGATTGAAATATAAATATCTGTCTATTTGCGAGGGTTGGTCAAAGATCTGTAATAAAAACAGCTGAGCATTATAACGTTCTAGAATTCACAGAAACAAAACTCTATTTTAAGATGACTCAAATTAATTAGAGGCGTTGTAATTACTTAATCTAAATTAATTGCATTTTAATTAGAGATGCTGTGGGTATGTTTAATTAAGTTAAACAATTAGCTATTATTATGATCTCGATACTGATTTGTGTGTATGTTTTGGTTCATTGAGATGACTGTGTTTTAATATTGTACAAATAAAATTGAATTAATTTCAATATGTGACAAAAGAAATCAGAATTTTATGTCTGGTTGATGAGTGAATGTAGAGTAGTAGTTTTCAACCAGTGGTCCGCGGCACACTAGTGTACCATAAGAGATTGTCAGGTGGGCCATGGGAAAGGATCCTATTTAACCTCATACGATGATCATGATGTACCAGTAGCTCCCAAAGATTGTTTTACTTTGTCCATCTCGTTTTGTTTGTGTTTAAAAAAAAAAAAGATTAAAACGTATTTATTGATATTTCTCGGTTCGTAATCATATCTTTTTATTTACAGATATATCTAGGGCTGTCCTTGATAGGTTGTTTACTATAACCATAGCAACTCACTCTGCCATCTTTGATAGATTATTTAGATTTAAAAAATGTGTCTCGGCTTCAAAAATGTTGAAAAATGCTAATAAAGAGCTATGTTTTAAAAAAATGTTAAACGGAAGATGACGGAACGTAACTTTCAATTCAATACTTTTTGTAGTGAGAATCTCTGTTAGCTTAGTCCAGTGCTTCTCAAATAGTGGGGCGGGTCTCCCTAGTGGTTGGGGACCACTCCTTATAACAATTTCATAGACAAATGATACTAATTATAGTCAGGGCGGAAAGTGGAGGGACGCAGAATATTTTCTTCTTCCTAGGGAGGGGCGCAACAGGAAATAATTGAGAAGCACTGGCTTAGTCGCTCAATTCAATTTTATATTGGAGTTGTGTGAGGCTAGCTGCGTTTATCATTTTTACAGCATCCATTCAGAATAAACACGTCTCATCATGCATGGTCGTCTCGTTTGTCTCTGTGTTAGACCTTTAATGGGGAAAGGCCCCGACCACTCAGTTTCCCTCATTTGGAGAAATGTGAGAATGGAATTTTAATAAATGAATGGAAACTCTGTTGCATCCACAGCTATGCAGGATATTTTGAGCAATCTTTAGGGCAATGCCCACGGGTTGTGGCATCGTGATTGACTCACAAAGTGGTTTTTGGCTCGGAGCTCGGCGCCTTGGGCGGGAAGCACAGACTGGCTGGAAGATAAAGCCCAGATTGGTCTTGATGGCATAAATGTGACTTGTCTGTTTCTAGGCTATAAGGGACAGCTGCATGAAATCCATCCCAACATTTTATAGCCACAGGAGGGAAAGGGACAAACACAAAGCATTATTTACTTTTCAGAAAACTACATTTTGCACTCTGAAAAATTACATCAATTTTCCACAGAAAACGGCTCCAACGATGTTTTGGTAGAAGACTTTTTTTTCTTTTACTCATCGCAGAGTTTAGAGAAGTCTATAATTCTTTCTTCATAATACATCACACTCACTAAACCAAAGGGATCCATCAATCTGTCAGCTTTGTTGTGACGAAAATTTGAATTTACCAGGATTTTACTTTAAAAAGAAACATAAAATTAATTCGGAATGGAATGAAAAGTCATTCTTATTCAAGTTAATTGCCGCTTCATGTTAAAACAGCAAATATGGTATGAAGTTGTTGTGATGTGGAAGGAGGAGGAACCAAATGCAGGACATCGAACAAGATTTATTTAACCAAGGATCAGCAAGGCTGTAAGCAAAGAAACAGATGTTAAAAGGGATCAAAATGGTTTTCAAAGAGTTAATCTCAGTTCCAAAGGATATCCGTAGGGTCGGGAGTCAGCCAGGGCTGGAAGGCATGAAGACCTGACAAGGAATGCTGGTGAGGCTGCCTTTAAATAGTCAGCAGAGAGATTAGGTGCAGGTGGTCCTCATCAGGTAGAGTTGGGGGAAAGGTGAAATGGTCCCTGGCTCCCTCTGGTGGTGGTTGAGGGAACCACAACAGAAGTGGTGGTCAGGTGGAAAGAGGAGGACCCAATCATGGATAGAAAACATGGTTTATTTGAGAATGGCAGTCCAGTAATGCTGTGGAAGTGAAACATAAAGTTTTAGTGGCATGGCGTGGCATGGCATGGCAAGAGGTTATTGTTTCAGAATGTGTTTCTTGGTCAGGCAACCAGGGAAACCTGACTGGAAGGAATGGTATGACCCAACGAGAATGTCTAGGGTAATTGCCTTTAAATAGGCAGCAGTGTCCACAGGTGTGTAGCATCAAAATAATCATCTTCAGATGTCTCCATCGGGGTGATGAGGCAAGGTCCAGGGCTCCCTCTGTTGGCAAGAGAGGGGATCATGAGAAAATCACATTTCATTCTCAACTGGGTCATAGCTAGTGCATCTCCTGAAGTTTTCACTTGTTCATCTATTATGTTTCTGACAGGCATTGGGATCCAAGATCAGTGGTAAAATGGCCATATTTGGACCGAAGAGTTGCCTGTTCAAATCCTGCTGAGCTCATGCCTAAGTAATGAATGAAACTGAAACATTTAACAGGTGCAACCAGCAGGTAACTGTAAGAACAGCCTTGGCTACACTACGGTGTACCATGACTCACTTAAAACAACTGGCGCTACCTGAACGTATACAGAAATGAAATAACAGAAATAAATGGCGGGTTAAAGGAGGACGAAGCTCGCAAAATGTCTCTACGGTTCCTGCACCCGGTCAACGGACGGGGCGATCCAACAGGGAACCTGCTATTTATCAAGAAAACTTGGTAATCGAACAGGATTCTAGGTGGTTTTATGGGTTGTTTATGGTCCCAGAGAGACCTCACCACAGGGCTCATCACTCCATGCTGTCTGGGTCGACCTGGGCCATGTAGGCATCCAGCTCTGCGTCGAGGTGTCCCTTAGTCCTGGACATGTCCAGTTGGTTGTCGAGCTGTTCCTTGGTGACAGGTGGGCGGTTTATGCCTCATCTTCGCCTTGTCCACGACCCCGCCTGCCATAGCCAGCAAAGCCACCTCTTCCCTGCAGTCTGCCGTGACCTCCGGTCATGCCACCACAACCACCTCCTCTGGTTAGCAGTGCTCCATGTCCAGCTAGCCCTCTGCAGCGCCCTCCCCTATGTACTGTATTGCCATGCATCCAGGTGAGTCTTGACCCCACTTGGTTCCTTCAGAGGGCGCTCTTCTCCCTCGCATGGAAGTTTACAAAGCCCCTCTCATCCATCCTCCTCACTGTCCCCCTCTGGAACCTCCTCTGGGCATCCCACGCATTTCCGCTCGGTTTCCAGGACCTCCGCCCCGCATCAGACCAGTATCCCTGGAGAAGACAACTAACGCCCTGTTTCTTCCACTATTGGCGCCATCATTGGTTGCCTGCTGTGGACATTTTGAATGAGAAAATAACCTGGGTATCACCCACTCAAACAAAGGCCAACGCTTTGCCCCAGTGGAGCAAACCATCAAAAACATATCAGTTTTATCTCTGTTGTGTGCCAGGAGAAGGTCTCGTCCCAAAGAAGATACAATGTTTATGGAGCAGATATTGCAAAGTGTGCTAAATTGATTCCTGTCTGCAATTCGAGCGGTGAAATAGTGCTCCGAGCTGCTCCGGAAAGGAGTCAAAATCAGTGATTTAAAGGTCAGCGGCGCAGCTCTCTGAATAAAAAAAGATGCTGACGGGTCCACCCTGGTGGGAAACAGCTGGAATGCTTGTGGAGTTATTCAAACCATCGCCTTCCTCTCTTAATCTGCTTGTGGACAGATGTCTGTGTGAATGTGGGCTGCATGGCAAGTGTTAAAAAAAGCAGGAAATACACTTTTTAGATACACAATTTTTTTTTTTCGAAATGGTCAGACAAAGAGATTGATGTGGTTTGTGGGCTTTTTTTTATCATCGTATAAATAAACATGGTACATTTTTCTGTTCGTATTTGCTTTGTTCGGCACTTTGCTTAACTTTATGTTTGAAAAATGCTTTACAAATAAAGTTTGATTTGATTTGTTACATTTTTTTAGGGGACAACATGGTGGTGCTGTAGTTAGCACAGTGGTCCCACAGCAAAAAGATTGGGGTTTGACTCCCAGAGTGGGCGCAAGGCTTTAAACACTGGTCTTTCTATGTGGAGTTTGCATGTTCTCCACATGTATACATGGGTGTTTTCCAGGTACTCCGGTTTCCTCCCACCCTCCAAAGACATGCATGTTAGGTTGATTGGCCACTATGAATTTGCCCATAGGAATGAGTGTGTGTGTGTGTGTGTGTGTGTGTGTGTGTGTGTGTGTGTGTGTGTGTGTGTGTGTGTGTGTGTGTGTGTGTGTGTGTGTGTGTGTGTGTGTGGATGGTTGTATGTGTGTTGCCCCATAACAGACTGGCAACTTGTTTGGGGTCTACCCTGCCAGGATAGGCTCCAGCACCCTGCGACCCTAGTGAGGATAAGCGGGTCAGAAGACAAAATTACTTTTTTTTTTTAGCTCTGAAATGTGACATTTGCCAAAAAAGATAATGATGAAGATCAAGCATGGCCAAGTTGCCTTTGCCCAGATGCGGGTAACCCAGGCCGCTCCATGGAGCTAGGCTTGAGGGTGGGCCATGAAAGTGAGCGAGCGCCTGGTGGCCGGGCGTGAGACCCAGCCGGGCTCTGCCCAAACAGGTGACATGGGCCGCCCTTCCAGTGGGCTCACCACCTGCAGGAGGGGCCATAGGGCTCGGTTGAAGGAGGAAATGGGCGGCAGTCAACAACAGGCCTTTTTCTGTCTAACCAATTTTACTCATTGTCAGGAAATTTTTTAACAAATGCTTGAGCAAACCAAACTTTTAAATTATGTTCTATAATAGTAAATCAGTTAGAAAGTATGGTAAAAAAAATTTTTTATCAAACCCACCCAAGGAGGCACTATGTCGTAACTCATAAGAATAATATAGACTCTTCAGCACTTTTTAAACCCAGAGGTGACACTTTCATTTATATACATTTATCAGTACCCGAGCCCTCAGACTAAATTTAGTTGATCTTGGCTGCTGTCATGGTGGAGAGCTTGCTCTAAAGAGAGCTACATAAATCAACTGGCAATCTGTCAAAAAAAAAAAAAAGAAACACATTCAGTATTCATTCATTTCATTTCAGAATGTTGTTGCCGTGCCGTGGGGCTGAAGATGAATCTTCCCAAAACGTGGTGTGGAAACGCTTTCGAACAACTCCCACAACATCCTGCGGATAATTGCCGAAGCATACATTGTAAGCGAGCCGGTTGCTCCCTTCCAACAAAGGTCATTCGCCACATGTGTGCAGCCTGCTGACACCTCCTCGTTTTTTATGAGGTTAACTGCTTTATTGACTGTTAGCTCTGACCTCCGAGAGTCATGGAGAAGAGCAACCTGCTCAGCTATCACATCCGCATTTTCTTCACGCTTAAAGAATCATAGGTTAAGGCACAGTGAACACCGAAATAGGTGCTATAACACAATGCCCGATGAGTTATCCAGTCAAGCATTGGAAATTTTGCGTTCGCATGTGGCCGTTTTGCCATTTTGGGCTCTGCTAGGGCTAATTATGATTACCTCATTAGTGATACATTATGACACTGTTCCAGGAACAATGATTTCGCTATAGGTGAGCTTTTATGGAAGCTTTCCAGCACCTTCCGGAGCTTCGCATAGATGATGTTGTGTCATTAATACGCTCCAATGCCATCAGGAAGAGGTTAGCCTCCTGCTGTGCACCTTATGTGACTGCTTATCTCAGAAGGATGGGGTCCCACACATTTCATGGAGTAACCATGGTAACGACTTGTAAGTGTGGCACATTTAGGAAAGCGAGGGTGCTTGAGGTTGAACTTCCTAGAATATAGAGGAGGATTTTATCACACAGTAGTCATGTGGAAAAGAGAGTAATTGAACTCTGTTTTATGGTTTTATTACTTACAATCACATTTAAGACCAGGGGCGGTTGTGCTGAGGTGTGGTAGAATCCAAGCGCGGGACACAACACAAAAAGGAGAAGCATGAAAATGTATTTCTAATTAGGTAAAAACAGATTCTTCAAAGCAGGCGGATTGTTCGGGGCTGGCGAGTTATCCAAGGCAGGCAAGTTTCGCATGGAACTCAACAATCTGGCACAGGCTGGGGGTGGAGGGTGGCTTATGTAGCTTGCTGATTGCTGATCATCTGCAGGTGGGGAGCAAGTTGCCACGGAGACAGATACCCTCTTAGAAGCAGGAGCAGGGATCACAACAGGGGTGGATCCAGGCAGGGTGTGGGAGGCGCTGGCTTTGTCAATTACCTCACGCCCCCGCCCCCCTCTTTAGAAAATTCTGGATCCACCCCTGAAGATGGGCTGTTTTACAAAATTAACTTTCTGGAGGTTTCTACCATTTTTTGAAAATTATTCCCACATTAAAACATACCTGAAGTGTTCTCTTTATTTCATAAAAAAAATATTTACCATATTTATTCAACTATGGGTGCACTTGTATAACACACAGCCCTAATTTTTGACTAATGGGTATAAAATTTTGTTTAACTTTTTTCGGTTCAGACCAAGCATTATAGTAAGTGACAAACAGTGGTGAACACAGTCATCATAAAAATGATTGAAAACACAATACCGAAATAAAATTAATACACCTCGCCACTGCAGCGAGCATTGCGTGTGGGCCATCGAGAGTTATTTATCTTATATCGTCCACGCAAGTGTTTGGATACTGTTTCTAAAAATGGACTATAGGCATTTGGTGGTTCGCGAGATGTGGTTGCATGTTTTGCGATTGTAGTCAGCAATAACTTCGACTAATGATTCATTCTGCAAATAATATACTATTACATCTAAGCGTGTCACCCCAGCCCTCGTTTATAACGCACACCCAAACTTTGAGTTCTTTTTTTAGATTCCATTTTGCGCGTTATACAGTGGTATGCAAAAGTTTGCAAAACTCTGTAAATTTTTATGATTTTCTTTGATAAATCATCGGTTGTCTGGATAAGAAATTTCAATTAAATATATCATATGGGAGACAAACACAGTGATATTTGAGAAGTGAAATAAAGTTTATATGATTCATGGAAAGTGTACAAGAATTATTTAAACAAAATTAGCCATGTGCATAAATTTAGGCAACCTGAAAAGCTGAAGGTCATTTTATTGATTTCAATACCTTTAGCACTAATTATTAGAACTCAAAATTGGTTTGGTAACCTCAGTGACTCTTGACTTCCATACACAAGTGAATCCAATCATCAGAAAGTATTTAAAGGAGGCCAATTGTAAGTGTTTCTCCTCTTTGCATCTTCTCTAAAGTTTGGCAAAATGGGAGCCTCAAAACAACTCTCAGATGATCTGAAAACAATGATTGTTGAACATCATGGTTTAGGGGAAGGATATAGAAAGCTGTCTCAGAGTTTTAAGCTCTCAGTTCCAACTGTGAGGAACATTGTGAGGAATTGGAAGACCAGAGGCACAGTTCTAGTTAAGGCCCAAAGTGGTAGACCAAGAAAAATCTCAGATAAGCAGAGGTGCAGGATGGTGAGAACAGTCACAGTCAACCCACAGACCAGCTCCAAAGACCTACAACATCGTCTTACTGCAGATGGTGTCACTGTGCATCGTTCAACCGTTCAGCGCACATTACACAAGGAGATGCTGTATGGAGGAGTATTGCGGGAAAAGCCTTTTCTCAGCACACGCCACAAACCGTGTCGCCTGAGGTATGCTAAAGCACATTTGGACAAGCCAGCTTCAGTTTGGAATAAGGTGCTGTGGACTGATGAAACTAAAATAGAGTTATTTGGGCAAAACAAGGGGCGTTATGCATGGCGAAAAAACAACACTGCATTCCAAGAAAAACACTTGCTATCTACAGTAAAATTTGGTGGTGGTTCCATCATGCTGTGGGGCTATGTGGCCAGTGCAGGGACTGGGAATCTTGTTAAAGTTGAGGGTCGCATGGATTCCACTCAATATCAGCAGATTCTGGAGAACAATGTCCAGGAATCAGTGACAAAGTTGAAGTTGCGCCGGGGCTGGATCTTTAAACAAGACAACGACCCTAAACACTGCTCAAAATCTACTAAGGCATTCATGCAGAGGAACAAGTACAACGTTCTGGAATGGCCATCTCAGTCCCCAGACCTGAATATTATAGAAAATTTGTGGTGTGATTTAAAGCGGGCTGTCCATGCTCGGAAACCATCAAACCTGACTGAACTGGACATGTTTTGTAAAGAAGAATGGACTAAAATACCTACTGCCAGAATCCAGACTCTGGTTGGAAGCTATAGAAAGTGTTTAGAGGCTGTTATTTTTGCAAAAGAAGGATGCACAAAATAATGAGTTATTTTTTTCTTTTGTGGTGCCTAAATTTATGCACATGGTTAATTTTGTTTAAATAATTCTTGTACACTTTACATAAATCATATAAACTTTATTTCACTTCTCAAATATCACTGTGTTTGTCTCCTATATGATATATTTAATTGAAATTTCTTATCCAGACAACCGATGATTTATCAAGAAAAATCATGAAAATTTACAGGGGTGCCCAAACTTTTGCATACCACTGTACTTGAATAAATTTGGTAAGTAATTTGCAAGCTTTCCTGTCCACTGCCCAGTATTCGGAATCTATTCACCTGGTTGTCTCGGCCATGGATTTTGTTTGTCCGCCACGCCCACATTCTTTCACAAGAAGGAAGAGTGGAAGGTGGAGACGGTGGCCGCGTGGTTAGCGCGTTCGCCCGCGGACCGGAAGGTCGCGGGTTCGCGTCCCACGGAGAGCACGTCTAGGGTCTTTGGAGAAGACACCTAACCCCCGCTTCTCCCACCATTGGCGCCGTTGAAGGGCAGCCTGCTGCGGTGTAAGGAGTGCAGCAAACAAATTTCCCCGGTGAGGGATGAATAGAGTAATTCAAAATAAAAAAAAAAAAAATAAAAGTGTTTCAGTCAACAAGCTCTGCTTATGCTCAGTGCCTCGCCCCCATGCCATTTTTATTTAAAAGCACCAAAATCAGAATATAAAAAAATATATCCTAGCTTTGCTAGCTTAAAGTGCTTTACACAGAATTCGCAATCTCAAGCAAGATTTATGCTGGGTCGTGTGGTTATTTGGAGGAAGAGGGATTAACAGTGCAAACTGATTAAATGTATTTATGCGCTTTTTTCAGATGAATATCACATGTCTGAGTTAACAAAAAGTTAGCCCAGACTACGATGTAGGTATATGTCAGGATCCCCTCTTCTGCCGCCAGAGGGAGCCCTGAACCTCCCTTTGTCACCTGGATTCCAACCTCATCCTGAACACCTGGGTCATTAGCCTGGTACCGATCAGCTGTGCATCGTCAGCCTGCTGCTTATTCCAGGGTAATCACCTAGACTTCCTCGTCGTCCATCATCCGGGGTTTAAACCCACAATCTTTTACCTGAATTGTGTTTAATAAATCTTGTTTTATTGTCCGGCAATTGAGTCCTCCTCCTTTCACACGCTCAAACCCTAACAATATATATGTTTTCCATGAGATTATACTTACAACCCCACAAAAGTACAATGCCCTCTTTTTAAAATACAAATTTCGAAGGCTAAAAGTAGATGAATTCAGCTCCACTGGAACAGCAGCACGATATATATACCGAGTCATCTTTTATTTAACGACATCCCACCAAAGAAATTGCAGAAGAAAAGAGAGCTGTCTGAGACGCTGTAGGCCACAGTTAGCATGTTAAATATTAAAGTTCATGACCGTTTGCAATGAAATAGACTGAATGAGGGCAGATTGTTTGGGAGGGTTTCTGGTGGAAGCCAGTGGATGACTGCATAGCTTGAGTGAACAAAGTCACTTAAAAACATTGAATTCAGACAAAGATCAGTTTGGAATTTGTTCATGTTCAAAACTTCAATTGTTCAAAACTTTCCATGTATAAATCATAGAGGTGGACATTTCAGGGGTGATCATTGAGGGTTTTTGTTCCTGCACCTTCTACTCAGAAAATCAAATATTCCACAAAAGGATAAATCTGTAAATGATCTTTTCATTACTATACATTGGACTTTTTTGCTGATTTTTGTTTACCGTCCAAAAGGTTTGGATTGGCTGAGGTTTTCAATGTTCGACAGTTAAATTTACCAAAATGGAAGGAAGGAATTGATATAGGTAGGTGAATACCTACAGTGGTGGTCAAAAGTTTACATACACTTGTAAAGAACATAATGTCATGGCTGTCTTGAGTTTCCAGTTATTTCAACAACTCTGATTTTTCTCTGATATAGTGATTGGAACAGATCCTTCTTTGTCACAAAAAACATTCATGAAGTTTGATTCTTTTATGACTTTATTATGGGTAAACTGAAAATGTGACGAAATCAGCTGGGTCAAAAATATACATACAGCAACATGAATGAGCAATTTTGGAGACTTAGAAAGTTGTGTCAATGACATGAGCTTCATAGCATGACCTCTTAACTTCTTGTGAGTGTTTATGAGTGACTACAGCTGGTGACTTCTCTGAGGCCATTTAAAAAGGGCTCATTGGATAAAAACACCCACAAACGCTACAATGGGAAAGTCAAAGGAGCTCAGCACAGATTTGAAAAAGAGAATCATTGACTTGAACAAGTCAGGAAAGTCACTTGGAGCCATTTCAAAGCAGCTGCAGGTTCCAAGAGCAACAGTGCAAACAATTGTAAGTATAAAGTGCATGGCACTGTTTTGTCACTGCCACAATCAGGAAGAAAACGCAAGCTGTCACCTGCTGCTGAGAGAAAACTGGTCAGGAGGGTGAAGAGTCAACCCAGGAGCACCAAAAAGCAGATCTGCCAAGAATTAGAAGCTGCTGGAACACAGGTGTCAGTGTCCACAGTCAAGCGTGTTTTGCATCGCCATGGACTGAGAGGTTGCCGTGCAAGAAGGAAGCCCTTGCTCCAAAAGCGGCACCTTAAGGCTCGACTAAAGTTTGCTGCTGATCACATGGACAAAGATAAGACCTTCTGGAGGAAAGTTCTGTGGTCAGATGAAACAAAAATTGAGCTGTTTGGCCACAATGCCCAGCAATATGTTTGGAGGAGAAAAGGTGAGGCCTTTAACCCCAAGAACACCATGCCTACCATCAAGCACGGTGGGCCTGTTTTGCTGCCAATGGAACTGATGCTTTACAGAGAGTCAATGGGACAATGAAGAAGGAGGATTACCTTCAAATTCTTCAAGAAAACCTGAAGTCATCAGCCCGAAGGTTGGGTCTTGGGCGCAGTTGGGTGTTCCAACAGGACAATGACCCCAAACACACATCAAAAGTGGTAATGGAATGGCTAAATCAGGCTAGAATTAAGGTTTTAGAATGGCCTTCCCAAAGTCCTGACTTAAATCCCATTGAGAACATGTGGATAATGCTGAAGAAACAAGTCCATGTCAGAAAGCCAACAAATTTAACTGAACTGCACCAATTCTGTCAAGAGGAGTGGTCAAAGATTCAACCAGAAACTTGTCAGAAGCTTGTGGATGGCTACCAAAAGCGCCTAATTGAAGTAAAAATGGCCAAAGGACATGTAACCAAATATTAGCATTGCTGTATGTATATTTTTGACCCAGCTGATTTCGTCACATTTTCAGTTTACTCATAATAAAGTCATAAAAGAATCAAACTTCATGAATGTTTTTTGTGACAAAGAAGGATCTGTTCCAATCACTATATCAGAGAAAAATCAGAGTTGTTGAAATAACTGGAAACTCAAGACAGCCATGACATTATGTTCTTTACAAGTGTATGTAAACTTTTGACCACCACTGTATATCAAGTCCTTCCATTTTGGAATTGATATACAGCTTCAAAGCATATTTGGACGTCCCTTCTCATTCAAAATCAACTTTTAAAAGTTTTCTACCATCAAATCGAGATGTGTGAGCCTTGTATTAGACACCAAAAAGAATAAACTAGTGTCCGCTACTTTAATGGCACTTTTCACAAAGTTGGAAGCATTTCCCGGACTTGCTCCTCGCTATCCCATCCCCCCCTTCATGACTTGGGTGGAACATAAACGCTTCACTCAGTACTCGTGGGAGGAATGACCAATATCCAGGCTTTCACACCTCTCGAATGTGATAGGGTTCTATAAATCAGTAGGATTTTGTAAGTATTGCACATTGGATGTTCCAAATTCCAAATTATTATTGTCTTTGTGTGTAAGACACGATGGAAAAAGGGTTATTTTGAGTTCGATAGAATCTTTATACATTTCAACTTAACTTTCAGTTTTATTTTTATCATTTCTTATGATCGTGCCTGACCCAATTTCAATTGCCATGACAACTACATCCAGTGCTTGACTTTTGATCAATGTACCTCTCGTTGCCATCTTGCGTAGGTTAAAGGTGGTATAGAAGATCAGCCAGAGTTGAGAGAACAGAAACTCTTTGTAAATAAAGCACATGCATTAAAACACGCCTCATGCTTTTCTGGTTTCTTCCACATTTGCTTCCACATAAAAATGTAGCTACACAAACAAATTCTGTTCCGTTCCTGAAGCGTTCCCCGCAGGCTGCAAGACACAGTCCTTGGTAGATAGAAGGTCCTTGGTCTATCTCTGGGTCTATTCCTGGTGGGACATTCCTGAAATACCCACCAGCAAGACGTTTGGGACGCATCCTAACCAGATGCCCTAACTACCCCATATGGCTTCCCATTGACCTGGAGGAGCAACGGATCAACTCCGAGCTTTCTCCGAATGGCAGAGCTCCTCACCCTAACTGAGTAAGAGCCCAGCCATACTGCGATCTCGTTCTTTCGGTCAACCATCACAGCTGGTGACCGTAGATGAGGGTAGGAACATAGATCGACTTGTAAATCGAGAGCTTTGCTTTTCGGCTCAGCTCTTTCTTTACCTCGACGGATCGATGTTGCGTCCTGGTTATGCTGCAAAGATCCGTCTGTCAATCTCCCGCTACATCCTTCCCCCACTCGTGAACAAGACCCCGAGATACTTAAACTCCTCTTAAGTATCTCGGGACAGCACCTTGTCCCTGACCAGCAGAGGGCGTTTCTCCCATTTCCAGTGAGGTTCCAGCTGATTCACACATTTGAATAATAGTTTTATTTTATGCATGGTCTAAAGCAGTGCTTCTCAATTATTTCTGGTTGCGCCCCCCCTAGGAAGAAGAAAATATTTCGCGCCCCCCCACTCTCCGCCGTGGCTAGTAATTAGTATCATTTGTCTATGAAATTGTTTTAAGTACACCTCTGCATAACACAAAACAAAAAGGAATCAAACAATTTGTGCTGGGTTTTTTTTAATGAAACTAAGGAAGTCAGAATTAGTAGCTAAATGAACACGTTTTGCAGTGCACAGCTTTTCGAAGCCTATACCTCGCTCTGTGTTGTGTTCGAGAATGTTCGGTGAAAAAAACTCTGCACCAGTGGTCCCCAACCCCCGGGCCGCGGACTGGTACAAGGCCGTGGGTCATGTGGTAGCGGGCTGCACAGAACTGTTATTTTTAGTCACTTTGTTTTTCGGATGTCTTTTATTTTGAAGGTACATGTTTACCGTTACCATGGCAACAAGAGCGCGTTCGAGCAGAGAGAATGATTCCACGTTATGAAGACGCTGCTAATAATTTTTCTCGTGAAAACAAAGTGGATTTGAGTTTATTATTATTGATTTTAAAAAGCCATTTTTTTCAGGCTGGTCTCATCACCTTAAGACCAGTCCGTGAAAATATTGTCAGACACTAAACCGGTCCGTGGCGCAGAAAAGGTTGGGACCCCTGCTCTACATCATAGAGTTAATACTCCCTGCGCACCCTCTGACAATGAGAGCGCCAACTACTGTTGTGGATGTTCAATTACACTTTGTTCTCGTAGGGGAAAAAAAAAAACATGTTCCACAGGGTCACTCGCGCTTCCCCTGGCATTTGAGAAGCCCTGGTCTAAAGAAATGTTCACATTTATACTAAGGGCTATTGGTTCATGGATTTTCTTCATCATATAATTATGATTACATTTGATGTGCCAAATAGTCCATCTTTTATTACTTCATTTCTTTCCTTGTACACTTGTTCATGAGCACTAGCCCAACCAGTTAAGGTAGTTTAAAGCAGTGTGGAAAAATATATTTAAAGCAATCCTTCATACCACCTTTACACATATTAGTTTAGGATAAAAGTAAAGCATACGATCGCAATTTCAAACTATATTATAGAATTTATCCTGCTTCTTCTTATTAAAACAATTTGTTCAAGAAGTAAAAGATACCCCCGCTGAGTCTCAAGGAGCAAAGATGAAAAGTACTCACCTGAACCTCACCTCAGTTGGTCCGACTGGTGTCTTAGCAACAGCGACACCCCCTCCAGACCTTCACAGTCGAGTTGAAGAGTGCAAAGAGGCTGCACAGGTTACTTCCTGCTATGAAGAGTTGGAAAAGAAAGCTAACTGTGGTCTAGTGGAGACTGTAAGAACACTAAGGCACAAATTCAGACGACTACCCAATGATAGAGTTTTTAACGTGGAAATGATTTCATGTCCACTATTAGTGTAGATCGTGGGATTTTCATCAACACTTGAAAAGATCTGTTTAGGCATAAATGGTTATCACTAACATCTTTATTATTAAATGCCCATATTATTTGGACTGATACTTACAAAAACATGTATTCCATATTTTACACATATATACAGAAACATATGCCTAGAAAATGAACAGGAAACTCTAAGGTTAAAGTGGGGAACGTTCCCAAGGGTGATCGGGAATGGCCGAGCCAAGATAGAAAGAAAGAATCATACTTTATTCACTCCGTTCCGACATATTCCGCTTGTTCCAGGGTCGGGTCGCGGGGGCAACAGCCACAAACGGGAAGCCCAGGCCTCTCTCTCCCCGGCGGCATCCTCCAGCTCACCTGGAAGGATCCCAAGTCGTTCCCGGGCCAGCTGTGAGACATAGTCTCTCCAGCGGGTCCAGGGTCTGCCTCTTGGTCTCCTCCCGGTGGGACGTGCACGGAGCACCCCGCCCCCGAGGGCGCTCGGGGGGCATCCTGACCAGATGCCCTAACCACCCCATCTGGCTCCTCTCGACCTGGAGGAGGAGCAGCTCAACACCGAGCTCCTCCCGGATGGCGGAGCTCCTCACCCGATCTCTGAGTGAGAGCCCACCCACCCTGCGGAGGAAGCTCATTTCGGCCGCTTGTACCCGCGATCTCATTCTTTCGGTCACCACCCACAGCTGGTGACCATAGGTGAGGGTAGGAACGTAGATCGACTTGTAAATCGAGAGCTTTGCTTTTCGGCTCAGCTCTTTCTTTACCACGATGAACAGATGCAGCATCCTAGTTATTGCTGATGCCGCACTGATCCGTCTGTTGATCTCCCGCTCCATCCTTCCCCCACTTGTGAACAAGACCCCAAGATACGTAAACTCCTCCACTTGGGACAGGACCTTGCCCCTGACCTGCAGGGGGCATTCCACCCTGGTCTTGGATTTGGAGGCGCAAATCATTCATTTCTCAATGGGGAAATTTGTGTGCTGCATTACACTGCCACAATGGCGCCAATGGTGGGAGAAACAGGGCGTTAGGTGTCTTCCCCAAGGACACCTAGACAGAAGCTCAGTGGGATTCAATCTTGCGTACTTCCAGAGAACTTCCGGTCCAAGGGCGAGCGTTCAACCACTGAGCTATCACCTCCTTCCATTTTATACTGTTTGGTATCCCTTTGATACTGTTGGACTTCCAGATCCAGACTGACCAAATGGTAATGGCGAACCAATCAGACGTAGTGGTGGTAGCTAAGAAGCAGAAGAAAGCAGTAGTGGTGGATGTGGTAAAATCAAGAGATGGTAACATCAAGAAGAAGGAGCACGACAAACTGTAGAAGTACCAGGCCCTTTGGGTAGAGATAAAAAAGGCTTGGAAAGTGAAGGTAACAGTCATACCTGTAGTCATTAGGGGACTCAGGGTAGTGAACCCCAAACTAGAGGAGTGGCTCCAACAGATCTCTGGAAAGACATCAGATACCGTAGTCCAGTAGAGTGCAGTTCAAGGAACAGCAAGGATACCGGGCAGAACTCTCATACTCCCTGGTTTCTAGAAGAGGATCCAAGCTTGGAGAGTGTGGAACACCATCCACAGGGTGGTCTTTTTGGCACACCCTGCGAGACATTAAAAATTGACCAAAAATGATTGGCCCACTGCCTTTCAATCTTTCCAGCATCCTGGTTTGCGTTCTTTTATCAGTGCATTTTTATAAAAAATGTGAGCAAAGTGACTGAGTATGAGCAGAGCTACTGCACTAAAAGCACCTGTGTCCGAATGTGGGTGTGGCAGAGAACAAAATTTATGACAAAGAACAACTTGACATTTGAATATTTTTTGAATAGTGGGCTGTAGAATTTGCCACCCACACAAATAACAAGCGGGGATGAAACAGAAAACCACTTTGGGTATGATTCTTTTTTGTTTGTTTGTTTTTTTTTTTTGCTCACTCTATTCATCCCTCACCAGGGATATTTGTGTGCTGCACTACTACACCGCAGCAGGCTGCCATGACGGCACCAATGATGGGAGAAACGGGGGGTTAGATGTCTTCTCCAAAGATCCTAGACATGCAATCAGTGGGATGCGAATCCACAAACTTCTGGTTGATTTCCGGTCCGTGAACAAACACTCTAACCACTGAGCCACTGTCTCCTACTGAGACGGTTATTCATATGTGGTCAAAACTGCCAAAAAAGTTCATTTAGCATAATAACACCTCTTTACAGGAATATTGTAGTAAAATTTCGAAGCATCTTTGCTTGCTTTGACTTCCCATCAGATCCGGGTGTGATCCTAATAACTGCTGTGCTCTCAGACCTAGTCATGATGCAGGGTGTGGCTTTGATGCTGCTATGGAAACTGCTCAACAGCATCCAAGACACTTGTAGAGAAAGTGGGAGGACATGTGAACGAGGTGATCCTTACCCAAACAAAAGCTTGCGTCAGAGGATAAGGAATAAATGGGTGGATTTATCTGAGAGGCACAAAGACACGGACACGTAGAATGAAATGGAAGACAAGCATGAAATATTCTGGGAAACATAATGTGGCATCTGTTATTAAAAAATTATCTGAATTGTTGGGGTTTTAGGGATGTGGAAGAGGAGGACCCAATTGCAGGACTTCAAACAAGGTTTATTAACTCAAATCAGGAAAGTCTGTTACGCAAGAAGCACAGGATTAACTTAAGGTTTAAAAAGTCCAAATAATAACAAAATTCAAACATGGTCAGGCAACCAGGGTGACCTGACTGGAAGGGATAGTAAGACCCATCAGGGAAGTCTGGGGTGATTCCCTTTAAATAGATAGCTGGGTGCAGAGGTGAGTGGAATCAGTAATCATCCTCAGGTAATCCTAATAAAATTGTTCAGGAATATCCAGGGCTCCTTCTAGTGGCAGGTGAGGAATCCTGCTATGTATAACTCTAATGACACGTGTTTAAAAAGCGCCGATGGCAGCTTTATGATAAAATTATATTTTCAATAAAGATCTTACGATGAAAAACAATCAAACACCATCTTTCATCTGAGCTGCTTTCAACAGATGGTCCAAATTATTTGGCAAGGCGGCTAGTGATCGTGAATATCTGATTCACTCTCTTTTTGATCTCGAAGTCTTCCCTTCGTTGAATTCTAGACACGCACAGACGTTCAAATCCCACATAAGCTGCTTCTGTTTTTAACTTTTCTTCTTTCAGAGAGACGGTTAAACTGTAGGTCTTATTGATCTGAAGAAAGAAAACTACACAAGAGTTGTATTTTTTAAAAATATATCTATTGTTAAAGAAAAAGCATGCTCTATATTCGATGCTGAGTTGTATAACTTTAACCCCAGCATGCAGGAGATATATTGAGGTGAGAAATCTGTATTTTGTGGCGTAATTGCAGTAGAGGAACCATATTTCCGTGGGTCTCCACTGCCCTCTAGATGATTTGAGAGGACGAAACAGATTTCTGTTCATTTTTAGTTCACTGCAGTCATCAAAACCAAGCAAAAAACATCCCACTTTCTATTAAAAAGCATAAAAAATCACAACACGTATATGGGTCATTTTCAAATTTCTTTCCATTTTAGCTAGTGAAAAAATAAAATATAAGTATATCCATAGGTTCCTACTCTCTTTTGTTTTTGATAAAGGATTGATTTAGAGACCCAAATCTGCCGATGGCCCCTTTTTTTTTTATAGATGTACTTTTAATTACATCTGTATGATGTATTATGTTACCTTTGTTAACTTTGTTTCAGTAACAGAGTGGACAGTAACAGAGTGGACAAATTTTGTTTCTTCTGTTCACTACAGCTAGGAAAGTTGATGTATTATCACTCACATTACATCATTTAAAACTATTTCACAAATATTATCACCAGTAAATGGCATTTCTCTTATATTCTAGATAATATATATATTATGCTGGTAACAGAGAAGACATTTCAAAATGAACCTTACCCTTTTTAAGATTTGAAACCTTCATAAACTTTAGCCAAAATACTTTAGCCACATGGCTTCTTCTCCAAAAGTTACTTCCTGTCTGCAGCAGTGAATCCTGGTGGCAGTTGTTGGAACTTGATGAACATTATGATGTACAATATGGTAATAGAGTAAAAGTAACAGAGTGGACATCATATTGAGGGACAGGTCTTTTTGCGTGTATTATGTCATTTTTTGGTAACATTTTCATGCAAACAGTTAATAGGGTCTATAACCTTAGATGACCTTGTTTATTTAAGGCAAAAAATTAATATTTTTTATTACAGAAAAGATTCTTGATATGCTTCTGAAAGATAAGCATTTTATTGAGGGACATTGAAATTTGGCTGGGTAGAGATTTTTGATCATCACAAAGTGAATAAATGAAATTATGAAATTATGAAATTGACCCATATAATCAATGCTAATTTAAAAGTCTAGCGAGTATTTTACAATGCAGTGGGCTAATGTGTGAAGGATTCAAACCCACATGGACAACCTAATGTTTAAATTGAAGGAGATTTTTTTAACCGCCTACGGATGACTTCGATGACCTCAATGAGATATTTGTGCAAAATCGAATTAATAGCAGCATTTGTTCCTCGTCTTTTTTGATTCGTAACAGAATGCATTCTAATAACTGGATGGTGTGAGACTCCGTGTGCTCCCCTCTATGCAACCATTATGCAGCATTCTTTTTTTTACTGTGTCAGATTATTAAAAAAAAGAGAAAGAGAGAGAAATCACTGGTGCAACCTGCACAGCATCAAAGAGTAAAGGGAGCCCTGCCAAGCAACGAGGCTCATATGGGGGAAGATTTTGGAATGTGGTGACATTTATGTAACAATTACTGTAAATCTATTTTTTTATATATGTATATAAAAAGTGCAATTAAAAATTTGCATGTTTTTAATTGCAGAGGTAATTAGTTCTGATGGTTCAGAACTTCTTTTATGAAAAAAAAATCTACCCAAAAACCTAAAGACCTAAAGAGAGAGAAAAGGGTCCCCAAACCTGGGGACCTTTCACCTCTACCTTTAGGGAGGGACCTTTCACCTCCACTTTTGGGGAGGGACCTTTCACCTCTACCTTTAGGGAGGGACCTTTCACCTCCACTTTTGGGGAGGGACCTTTCACCTCCACCTTTGGGGAGGGACCTTTCACCTCTACCTTTAGGGAGGGACCTTTCACCTCTACCTTTAGGGAGGGACCTTTCACCTCCACTTTTGGGGAGGGACCTTTCACCTCCACCTTTAGGGAGGGACCTTTCACCTCCACCTTTAGGGAGGGACCTTTCACCTCCACTTTTAGGGAGGGACCTTTCACCTCCACCTTTGGGGAGGGACCTTTCACCTCCACCTTTAGGGAGGGACCTTTCACCTCCACTTTTGGGGAGGGACCTTTCACCTCCACCTTTAGGGAGGGACCTTTCACCTCCACCTTTAGGGAGGGACCTTTCACCTCCACTTTTGGGGAGGGACCTTTCACCTCCACCTTTAGGGAGGGACCTTTCACCTCTACCTTCAGGGAGGGACCTTTCACCTCCACCTTTAGGGAGGGACCTTTCACCTCCACTTTTGGGGAGGGACCTTTCACCTCCACCTTTAGGGAGGGACCTTTCACCTCTACCTTCAGGGAGAGACCTTTCACCTCCACCTTTGGGGAGGGACCTTTCACCTCTACCTTCAGGGAGGGACCTTTCACCTCTACCTTCAGGGAGAGACCTTTCACCTCCACCTTTGGGGAGGGACCTTTCACCTCTACCTTCAGGGAGGGACCTTTCACCTCTACCTTTGGGGAGGGACCTTTCACCTCCACCTTTGGGGAGGTGAAAGGTCCTCAAACCTCGGGACCTTTCACCTCCACTTTTGGGGAGTGACCTTTCACCTCCACCTTTGGGGAGGTGAAATGACCTCAAACCTCGGGACCTTTCACCTCCACTTTTGGGGAGGGACCTTTCACCTCTACCTTCAGGGAGGGACCTTTCACCTCTACCTTTGGGGAGGGACCTTTCACCTCCACTTTTGGGGAGGTGAAAGGTCCTCAAACCTCGGGACCTTTCACCTCCACTTTTGGGGAGAGACCTTTCACCTCTACCTTTAGGGAGGGACCTTTCACCTCTACCTTCAGGGAGGGACCTTTCACCTCCACCTTTGGGGAGGTGAAATGACCTCAAACCTCGGGACCTTTCACCTCCACTTTTGGGGAGGGACCTTTCACCTCTACCATGGGGAGGGACCTTTCACCTCCACCTTTGGGGAGGTGAAAGGTCCTCAAACCTCGGGACCTTTCACCTCCACTTTTGGGGAGTGACCTTTCACCTCCACCTTTGGGGAGGGACCTTTCACCTCCACCTTTGTGGAGGTGAAAGGTCCTCAAACCTGGGGACCTTTCACCTCCACTTTTGGGGAGTGACCTTTCACCTCCACCTTTGGGGAGGGACCTTTCACCTCCACCTTTGTGGAGGTGAAAGGTCCTCAAACCTGGGGACCTTTCACCTCCACTTTTGGGGAGGGACCTTTCACCTCCACTTTTGGGGCGGGACCTTTCACCTCTACCTTTGGGGAGGGACCTTTCACCTCCACCTTTGGGGAGGGACCTTTCACCTCTACCTTTGGGGAGGGACCTTTCACCTCCACCTTCAGGGAGGGACCTTTCACCTCCACCTTTGGGGAGGGACCTTTCACCTCTACCTTTGGGGAGGGACCTTTCACCTCCACCTTCAGGGAGGGACCTTTCACCTCCACTTTTGGGGAGGGACCTTTCACCTCCACCTTTGGGGAGGTGAAAGGTCCTCAAACCTGGGGACCTTTTACCTCCACTTTTGGGTAGGGACCTTTCACCTCCACCTTTAGGGAGGGACCTTTCACCTCCACCTTTGGGGAGGTGAAAGGTCCCCAACCTTTCCAATCTGGCCTCTCTGACTTTATATCCAAATAAGATATAATTTATTTTGATATAAATTTTATCAAAATTTTTATATTATTGAATATAATACATTTTAATTTTAATTGCAATTTAAATTAATTAATTTGATCATTTTATTTTTAATTGATTATTTATTATTATATCAGAATATAATTAAATATTAATTGGGATTTTTAAAAATTAGTATTAATAAATTAATAGAAAAATGGGCGTGTCAAATGACGTCATAATGTCTAAAATCCTCACACCTGATTGGTTGAATTTTTCAACCAATCATAATTCGCCTGCAAAGTACCCAGTTTGGATTTTTTCTTCTTCTTCAATAATATAAATATCAAAATATTTATAATGAATATAATTTTTTTTTTTTTTATTTTAATTATTGGTGCAATTTAAATTAATTTATTTGATCATTTTATTTTAATTGATTATTTATTATTATATCAGAATATAATTAAATATTAATTGGGATTTTTTAAAATTATTAATAAATTAATAG
This sequence comes from Neostethus bicornis, assembly GCA_902685375.1. Lineage (NCBI taxonomy): Eukaryota > Metazoa > Chordata > Actinopteri > Atheriniformes > Phallostethidae > Neostethus > Neostethus bicornis. The sequence goes on along the minus strand of LR738553.1, from coordinate 9,673,690 downwards.
AAAAATGGGCGTGTCAAATGACATCATAATGTCTAAAATCCTCGCACACGATTGGTTGAAATTCTCAACCAATCACAATTCGCCTGCAAAGTACCCAGTTTGGATTTTTTCTTCTTTTTTTTCTGACTTATTATCGAACTAATTTTGACCAAATACAACCAAAACATCGCGATCATGAACTAAAACCAGCTTTTTACGACTGATCGGATGGAAATAAAATTAAAACCTTTAACGGATTCATTTTATTTATTTTTATTTTCTACTGAGGCTTTAAAAAAAAGAAGCTAACCCTTGTTAGCATCCGGCTAGCATGACAACCAGAAGAAATGCCATCATCACAATCCTCTTTCCTGGCGATTTATTCATCAGGTAAACTCAAAATTAATAATATTCTGGTTTTATTTTCTTTGTATTTTCATTATCTATCAAAATATCTTAGTTTCATCCAAATTAAATTGAGTTTTGATATAAAACACAAGTGTTTAAAGTGTTAGCTTGGCAGGTAAATGGCGCAGGGTCAGGCTAGCTTTGAGTTAGCTTCTCCTCTTAAAAACACATCGATCTACGATAAAAGTTGTTTAAATCTACTCATTGGTCGATCGTTTGTGTTGATCATAATAAAAATAATAATATTTATTTGCTGTCGTGTTCTGATTGTGTGCCTCTTGAGGTTTAAACAAAGGTAGGCGTGTTTAAACCTGAGCACCATTCATGCTGCTTTATGATTAAAATCTAATCAAAATCAGTCTAATTCTTTAGATTTTTTGCTTCAAATCAATAAAAAAAACGAGTCAGAATATTATATATGATTTAAATTTTCATCTCATTAGGTTTGATTTATATTGATGTGTTTTTTTGTGTGTTTTTTTTCCCCTTTATGTTCTGTTTTTCAGGCCTTTTTCAGCTGCAGATGTGGGTTTTTTGCTTGAAAATGGATAATAATCATAAGGATGATGATCGTCATCATCATGAATGCTTCTTGGATCATGGATCTTCTCATTTCTTCCCAGGAATCTGCCTCATCAGGTAATTTGATTGTATTATAAGTCTTGTTAAACGATGCATCAAAAAGTAAGTACTCATAACTTGAGGTATGATCTGGTTTGTAACGCTTGAAAGGGGAAAAAAAATGATCCTGGCTGGATCGCAGCGCGCAACAGCCTCAGACGGGAAGCCAAGGCGTGGGTCTCTCACCCTCGACTACATCCTCCAGCTCACTCGGGATTATCTTGAAGTGTTCCCCAGTTGTCACACTTACTCTCTCCAGCAAGTCCGCGTCTGGGTCTCCTTCAAGTGTCATATCCCTGAAACACCTTACTAGCAAGGTGTTCTGGGGGCATCCAAACTAGATGCCCAAACCACCCCTTCTGGCGCCTCTCAACTTGGAAGAGCAACAGCTCTTCCAAGTTCATTTTAACTGCTTTTATCCGCAAACGCCCAAACCATCTAGTTGGGCATGCCCAAACCATCTAGTTGGGCATGCCCAAACCATCTAGTTGGGCATGCCCAAACCACCCCTTCTGGCTCATCTGGACTTGTAGGGGCAACAGCCCTTCTCCGATCTCATGTTGGTTGTATCTCGAGGTGTTCCCCAGCTGTCACACTTACTCTCTTCAGCTGGTCCGGGTCTGGATCTCCATCAGGTGTCACATCCCTGAAACATCTTACTAGCTAGGTGTTCTTGTGGGCATCCCGACTAGATGCCCAAACCATCCCATCTGGCTCATCTCGACTTGGAGGAGCAACAGCTCTTCTCCAATTTCATGCCAGAGTTCCTCGCTCTATCTCTGTGTGACAGCCCAGAAGCCCTCTGGAGAAAGCTCATTTTAACCGCTTGTATCCGCGAACGTGTTTTTTTCGGTCACAACCCACAGCTGGTTACCATAGGTTAGGCCAGGATTTTTATTTGCATCGGTTTTTACAAATTACCGTACAGGCAAATGACCTTTATTCTATTTGTATCTCTGTCATCTTTTCGTTACGTTCTGTTCCGTCATCTTTCGCTTATCCGGGGCTGGATTGCAAAGGGCGACAGCCTCAGACGGCAAGAAAAGGCGTCTCTCACCCTCGACTACATCCTCCAGCTCACCCGGGAGTATCTCGAGGTGTTCCCCAGCTGTCACACTTACTCTCTCCAGCTGGTCTGGGTCTCCGTCAAGTGTCACATTCCCGAAACATTTTACTAGCAAAGTGTTCTGGGCAAACCACCCCTTCTGGCTCCTCTCGACTTGGAAGACCAACAGCTCTTCTCCGATCTCATGCCAGAGTTCCTCACTTTATCTCTGAATGAGAGCCCAGGCTTCTCTCACCCCAGCTGCATCCTCCAGCTCACCCGGAAGGATCCCGAGTCGTTCCCCAGCTAGATGTGCGACATAGTCTCTCCAGCGGGTCCGGGGTCTGCCTCTTAGTCTCCTTCCGAAACATAACTAGCGAAGCGCTCGAGGGGCATGCTGACCAGATGCCCGATCCACCAAATCTGGCTTTTCTCGACTTGGAGGAGGAGCAGCTCGACACCGAGCTCCTCCCCAATGGCAGAACTCCTACACCCGATCTCTGAATGAGAGCCCAGACACCCTGCGGAGGATGTAGTTGACAATCTTATTAAAAAAGTTTTAAACCCCAAAATTTGATCTGTTTACAATTGAATCAAGCGTTTTTCACAAGTGCACAGTGAATAGAGATGCTAAAAAAGCATAAAAAAAAGGGGGGGGGGGTAAATAACAGTTTTATTGACAAAGTTGGGTGAAATCCCACAGACGGTGGGCTCAGTGGTAGAGCGTTCGCCCGCGGACCAGAAGTTAATCCGAAGTTTGCGGGTTGGCATCCCAATGAGTTCTTGTCTAGGGTCCTTGGAGAAGACACCTAACCCCCTTGTTTCTCCCACCATGTTTCTTCCATCGTCATAGGTGATAGCCTGCTGCGATATAGTGCGGCACACGAGTTTTCCGGTCAGGGTTAAATAAATAAAACAGATTAAGTTGGTAGATTTTTTTTTTTTTTTGCGAAGACTTTATCTTCTAACCTTCTAAACTCATCTGTAAACACGTGTTTCAGTTGACCATTACTGCAGATTTATTTGGGCCCTATATAGTTGCGTTTCCTTTGTTTTTCCTCCATTTGCACTCTCCATTGCTGAAAACCGGATATGATGCAAGCGTTTTTATTTTTGTGTAAACTTCTTCTGTTGAATTTAATGGTGGTTTCATCCACTTCCTGGGTTATTATGAACTTGCCACTGCTAGCGCCCTCACCGTGTTCGCACCAATATTCCAGGTGAAATTAATTGTAAAACTTATCTTGAACAGGTGTTTAAGAGATAATTGTTGTTAAAAGTTTCGGCAGTTGGACAAATTTGTGGATTACTGCAAGTTTGCGGAGTTTCTTAATTTTCTGTTTATAGTTGTGAGTAACCCAGGCATGGGCAAACTACGGCCCGCGGGCCATATGTGGCCCGGTAAATGTTTTAATCCGGCCCACCAAGCATAAAAAATGTAAATAAATAAAACTTGTTAATGTTTTATTTCCTCTGCGATTCTGATGTTTCATCACTAGACGGAGCACTCTATTGCTTTGGCTTTGTGAAAACAACAACACTGCTACCATTAAAATGTGTGTCTTCGTTATGCATACGTTGTCAAAATAAACAGTGCGCGCAGATACGGATTGGGTCCAATACACGCACGTAAACAAGCGTGTTAGATGTTAAAACAAGCAAAATGTTACATCAAGCGCTTAGATTTCAAACCTAGCGCCGCTAAATGCACATTTTTAAGCGCTCTTGCTCTAGATTTCAGAACTAGCGTGCTAGATTTGAAATTTAATGCTCTTGATGTAACATTTAGCGTTCTTGTTTAAAATCTAGCGTGCCATTCTATCGGTCTAATCTAGCAGTTACCAAAGCATACCATCCATCTGCTGCTGTCCTGGCCTCTTGGCAAATGTTAGAACTCAATGTGGCCCGCGATCCAAAAAGGTTGCCCACCCCTGGACTAATCTCGTATTAATCAGAATAGAAGGCGTACGATCTACCAGGTTTCCCTCCAGTGTGTCTAAGATTATTTGCTTACGATGGTACTTGTTTTGACAGCTGCCCAGTGAGACCCTTTGTAGTTAATTGGAAGGTTTTCTTAATAATCCACTTCTTCAAAGTGGTTATTTTCATACAGCTTCCATCCTATTTGTTGTGTCAGAGTTCTCTAGCCAGGATAAACAGCTTTGATGTGCACTTTTGTTTCTAATCTTTTCATCCCTTTTTTTCTTTTGATGATGAATTTGTTAATCTTTAAAACAACGGTTCAGCTTTTCTTGCTCTTCCTTTTTAAGTACAATAAAAATGTGTCGTATTGTCAGACGTTATTACGAAAAACCTTTTTTATAGCCATTATTGATGTTGTTTTTGAAGAGTTGCGAATTCTCCACAAGTCGTAAATGTTACTATGCATTTAAATAAGTCTGGGATACAAAATTTTTAGCTTTTACAGTTACCATATTTTCACGAGGAAAAGGCGCAGTCTCAGTTTCGTGTGCTCTGTTTTTAACACACACATAAGGCGCACCTGATGATAGGGCGAAGGTACATACCCTCTCCTACGTACGTCGGCCTCATAACAACACACACACAAGCAGACAAGTGTGCGTAATTAAAAATAGATCGGGAGAAAAACTGAGTTTGGTTGACTTTATTTAAATATTAGTTACAGTTGTCATAAAGTCATTTATCAAATCCATCAAAGTCCTCATCCTCTGTTTCAGAATCTAACAGCTGCGCTAAATCCAACCTCGCAGGTTCCCTTTCCACGCTGTCAGAGTAACATTCTTACTCTAACATTCTTGCGGCTTCTCGGAAATAATGCCTGCTTTTGCGAAAGCTCGGACAACAGTGCTAGCAGACACGTTAGCCCAAGCATCTACAATCCACTGGCAAGCTGTGGCGTAACTCGCTCGGCGGTGCCTTCCACCCTTCATGAAGCTGTGGTCTCCTCTGGTCATCCATCGCTCCCACGCCGCTCGCATCCTTACTTTGAGCGGCCGGTTCGCACCAATGTCCAACGGTTGGAGTTCTTTTTTCAGAGCTCCCGGAATCACAGCAAGCGTAGTGTTTATCTGCTTCACTTGTTTTTTCACAATACACATACTGTAGGTCGCTCTGCACGATAGGGACCACGCTCATTTTGAAGAAAATCCAAGACTTTCATATGCGCCTTATGGTCGTGAAAATACGATACTTAATTTGCTTGTTAACTTTATTTTTCCGACAATGAGTAGTTTTAGAAGTTGGTCAGTAAAGGAACAAGTTTCATTTGTTGAGACAGAAGAGATTTTTATGCCCTTGAAGGCTTAATAAGTTTTGACTAAAGTGACATATTTTTCCTTCCTTTTTATCAAAAATTAAGTTTGTAGCAATAGACCAAATTTCTTGGGGTTTTTTTCTTTTTGCAATTTTGTGTCAGTCGCAAAACACACACAGAGATTTTAGCAAAATTTCTTTTATTGCTTTCACTTCACGTGGAATTAACGTAGAAAAAAAAAGCCCATGCAATTTATTTGTAAGCAACTTTAAAGTTCTGTTCCGTCGTCTTCCGCTTATCCCGGGCCTTGTCGCTGGGGCAACAGCCTCAGACGGGAAGCCCAGGCTTCTCTCACCCCATCTGCATCCTCCAGCTCACCCGAAAGGATCTTGAGTCATTCCCCAGCCAGCTGTGAGACATAGTCTCTCCAGTGGGTCCGGGGTCTGCCTCTTTGGTCTCCTCCCGGTGGGATGTGCCCGAAACACCTCACCAGCGAGGCGCTTGGAGGCATCCTACCCAGATGCCCAAACCACCCCATTTGGCTTCTCTCGACCTGGAGGAGGAGCGGCTCAACAACGAGCTCCCACCAGATGGCAGAACTCCTCACCCGATCTCTTAGTGAGAGCCAGCCTCCTTGCGGAGGAAGCTCATTTCGGCCGTTTGTATCCATGATCTCATTCTTTCGGTCACCACCAACAGCTGGTGAACATAGGTGAGGGTCAGAACGTAGATCGACTTGTAAATTGAGAGCTTTGCTTTTAGGCTCAAGTCTTTCTTTACAACGACGGACCGATGCAGCTAACCAGAACGCAAACTTAAAGTATTACGTTTTTCTCCCCGAAAAATGCAGCCATTATATCTCCCTTTTGGTTCTGGTCATTCAACTTCTAATCATAAATACTTGACCACATGAGTAATCTCATGGCCTCATGTGCTCACACACACATAAACCCTTTCAGCCAACAATTATCTGCTGACTTCTTGTGTGATCGGATACTTAAATGTGTTTTTTAGTTTTCTTTGTGGGAAATATTTTCTGATCTGAGATAAAAGTTCTTGAAAGAGAGTATAATCGAAGTCATGGCCAAAAGTTTTGAGAACGACACACTTATTGAATCTTACAGTCTGCTGCTTCCTGTTTTTTTTTTTCAGGTGTTTTATTGACTTTCTCAAATCGGAATGAAATAGAAAGATTTTATTGACATTTACACCGAGTTCATGTTACAAGTCAATATTGGCAGTGTTGACTTTTCTTTTTAAAAGATCTTTACAGTTCTCCTTGGCAAGTCCAATCAACTTTTGGATCACATATTGAGAGATCAATGCTTGGTGTTTGTCAGAATTTGGGGGGTTTATTTGCCCTCTTCAATCCAAGTTCCGTTCAGTCGTCTTCCACTTATCCGGGGTAACAGCCTCAGACGAGAAGCCCACACTTCTCTAACCCCAGCCGTTCCCTGGCCACCTATGAAACATTGTCTCTCCAGCGGGTCCGAGATCTGCCTCTTGGTCTCCGCTTGATAGGACGTGCCCAAAACATCTCACCAGCGAAGCGCTCGGGAGGCATCCTGACAAGATGCCCGAACCACCCCACCTGGCTTCTCTCGACCCGGAGGAGGAGAAATTAACTTTTGTGAATTTCTCCTTTGTTGATTAATTTCTCGTTAATTTCTCGTTCGGTTCATCCTGCAGCGCCAGTTCTGCTTACCAAAAGTGGCCCACTAGGCGGCTCCCAATCCACGCCCGGCTCCAGGCCAGCGAGCCAGGCTTCTTACCCACTTTAAAGTTTGAGAATAGGTTGAGATCGCTAAGCGGCTCGACACCGAGCGCCTCCCAAATGGCAGAATTCCTCAGGTGATCTCTGAGTGAGAGCCCAGCTACCCTGTGGTGGAAGCCTATTTCGGCCGCTTGTATCTGCGACATCGTTCTTTCGGTGACCAGAGGTTCTTTGACCAAAGTACAAGTTCTTTGACCAAACTGTTCCCCCAAATGGTTGGTAGAACTTGGTTTCTGAAAATGCGCCGGCATCGTTCTTTAATCGTGACTCTACTGTGGGGATGGTTTGATTTTGGCTGGACGTTTGGAAAGTTCATCTTATATTCTTCACCCAACAACACAATACATGGCCAAAAACAACTGGAAAGAGGATTCATCAGAGGAAAATAGTCCTATCCTCATCTATGATTACCGGCACTAGATATTGAGTGAAAATTTCTGAATACCCAGGGTTTAAATGAGTTTTCTTTGCAGGGTGGCCTGGCTCTTGCTTTTGGTGAGGAGGTCCGTCATCTAGGAATGTCTCAGAGTAGAGCCAGGGTGAAAAAAGATGGTACAGTATCTAATAGTACATACTTAGCTGACTAATCCATTTTTCTTTTGCAATGTTTTTTTTTTTTTTTTTTTTTTGCTGTGCTTCTTAATACCTGTAGGGGGAGCAGATGAACGCCGATATACACCAAATTTTGGAGGCGGTCCTAGTGCTTTCTGAACATTCTTGAACAACCAAGGGTCCATTTGGCAACAACTGAACATTTAGTTTTTCGTCCTCTGAACCGCTTAACTTTAACAGGATTGTATGAGTGCTGGAACCTATACCGGTTGTTTTCAGGCAAGCGGCAGGATATGCCCCGAAATGGTTGCCAGTCTGTTGCGGGGCCACACTTACACACACAAACAACCATATAGCGGCCAATCAACCAAACATCCATTTTATCGGTGGATAGTGGGAAATGGACGTACGTGGAGAAAACCCAACCATACATAGGGAGAACATGCAAACTCCACACAGAAAGGACAGTGTTTCAAGCCTCGTTCTACCTGAGACTCGAACCCTAACCTTCTTGCTATTAGGCCACTGTGCTAACCACTGTACCACCCACAACTTAACATCGATCTTTAAAATCTTGATAACCAGATGGATGGTTGACTACTCTAAACTGTCCTGTTTATTTGTTTTCAACAGGGACTAAATGCAGTAAAACTATTTGTTGACTTTAGAAAAATAATTGTTGAGCTGATAATTTTTAATAATTTTGTGGGGTAAATTTTGCGGGTAGTTCACGGGTTTGCGTCCCACAGAAAGCACGTCTAGGATCCTTGGAGAAGACACTTAACCCCCGCTTCTCCCACCATTGGCGTTGTCGAAGGGCAGCCTGCTGCGGTGTAAGGAGTGCAGCACACAAATTATCCCGGTGAGGGATGAATAGAGTAATTCATTTTTTTTTCTTTTTAAATGGAAATGGATTGGTGAAAATGATTATTTGTGGTGTTCTCAAAACTTTTGACCATGACTGTACTTACGGTGTTTGAAATGGGTAATCAAACAGAAATAATCTATTCTCAAATATTTGCACTGCTCAATTCATTGAGTGACAAAGTTTCGCTATAGTTGCTCAGGTGAATGACTCAAATGTGAAAGTTGGAATATTTCACATTTGAGTCATTCACCTCCGTAGGTCTCTTCTCCAAGGACCCTAGACGTGCCCTCTGTGGGACGCGAACCCGCAACCTTCCGGTCCGCACGCGAACGCTCTAACCACTGAGCTGCTGTGAACAAGACCGAGTGAAGAAGTTTAAGCCCCAAGTGGATACTTAAACTCCTCCACTTGGGGCAAGACCCTGTCCCTGACCCGCAAGGGGCATTCCATATTCATATGGTTCCATACCCTTTTTCAAGTGAAGACCACGGTCTCGGATTTGGAGGCGCTGATTCCCATCCCGAACAGTTTTTGTTGTTGTTTAGATCTAAAGTAGTTCTATAGACGGAACATGTGAAATTATGCTAAATTTCCTCTCTTTTTGAAAGGATTTAGTAACGTTTTCTAGTATAAATCTAATGTAGTACATAGTAGAAAAAGTTTTAAAAAAGTCTTCTGGACAGTTTAATTCTTGATCGAGACGTTTCGACTTCCATCCGGAAATCATTTTCAATCTGACAGAAATGGACTGAAAACTGGATCTATATATACTAACCTGAGTAAAAGGTAAAAAAAAATAGTAAGGAAGGGCTCAACCAATGAGCATGTGTTACCTATGATGGCCGTGAATGGCTCCTATTGTAGCCACAGACCAGTAAACGATCCCTATTATAATAATGCTAAAAGCCTAGTGAATAGAAATTCCTACTAACGAGAGGCGTGAATCTGAGTCACAAGGTGTCCGCTTTGGACCATGGCTTCAGAATGCTGCTGTAAATCCTGGGCAGAATGTATCTAACGCCTACAGTCCGATTCAGTGAGGGATTTTCTTTCATCTTCGTGATGAAAGAAATTGTGCTAGCTTCCCTCTCTTTCCGAAACAATGCGTGTAAGACACTTCAAACAACATTTTTAAAAATTAGAAGGATAAATTTAGTAAAGTTTTCTAGTGTAAATCTAAAGTAGAATATGTGAGGTTATGCTAGCTTTCTTCTTTCGCAATCTTTACACTTCGCAAAAACATCAAATAAAACCTAAACCAGAAATAAATTAACAAAAAATTAAAGAACAAAAAAGTTTGAGTTTTAAATTAAGTTTTCTAGTGTAAATCTGGTTTTCTAGTGTAAAATTTTCCAGGGTTTTTTTGTTTTCTAGCGTAAATCTAAAGTAGAAAATATAAGATTATGCTATTTTTGGGCTTGAGATTGTTTTCTCGTGTAAATCTAAAGTAGTTTTATTAACAAAACATGTGAATTTAGGTCGTTTCTTATCTGAAACTTATAAATTTAGTAAAGTTTTCTAATGTAAATTATTTTATTTAAAAGTGCTTTTCAGGGTGCGAATGGTTACTGTACACTTCACAAAATATAAATTTAAACATAAACCAGAATTAAATTAACAATAAAAATGAATTTAAACGTTTAATTACTCGAATTTAGTAAAAAAAATTGGTACTAAAAACAGAATATATGAGATTATGCTAGCTTTTTTCTTTCTGAAAAGATATAGTAAAGTTTTTTAGTGTAAATTTAAAGTAGATTAAGCTATTTTTGGGCATGATATCTTTAAATTTTTGTGTATTATAAGTAATATTATAAACAAAACATGTGATATTTAGGTCGTTTATTTTTCTGAAACTTCATTCAGCATAGACAGTGGTGGAACGTAACGAAGTAAATGTACTTCTTACTTAAGTAAAAAAATTGTGTATCTGTACTTTACTTACGTAAAATTTAAGACCGGTACTTTTACTTTTACTTCACTACATTTTTAGAGCAAATATCTGTACTTTTACTTTGCTACTTTTTAAAAGTATGTTTTACATTTTTCGTTACATTTTCGTTCAGAAATTTGAAAAATACACAGGTTTTTTTTTTTAGCGCATCTAGAAGCCGCATTGCCAAAATCAAAAGAAGCAGTTGCTCGGGAGAAGAAGTCATGAATCGAGAAACATTTTCCACATTCATTCAGCGCCAAAAACCTAACATCAAATATAGTACAAATTAAAAAGAGTCAGAAGATTGTTGTTCGTTGTGTTTACTTCTAAATAAAAAGTTGAGCCATCATTACACAGAGCAGGGGCGGATGTAGAATTTTCCAAAGGGGGGTGGGGCTTTGACAAAGCCAATATATAGTGAATGGGGGCCTACCACCCAAAACATTTTAAAAAATAAGTGTCATTTTCCTCCATTTTGGCGGCCCATTCACTGGCCCTTCTAGGGGAAAGCTTGACTTGTCCCCTTTCCTTTTATTTTATTTATTTATTTTTGTGGACCAAAAGAGGCGGGAGAGGGAGGTCACGCCCCTGCAGAGTATTTATCCTGGTTACCATGGTGACACCCTATAGCACAACAAATAACATTTCAATTATGGTCGAATACTTTTACTTTTTACTTAAAAAGTACAATTTACACCAACTACTTTTGTACTTTTACTTAAGTAGATTTTTTTATTGGTACTTTTACTTTTAATTAAGTCAATTATTTTCCCTAATTATCTGTACTTTTACTTAAGTACAAAAAGTGAGTACTTCATCCACCACTGGGCAACACTTAAAAAATAATCAATTTAAACATAAACCAGAATTAAATTAACAATAAAAATAAATTAAAAGGTTTAATTACTAAAATTTAGTCAAACATTTCTTGTGCTTATAAAGACATATTATAAACAGAACATATGAGATTATGCTAGCTTTTTTTTTTCTTTCTGAAAATATCTAGTAAAGTTTTCTTGTGTAAATTTAAAGTGGATTATGCTATTTTTTGGGCATGATATCGTTAAATTTTGTATTTTAAGTAATATTATAAACAAAACATGTGAAATTTACGTAGTTTATTTTTCTAAAACTTTATTCAGAATAAATTCCGTAAAGTTTTCTTGTGTAAATCTAAAATAGAACATGTGCTATAAACGTTAGCTTCCCTCTCTTTCTGAAACCCGGTGTTTTTATGGAGTGCGCAGGCGCATAAGCGCTGCGTGGGGACCGTTGTGTGTGCTTAAGTGTGTGTGTTAGAGTGTATGTTGGAGTGGGTGGGGCCGCCTTGCAGAGAGCTCTGAGCCTGCATGAGTTCGTAATGTCCGCCATGTTGGACATGGCGTATTGAACCGGGAGGAACAGCGAAGCGCAGGAGCAAAAACACACCGACAGAGAGCGACCGAGACCCGGGCCCGCCCCGGCTCTGTAGCCGCTAACACGGATCTAAACCCGCTACAGATTCCTCCATGAGAACTCGAAGCGGTTCTGCTCGTACTCTTAGCAGAGCGAATAGATTTCTGCTGCATCTTTTGAAAATAAATAAAAATGAGTAAATTATCGTTTCGGGCGCGGGCGTTGGATGCTAGCAAGCCGTTGCCCGTCTTCCGTTGCGAGGATTTACCAGATCTGCACGAATATGCCTCGATTAACCGAGCTGTACCGCAGATGCCAACTGGGATGGAGAAAGAGGAGGAATCGGTATGTTATTTTTTTTCGGCTTTTTTTTATGTTTAAAATTTCCTCTCATCACGAGGCGGCTATAATGTTGCTGCGCAGGCTAATGCAAAATGGCCGCCATTACTGCTGTTTGAAGCACACGACGTATCGCAGCGGATACACAATGTAGCTCAACTCTTTCACTGAATATGGCGTTAAAATGTCACACCGTAGCGAGGTTTTGGTGTTTGAACGCGTTTTCAACGCGGGGTAAACTAGAAACGGCACCGGGGTGCACAAAGAAGTCACGTGACTGGCTTCGGCGCCTCCATTTTGTTGACTTTCTCGTGCGGGCCTCTCGGACGTGTCTGGTAGTTGTGTGTGTGAACACCAGAGAGCGCTCCCGGTTGCTGATAGCTAGCCATATGGTTCTTCTACTACGTTTAGCAGGAAGTACAGCAAAACAACGCTGTGCCAGCTACATGTTATAGTAATGCGTTAATTTTACAAGAAAACTAGCTCAGTTACTAGTTTTTTACTTGATTTTTTTCACAATATCCGAAGTACTTTATTAATTCTAGACGTTGGAAACGTTTGTGTTACAGCAACAGCACTGTAATCATTTTTTTAACGAGAAATTGTACGTAAATTTACAAAATAAACGAAAAAATGTGAAAGTAAAGATTAAAACAAGTAATTTAAAAATTATAATTTATGTTAGTGAAATAAAAACGATCTTAACCTCAATTTGTGGATAGTGACCAAAAAGATGATCATGGAGACAATGGGCAGAAATGACCTTCCTCTGCAGGGTAGTTGGGCTCTCACTTTGACAAAGAGTGAGTACTCTGCAGGAGGAGCTTGGAGTAGAGCTGTTGCTCCTCTGGGTTGAGAGAAGCCAGACAACGTGGTTTGGGCATCTTGTTAGGGTGCCTCCTGAATGGTTGTTGGTGGGGTGTTTCGGACACTTCACCAAGAGGAGACCCAGAAGCAGACCCTTGACCCGCTGGAGAGATTTAGTCTCACAGCTGGATAGGGAACACCTCTGGATCCTCCCGAGTGAGAGGAGCTTGGGTTTCTCGTCTGAGGTTGTTGTCCCAGTCAAAAGACAACCAAACAAAATTAGTAAAATAAAGATGGTGATAAATTAGGTGCAATTTTGTTTGTGTTTAATTTAGAAATGTCAGGAATCAGTGCTGCTCGTTATTATTCATTTTCCTAGCAAATGTCTAATTTGCGGGAGATTGACAGGCGGATTGGTGCAGCATCAGCAACAACTAGGACGCTGCATTGGTCTGTCGTGGTGAAGAAAGAGCTGAGCCGAAAAGCAAAGCTCTCAATTTACAAGCCGATCTACGTTCCTACCCTCATCTATGGTCACCAGCTGTGGGTGGTGACCGAAAAAATGAGATCACGGATACAAGCGGCCGAAATGAGCTTCCTCTGCAGGGTGTTGGGGCTCTCACTCAAGAGATCGGGGGAGGAGCTCTGCCATCCGGGAGGAGCTTGGTGTCGAGCCGCTCCTCCTCCAGGTCGAGAGGGGCCAGATGGGGTGGTACGGGCATCTGGTCAGGATGCCCCCCAGGGCCTCGCGGGTGAGGTGTTTCGGGATTGTCCCACTGGGAGGAGACCGAAAGGCAGACCCCGGACCTGCTGGAGAGACTATGTCTCACAGCTGGCCGGGGAATGATTCGGGATCCTTCCGGGTGAGCTGGAGGACGCATCCGGGGTGAGAGAAGCCTGGGCTTCCTGTTTGAGGCTGTTGCCCCCACGACCCGGCCCCGGGTATTGTTTCTTGTTTTGACTGGAAGTAACAAGTATTATTTTTTAAAATAAGGAATATAATTGTGTCGACTTTTTGGTTCTTACTTTACGATTCTGTTAAAGATATAATAAAACACAAACAGGGCAAGATTCTAGAAGTTTTAACAATTACTCATTAAATCCTCGTAGAAGTCCATTTAATTTCTAGTTCCAACCAAATCAAATTCCGTTTGATTAAAAATTTAAATCCGAATTTTCCGGTAGTATGAATAATACAAGCAGAACAACTCCTTCAAACTCACACGACATAGAATTTCTTTCTTTGTACCGAGTATTTCGAAGCTAACAGACACACAGACTGTCTCCTAGAGTCGTGTCTGGTGTGTTAAAAATCTCAGGAACTCACAACCACCGAGTTGAAAAGTCACACATGGAAACAAGAAAAAAAAAAAGGCTCAGAAATTTGCACCGTCAGCAGAAACCCGAGCGCGCCTCCTTCCCGGCACGCTGTACACATCCAGTGTCATTACATAACAGCGTGACAGATAAAGAGGACAGTTTTACTACAAGGCAGAGCATGGCTTAGATCCCTGACCTACATTCTGCTCATCAACAATGCCGACAGGCTCGCTGACCACACGGGAGACCTGACGTCGTAAAAACAGCAGGAATTGGACACGAAAAGAAAACAAAAAAGTTAGGCGGGAAATTTAAACCAATCAAATAAATGAAATTGATAAACAAAAAATAAACAAACATTTGAATTTATAATATTTTGACTTGAATTTTCAAAGCCTTTGAAGTTGTTTACACACATTGCTTGTTTGTCAACATAAATATTGTAAAAACAGCAGGGATTGGACACGAAAAGAAAACAAAAAAGTTAGGCGGGAAATTTAAACCAATCAAATAAATGAAATTGATAAACACAAAAATAAATAAACATTTGAATTTATAATATTTTGACTTAACCCTATAAAGCCAAACGTATCATATTTGATACGCAACTTTTTATTATTATTTATTAATTAATTAATAATGTATTATTTTTATTATTATTATTTAATTATTTTTCCAAAAAATTAGAATTTTCTGACATTTATTTCTTTGGGTGGGCTTTATAGGGTTAAATTTTCAAAGCCTTTGAAGTTGTTTGCACACATTGTTTTGCTTGTTTGTCAACATAAATAATGTAAAAACAGCAGGGATTGGATACGAAAAGAAAAGAAAAAAGTTAGGCGGGAAATTTAAACCAATCAAATACATGAAATTGATGAACAAAAAATAAATAAACATTTGAATTTATAATATTTTGACTTAAATTTTCAAAGCCTTTGAAGTTGTTTACAAACATTGGTCCGCTTGTTTGTCAATATAAATATTTAGGGTATGACTTTAGTCCGATGTTAAGGTTTTTAAACTGCTTTCAAATATCGTAACTTTTTTTGGTAAATGATTTTTACGGATCGTAAAAAATGATGAAACCCTGTCATTTTTTTGGCTGTGTTACATAATAAAATGTTATATCAAAGCTTTACGACATCTCGGATTATGTAACTTTTTTATAATTTATTATCACTCGGGTATAAAGCTTTGAAAGAAGAATTCAGACGATTAGCATTTTGTTTATAGTTTATAAAATGTGACATAATGAACGTTATTTTTTGTTTTATCGTATGAAGAGGAATACCAGGGCAGTGCAATGATTAGCACAGTTGCCTCGCAGTTCAGGTCAGAGGTTCAAGTCCCAGGAAGGGATGCGGTTTGAATTGCTGGCTTTTCTATGTGGAGTTTGCGTGTTCTCCTCGGGTATCTGTGGGTTTTCTACGGGTAACTGGTTTTCTCCCACCTTCCAAAAACATACATGCTAGGTTGATTAGCCGCTGTGAAATTGAATGAGTATATGGATGGTTGTTTGTGTGTACGACAGACAGACTGGTGACCTGTTCAGGGTGTACCCTGCCTCCCGCCTTGAATCAGCCGGGATAGGCTCCGGTTAGGGCTGGACTGTTCAAAATAAGAATGAATCAGTAAAAATCGGTTTGTTTTATTGCTTTGTTTCCAGGAGGTTATCTCGGGTTTTTTTTTTTTTTTTTATGTAAAGATTTTAATCAGCTTTGTTTTCGTTCTTTGATCGTGAGCTGAAAACCCGCTGGATGCCTCACTTCTGTTTCCATGGTAACCTATCTTGGCTTGTTGTTCTTTGACATTGAATGGAAGGTTTATAGAAAGAAAGATTTTGATTTTTGCGTCTTTATCTGCAAGTATTTTTTTTTTATATATATTTACAGGCTTTTTCGGGTTTAGAAAACAACCATTTCTAAACCTGACCATTTTTTTCAAAAAAAAAATTTTTCCTATCAAAACATATTTAATATTTTTAAAGAAAATGTGTTTTATTTTAAAATGTTATTTATGAGAGACTTGCTTAAAATAAATATTACAATATTTTTATTTAATATTTTGATACTTTCACTGTTTACTTTTGTAATATTTTATTATTTTAACGGCGGGAAAATCTTAATGGCATCCCGATCTTTCCCGCCGAGCATCGCAGATTGACTGGAGATTATCAGACATGATCTCACCGCAGGAGAACCACCCGTCATGCTGATTTAGCAGAGACAGTTTGAGGATTCAAGAGGCTCTCACTCGGAATTAGAGTGAGGAGCTCAGAGTAGTGCCGTTGCTCGTCTGGATTGAGATAAGTCAGACGGGGTGGTTCGGGCATGTGGTTGTGATGCGCCCAGAAAAACCTCGCTGGTGAGGTGTTTCGGGCACGTTCCACCAAGAGATAGACAGTGGACCCTGGGCTTTCTGTCTGAAGCTGTTGCCCCCAAGACCTGGCCCCGGATAAGCGTAAACAATCGGAATATATCTGGAGTAAAACTAGTACTAAGAGCGTAAAACTGCGGCTACGCACTATAAGGACATGTCAAATATTTAGCTAGCGTCTCCGCGGACTCCCAGGGAAGCTCCGTAGGTTAACTCAACACACTCTCACAAAATACCACGTGGAGTTTTAAAACAGTCCCAGTTGCTCCAAAAATATCTTGTTTCATGCCCTCTCTTCATAGTCCACACACAAATCCCACCCGCCCCCCCATCTCTATTTGGCCAATTCTTCCCTCGAGGAAATCCCACGCTGTGAAACCGTGCTTGTGAGAATCACAGCTGCAACATATCAGGATATCTTTAGGTCAGAGGAGAGTTAGGCAGCCACGGCTTACTTGTACACACAAATCTGTAACAAAGCACCGTGTGTTAAATCGGAGAGATTTCGCATAAGTTCAGTTTTTTTTTTTTTATGTCAAATCTTTGTTCCAGAGATGTTGGGATTGTCAGGTCCAGGAATTGAAACTAGTTTGTGGTGTTTGTAAAGATAATTTTGACAAATATCGCACTTCTTTTATTTGCTTTTTTTGATCCCGAAGTTGTTGACATCACCTTCGCTTGTTCGGATTAACATTAGGACCGCCACAGCTGTCAATATGACTCCACCTCATTTTAATATGCTTATTAGAATAAATAAAACACAACCTACGAGGCTGACATGTTATGACTTTTAATATCAACATGTTTTCTATTTTATCAGGTATTTTTGTGTTGTAAAAATAAACATTTCAAAATTTATAAGCGTTTTATCTCTTATAACCTGCTGCGCCCCGCAGCAGCTGAGACAATTGCACATTCTCAACATAGCAACAACTTCTGCAGGTAGTTGTTGCTATGTTGCTATGACAATGTGTTTATTGAAACATTGCCACACATAAGTGTGTCTTTGTTTGTTTATATTTGTGGAGAGAGACAAGGAGGACTCTGACGCCATTACAAAAAAGGTTGCGTGAGATAATATTGAAAAGAGTAAGAAAATTGTTGTCTGAATAAGGTATGCCATGTTTTCTAGATAAGTCTTGAAAGTTCAGGTGGAAATAAAGTAGGCTATTGACAAATTAAATCATTTTATTTTGGTATTTGCTTTTTTATGCTAGGTTTTAAAAATATTTCACATTTTATTATTATATCTTTAAAAATTGAGTGGTGTAAAAGTTTATTTGTGCAGTATAGCAGCACAAAACATGAATAATTACATAAGTGGTCATATTGACGGTCATGGTGCTTGCAGGTAGATTTAGAACGCAACGGTCCGAGTGTTAAGCTCATTTTGCTACATCCCATAATCATGAACTCTAATATTAAAACTGCAACTATAATTTTTTTCTGGTAGTCTATTGATAGCTGAATCGAGTAATCAATTGTTCTATTGATAAATGAATCCATTTTTTTAATTATTGGAATATTAGTCTATTAATTAGCTAAACGCAATCGTAATATTTTGTTCAATTAGAAACAAGCGGCCGAAATGAGCTTCCTCCACAGGGTGGCTAGGTTCTCACTCATAGATCGGGTGAGGAGCTCTGCCATCCAGGAGGAGCTCGATGGGGCTCCTCCCGGTCGAGAGGAGCTTGATAGGGTGGTTAGATGCCCCCCGAGCGCCTCGCAGGTGAGGTGTTTTGGGCACGTCCCATTGGGAGGAGACCATGAGGCAGACCCCGGACCCGCTGCAGAGACTATGTCCTACAGCTGGCCAGGGGAACGACTTGGTATCCTTCCGGGTGAGCTGGAGGATGCAGCTGGGGTGAGAGAAGCCTAGGCTTCCCGTTTGAGGCTGTTGCCCCTGAGATCTGGCCTCGGATGAACGGAAGATAATGGAACGAAATTGAAAATACTAAATATTTGTCTCTTTTTTGTTTCTTCACTTTCCAGGGGAAAAAAGTATAAAAAAAATGTGCACGCACACAGCGCACCTGTAAAAACGTGATACATCTTACTTTATAATGTTTACAAACGTGTGTGAGGTTCTAATGCTCTGCTAGCCAGACCGGCACCATCTAGTACCACCGCTCAACTTAATTGAACTCCAGCGTTTGATGTCAGGTCATCGCAAGGATTAGTTTAGGATTGCAACAATTTTGAAAAGCGCCCTATCCTATCAGCAAGTAGATGTGACATCGTAACATCTACGAACAAGTGTTCGTCGGGGCCATGTTTGTAGTTCTGTAGCTGAAAAAAAGATGGTCAGTCATGCTTTATGGTCCGTGTTTGGAACGATTCCCTAGATTGAGCATTTATGGGGAAGAGGCATTGGCTCAATGGTAGAATGTTTGTTAATTGTCAGAGAGACGCTGGTTCAATTCCGATTGAGCCCATGTCTAAGTATCCCTGGGGAAGACACTTAGCCCCCAGTTGCTCCCACAATTGTCATCCCATCTGGCTCCTTGCGACCCGGAGGAGGAGCGGCTCGACCCGGAACTACTCTTGGATGGCAGAGCTCCTCACTTGATCTCTGAATGAGAGCCCTACCATCCTGCAGAGGAAGCTCATTTCAGCCGCTTGTACCCGCGATCTCATTCTTTCGGTCACCACGCGCAGCTGGTGACCATAGGTGAGGGTTGGAACGTAGATTGACTTGTAAATTGAGAGCTTTGCTTTTTGGCTCAGCTCTTACTTTACCACAACGGACCGATGCAGCGTCCTAGTTATTGCTGATGCCGCACCAATCCGCCTGTAAAACCTGTAAATTGCTCACTGCTACAACCCAGACTCCCAATTTCCCTTGAACCACTTGCTACTGTCTCTTTAACTGAGTGAAAAATAACGGTAAATAAGACAAACATTCGGTCTGATGCTGCTGCGATGAAACAATAACTGGGGATCGATCCACACCAGGAGTCGGTCTGCCATGACAGTGGAGGCCAAAACCACAGGGGTCCACCCAGCTCCAAGAGACAAAGGCACCCATTGAAGCCACCTGGCTAAAGTGAGGTACCTGCACCATCTAGGCCAGTCAGATCCCAACAGCAAGAACCCCACAGATTGAGCTAAAGAATAAAGACCATACCAATGAAATCACCAAGATGTTTGTTCCTGTTCGTTCTGATTAACAACTCAATTCATTAAACATCAAGTCTGTTAATTAGTGTTGCCACGACAACAATGATGGAGCGCTCCCGTTCAGCATGAAATACGTAGAAACCTAGAGTACATCTGTACACTCATGTAGAAACCAGACGGGCTTCTCTCTGCGGTCCCTCTTCTGACATAAACAGCTTTCTGCTTTGAAAAAGCTGCGGTGCACCCGTGGGAATTTTTTTTTTCTTTTTACGTCCTTTGGCTGTAAAAATGTTTCTAAAATAGGCCGTGGTTCATTCCACAGAGAGTGGGGTTGGCCAAGTTAAGAATATCTTTCAAGCCAAATTGAGACGATGTCTTGGTCCTTAAATTTACAATATCAAGTTCTCACACTGCTGAGCACGGTGAAATGAGACCTTGTTTCTGGACAATAGTTGGAAAAATAAAAGCCTAAAGGAAGCAGGACTTCATTTTGCGAGATTTCTAGATGTTCCAAATATCTAAGTAGTAGCTAGCATAATGTTAATTTTTTGGCCCAACTTTGATAGAGTTGGGCTCTCAGGTTTTTATCTAGTTTGAATGTGATTGCAACGTTAAAAACATAATTTTGTGGCTAATTTGGAGCTCTTTGTCACAAACACTGTTAATTTCAGAGATGTCAAGTTTTTGGCTTCAAGGTTTTTGCGGGAGATTTTTTGGGGGAGGAGGTAGGGGGCAAAAAGAGGAGGAGCTTGATGTTCTACCCATTAATGGACAACACCCACCATGGCAGTTGGCGTTAAACAAACCGTTTAAAACATGAGAAAGCAGCAGGAAAATTGTGCGTGTTACCACCTAGCGTGTATCAGTATGCAGAGGAATTACCGCCAGGAATACACACACCCCTTGTACTGCTTATTCGCGCTTTGTTTTGCGGTTAATGCACATAAGCTGTCACATGACCAAAGTTCCCGGATGTCCGACTTCTTCCATACGTTCACCAAAAACAATACTGGCTTATAGACCATGCAGATCACTACTAACGGTTTTTAGAGGCACAGCTGCAGAGCATGAGATGCCATGTGCTTAGCTTCACTATACCTAATCATGATCATGGGATGCACAAGTGTTCATCATGCGGGAGTTTTATTAGCCTTGGCGGGTGAGCGTGAGATAGGTCCTAATTCCGTGTGTCTCACGCCCAATGCGGGAGACTTGGCATGTCTGTAATTTATATCAGTGTTTCTCAAATATTTTCTGCCACGCCCCCCTAGAAAGAATAAAACATCTGACCGTGATCCTCATTAACGTATAAGAGAACCAAAGAAAAAAAAATTGTATCAATTTACATCAAAGAATAGCTTTATTAACCGTAACACCAAGTGAATGCTCTCTAACCACGCTGTCACTGAGAGCGCCACTGCCCCCTGATGTAGTGGAGTGGTACTGCACTTTCTTTGAGAACATTAAAAAAAAAATCGAAGTAGATAAATACAAACCGGATTCCGAAAAAGTTGGGACACTTTAGAAATTGTGAATAAAAACTGAATGCAATGATGTGGAGGTGCCAACTTCTAATATTTTATTCAGAATACAACATAAATCACAGGTCAATAGTTTAAACTGAGAAATTGTATGATATTAAGGAAAAATATACTCATTCAAAATTTCATGGTGTCAACAAATCCCAAAAAAGTTGGGACAAGGCCATTTTCACCACTGTGTGACACCCCCCCTTCTTCTTAGAACACTCAACAGACGTCTGGGCATTGAGGAGACCAGCTTCTCAAGTGTAGACATAGGAATGTTCTCCCATTCTTGTCTAATACAGGCCTCTAAGTGTTCAATCGTCTTGGGTCTTCTTTGTCTGACCTTCCTCTTAATGATGCGCCAAATGTTTTCTATAGGTGAAAGATCTGGACTGTTGGCTGGCCAGGTCAGTACCCGAATCCTTCTCCCACGCAGCCATGATGTTGTGATTGATGCAGAATGTGGTCTGGCATTATCTTGTTGAAAAATGCAGGGTCTTCCATGAAAGAGACGACGTTTGGATGGGAGCATATGTTGCTCTAGAACCTGAATATATTTTTCTGCATTGATGGTGCCTTTCCAGATGTGCAAGCTGCCCATGCCACACGCATTCATGCAACCCCATACCATCAGAGATGCAGGCTTCTGAACAGAGCGTTGATAGCAACTTGGGTTGTCACTGTCCTCTTTGGTCCTGATGACATGGCGCCCCAGATTTCCAAAAAGAACCTCAAAACGTGATTCGTCTGACCACAGAACAGTCTTCCATTTTGCCACACTCCATTTTAAATGACTCCTGGCCCAGTGAAAACGTCTTCGCTTGTGGATCTTTGTTAGAAATGGCTTCTTCTTTGCAGAATAGAGTTTCAGCTGGCAACGGCGGATGGCACGGTGGATTGTGTTCACTGACAATGGTTTCTGGAAGTACTCCTGAGCCCATGCTGTGATTTCCTTCACAGTAGCACTCCTGTTTTTGATGCAGTGTCGTTTAAGGGCCCGGAGATCACGGGCATTCAGTATGGTTCTCCGGCCTTGACCTTTACGCACAGAGATTTTTCCAGATTCTCTGAATCTTCTGATGATATTATTCACAGTTGATGATGACAACTGCAAACTCTTTGCAATTTTTCGCTGGGTAACACCTCTCTGATACTGTTCCACTATCTTTTTACGCAACATTGTGGGAGTTGGTGATCCTCTACCCATCTTGGCTTCTGAGAGACACTGCCAATCTGAGAAGCACTTTTTATACCCATCATATTGCCAATTGACCTGATTAGTGCTGATTGGTCTTCCAGGTGTTTGTTGTATGCTCAAATGACTTTTTCCAGCCTCTAATAGGTTCTTGTCCCAACTTTTTTGGGATTTGTTGACACCATGAAATTTTGAATGAGCATATTTTTCCTTAATATCATACAATTTCTCAGTTTAAACTATTGACCTGTGATTTATGTTGTATTCTGAATAAAATATTAGAAGTTGGCACCTCCACATCATTGCATTCAGTTTTTATTCACAATTTCTAAAGTGTCCCAACTTTTTTGGAATCCGGTTGTAAAAAAACATGTGCCCCAATGTAAAATGTGCCCCACTATTTGAGAAACACTGATTAACTTCTTACAATTGAAAAAAAAAACCTCAAATGATGGAGTTTGTTTTCAATGTCATTGATTTTAATTGTTAACAGAATTGATTGTTTTAAAAATACAAAGCTGCGTCTTTGAATCAAGGCGTGAAACTGTGGTTGTGTGAAATGTGTAGGAGCTCTGCTAAAACACTTGTTAAAACAAGACGGGCTGCAAGTCGGTCGGAGCGGATCGGCCATCTGGTAAAAAACTCCAGAAGAATATCGCACACAGTAGGGATTCAAACTGGCATCCTCTGCTAGACCAGTTTGTTTTGTTGTTTTCTGCTGCTGGTAGTTTAGGTTCTAGAATATACCGTGGATAGAATTGGTTTTTAAAGTGTGGTTTTTCTCTTCAAAATTTGATTTCTGACCCAGATTTTGGTCACTAAACCAGACCTATTAGAATATGCTTATGTTTGTTTTTATATTTCAGTCCCGTTTGAACAGTTTGGATGTTTTTAGTCTAGATTTACACATTGTGTCGGTGTCGGCCCCTCAGGAAGTTTGTTCTCCATGTTTAGTCCTGACTTTAGACACTACCAGGAGGCTGGTCTCAGAGGTTCTCAGAGTTATAGATAGTTTACGAGACAATAATATTTCATACTTAAACACAAGCAGAGCAGCTTTAAAGTCTATTCTCTGAGCCACAAGAAGGTAGCGCAGAGTCCTGAGCCACAAGAAGGTAGCGCAGAGTCCTGAGCCACAAGAAGGTAGCGCTGAGTCCTGAGCCACAAGAAGGTAGCGCAGAGTCCTGAGCCGCAAGAAGGTAGCGCAGAGTCCTGAGCCGCAAGAAGGTAGCGCAGAGTCCTGAGCCGCAAGAAGGTAGCGCAGAGTCCTGAGCCGCAAGAAGGTAGCGCAGAGTCCTGAGCCGCAAGAAGGTAGTGCAGAGTCCTGAGCCGCAAGAAGGTAGCGCGGAGTCCTGAGCCGCAAGAAGGTAGCGCGGAGTCCTGAGCCGCGGGAAGCTAGCGCGGAGTCCTGAGCCACAAGACGGTAGCGCAGAGTCCTGAGCTACGGAAAGCTAGCGCGGCGTCCTGAGCCGCAGGAAGCTAGCGCGGCGTCCTGAGCCGCAGGAAGCTAGCGCGCCGTCCTGAGCCGCAGGAAGCTAGCGCGCCGTCCTGAGCCGCAGGAAGCTAGCGCGGAGTCCTGAGCCGCATGAAACTAGCACAGAGTCCTGAGCCGCATGAAACTAGCACAGAGTCCTGAGCCGCAGGAAGCTAGCGCTCAGGCCACAGGTAGCCTGTGGCTTAGGCTTCCTGAGCCCCCTGATGCTGGAAGCCTGTGGCTCAGGCTTACAATGGGGGCCTTGTGGGACAATTTTATGTTCAATTTTTTCAAATAAACAAATCTAAGAGTTTATTTTGAAATCTCCTTCGCTTTCCTTTCCAGGAGCACCATCTCCAGCGGGCAATCTCGGCCCAGCAGGTCTACGGCGAGAAGCGGGACAGCATGGTCATCCCGGTCCCCGAGGCGGAGCGCAACATCACGCACTACGAGTCTCTCTATCCCGGAGAGTTCAAAATGCCAAAGCAGCTTATTCACATACAGCGTAAGTAGCTATCTGCTAGTGCTAACGCTCGGCATGTGCAGATGTTTGGTATCATTTGAATGTTTCAGATTCTTTTTCAACACAAAATCAAAACATGTTTTTTGGAGTTGGAATTGTATGATTTTGTTGCTACTTTTGCAGCTACAATAAATAGAGCTGGTGTAGCTCATCGGAGTCGTACAGCCACTTGTGCGGCTAGTTTTAACAACCTCAGGGTGTTTGTTTTATTGCTTTGTAAATAGCTAGCTATGTTGTTGTTTTTTAAGTGACCTCACTGTCTACTTCAGACACTTAAGAAACTTTCTAATTGTTGTTTTCAGTCGTGCTTTTGGATTTTGGAGGAATGTAGCCACTCTTTAAACCGCTATCGCATATACTCCATTTTCCAGTGGGTTCTTCTTTGTTTGAGATTAGCGTTAATTAAGTCTAAGAATTACAGCTAGAAATCAAAATGGATCATTTTGGACACTTGGAGTAGAATCAAAAGGTGACTCTTGGTTTCAACCGGTACTTGATTATGAATACCCAGCAGAGCTATTTTACAGAACAGGGTTTTTAAAATCAATAATAATAAACTTAAATCCACGTTGTCTTCACGAGAAAATTTATTAGCAGTGTCTTTATAACGTGGAAACATTCTCTCTGCTCGAAGGCTCTCAGGTTGCTATGGTAACGGTAAACATACCTTCAAAATAAAAGACATCACAAAATCAAAGTGAATAAAAATACTAACAAGTCTCCTTCCAGTAAGACTGATCAATCAGAGTTCTGAGATTGTTTTGCTGTAACCAGACAGTCCCATTTTTACCTGAAACCTGAAGAGTGTTTCTAAGGCCCAGTCTGCTTTTTAACTCCGTAACTCCCCTTAGCAAAGAAGATTCCCAAAGATCTTTGTTTGTTTTTTTTAACTGATTTTGCTTGTTTAGGGATTTAAATTTAAGGGGATGATGCGTCAAAGTTGAGTCATTGACGGATTTGAGGAAGAAAATCCAGTGACTTTTCCAAATAAAACATAATTTGGTTGAATAATAAACCAAATGGAAATAATTGGAAGTTATTTTGTCTTTTTATGCGGCCCGGTACCACATGACCCACAGACTGCTATTGGTACGCGGCCCGGTGGTTGGGGGCCATTGGTATAGCAGATCGAGACCCTTTTGGGTTGTAACCATAGGTTACCACCATCAACAGGACGTAGATGTAAAATCTCCTCGCTAACGTTTTGCGAGTACAGAGCTTTGTCTCCTGCTATCTAAGTGCACGTCTGATTTTTCTAGCTGCCGAGTTAAAATGACAGGGAAGAAATTTGTGCGAATGTTTTCTGGTCCGAGGTAGGACTGGAGGAGTTCTTAAGATGGAAAAAAAAAACCCAGCAGACCAATCCCAGCTGAATCATCCACTTCCAGGAACAAGTGTTTGTTTATTCCATTTCTTTCTAGGTCAGTGCATCCCATAATAATCACTGTTGCGTAACACAGAGGAACGGGATTGTTTACAGCGGGTTACAAAAAACTCCAAATCTCATTGTTGAGCGTTCTAAAATAAAACTAGGAAATGAAAATAAAAACTCAATGAATGTGTGAACAATTTTTCTGGTGATATTTATTTTAAAGACGTTTGATTTGAGCTAATTTTTATAATTTTAGAAATGAATATATTTGATCATTTGTTGGAAAAAAAAAATCACTAAAACGATCTATCCTGCCCCAAGTGGAGGAGTTTAAGTATCTCGGGGTCTTGTTCACGAGTGGGGGAAGGATGGAGCGGGAGATCGACAGGCGGATCGGTGCGGCATCAGCAATAACTAGAACGCTGCATCGGTCCGTCGTGGTAAAGAGAGAGCTGAGTCGAAAAGCAAAGCTCTCGATTTACAAGTCGATCTACGTTCCTACCCTCACCTATGGTCACCAGCTGTGGGTGGTGACCGAAAGAATGAAATCGTGGATACAAGCGGCTGAAATGAGCTTCCTCCGCAGGGTGGCAGGGCTCTCACTCAGAGATCGGGTGAGGAGCTCTGCCATCCGGGAGGAGGTCGGTGTTGAGCCGCTCCTCCTCCAGGTCGAGAGGAGCCAGATGGGGTGGTTTGGGCATCTGGTCAGGATGCCCCCCGAGCGGGCGAGGTGTTTTGGGCACGTCCCATCGGAAGGAGAACAAGGGGCAGACCCCGCACCCGCTGGAGAGACTATGTCTCACAGCTGGCCGGAGAACAACTTGGGATCCTTCCGGGTGAGCTGGAGGATGCGGCCGGGGTGAGAGAGGCCTGGGCTGCCCGTTTGAGGCTGATGCCCCCGCGACCCGACCCCGGAACAAGCGGAAGATAACGGAACAGAGCTAAAATTATGTTGATGCGAAAAAAAACCTGAGTAATTTCCCCAATTAACTGTTTTTTATCCAGAACCATGTAGGTCTAAAGGTAGCCCGCTTAGTGCAAAGGGAAGGGGCTGCTAGCGCTCTCTCATATAGTAAGACAGAAGAATTCTTTCACTGACATGTTGCAACAAACGGACTGTGATTATAAAAGAAAAATATACTATGTTCAACGGGGAAATTTATGTGCTGCTTTACACCGCAGCAGGCTGCCAGGACGATGCCAAATGGTGGGAGAAATGGGGGGTTAGGTGTCTTCTAGACGTGAGCTCAGTGGGATTTGAGGTCCAAGGGCAAACGTTGGACCTCAAATCCCACAGGAGGATTCCAAGAGTTTTTGGAATCTTCCTGTCTCGAGAGACAATGGAGGAGTCAGTTTGTGAAACGTCGGCTGAATAAGCCAATGCGGGAGCTGCAGCTCCTACCACACTTAGTGCAAATTTGATTGGTGTTATGAGTCATGGGGGGAGCAGTGGCAGTGACTTTTTTTTTTTTTTTTGCTGTTTCCGGGTCTTTGTGGCCTCTTGCTCTTTCTGTTCTCCTCGACCCTCTTGGTACAGATTTAGACAGTTTCACGCCACCTGTAGGGGTCAGAGATCATTGACTTGAGATCTGCTGCATTCATGTTGCACGTCTTCAGGTCCCTCTTGAAGGCATCTTTGTACCCGCAGTGAAAAAGTTTCAAAGTGTGTGTTGTTTACGCTCCCTTCATCTTCTAGGACGAAATGTAGTTGGAAAAAATTGTGTTTTATTTTTCAAATACTTTCTTCTGTGACTTAATGAAGTCTTCTCATTGGTTCATCAGCTTTCAGTTTGGATGCAGAGCTGCCCGACTACGATCTGGACTCCGAAGACGAGACGTTTGTGAATAAGCTGAAGAAGAAAATGGAAATCTCGGCCCTGCAGTTCGAGGAGATGATGGATAGGTTGGAGAAAGGAAGCGGACAGCAGGTACTGACTACAAACCATTACAAAAATAACGCTTTATTATTCAAGTCAATACTGAAATTTTTTGCAAAAATGGTAAAAAAACAAACAAAAAAACACGAATCTATGACATAAATATTAAAATGTTAATTTTTTTTCTTTATGATTAATTAAAAAAAAAGAAACATAATATTCTATATATTGATTAATTGATATAAAAAACATTGCGTTTTGCACATTAATATTTGTATTAAACTCTAAAATCTAATATTTCTAACGAGCTAATAAATGAATTAACTAAAAAAAAAACAAAAGCATTTGATTTTTTTTCTCATAATCAAAGCAGAATCTGAAATTTTTATAATGAAACTAGAACATTTCAGAAAACTGAAAAAAAAAATCGTCCGACAGTATCAACAAAAAGCTTTGTATAAGTTTTAAATTCATTAGAGGAGAACATGCAAACTCTACACAGAAAGACCAAGCTTCGTCCCCATCCAGTTCTCGAACCCCAACCTTCTTGATGTGAGGCCACTGTGCTAACCATTTCCCCACTTCCGATTACGACCACCTGGTACTACCTCCCGACCTCACTTGTCTGGCTGTAAATGGTCTGACTAATCAGTTGGCTTCACAAATTCCTAATGGGACATTGATACATCGTCCAGAGGAAGCAACCGACACAGAGTTCCAAATGATTATGCATGAGAGGATCCTCCACACTTCCTGTTTTGCTGCTTTGTAATGTCACTTTAGCAGCTGCTCTCTTAAATCTGGCATATTTGTCTGGTAGAATTTTCCACGCCACAGTCGGCGCCTCTGAATCAGACACGAATCTCTTTAAACTTTTAACGTTCTTTCCCCAGCTGGTGAGTTTCCAGGAGGCCAAGCTGCTCCTAAAAGAAGACGACGAGCTAATCAAGGAAGTGTTTGACTACTGGAGCCGCAAGAGGAAAACGTGCAAGTCCGGCTGCCTCATTCCGACGGTCAAGCAGGAGAAGAGAGACGGATCCAGCACCAGCGACCCTTACGTGGCCTTCCGTAGGCGGACGGAGAAGATGCAGACCAGGAAGGTAAAAATCGTCCGCTTCTTGCCAAACCGAAAATGCCCGCAGCTTTTTTTTTTTTCTTGTTATCTCATTTGAATCGTCTCCGTTCATCCGGCAGAACCGAAAGAACGACGAGGCATCGTATGAGAAGATGCTGAAGCTACGCAGAGACCTGAGCCGAGCCGTCACTATTTTGGAGATGGTCAAAAAGAGGGAGAAGAGCAAGAGGGAACTGCTGCACTTGACGCTGGAGGTGGTCGAGAAGAGGTCAGTAAACAAGGATGTCATTTGCCAGCTAGCAGCTAACAAGCTAACGCCCTCGTTAGCTGAGTGAAGAGCGCTTGTTTTATTCAAAGGCATGTACCGAACAAACACGATCGGAAAATCTCGCAAATGGTCTAATTTTGTCACTAACTTAGTGAGGAAATGAAACATACCCAAGACGAAGTTATAAACACAGCGTGGCGTTGTTATGGAGATAGGAACGCGAGTACTACGATGTATCATTGGATTTCTCGCAGAAAAAAAATAATTTTTTCGGGTGTATTTCTAAAAAATTGGATTACTTTTGAGAAAATACAATTTCATATAGTTATTCTGGGGATTATTACGGACAAAATGAGTTATTCATGGACTGAACCTGTTTGAGCCCATTAGAACTGGATCACTGGTAAGTAACGCGCACTACACAGTTTGATTTTTTTCGCGGAAAACTAGTTATTTCTTCTTGAAACTTGTAAAAACATATGGTTTAATGTTATCAGAATATACTTTAATGATCCCACACATGGGAAATTTGTGCGTCACAGCAACAACTTCCTATCTGCTAAGCGAGTCGTTTGTAGAGCCCAATCACGTACGGAAAGAAAGACCTCCGGTAACGAGGTGTTCTCGAGCGGAGCTGTCTGAGCCTCTTGGAGAAGGAGCTCCGTTGTTCGTCCAGGAGTGGGTAGAGAGGATGGTCATGGTTTTCCATGATGGACAAAAGTTTGTTCAGTGACCTGCTCTCTACCACTGCCTCAAGTGAGTCCTGTTTGCTGCCAATGACAGAGCCAGCCTGTCTGATTAGTTTATTCAGTCTGTTGGTGTCACTGGCTGCGATGGTGCTCCCCCAGCAGATGACAGAGAAGAACAAAAAGATCGTTATGATCGTTTTCTTGAAAGTCTAAGCTTTAAAATGAGGTATAACTTACTGGAGTTGAACAAAGAATAAGTGTCGTTATGAGTGCAGACATTTTCGAAACACAAAATGGCCCGTCGACGGGACGGTGGGTGTAATGAGGTTAAAAAAAACTATTTTCAGCAAGATTCAGAGTTTCTCAAAGTTTTAGTCGCCACAAACCTTCTCAAAGTGGTTTTATTTGTCGTGATGTTTCAATTTTACGTTGTTATCCCACCCAGGCGTGTAGACCAGACTCCTCATTCCGTTATAGTTTGCATGGAATCTGGGACTCAGGTGTTCAATTCATCTCTTTTTGTTCAAAAACTAGCTTATTAATAAATCCTGACTAGTTGGGTTGTTGGTAAATCACACTTCTGTGGTCAGAATATCGAATAAACACATTAATTTTTAGTAATTATCAGGTAAAAGTTTCCTTTTCATCCGTTAAAACTTTCTGGGATTAAGTTCCTTTGCTTTTTTTCTCATCAGGAACTCGATGCCAGATTTCGGCACAGAGGTGATGGCTGAAGCTCTGGCTCAGCGCGCTCTAGCGAAGCCCGTCTACACCATCCCTATCATCCCACTGCCCAACAGCAACCAGTACAGACACCAGGACCACTTGGAGATGAAGGACTACAAGAAGGTATGGCCCCCGTCCCAGATGGAAGTACAGGGTTTTAGTCTGTTTACCTCAGTACTCGCCGTTGGCTGCCACCCATCTCCTCCTTCACCTGACCCGTGTGGCCCCTCCTGCAGGTGGTGAGTCCGCTGGAAGGGTGGCCCATGTCCTCTGTTCGGGCTGAGCCCGGCCGGGCCCCATGGGTTAAAGCCCGGCCACCAGGCGCTCGCACGCGTGCCCCACCCTCGGGCCTGGCTTTCAGGGAGGGCCCCGGTGACCCGCGTCCGGGCAAGGGCAACGTGGATGGGAATTAGCGCCTCCAAATCCGAGACCTTGGTCCTCACCTGGAAAAGGGTGGAATGCCCCCTGCGGGTCAGGGACAGGGTCCTGCCCCAAGTGGAGGAGTTTAAGTATCTCGGGGTCTTGTTCACGAGTGGGGGAAGGATGGAGCGGGAGATCGACAGGGGATCGGTGCGGCATCAGCAATAACTAGGACGCTGCATCGGTCCGTCGTGGTAAAGAGAGAGCTGAGCCGAAAAGCAAAGCTCTCGATTTACAAGTCGATCTACGTTCCAACCCTCATCTATGGTCACCAGCTGTGAGTGGTGACCGAAAGAATGAGATCGCGGATACAAGCGGCCGAAATGAGCTTCCTCCGCAGGGTGGCTGGGCTCTCACTCAGAGACCGGGTGAGGAGCTCTGCCATCCGGGAGGAGCTCGGTGTCGAGCCGCTCCTCCTCCAGGTCGAGAGGAGCCAGATGGGGTGGTTTGGGCATCTGGTCAGGATGTCCCCCGAGCGCCTCGCGGGCGAGGTATTTTGGGCACGTCCCACCGGGAGGAGACCAAGGGGCAGACCCCGGACCCGCTGGAGAGACTATGTCTCACAGCTGGCCGGGGAACGACTTGGGATCCTTCCAGGTGAGCCAGAGGATGCAGCCGGGGAGAGAGAGGCCTGGGCTGCCCGTTTGAGGCTGTTGCCCCCGCGTCCGACCCCGGAACAAGCGGAAGATGACTGAACGGAACCTCAGTACTCACTGTGTACTTCAATCGTTGTATGTGAAAGAACTAATTTTTTTGAGCATTGCGGGTTGGTATATGAGGATGGAAATGCAGTGGTGAAGTGTGCTATACGTGTGATAGAAGTGTTCAGACAGGTGTCGCTGTGGTGGAGGTTTGTCCATGAGAGAGACCAAAATGGAAAAGTGCAGTTAGAGAAAGAAGATTGAAGATTTGAAGGACTTTGAGACAACCGTCCAGGGCAATGAGGGAGTGTGGAAAACAGGTGAAGAAGATTACGAAGAAGGGGACGGGTGGGGCAAGTGGAGAAGTTTTCTTGTCTGAGGTGTGTTCTCACACAAATGAGAAGTAAAAAAATAGAATTTAATGAAGTAAAAAAGATAAAATTCTGCAGCATTGGAAGTTCCTGCAAACCAAAGTTTGATCGGAAGAAGTTCAACAATTTGACCAAAACACCCATTACATTATTGAGCGGCTTGGAGTCTGGTGGACGTTCCTTTTTAATTCAACCAGTGTGGGAGGTCAACGTAGGTCACACGTTGCATTCCGTTGTCTACTGCTTATCTGGGACCGGATCGCAGGGGCAACAGCCTCAGATGGGATGCTCAGGTTTCTCTCATCGTGGCTGCACCCTCCAGCTCACTCCCTGTCCAGCTGTGAGACATAGTCTCTCGAGGCGGCGTTCGGGAAGCGTCCTAACCATATGCCCGAACCACCCCATCTGGCCCGTCTCGAGCCAAAGGAGTAAAAGCTCGACGCAAGCTCCCTCTGGATGGCAGTGCTCCTCACTCTTATCTCTGAATGAGAGCCGAGCCATCCTGCAGAGGAAGCTCATTTTAGCCGCTTGTATCCGTGATCTCGTTCTTTCGGTCACCACCCACATCTAGTGATCATAGCTCATAGTCGGAACGTAGATCGACTGTTAAATTTAGATAACGGTTGAGATTTTGAAGTATGGAAGTCTGGGTTCAGCAAAGGAGCCAGATTTTTTCAGATGTCTTCTCCCAAAAATCCTGCAAATTTCCTACTCCTTGTTTCAATGACTCACGCACACAGAGAAATTTTCTTTCCGAGGGCATGAGACGTCTGAGACAAAGATTATTTCTACCGATGTTTCAAATCCAGACATGTGAAAAATAACATCTGTAATTTGCTACCTGCTTAATCACTGTTTTTGGGTTTTTTTTTTTTTTTTTTTTGTTAAAAAGCAGGTTAAAAGAAAGTATTTCAAACTATTTTTTTTTGTTATTAATTTTACTGATTTTTTTTTAGCATCAAACAGAATGTTTATTTCTCTGTTTTTTACTTTTCTATATCAAAAAAGTTTTTAGGTGCTTTTTTTATCTTATATTTTAAATTCGGTACGCGTTCACATCCGATTTTTTTTTTTTTCTTTCCTTCCACCAACCAGGTGTACGTCTCTCTTTGTTGACATTTATTTTTAGGTTAGTCTCCCCTCCCCGCCTCCCCTGTTCCTCCTCTTCACACAGTCTGCCTCTCTCTGTTTGCTTTGTCCCCAAAGTCTCAGCTGAAAGAATCCGACTAAATCCTGGCAGAGTTAGAGTCTGCTCAGGCGATGGGGGAGTGTTAGGGTGAAAGGTGGAGCTGGTTGTAAAGCAGGGAAAAAAAGGGAGGGAGAACCGCCATCTGGCCCGGCACTAGCATCTGGCACGTGCCTCCATCTGCATATCAATGCCTCCGCTGACTCTCAGCTGAGACGATCACCCTCGCGGCACAACTAGCGAACTCGTTTGAGCGTGTCTGGAAATGTAATGAAAAATAAACATGTTTTTTTTTCGTCTCTTTTTCTTCGTAGCCGGAGAAGATCGAAGTCATTCGAACCAAACGAAAATATGAAAAGAAACCCAAACTCGCTCCTTTATCGTCTTATCAACATTCAGGACCCTCTGGTTTCAACCCCAAGGACCTAAACCAGTATGACTTTCCCAGTTCGGACGAAGAACCATTCTCACAGGTAAATAAAGCAAAGTCAAAGGAAAATGAGTCCAAATTTGACGTGTTTTAAGTGTTTTTTTTTAATTACTTTTAACGTGGATATTTTTCGCGTTTAGGTCCTTTCAGGTTCATCGGAGACAGAGGAGGAGAACGACCCGGACGGCTGCTACGCGTTCAGGAGGAAAGCCGGCTGTCAGTATTACGCTGTAAGTCAATCCTTGATTTATTTTGATTTTATGACGCCGGGGGAGGGGCAATATTTCTGTTTTGAAGTGTCATGTTTTGTACAATGGTTACCACGGCAACGGGTGTTAATTTACCGTTCCGTCATCTTCTGCTTGTTCCGGGGTCAGGTCTCGGGGGCAACAGCCTCAAACAGGAAGCCCAGGCCTCTCTCACCCCAGCTCACCCGGAAGGATCCCAAGTCGCTCCCCGGCCAGCTGTGAGACATAGTCTCTCCAGCGGGTCCGGGGTCTGCCCCTTGGTCTCCTCCCGGTGGGACCTGCCCAAAACACCTCGCCTGCAAGGCGCTCGGGAGGCATCCTGACCAGATGCCCGAACCACCCCATCTTGCTCCTCTCGACCTGGAGGAGGAGTGGCTCGACACCGAGCTCCTCCCAGATGGCAGAGCTCCTCCCCTTTTCTCTGAGTGAGAGCCCAGCCACCCTGCGGAGGAAGCTCATTTCAGCCGCTTGTACCCACGATCTCTGTGGGTGGTGACCGAAAGAAAGAATGAACTTCCTCCGCAGGATGGCTGGGCTCTCACTCAGAGAAAAGGGGAGGAGCTCTGCCATCCGGGAGGAGCTTGGAGTAGAGCTGTTGCTCCTCCTCCAAGTTGAGAGTAGCCAGATGGGGTGGTTTGGGCATCTAGTTAGGATGCTTCCGAAGCGCCCCCTAAGGTGTTTTTGGTACATCCCACCGGAAGGAGAGACCCCAGATAGGGAATACCATGGGATCCTTCCGAGTGAGCTGGGGTGAGAGAATCCTGGGCCCTCCTCCAAGTTGAGAGAAGCCAAATGGGGTGGTTTGGGCTTCTAGTTAGGATGCTTCTGAAGCGCCCCCTAAGGTGTTTTAGGCACGTCCCACCGGAAGGAGAGACCCCAGATAGGAAACCCATGGTGTCCCCTATCCAGCTGGAGAGACTATGTCCAGAGACTGTCTCTCCAGCTGGATGGGGAACACCATGGGATCCTTCCGAGTGAGCTGAGGTGAGAGAATTCCGGGCTTCCCATCTGAGGTTGTTACCCCCGCAACCCGACCCGAGATAAGCGGAAGACAATAAATTGGAACACCAAATTCCAGCTTCACGTAGAGTTTTAAGTTCAGAGTTTGTGACTTTTTTTAACCTTTTTTTTTTTTTTTTTTTTTTTGTCTTTTCAGCCTCGTCCAGACAAAAGTGGCAGTTGGCCGTGGGACAGCCCGTCAGAGGGCGGACTCGGCGATCCGCGCTTCCGCTACTGCCTGACATCGCTCAACACGCCGCGACGGTGCATAGGATTGGCTCGCCGCCGTGTGGGCCGAGGGGGCAGGTCCGTTCAGTCTGGTTCATACCTGCCCGTCTGTGGCTATGAATAGATGTTGTTTTTCAGGGTTTACTTTTAGATCAAAAATAGTCTGAAGAAATCTGACTTTTCCGTTTGATAAAATCTGGAATTTGCAGCAGAATGTTTGATTTGAGCCGGAGTGTTGGCCAGAGCTGCTGGGATTGTTTACCAGTTCTTTTTTGGCAGGCTCCCCAGTACCATTTGGCAGGAATGTTGTCATAAATATCAGACTGGTGAAAGAATGAACATGACAAGCCTGACTGCTAAATACCCAGCAAGCAGTTTCTGGGTCCTAATAATCTGACGGATCCACTCAGGACACAAAAACATGTTTTTTTTTTTAGGGCTGCAACTAACGATTATTTTGGTAATCGATTAATCTGCCGATTATTTGGCTCGATTACTCGATTAATCGGATAAAAAGGACAATTTAATAAATATTAGTTTTTTGGCATATTATAGAATGTAATTGTGTGGCTAATAAAACATCAAATGTAAACTGTTGGATCACATTTGAAAACAAGAAACCTTTAGCACGTCTGGATTCGCAAATTTAACCTTGTTCAGATGTATCGTACAAAAAAAAAATGGCCCCAGATTAACATGAGAAAAAAAATATACAAAAACATTCAAGTTGTGTAGTTTTAGTGCAAAAGAAACAACAAAAAAAACACCATCTCTACTGTAAAAATAGTAACTTTAATAAATAAAATGAACATCTTTACCACTTATAATATTACAAACACAGATCTACTAATCGGTAAAGGGGTGCCCAACTAACAGCACTCTTTTTTTTTTTGCGGGAAAAAATGTGCTTTGCGGTGTAGAGGAGGGGGCTTGTATCCTGGATTGAATTTAGCGATCTGTTTTTTTAAACACCTCGTCTTCCTACTGACAGCGGCCTCATATCAGACATGATCATTTCCAAGAGTCCCTGAGAGAAGTGCTCTGATGCAGAGTGCAACCGTTTTCCACAGAAAATAGTCCATGTTGGGTTGTTTTTGTTTTTTTGCAGATAATAAGTGTATTTTGCGATCTGTAAAATTGTTTTTATTAGAAATAACATTGTGTATCGCTCCGGTTTGCCGTCTCCCGCTTCGAGTCCGACATGTTTTTTTTTTTTTTTCAGATGTTCGTGCAGCGTCGTTATGCTTCCGTGCCAAAACGTGTCCGTTTCGCAAACTTTGCATATTAACATGAGTTTTTTTCAAATTTAGCGAAAATGATCCAAACTTTGGATGATTTTGTATGTGTTTTTCTTTCCGCCATCTTGTTGAATCTGCCTGATCACGTGAGGTGGGGTGAAATGAAGGTCAATGATTGGCTGCTATCTTCTTCTCCTGTTTTGTCAATTTGCTCTCTACTGCCCCACTTGGAGACCAGTTTAAGTGCAGTTGACAGCAAAAACCTTTTAGACGATTAATCGATGACCAAATTAGTCGACAACTATTTTGATAATCGATTAAATCAATTAACTGTTTCAGTCCTAGTTTTTCTATCACCTATTCTTGTTTTTTTTTTAACTTACAAACTGTTTTATTTCAGGATCTTGTTGGACAGAGCGCACACAGACGAGGAAATCTACCAGAACCTAGACTCGGACTCAGAGCCCGAACCACTCACCTCGCCACTTCCAAGCTCTCCACTTCGCGACTCAAACATCAGTACCTCAGAAACCAATACCTCAGACCCTTCCCATCGTCCTCCATCGCCCGTCTCATCATCAACACCGATGGATCTCAGCCAAATTCTTTTGAACATTAAATCTTGTCGCTGGAGACACTTCCGACCACGGACGCTATCCAGTCAATCTTTGAGTAAAGAGGATTCCGGTCAGAAAGGATTTAAGGATTTTAGTCGGACTGCGTCGGGACTGACGCGAACTCTTTCCGGAGGAGCTGCTTCTCAAAACCGAAGTGGGCCTAACACCGCTCCCATCAACGGTAAGTGATTTTTTTTCTTCTTTTGAGCTGTTTTTGTCTCTACTTTGTCCGGAACTTCACCCTCATAAAGCTTGTTGATCTCACATCCTTGACTAGATGTCGTTCTGAAGGAAATTCTTTTTTGGTTTTTGTGCGTTTGTTTTAAAGAGCAAAGTAAAAAAAAATGCTTTCTGTTGTTGGTTTAATTGGTTCTTTCAGTGTTTGGAAGTTTGATTAAATGCGTTTAATTATGTGGAAAACATTTGTGATGAAGAGAGAAGGAATGAATCTGGAGATTGTTGCTCATTTGGAACTTCCAAATGAAGGGGCCTTGATGAAGACCACAGAGGAGTAGATGTAGCTCAGAAGAATATGAAGATAGATGCTTCGAGGAAACTTGGCAGGCTCTGTGATTTTCACTCATTTTTATCAACTGAATGAGATTCAACTGAAAGTAATTTATTATCAATAGGAAACACTTGGGCATGGGCCCGATGGGAATCAAACCGGCTTTTCCCAGTCCACGGACGGACAAAATAGTATCTATGAGCCTACCTTTGGCCATAGTTAGACGTGTCACCAAAACATTCAGCACTAATTTATTAAAAATGAATTAAATTATTACATTTTTTGGAGTATAAGTCGCAGGTTTTTCGGAGTTTGGTCGAGGGTGCGACTTTTACTTCAGTACAACTTTTGTGTGGTCTTTATTTTGATTTATTTATCTAGTTTGTTTGGCTGGTGCGACTTATACTCAGGTGCGACTTATACTCTGAAATGTAGTATAAAAAAGGAAGCTTTCAACCCAAACTAAAATTTGTCGTGTTTTTTTTCCAATAGCAGGGGAAAACATTGTCAGACCGTAAGCAGGTTTATAGACACTAATTGGGAAGATTTTTATCACAAAATCTTATTTTAACCAACTCAACAAGTAAATTTAACGACCACCCTGGAGATAGTTTTGTAAACAACGGGTGGCAAAAAAATCAGTTTTAGGGTAGATTTAACCTGTCACCCTGTTTTGATCATCTATTATTAAAAAAAATCTGTAAGAAACATCAATGTTGTGAAAACAAGAGCCTGAATGTTTTAAGGAAGTTATATCTTGTATATCTTGTTTACGAACTTCAGGTGGTCAAATTCAGATTGTTTTCTTTTTTTCTCATAAATTTTGACCCTAATTTTTTTTTTCTTGTGCCGGTCTATGTGAGTAAACAGGAAGCAGAAGACATATTTGTTTATAAATGTCTGAATACACGAGTTTTTTAGTGAAAGACCGACATAAAAAAAGTTGACCATGTATGTTCAAACTGATTCTAGAGAACTTGCTTGGCTTTTCTTAATGGAACGACCCTTAACGATTATTTATGATGGTGAATTAGAGTGGTATAGTTAGGTAGACCCTAGTCTGAGTCGCTGAGGATATTTAACCGGAACATCTTTCAAAGGCGTCCATTTTTTTTTGAAGATGAATGGATACATTGCAGCCAATCAGATTGGTGTATTCAGACTGCTGTCTTGACATACTTCAGATTTAAAGGAACCAACGGGGATTACAAATGTATAAAAAATATAAAATACTGTGATGCTGTTGATGTAGAATTTTGAACTTACCGCCTAGCTCTAGCTAACGCTCTGGTTCATAATTAGTTCTTAACTGTATGGCATAACACGCTGCCTTTGTTGTCAATAATCCACAGGTGTTTAGCATCAAGTGTGTTGCACATTTTGATACGTCGTCAATTGGACAGTTGGGGTTTTTTTTTATCACAGGAGGATGTTTTTGACGATATATCGTAAGCTATAATACAGTCTACCTCTATGAGTCACCATAAACTAGCTATGGGGGGTGTGTAAGTTTGTAATCTAGTGATGGGTAACTTGTACAAGGGGGTACCTTGTTTTTTACGCTTAACTAGTCTGGATAGACTCCCAAATCTCGTGTTGACCGCCAATGAAGAAAGCGTCTTCTCTTAACAATTTATCCAGTAACCCGATTTACTCTAGATGAAGCCGTTACGTCACACACAAGTATCCATCCTGGTCCGTTTCTGTTCATGTATGGAGGGTAGACCGAGCTATACCGCCTCCGTTTGCAAAAATGGAGTGTTTAAACCCTGGACAAACATGCTTTTAAAGAGGATGGAATTGAAGAAAAGTTTGATTTTAGAGTCTGTTTCGAGGAATTCACGGACTGTTGGGTACGTTACATGCGTCATTGGATTTGAAAGAGTACCCATCACGGAACAAACGAGCACAAATGATATGAGGTCCAATGGTTCTCATGGAGGGGAACAAATCTTGTGAAACATAAGACTCGATGTCACGCGGGTCAGTGACCTTTCCATATTTGTTGGTAAAGACTCGATACCGTGGTTTACAATAGAGCTGTAATCAGGCCTGAAAAGTTCGGCCACGAAAGGGCCAAGGCCCAAAAAAATTTGGCCTAGCCTGAGCCTGACAAAACCCTTTTTGAGCCCAACGTTAGTCAAATTTGCGCATGGCACACAACTTTTGCCAAAA
The DNA here is from genome assembly GCA_902685375.1 of Neostethus bicornis. Taxonomy (NCBI): domain Eukaryota; kingdom Metazoa; phylum Chordata; class Actinopteri; order Atheriniformes; family Phallostethidae; genus Neostethus; species Neostethus bicornis. Next base: position 9,634,129 of record LR738553.1, on the reverse strand, counting down.
ATGAGTAATTTATACATAATTTAACAAAGTTGACTTATACAATTTTTCTAAATGTATTTTTCCCATGCTAATTGTAGCGCATCACATGACCACTTACGATCGAGGCCAACCCAGCCCCAGTAAAACTGTCAGGAATTAAAATTGTACACCCGACAGTTGGGTCGGGTACGGGTTAAGAATTACAGCTCTAGTCTACAACATTGGCGTGTCGGAGTTCTTAAAGTCCACTAACGCCGCCGTCTACTTTTAACGTAGTCACTACATTAAAGCAGCGTAGTCTGTGATTGGACGTTTGGTCCATTTTGAAATGTTAGTCAAGATTTTTCTACTCCAGTGTTTCAGGCAATCTGACCTCGGGTTTTCCCAAAATGCATTGCTTTGGACGCAAAAAAAAAAGCATGACGATATGCAAACACCATTGAGTTTGCATTGAGACCAAGGCCCCGTCCACACGTAGCTGGGTATTTTTGAAAACGCATTTATTTTTATCTGTTTTGGCCTGCCGTCCACACAAAAAAGGTGTTTTTGAAAACTCCGGCCAAAGTGGAGGTTTTGGAAAACTCCATTTTTGCGTTTGCGCGTGGACGTGCGAAAACTGAGATTTGCGTTTTTATGCGTAATTTGCGACAAGTAATGCACATACATCATTCGTGTGCATCCTTGTTTAACAAGGATGAGAGAGGTGCTCTGATTGGATAGCTCAGAACTTACGTTTACATCAATACTGCCATCTACTGGTCTGGCATGCTCATAATCGCACTCAGAAGCGTATTTATACGACTCCGTGTGGACGCGTGCGTTTTTCTAAAATGGAGGACAGCAGATATGCGTTTTCAAAAATACCCGTCTACGTATGGACATGGCCGTAATGCCAGACACTGGTCCAATTTAAATCCATTCATTTAGGGTGTGCGATAAATCAATAAAATCCTTTGTTTTTAATGTAAGTAAATTTTCAGATAATGCTAGCGGAACTAGCTAGCACCGTGACGCTCCTGAACGAATACACAAACATTGTAGATTCACATGCATGGGATTAAAAATGTATTTCCAATTCAATTCAATGAGAGATTTAAAGAAAGTCGGTGTGTTTACCAAAAAAAGTTTGGTTCAATTTCCTTGTTTTATTGTATTTGTTTGCGTTACTCCGATTTTCTTAAATTCTTTTTATGCTAACGGTTGCTAATTAATCTAACTGTTATGCAAATTATGTCATTTTGATGTTAAATACGCATTAGTTTTGTTGAGGTACAGCTGTGTTTGTTTTGGGGAGGATCGGTCTTACCTCAAAGACTATTTTCCCACCATCACTATGTGTCCTGCTAACGATCCGGTATAGGCTTCGTTAGCCTATATGGTACTTCATGAACGCTCCGGTACGTTACGCTCCATGAACCTAGTGATAAATTGTTTGGAAATTAAATGATCGTAAGTCATTTTAGGATGAATTGTGGTTTGCTTGGTGTCCCTGAATGACTCGACATCCTGGCTCAGGATTGGATGATAAATGAGCTAGCTGTGTGTGTGAGGCACCGAGGGGGGAAGAGATTGTGTTTGTGCTTTTGAGTCCCCTCGATTCAGACTCCGACTCTCCACTGATGGCGTATTATACCCTACGTTTATAGTTTAATTTATTTGTGTTACAACTAGTGGTGTCAGTTGATTAAAAAAATTAATTACAGAATTTTGTAATAATCGCATTTTAACGTTATATTTGCTAAAGGTCTCGTGATAAAGAATTTGAAATCTAGGATATTTAAAAAATGCACTGTATGACTAATCAATTGAATACAGTAGGAAGAGAAGATTTTAAATCCAATTTATTATTGGTGAACTGTGCCTCATGAGGCCAGGTGCATCATTAAAAAAGTAAAACAAGGGTTAGGGTTCGTTAGGGTTCGTTCTTATCTTCAACGATAGAAATTGGCCTGCAATCAGCAGCAACCCACTTTGCAATGGTATTTGTTCATTTCTCTGTTGTGGATTTGCTCATTCGCTTGCTAAATTCAGCTAGCTTGGTTTGGCAGAGCGAGCTCCTGGTAGCCACACTCACAACAGAGGAACTTGCCTGAACATGTTTTATGTTTAGATAGTATGTCAGGCTGGAGTTGCTCCGGTGTTTGGAGAACTCCTTTTTGAAAAAACTACAAATTACTATGTTTTTATTTATTGTCCCATTACTATTATTTTTTTTATAAAAGCTTGCCTTTCAGTGGCCCGACTTAGGGGCGTATCCAGGATTTTCTAAAAGGATGGGGGGGACGAGGGCATAAGGAACCCCCCTTACAACATAGGGCGTTCTATACATGAACTGGCTAAGTGCTTGCTAGCATAGGTAGCATAGCTCGACAAGTGAATTCATTTATCAATAGATACTCTTTCTGTAATAAGATGTTAAACGTACAGTGGGTACGGAAAGTATTCAGACCCCTTCAAACTTTTCACTCTTTGTTCTAATTGCAGCCGTTTGCAAAAATCACAAAAGTTCATTTTATTTCTCAGTAATGTACACTCAGCACCCCATCTTGATACAGAAATGTAGAAAGTATTCAGACCCTTTGCTCAATATTGAGTAGAAGAACCCTTTTGGGCAAGTACAGCCATGAGACTTCGTGGGAACGATGTAACAAGTTTTTCACTTGGATTTGGGGATCCTCTGCCACTCTTCCTTGCAGATCCTCTCCAGTTCTGTCAGGCTTGATGGTGAACACTGGTGGGCAGCCATTTTTAGGTCAGTCCAGAGATGCTCAATCAGGGCTTGGCTGAGCCACTCAAGAATAGTCCCAGACCTGTTCCAAACCCACTGCTTCATTATTTAAAGGTCCCCTATTATGCAAAACTGACTTTTATGAGGTTTTAACCTTTTATTTTACTTAGTACTACCCCAAACAATCCCCCAAAGTGTGTTTTATTGTGATTCATGCTATTTTGAGATATTTAAATTCAAAGTAAGGGGCGTGTTCTCCAAACCTCTAACGACTGGTGGAACATAGTGACGTACATCTGTTTTTTGTTCAGCCCCCTGCAGCTACAATGAAAGCTAAAATTAGCATGTGCTACTCTGTAATCTCACAATGAATATGGGTTAGCATGTTTACCAGTCTGCTACGTCTTGATGAAGTCTTCGTGGTACTTGTGCAGCATGGACTTCAAAATCTTCATCAGACTCTGGATCATAAACGTAAGGCAAAGTAACGGGGACAGCCATAGTCAAAGTTTATTTCTTCCTCCGAACCGTTTTGTTTACTCAATACGTCTCACACCTCGCCCCTCCCGCTCCACGCTGTGCTGGGTGGGTGGGGAAATCACAATGAATGACAACCAATCGCAACCAACGGGGCGGGTCCCGGGAAAAAAAAAAAGAAAAAAAGACTGAAACAAGCTGTTTTGAGTTCCGGGTATGAAACTGCGCTCCCAAACAGGGTAATATTTATAACCTTTTGTGTTGAGATTGTGGCAGAATGTAAAATTATGCATATCAGATACATAGCACAGGATAAAATAAGGGAAAAAAGGTATAATATAGGACCTTTAAGCTCTGTGCTTAGGGTAGGGGTGGGCAAACTTTTTGGTTCGTGGGGTCACATTGGTGGGGTCACATTTGTCAAACATTTGACAAAGGGGCCGGACTAGGAACAGATAGATGACATGTTTTAGGAACCGCCAGATTAGACAGATAGAATGGCGCGCTAGATTTTAAACAAGCGCTAAATGTTACATCAAGAGCGTTAAATTTGAAATTTAGCAGCGCTAGGTCTGAAATCTAGTGCAATAGCTTTTAAAATGTGCATTTAGCAGCACTAGGATTGAAATCTAAGCACTTGATGTAACATTTAGCTTGGTTTTGATATCTAACACGCTTTTTTACATGCTTGTATTGAGCCCTGATGGCTTTCCATATAATAGAGTGCGCCATTTAGTGAGGAAACATCAGAATCACAGGTGAAATAAATCACTAACAAGGTTTATTTATTTAATTTTTTCAAATTTGGCGGGCTGGATTAAAACGTTTAACGGGCCGCATGTAGCCCACGGGCCATAGTGTGGCCATGCCTGGCTTAGGGTCATTGTCTTGTTGGAAGATGAACCTTCAGCCCAGTCTGAGGTCCCCAAGCCCCTCTGTAAGAGGTTTTCATCCAGAATATCTCTGTACCTGGCCGCATTCATCCTTCCTTCAATTTCAATGAGTCGTCCTGTCCCTGCAGCTGAAAAACACTCCATACCATAATGCTGCCACCACCATGTTTCAATGTTCGGATTGTGATGAGCAGTGCCGGGTTTTCTCCACACATATCGCTCAGAATTAATGCCAAAAAGTTCAACCTTGGTCTCATCAGACCAGAGAATCTTATTTCTCACGGTGTGGGAGTCCCTCAAGTGGTTTTTGGTACTCTATGCGGGCTTTGGGCCACTGCCATAAAGCCCCGACTGGTGGAGGGGCTGCAGTGATAGTTGACTTTGAGGAAGTTTCTCCCATCTTCCTTCTGCATCTCTGGGTTCTTTTTTACCTCTCTCACAGTGGCTCTTCTTCCACGATTGTTCAGCTTGGCTGGACGCCAGGTCTATTAAGAGTTCTGGTCTCCCCAAACTTCTTCCATTTAAGGATTAAAGAGGCCACTGTGCTCTTCGGAACTTTGAGTGCTGCAGAAATTCGTTTGTAACATTTGCAAGATCTGTCCCTTGCCACAATTCTGTCTCTGAGTTCCTTTGACCTCATGATTCTTAATTGCTCCGACATGCACTGTGAGCAGTATGGTCTAGTCCAGAAGTGGGCAAACTTTTTGATTCGCGGGCCACATTGAGTTCTAACATTTGACAAGAGGGCCAGAAAAGGAGCAGAGGGATGGCGTGCTTTGGTAACTGCTAGATTTGACCGATAGAATGGAGCGCTAGATTTTAAACAAGGCGCTAAATGTTACATCAGGAGTGTTAAATTTCAAATGTAGCAGTGCTAGGTCTGGAATCTAAGCGCTTGATGTAACATTTTGCTTGTTTTAACATCTAACAAGTTGTTTACGTGCGTTTATTGGGGGCCCAATGGCTTTCCATATCTGTGCGCACTGTTTATTTTGGCAACGTGCGCATTACGGAGAATGGGAGCAATGTTGTTGTATATTTGGCGCCATCTAGTGAGGAAACATCAGAAATGCAGGGTAAATAAAACAATACGGTATATTTATTTGTTATTTTTTAGTTTGGCGGGCTGGATTAAAACATTTAACGGGCCACATGTGGCCCCGGGGGCAGTAGTTTGCCCATGCCTGGTCTAGACAGATGTGCCTTTCCCAATCAAGTACAATCAGTTTAATTAAACACAACTGTGGTTTGATGAAGGAGCAGAACCAGTTGAAGGAGGATCAGTAGAAATGGACAGCGTGTTAGTTAAATATGAGAGCCAGAGCAAAGGGTATGAATACTTGTGACCATGTGAGATTTCGGTTTTTATTCTGTCAAGATGGGGTGCTGAGTGTAGATTACTGAAATTTTTTTGGCAAACGGCTGCAATGAAACAAAGAGGGAAAATTTAAGGGGTCGGAATACTTTTCGTACCCACTGTAAGTATGTATTTGCTAAGTTGTTGCCGAGATACTAAGTATAGGTGGCATAACTTAACAAGTAACCCAGATCTGCAGGATACTGGTTCCTAACAGGTGTTTTCTTGTTGCTTCAGTGTTCACCGCTGAGCAGTACCAGCAGCATCAGGAGCAGCTAGCTCTGATGAAGAAGCAGCAGCTGGAACAGAGCCAACACAGCAACCCTCCCACAGCTACGCTCACAAACATCCAGGTTTGTACCCCTCTCTCACCCTTTATCATAGTCCCGTTCAGTCGGAGGAAAAGATGAATGTTGGAAAGCATTTCTATCTGAAGGTCAGCTCTCAGATCTTTGGGAAACGTCCTCATCTTTAGCACTTCTGGCTCTGATCCCGTTTGGCATCAGAAGCGCTGAGCTCGGCGCTCTACTGAAAGAAAAGCGGTCAGATCTTTGGCTCACGTCCAACATGTTTTTATCTCTGATGTCCGATCAGGCGCTAGTGTCCAAGAGGCTGGACCAGGCCAGCGCTCAGTTCGCTGCTTCAGCCCTCGTCACCACTGATAAAATCCTGGCTTTCAAATCCAAAGAGGAGCTGGTGCTGGCAGGTGGAGTCAACGGGGTCCTGACTAGTGCAGGTGAGTGGAGCCAGATTCAAATTTCATAGGAAAGAGGGGACCTGACAACGTCGTGTTTGTTTCTTTCTGTTTCTTTGAAGAAAGGAAAATGTTTGATCCCTGCTTGTTTGGTTTAATTTGATCACAACAGAAACAAGTAACAGATTCTGATCCAGGTGCAGTTTTAGGGTATGAAAACATCCAGACCACTGGTTTTACAGAAAACCATCTACAAATGGTATCATTTATCTATAAAATAAAACAAGAAATAAGTATGGATCATTATACAACAAAGAATAGCTTTATTAACTTTAATACCGAGCGAATGCTCCCTACACACACTCTGTCAATGAGATCACTACTGCCCCCTAATGTAGTGGAATGGTATTACACTTTATTTGAGAAGAGTATAAAAATGATAAATAGAAGAATCCCTTTATTAATCCCACAATTGGGAAATTACTTTGCTGCATTGCACCGCAGCGTACAGCCACACAATGGCGCCTATGGTGGGAGCAACTAGGGGTTAGGTGTCTTCTCCAAGGACACATCAGTGGCTCAGTGGGATTTGAACCAGCTTCTCCTGGTCCAAGGACGAACACACTATCACTGAGCCAATGACTTCCCCACAAAATAGAACAATAAAAAAAGCAAGTTCCCAAAGCCCGACTATTTGAGAACCTGCTTTAAAGTCATGCTTTTATATTCGTGGGGGTCTTTTCCCAAACTGGTTTCACACTGGAAACAGTATTCCGCGTGTCGAAATCAAGTGTGAACTATCTTCTCTTACAAAAACTGTCCCAAAAGTGACAAAATATTACTAAAAGCTAATAAGCAGCATGAGTGCAGCTCTTTGTTCCAAACTGGCTGGAGTTCTGTGATTGAGAAAACATTTTTGATTACAATATTAACTACATGTAGATATTTTGTTTTAACATACCCACCAGTGGGTAGGGCTACTGTCCCGTAACTGTAAGGTCACTAGTTTGATCACCCACTCAGAGTGCATCCCTAGGTGTCCTTGAGCAAGACACCGAATGCCCAAATGCTTCTGATGATAGTGGTTTGCACCTTGCTTGGCAGCTCCTATCATCAAGAATGAATGTGTGTGAATGTGTGTATATAGTATGGAGTGAATATTGCATATATAAAGCGTTTTTGATTGTCCGAAAAAGCGCTATATAACTTCAATGCAAAACTGTTTTACATATATTTTTTTCTGGCGGTATGAGGTTGGTGAGCACCACTTTTTTTTTTTTTTTAATGACTCTTTCAGTCATAAGAAGTGTTAATTTTCCATCTGTGCTTTTGAAACGCCCCTTTTTAAAGTGCTTTAGTGATAAAATAGTGTTTTAGATAAAGAAATGGATTTTCCCGCCTTTTTTATGCTAATGTGTTAGCCTTAGCGCCAAACCAGTTTTTTCCCTCTGTGAAATCAGACGTGTGTAATTCATCCAAACAGTCAATGTAGTCGTAATTTTTGGAAGGTGATTGATTAATAAAACATAATCCAAGTACCACGTTAAATATTCACTTAAAAAATATCAGTTTTGCTCCTATTGCCTTTTTTAAAACCAACGCTAGCTACATGTTTTACCGCTATCTTTTAAAGCAGGGGTCCCCAACCTTTTCTGCACCTTCAAAATAAAAGACATCACAAAAACAAAGTGAATAAAAAAAAACAGTTCTGTGCGGCCCAGTACCACATGACTTGCGGCCCAGTACCAGTCTGCGGTCCAGTGGTTGGGGATTTTGTATTAAAACGGAAAAAAACACCAGGAAATAAAGCTCCGCCCTAAAGTTGTAAAAATACGGAAGAAAAATTACCAAAAGCAATCATCTTCTGAACCGCTTATTCCCTGACGAGGTAGAGGGTAGTGCCACAACGTATCCTGGCTGAATCAAGGCGAGAGGCAGGGTACACCTCGAACAGGTCGCCAGTCTTTTGCGGGGCCATACACTCATTCTTGGGGGCAATTTTGTTAGTGGCCAATTAACCTAGCATACGTGTTTTTTGGAAGGTGGGAGGAAACCAGAGAAAACCCACACATAAACAGGGAGAACATGCAAACTTCACACAGAAAGGACAGTGTTTCAAGCCTCGTCCCCTGCCACACCCACATCCCTGACCTTCTTGCTGTGAAGCCACTGTTCAACCTGTGTGGGGATGACTTTTTTTAACCAAAAAAATTTCTAACCCTGGTTTGACCAATCGGGCTATGAATTCATAACCTTTGGTTTTTTCGTTGAGCCCGTTTTTTTTTTTTTTTGGGGGGGGGGTTTGGAGGGGGTCTGTAATTTATTTTGTATTTAAACTAAAGTCATTTCACAGAAAAAGATGGAACCAAACTTTTTATAATTTTCCAGACAGATTTTCCGTTGTTCTCATTTTGTTAGAGTGACAATAACTCAGAAGCAAACTGAGCTGCGTACACGCCCCTCCCCCGCACCGCTCTACCGTTACCGTGTTGTTGCATCAACACCTGACTGGTTATTGCAGCTGTGTTGCTGGGATTGCATTAGCAGCTGCTTCTTCCATCTTAAACTGTGTTTTGTTTCCACAGTCAAACCCAAACCAGCTGCTCTGCTCTGTCTTGATGAGTTTTTCTGTGTCCTTCAGGAGTTTTTAAGAACCTGCACCTCACCAGCACCACGGCGACGCTTCACCAGACCAACCAGTCGTCCCACACCACCGCCGCCCCCACCTTTCTCCAACCTTCCTCCAACTCGGCCACTCTGGGGATCCTGGGCTCCGGCGCCACCCCCACCACCACTCAGGTCCTCATCGGGAACAACATCTGTCTGAGCGTGCCGTCTGCAGCCAGCCTGGCCGGACGTCACCTCCCACGGACCCTCGGCAACGTGCCGCCCTCTGCCTTAAAGCTGTCCACCACCACCAACCTGCAGATCCCCAAAGTCCCCGCTGCACCGTCCATAGACATTGGCTCCAGGTAAGGGATTTGTTACCATGGTGATCGTAGTTAGCTTGAGCAAAAAGAGACACACTTTACTTTCCTAGCGTAATTTCGTCAGGCGTAAGGTCCAGCCTCATGACTCTCATTTCGTCACACCCGATATGTGTGTCGGGAACCCTGTGCAGTAGAAATTACAAATATTTCAAATAGTGGTGGGTAACTGTTAGCTACTTTTCTTAGCGTAATGGTGACGCTTATCTTGACGTTATTAAATGTCAAATATACCCATCAGTTTTACGTACAGTTATCGGAACTGTCACAAACACGGAACAGACGGATTGTTGCGGCGTACGCAATAATGAAGACGCTGCATTGAATTGTTGTGGTAAAGAAAGATCTGAGCCGAAAAGCAAAGATCTCAATTTACCAGTCGATCTACGCGACGCAAATATAAGCGGACAAAATTAGCTATCCTCTGCAAGCTCGGAGTAGAGCTGTTGCTCCTCTGGGTCGAGAAAAGCCAGAGGGGATGGCTCGGGCATCTGGTTAGGATGCCTACAAAACGCCTCGCTGATTAGGCGTTTTGGGCACATCCCACCAGGAGGATACCCAGAGGCAGACACCGGACCTGCTGGAGGGTCTGTCTAAAACACTAGTCTGTATCACAGGTGTTCGGTATCTGACACTGATACCAAACACCTGTGCTTGGTATCGGTCACCTGTCAGATACCACAGCTGTTTGGTATCTGACACCAATACCAAACACCTGTGCTTGGTATCGGTCACCTGTCAGATACCACAGCTGTTTGGTATCTGACATCGATACCAAACACCTGTGCTTGGTATCGGTCACCTGTCAGATACCACAGGTGTTTGGTATCTGACACCGATACCCAAACACCTGTGCTTGCTATTGGTCACTTGTCAGATACCACAGGTGTTCGGTATCTGACACTGATACCAAACACCTGTGCTTGGTAACTGTCACCTGTCAGATACCACAAGTGTTTGGTATCTGACACCGATACCAAACACCTGTGTTTGGTATTGGTAACAGGTGGCACATACCACCTGTGTTTGGTATGTGCCCAAACACCTGTGTTTGGTATCGGACCTTTCAGATACCACAGGTGTTTGGTATCTGATACCGATACCAAACACCTGTGTTCTATCGTTGAGCTGAAGAATGCAACGATACCAAACACCTCTCGGATGAGTTGGAGGATGCACCCCCGGGGTTAGAGAAGTTTGGGTTTCTCGTCTGAGGCTGTTGCCCATGCGACCCGGCTCTGGATAATAATAAACATAAAAATGCTACACGCTAATGCTATCTTTGTCAATATTGTGAAGCTCTATTAAAATCCATTTTTTTTTTTTCTTTAATTCTTTTAGGGACAATCGAGATGAAGAGAAGCCGGCACTGAACAGTATAGCAGAGAACACGGTCGCCATGGAGGTGACGTAGCAGCACCGTAGCAAACACGAAGAGAAGGGACGACAAAACAGACGGACAGACAAGAGAGACGATCGACTCCGACCGCTCGCTTGCAATTTTTCATCTCTCATTCTCTTTTTTTTTGTTTTTAAAAACAATTTACTTTAGTTTGTTCGGATTTTTTTTCTATTTGTTTTGTTACTGTTCACAGTTAAAAAATAAAAATAAAAATTTTTTGACTAATGTAAATTATAAAAAAGTCTAAATTAGTATCTGTATAGTAAGTTCATATTTGTAAAACCCCGCCCACCTCCTCCTATGTAAATAGTACTTGAATCCAGAGGTGTCCAGTTGTGATGTTTTGCACTTGGGAGTCAAAGAAAAAAAAAATCGGAAAAAAAAAATCTCATGAGTAAAACCAAGTCAGCAGTGTGAGAGGTGTGTGAGTTGTATAGAGAAAGTTTTATCACGTCACATGCATGGTGCGAAGCCTGCTGTTTTGATCTATTTATTGTGCTGTGTTTACGTTGGGGGTTTTTATTTTTCTTTTTTTTTTTTACATTTAAATTTTTTTGTACACTGTACCTTTGGTTCCTGTGCTGTAGTAAGTGTGAGGTAGCATCAGACTCCTGGGTATCCTTTTTAAGTAACTCACGAACACTCTACGCTAGCTCGATTCGGATCACTTGTACGTCTACGCGCGGGTCAGACGGAAATCAGTAGTAGACGTACAAGAGACGGAAAAGGGGTTTGGAAGCCCAGAGGAGAGAACCACCTCCCCTCCGTATGGGATCCGTTCAAAAATGTCCCCAAACACAAGTAACAAAACAGGGATGAAGTCTCTTCCCAGAAGTCTTTGCTGCTTCTGATTTAAGCACTATTTTTCACGACGTTTTTTTTTTTGTTTTTTTTATAAATGTCGATGCTGCTTTTGTATTTGTGTTAAAAGGGGCTGTCCAAGTTTTATGTATCGGAGTCCTCTTTTATCATTTGATTTCAACACAAAAGTTTTTTTTTTTAGATTATTTTTGTATTTTCCATTTTTTTTTTTTGTGGTAAACTTGATTGTAAGCGTTTCATTTATTGAAAGACTTCATTCTTTCGTTCAGTTTGTTACTTGCATAGGTGATAAAAGGGAGTGATCACTGTTCGTGTTTCATCATTCCAGTTTTTTCATATTAAAAAAAAAAAAACAAAAAAAATTCAACTGCTTGTGAGGCGTCAAAGAGGAGTCGTGAGAATGTGATGAATTCCTCCTCCCTTTTTTTTTTCGTTAAAATTTTTTTTTTTTTTTCTTTGAAAAAAGAAATCTCCAGACGGCTGCAAGGCCAAAAACCACAAGTATTGGGTGCCTTCCTTTGGGGAATTTTATGTACTTCTCTTCTGTGAAGAGTTAGGCACAAAGGCAGCATTACTTAGTAGTGCTTTGTGTCTTTGTCTGAATCTGAATGCCCAGTCCAATGGCAGGATTTTATTCTTGAGGTTTACTTGTCCCACCTGGAGGCTGAAAAGACTAAAAAAAAAAAATGTGACAAAACTCTCACTAAAATAAGACAATAAAGCCCAGGGCATTAAATGTGAACTGCTCGGATTTTGGTGTTTTTTTTGTGTCTTAAGCGTTTTGTTTGCATCGAGTACACTCATTTTAGGTTAGGGGATACATAAAGTGGACCAGACTAAAATATAACCCATCAACCAGGAAAATAACTTGTAAAGAGAAAAATCTTTATTTTACTGAACAAATTACCGTAATTTCATGACCATTAGGCGCATCGTACGAAAAGGCGCAGTCTCAGTCACACACCGCCTTACAACAACACACACACAAGCATGCAAATGTGGGTATTAAAAAATAGATCGGGAGCAAAACTGAGTTTGGCTGTACTTTATTTAAGTAGTATAAACAAGCACATTACCGGTAATAGTCTTTATTCAAATCCGTCAAAGTCCTCATCCTCTGTTTCGGAATCGAACAGCTGCGCAAAATCCAATAGAGCAGGTCCACTTCGCTCCTCGCTGTCAAAGTCACTGTCTGTACTGTGCGGGTCCTCAGAAAGGATACCAGCTTTTGCGAAAGCTCGGATAACAGTACCAGCGGACACATTAGTCCAAGCATCTACAATCCATTGGCAAATTGTAGTGTAACTCGCCCGGCGCTGCCTTCCACCCTTCGTGAAACTGTGGTCTCCTTCGGTCATCTATCGCTCCCACGCCGCTCACACTTCACTCTTTAACGTTCTCATGCCTTTTCTTTCAGGTCCGCCTCACGGGCACCGCATTTTCTTTTAGGTCCGCCTTTTCTCACACACAAGGCGCACCGCACGAAAAGGCGCTTCGCTCATTTTGAAGAAAATCTAAGACTTTTATATGCGCCTTATAGTCGCGAAATTACGGTACTGTAACATAACTTAGACGGTGGCTCGGTGGTTAGAGCGTTCACCCGCGGACTGGTAGTCAAGCGGAAGTTCGTGGATTCGCATCCCAGTGAGCGCACGTCTAGGGTCCTTGGAGAAGACACCTAACCCCCTGCTTCTCCCACCATTGGCGCCGTCGTGGCAGCCTGCTGCGGTGTAAGGAGTGCAGCACATAAATTTCCCCGGTGAGGGATGAATAGAGTGAGTAAAAATAAAATGTTGCATCATAGTTTATTTTTTGCTAACTTTTTATTCAATTTTATTTGAATAGCCTAAATTTTCAAAAAATTTGTCTTAAAATGCTTTAAAAAAGTACAAAAACAACAAAAAAATGTATATACACAGCAAAAAGCTAAGTAGCAATGGCTAGCTGAACAACTTTAGCGCATTCCTGCTCCTTAGACTCTCCCTCACAGTGAGGAAAAACTCCAAAAACCAAGCAGTTGTGGGAAAAAAAGAAGAAACCTCATGGGGATCCAAAGGAAAGACAGATCCCTCCCCCTTGACGACCAGGATGTGTCTAAGACTAGTAATATTTTCTAAAGATTAAAATGTCTTTAAAACTGGTGTAATTTCCAAAAGGCTTATAATTAGACTAAAAATGATAACTTAATTAAAATAGTTATAGTTAAATGATTTTTTAAAAATACTTTCCATCTTTATCGTTCATATTTTCATTAAATTCAAATTTTCTTAACCCATTTATTAAAATACATCTTAGATTTATATTTTGGAATAAATGTGGATTTTTATTTTAAAGTTAAAACATGAAAACTAAGCTGAGAAAAAAGATAAGTCAGTTTGGTCATCTCATAGAGACCCCCATTAGACCTTCTGATGGCCTGGTCTTATACCCCTGAACCTAATGTTTGATACCTAGAGCCTACATGGTGACTTCGTGTTGTATTTGAATATTGTTTCAAACCTTTTACAGTAGTGGCCGCACTAGTTGGGCAAAGTGTCTGAAAGCGACTGTGACAGTGGAAACTCACGTTACCAGAATCGGAGGAAAAGCACATGTTAGAGGTTTTGGAGATAAAGTCCGAGAGGCCAGACTGAGATGGTTTGGACATGTGCAGAGGAGAGAGAGAGAGAGTACATAGGAAGAAGGATGCTGGGTTTGGAACCACCACGAAAGAGGTTGTGGTAGAAAATTTAAGGTTAATATTCACTTTGAAACATCTAAGTGATAATTGGTATCTTTGATGAACTAGATGTGCTGAAACAAGGCATCTACGTATCTAACATCGAATATTTTTCCAGCCTGTTCACACAGACTCCAAGCTGCTCAAGGACAAGCAAAGATACATTTTACAAACTCTATCCTAACAATACAGCCTCTGCCCAGAAAGTTGCAGGTGCAAGATAACAAAATATTAAGTTTGTTCAGCTCAGTGATAAATTATTAGCCTATTAAACACAATGTTCAGCCCAACCAAAATTGTATAGCCTATCAGAATGAGACATCCAGGCTAGCAACAGAGATGCCAACCCTAAAAACGAAGGTCCTTAAAACATGCATGTTTGGGGTTTCATTTTTGTCGCCCTCTTGTGTTTTTCCCTTATCTCTGCCACCCAGGCTCCCAACTTCTCCACCTGTTGGCTGTTATAGATGATTGCCTGTTGGCTGATTAAGAAGGTCTGGTGCCAAGCTGAGAGAGGACCCGTCTGCAGCACTCCTAACAAAGCTTTTCAGTTAAGATTGATTGTAAATAAATAGTTTATTCTTGATTTTTCAAATGACCTTGTTATCCATTTATACTCATAAAATAAGTTAATGGTTCTTCAAAAACTTTGAAACTAGTTTTAGTTTCACCAGTTTAGAGATTAAACTTTCATTTTAGAAAATACCTTCATGAAAATAACAGATATGACTTTGTATATGTCCGCCCACTTGTACTCGGTCGACCCTACTTCTTCCTAAACTGCCCTCGCATTGATTTTTCGGAAAGTCAGGAACATTCTTTACAGATTATGTTTTATATCAGCGCGATAGCATTACACAGTTGCTCAACCACATCCTGATGTATTAAAATATATCAACTGTGGAGACAACTGTTTGACACGTGAAAGACGGCACTTAGATAAGATTTCAACTTTATTTTGGGATTTCTTGTTCTTGACCAAACGAGGGACTCCAAAGGGTGTTTTAAGGGTTTCAGTAAAAACTAAGTTACTTTTACTTAATTAAATAATTTGCTGCAATGTGATTTGCTGTTTTTGAAAAACATTACCAACTAGGGCATGAAGACCTATTTGGGTTCTCCAAAAGAGGGAAATTCATTTGTGTTTTAGTCATCATTGACCCAAATTTAACCCATCTAAAAAGTTCAGCAAGTGTTCCGTTTTGTTCCGTTACCTTCCGCTTGTTCCGGGGCCGGGTTGCGGGGGCAGACAAGCATCGTCAACATCGTCAAGCAGCTGAACACCACTCGGGTTTAGATCAGGGGGGCCGTTCCTCCCAATCACTCCCCTCCAGGTCTCACTGTCATTGCCCACGTGAGCATTAAAGTCCCCAAAGAGGACATGGAGTCCCTGAGGGGTGCCCGTTCCAATAATCCTCCCAAAAACTTCAAAAAGGGTGGGTAGTCTACACTGTCATTCGGTGCATAGAAACAAACGACAGTAGGAACCCGTCCCCTCACCTGAAGGTTTCATCTACCGGGGAGAACTCCAACACACAGGAGCCGAGCTGGGGGGCAACAAGTATGCCCACTCCAGCCAGACCAGCGCCTTTCACTAAGGGCAACTCCAGAATAGAACAGGGTCCAGCCCCTGTCAAGAGGCCTGGTTCCAGAGCCCAAGTAAGTGTTCCTAAAAGTTTAAATACAATGACTCAGCAACTTGTGTTTTTCAGGGTTCAGTTTATAGCAGAAGAAATAAAATGCTCTTCAATCTGTTCAAACTGTTACTGAAGGTTAAAGTCTAATGTGCAAGAAAGAAAAAGTCCCTGTTTCATTGAGGATTACGTCAAAGGTAAGACTATTTCAACTACTCTGGAAGTTTCGTAATTTTATCGTTTTTCTTCAAAAAACACTGAAAACTTTCCAAGCAAATATTTCTGCATTTCAAAACTTGTTGTCACCTACAGTATATCCACATTTTGTTTCCTGTAAGTGTCATCAGGTTTCTGAGTCTTTTTTTTTTTAATGCTATCATGGCAGCTTCCTCTATAGCAGCAGCCTTCACCCAAACCCACTCTAACACTGCAACGATGGGCTCAAAAGCACTGAAAAATATTTCTTCTGCATCACTTTATGCTTTTCTGATTTCATTCCATTGCAACCCGATTTGACTGAATCTGTTTTAGAGGAAAACAAACCCAAAGCAGTCTAAAGAAGTCCAAAATCCTGCAAGTAAAAATTCTAAACTTCGTTAGTCTTCTGAACCGCCTATCCCTAGTGGGATAGTAGGTTGCCATACATCGGAGTATCCGGAGAAAACCCACATATGCAAGAAGAACATGCAAACTACACATAAAGGCTAGCGTTTCGAGCCTCGGCCCATTCCGGGACTCAAATTTTCAACCTTCTTGATATATGGCCACAGTGATGACCCCCCTGCCACTGTGCCGCGTGAATTTAAAACTTTTACATTTAAGTTAAGGGAGATGGGATGGTTCGGGCACCTGGTCAGGATGCCCCCCGAGCGCCTTGCGGGCGGGGTGTTTTGTGTACGTCCCACTGGGAGGAGACCAAGGGGCAGACCCTGGACCCGCTGGAGAGACTATGTCACACAGCTGGTCGGGGAACGACTTGGCATCCTTCCGGGTGAGCTGGAGGATGTAGCCGGGGTGAGAGAAGCCTGGGCTTCACATTTGAGGCTGTTGCCCCTGTGACCCGGCCCCAGAACAAGCGGAAGATGCCACAAAGACTACTCATCTGTAGGGAGTTTAGTTGCAAAGTTACAAAAAAACTTGAGATGTCAAAAATCTTTGAAATATACAGCTCGTTACTCAAGGTTGCAGGGGTTTATTGGCCAGTTTTATGAGAAAAAAGTCGGTATAATGTTTGTTGCAAAGCCTTTAGCAAACACAAACCAAAGTAGAGAAAATCTATCCAGCAATATTTGACATGCAAACCTGGACCTGCTGGAGAGACTTTCTCACAGCTGCCCGGGGAACGACTCGGGATCCTTCCGGGTGAGCTGGAGGATGCGGCCAGGGTGAGAGAAGTCTGGGCTTCCCGTCACAGGCTGTTGCCCCCTGCGACATGGACCTGTACAAGCGGAAAACGACGGAACGGAATATTTGAAATTCAGATTCGACTTGTCATGGCTCTAGACAAGATAGGGTTAAAAAAAAGAAGGTAGTCTGAAAGTCAAACTCCCTGTCCCGTCTATACAGTGAGGCACGGCAGCGGTAGTATCATCATGCAGTAGAATTTTTTTTTCATCAATAATGAAGTTTCTACAAAACTGAAGGTAATTAAAGGCAATAAAATAAAAGAAAATTCCTAAGAAATATAAATCAATAATTTTATGTGTTTCTTTAAAACCAAATGTCCAAAACTGGGGTCTTTCCTCGGTGTAAGACTGTAATGTAGACAAGTCGCCAGTCATCAGAGGGGCCACAGAGGGGGCCACCTGATGATTGATATTTATACACACATATGTACATATATACATATTAAATTAATATGAATGAGGTGTAACTATAATTTCTTAGTTATGGTCCCCAACCTTGGTTTCTCAAACTTGTCCGCCTTGTTCTTTTAGAGGCGAACTCATTTTTTCTTGGTTTTAGTTTTACTCTAAAACCTTTCCCAGACAAATTCTTCTGCATTTACATGCACATGCTGCATGGCTGGCACGGTGCAGCTGTTACCAACCACCGTTTCAAATGTCCCAATATGAGCACTAAGAATGGACAGGCGTGCCTGGTAACTCTAAGTATTGTGTTTGTGTGTCCCACTGGGGTTTTTCGACAGCAGGTGTGAGGTGTACAGTGACATATTTGGATTCTATCAAAGAAAATCTTACATTTTTACTTGTAAAAAACAGGAAAAGGTTCTTGTCTGTTTGACAAAGGGTCAAAGAGGGGAGTTGGTTGGGTGTTTGGTGGTAAAACATGCTGAGAACTAAAGGTTCTTTAAAAGGAAGTGACTCCCACTGAACAATGAGGACTGGATGTTCTTACAGAGCAGCTTGGAGTGCCGCTCTACCACAAGTAGCAAAATTTCATTGTGGTTTTAAACACGACATGAACTGGAACTATTTTTCTTTCATTGTTACTCACTTTACAATCTGTTCGTTGGGATTTCTATTGAGTCAAAAAGAAAGGTTCTCCCATGTGGCTTTTCTTTTTTGGGGTAAAAGTGACCTTTTGTTGGATCTAATGGAGCCAAAAAATGTTTTTTGTTTTAATTAGTTGAAAATATGCCACTACGGAGTCTCGGAGCCCTTAGTACGGGCTGTCCGATCTTTGTACGACCGGAGCCAGAGCTTGGTCTGTATAGCCGGCAGTATGTTGATTCCATTTCCAGTGAGAGTTGGACTCCGCCAAGGCTGCCCTTTGTCACCGATTCTGTTCATCACCTTTATGGACAGGATATCCAGGCGCAGCCGAGGCGTTGGAGGGATCCGGTTTGGTGACCTCATGATTGGGTCTCTGCTTTTTGTGGATGATGTGGTTCTGTTGGCTTCATCGGACCGTGATCTCCAGCTCTCGCTGGATCGATTTGCTGCCGAGTGTGAAGCGGCCGGGATTGGAATTAGCACCTCCAAATCCGAGACCATGGTCCTCGCCCTGAAAAGGGTGGAATGCCCCCTGCGGGTCAGGGGCAGGGTCCTGCCCCAAGTGGAGGAGTTTAAGTATCACGAGTGGGGGAAGGATGGAGCGGGAGATCGACAGGCGGATTGGTGCGGAATCGGCAATAACCAGGGCGCTGTATCAGTCCGTCGTGGTAAAGAGAGAGCTGAGCCGAAAAGCAAAGCTCTCAATTTACAAGTCGATCTACGTTCCAACCCTCACCTATGGTCACCAGCTGTGGGTGGTGACCGAAAGAATGAGATCGCGGGTACAAGCGGCCAAAATGAGCTTCCTCCGCAGGGTGGCTGGGCTCTCACTCAGAGATCGGGTGAGGAGCTCTGCCATCCGGAAGGAGCTCGGTGTTGAGCCGCTCCTCCACCAGGTCGAGAGCGCCAAGATGGGGAGGTTCAGGCATCTGGTCAAGATGACCCCCGAGCGCCTCGCCGGTGAGGTGTTTTGGGCACGTCCCACCAGGAGCGTGCCCAAAACAGGAGTTTTGGGGTGAGTTTTGAAGTGATTGCCCTGGGCAGCTGCTTGCTGCAATGCACCCTGTCACTTTAGCGTTTAATCGCCAACTTTCGTTGATTTTTTGTCCCCTCTTCTGGCTATGTTTTGTCTCTTTCTGAAGATTTTATTTTGAGTGTACTTTGGACGTCATTTTGGACTTTGTTTGTGTCGGACAGCTGATTTTTCAGAAATCGTCCGCCCAGCTCCCAACGGCTAGCTGGTTATGGAGCCACCCTGTCGTTGACATGCATGTTGAAGTGCGTGACCATTTGCTGACTCTAGGAGGCACATCTATGTAAGGCTTGAGGTGTTGGTTTGGTCCCAAGGGAGCTGAGAGAAGGAGTCGATCTAGAGGAGGTGCTTCATGCCCAGTGTTTTTGCAGTTTTTATGGAAACGTCCGGATGCTCGCTTGAGGAACTGGAGGCGCACACTCAGACCCAGTGAAATACAGAGAGGCCAGTTTGGTGTTTTTCACTGTGGCCTGGTTTCGGGACCCATTCTGGACTTCAGCTTTTGGGTTGCCAGGTTGGACACAGTGCGACCGGACTAGGGGCGGATAGGGGCGAGGGGGCAACAAGGTGTTCACCCAAATTTCCATTTGGGGATCAATAAAGTATATTCAATTCAATTCAATGGTGCAGTCAAGTCAAAGGCAGTAAAAATAAACCACAGGGGTCCAAATTAAGGTTTATTTGGGGGCTTTGCTGAAAAAAATGACAAGTGCCAGAAATGTTGCAGTTAATTTCAATCAGACCAGGACTTTAAAGCCTTATCAGGCCCTTTTGTTTGAATCAGCAAATCTAAGCACACAATTAGACGGACACCGCACGCTCCCATAACTGGTGCTGCTTTTTTTATTTCAAACCAGTAACACAAAGCTCTGCAATCACTTCACCATTCAAGCTGCCGCAGAGTCAATAAAGTCTTGTCTGGATTTCGTCTTGTTTCAAACCACAGAGGTTGTATGCTAATATTATCCCACAGACAGACTCCTCGTTCCAGTGTTTGGCTCTGGCTTAGTATTTTGCCGTGCCAGAAATGAGCTGCCACTTTGATGACACATTCAAATATTCTGACGTGAGAACAGAGAAATCCATCTCCCCTCTGAGTGCTGCCACTTGCACCGAGTCGAATGTATAGCTGAAGGTGACTGTGGAGGAATGTTAATGAGAAATGGCCTCGTTAGGGCTTTTCTATTATGTATTTAGCTTTGAGGGTCGCCTTCAGCTGTGTCTGTCTGGTTCCGCATATGGGCGGCATGTCCGATTGGCTCTAATGGTTTGGAAACTAACTTTTTTATTGTATTTAAAGTTAATTCAAAATTTTATGAGATGATGTAAGAGTAAACATTGGAAAGCTGTGTGTTTTTGATAAGGTTTATTTCCGACTGAAAGTTGTAAACTTGGGCAATTCGATGAGGAATGTAACCATGTGGTAATCCAAAAAGAAAGGCATTTAAAAGATGCTAAAAATGTGTTAAAATGATCATTTTCCAAATTGCGTTGTGTTTCTTTTGGAAAATTTCTAGGCAATCAATTGTTTTACAGCCTGTTAATTAAAATTTTATGAACAAAAAGCATTCGTTAAAATTACACACATTAGTGAGAAACATCTTCACAAAAAAGGTCATAGGCCCTGTCCACACGTAGCCGGGTATTTTTGAAAACGCGTATATTTTGATCTGTTTTGGTCTGCCGTCCACATAAAACAGAAGGTTTTTTCACTCAAAACGGGCGTTTTTGAAACTTTGGCCAAAGTGGAGATTTTGAAAAACTCCGTTTTTGCGTTTGCGTGTGGACGTGCAAAAACAGAGATTTGCGGTTTTTTTGCGTCACTACCTGCGACAAGTAATGCACATATGTCTTTCAAAGATCAAAGAAAACCTTTATTTGTCCTACAATGGGGAAATTGCAGTATGCAACAGTATAGATACGGGAAGAAAAAAAAGGTCACGACAAGTATGTGCAAACAAAACAAAAACAAAAAAGGCAAAATAGGCAGAGAACAAAAACATGCATTCAAAGTGAGTGAGCTACTGCACAATTTTGGTAAGAAATAGCAAAAATAGCACATGGTTAAAATTGCTCATTGTGGAGTCTCACAACAGAAGGAAGGAAAGACCTCCTGAATCTCTCCTTCACACAGCGAGGGAGGAGCAGCCTGCCACTGAAGCACGTGTGCATCCTTGTTTACAAAAGCAGACAGTGGGCAGCATGGAGCCATGGAAACAGGCATTACTTTTTATCCTGTTGCAGACCCTCTTTTCATGCCTTTTTGTCCACTCTCAACTGCTCTTGCTTCTTGTTGAGGAGCAAAGGAGGAGAAATGTGTCGCAATCGGTGATTATTAATCACATACGTTATGTTTCATGTTTTGCCGAAATGACGAAAGAGGTGCTTTGATTGGATAGCTCAGAACTTACGTTTACATCAATACTGCCCACTACTGGTCTGGCATGCTCATAACCACACTCAGAAGCGTATGTATACGGCTCCATGTGGACGCAGATATTTTGAAAACGGTTACGTGTGAACGCAAGCGCATTTTCAAAAATACCCGGTTACGTGTGGACATGGCCTCAATCCAAGTATGAGCACATTAACGTACAATTATTTTGTCAATGTATGTTGTCCTATTACTTCATTTCAGTTAAACTACTTACAAGAGTTGTAAAGAATGAGATCGCGGATACAAGCGGGCGAAATGAGCTTCCTCCGCAGGGTGGCTGGGCTCTCACTCAGAGATCGGGTGAGGAGCTCCGCCATCCGGGAGGAGCTCGGTGTCTAGCCACTCCTCCTCCAGGTCGAGAGGAGCCAGATGGGGTGGTTTGGGCATCTGGTCAGGATGCCCAACAAGCGCCTCGAGGGCGAGGTGTTTTGGGCACGTCTCATTACGAGGAGACCAAGGTGCAGACCCCGGACCCGCTGGAGAGACTATGTCTCACAGCTGGCCGGGGAACGACTTGGGATCCTTCCGAGTGAGCTGGAGAATGCAGCCGGGATGAGAGAGAGGCCTGGGCTATCCGTTTGAGGCTGTTGCCTCCACAACCCGACCCCGGAACAAGCGGAAGATGACGGAACGAACTGAACGGAAAGAATTGTAATAGTTTTCTAATAACCGACTTTTGAAAGAGATCAGAAAATATGAATTCACAAAAATCAGAGTCTCCAGTTTTGATCCCTGTGGACTAAGGATAAC
Source organism: Neostethus bicornis (assembly GCA_902685375.1). NCBI lineage: Eukaryota > Metazoa > Chordata > Actinopteri > Atheriniformes > Phallostethidae > Neostethus > Neostethus bicornis. The sequence continues at coordinate 9,611,761 of LR738553.1, read as the reverse complement.
CATAACCAGACTTGTTACCATGGTCGCAATAGGGATTGGGTAATGGCTTCCGATTCTTTTCAAGAAGAAGTCTATTCATGTTGAACTTGATGGAAATGTTGACTGGTTCTCCAAATGTTAAAACTGTTTTTTATGGTCTGTGCCTCTTCTTTGGTGCAGCCTGCCCGATCCTGACTTACAATGTCCAGTTTCTTATTTACAGTCAATGGTTGGTTATCGATATTTCCTTTACTTATAACAACCACACATCCTGGTGTGGTATTTTTCCATCTCTTTATCACTTAAGTCGATGTTCTCTCAGAGCTCTCTGTAGCCAACATTTTTGTTATCAAAAGTACTTTTAAGAAAATCAAACCTTTAAATACAAACAACCTTGCAAATAAAAAGAAGACAGTCTGAGGAGGTGCTTCGGGTTCTGGGTTTTATGGTTTCCATGGAAACGTCTGGTTGCTCGCTTGAGGAACTGGAGGCGCACACTCAGAAATACAGTGAAATACAAAGAGGCCAGTTCGGTGTTCTTCACTGCGGCCAGGCTTTGTGATCCATTCCGGGTCACAAAGCATGCCACGCATGCCAGGTTGGACACAGTGCGACCGGACTGGAACACCAATGGATAGGAGTGGGCAGCAACGTTCCCTCTAAATTTTTAGGTGTCTGAGTAAACACATAAGTTTCCTGAGCAGAAGGGGGCGGAGCAAAAACTTTTACACTATTGTGACATCAGCAGCAGGGACGAGCCAAACTCCGAAGCAGCGGTTTGAAGCAATTTGTTTCAGAACGAAAGAAGAAAGAGACATGTTCCGGAGCTCTGTCTCATTTCCCCATCTTTAGTTTAGATAGAGTTCTATTTTCTGCGCTGCATAGGTTTTCTTGGGCGCTATTAATCTGCAAGCAATGCGCAATTGCACAGGCGCGGAACTTAGAGGGAACATTGGCGGTGGGCATCGAGGTGTTTTCACTGCAGGTCTCAAATTTTCCTTTGGGGACGAATCAAGTATATTCAATTTAATTAAATTCAAATAGTGAAGAGAAACTTAGGTGTTGTTTGGGCAAAATTGCGCTCAGTTTGAAATAATGTAAAGTTTTCAAATTTAGCCAGTTTTTTTTTAGTCCCATCATGAATTCATAAATCTGCATTGAATACAATTGGGTCAGGTCATCTGTGGGACGAACATCTGCAGTAGCCTTCAAACAAAGTAGGATGAAACATCATCTCAGTTCTGGGGTGCCACTTGATTTTCCTTGTGAATGACAATGAAGGGTCATGTTTTGACCTTGAGCCAAGGTCATGTTATCTTCTATTTTCAGTTGCCATGCTTCAGTATAATTATTTCTATGGAGATTCACAGACTTTACTAACCTTTACTCATAAATATTAAGAAAATGTTACAGGATGAACTTGGCTTGTTAATGAGATGTTTCAGATGTAGAGCCCTGGCTCGTCGGGCTATTTTACATACCACTCCCAATTATTCCTAGACCTCCGTCTCAGACATTTTTTAAAAAATGTATGTGACTTGTGAACTATAATTAATACGGGAAGGTTCTTATATGTGGACAACTGCAGACAACGTTTAATAACTTCACTTTAAGAACCAGAAAAATTAGCTCTGCATTTATCATGTCAAAGTCCAGACAAGTTAAAGGCCTGAAGCATTGGACTATTATCTTTTCATTTCATGGAAACCGTAGACATCGGGATTTGTGTGCTACATAGTCGGTGGGCACTTTCTGGTCAGGACCAATGACTGTAAACAAAAAGTTAATAACTGTCTAACCAATTGCACTAATTGAACATTTGTAGTAGCTGTTTTCACACGTGGGGACATTGATTTGTATGGTTGACAGAATGGCTGTAGTTATGATCTCCAGTGGAAGGGGCATGTACCCTCAAAAAGCTCACTTTTAGTTGGCAAGTTTGTCCCCATGTAAAGGCAGACCGGAACAATGGCTGTATATTTCTTCTTCTTCTTCTTTCGGCATTTCCCTTCAGGGGTCGCCACAGCAAGTCAGTTTCTTTCATATAATCCTATCTGCTGCATCTTCTTTGGTCACACCAACTATCTTCATGTCTTCTTTCACCGTGGCCATGAACCTCCTCTTTGGCCTTTCTCTAGTCCTCTTTCCTGGTGGTTCCAATGGCTGTATATTTACGGCTCCAAAAATCCAATATGGCACTGTGCGTAGCCAGAAAACGGCAACTGGATTGAATTGACTGGATTCATTGCACACAACCAGCAGCTAGCTCTCGGAACCAATGGCTTAAGGAGTCCCTACAGAACTGAGAAGGACACGTTCTGAAAGGAGGCGCTTTGAGCCCAGTGTTCCTGCAGTTCTCATGGGTAACATCCGGTCACTCACTGGCAAGATGGAGGAACTGGGGACGCTCGTTCTGACCATGCAGGAATGTGGAAGGGCCAATGTTTTTTTATGTTTTTCAGCCGTTCAAATACCAGCTTTTACACTGTGTAAGCGAACCGGGAAGGCATCAAGGTGCTACCACCGCAGCAACAAATTTTCTTTGGGGATTAACAAAGTACTTTCAATTCAATTCCTTTCGATGGAGCTGAACTCTATGGGTAACATACACTCACTACGTCCATGCTTTCTACAGTCATTAATCAGGACCGGACACGACATGTGCTATGTTCTCTAAAAGATAGTCAATGGCTATCTTTTAAAGTCTGGACAGCAGATCGTAAACTCAAACTTTTTCCGAATCCCTCCGTCGGCAATCACATCTTCTCCATTCTATAAAGCTTTCTAAACATTGTCGTTGTTCTGGCTTTACGGAATTTTGGAAATACTCGCTAACAGACTGTATAGCTTGGTGTTCTTTGAGACTTGGCTACCAAACCACTACTAGACCTGGACTCCTGATAGATCCTGACTTTTGAAGTCATGCACCAAATTTATTCGCTGATTGAATGACCATTTTTTCTGGGCCTCGCAAACAGTTGCTTATGTATCTATTCATTATTTTTAGCTGGAGTGAAATTAAATTGAGCGAAGGCCCTAGTTTGCGCCAAGCTGGCTACTTTCCAAATGGCCTTAAGTAAAGTAAAACTGAATGTATTTCCAAAACATTTAGATGAACGGCACCCTTAAATCAAAGTTGCACAACTGTAAATCAAAGCTAAACTAGTTTGGATGTTTTCCTTTTAAAAAATATTCAAAAACACAATTTAAACGGTTAAAAATCTGTATGGAATTAAGTTTCGGATCAGTAGAAAGATGCAAAATGCAGCTGTTAGGTTTTCAGATAAGTAATTAAATTGGAAGTAGATGCTTGGAGCTCGATTTGCTTCTCTGACAGCTGCGTGCGAGACCCTAGCCTAATTGGAAATTTGCTCACGTCGGATCTACTCTGCCAGAGATGTTGTGTAAATGTATGCAGCTCCATCGGTTAAATAAACGCACAGCTCTCCACCTTTTCCTCCGCCACTTTTACTGACCTATCCTCATTTCTTTTCCTCTCTCATCCAACAGTGCTGCTTATTAATAAGATAATGAAAAACATCCTGTTTCATCAAGTCAATGGGATCAAATTAGTCTTTTTTTTTTTTTGGAGAAAACATTCAATTAAGATTTTTGAATTGGATTGAAACTACTTAATTATTAAAGGGTCGTTTTGGCTCCAGTTTTGGGAGGAAACACAAAAATGTTAAAAAACCCCAAAAACAATAGATTTTATAGGTCAGGTTTTCCCGTATACATTTTAATGGTATATTCGGAGTTTGTTTTGGTGGCTTTCGGTTTTGCGTTCAAAAAGAACTACGTACTCAAATACAACTACAAAAACAACCCTTCTAAAAATGTCCACACATTAAAACTGGGGGGTATTATAGCATGGTACCCTATACTGTATATATATAAAACTTCTGCCCTTTATCGACTCCGGGAGTCACATAAGTTGCTGTTACCTGTATAAACACAGAGAGGCTAAAATAACAACTTTTTTGTGCAAAAAAATAATACAAATTATGAGGTAATTTGATGTTAATTTGATTCTTTTTTACCGCAAGAAGCTTAGATGGAGACGCACTTTGATGACATCATACATCGGTGTTTCAGTGCTCCATTATTTGAGTCTATCCAAAGTCTGAGTCTATTTAATTAGCTTAACAAAAAGGGCGTAAAGAAACGTAAACTACAGGGATCGTTAAAAGAGAAAGAAAAAGGTGGGAAAAGGTCACAAAAAGTCATATGTAGCTTCAGTGGACAGGGGAACAAGCTCTTTGGTTGATGACAAGGCATGGAAATTATAAAGTCGTTTAACCATCAGTACTGGCCTTCTCTGTCCAACAAAAGCTAGCTGAAATTGTTCAGCTAACTTTTGTTTCGTTAACTATAGCTAAGAATTTGTGTACCTTCATTTTTTCTATTTTATTCCCTGTTTTTGTACTTTTTTTTTCAATCTGCAACGTGAAGCCAGTTGAGACAATTTTTTTGGTGATTTTGGGCTATGCAAATAAAATTTAATTGAACTGACTGGACACTACGTAGATATTTTACAGTATTAGAGATGAAGGTGAAATGGCCTAACTTAGTTGATCGGGCTCAAAGAAATGTAAGCAGGCAGCAAAACTACTTTGAATACGACTAAATCAGGGGTGTCCAAATCCGGTCCTCGAGGGCTGGTGTCCTGAAGGTTTTCCATATATTCTTGCATCAACACACCTGATCCAGTTAATTGAGTCATTGTGCCAAACTCTATTGACTGTTGATTTCACTTTCTGTGCATCAGCTGTATTGAACCAGAAACGTGTGGAAAACCATTAGGACACCGGCCCTCGAGGACCGGCTTTGGACACCTCTTGCCTAAATGATACCTTTAACCCCAAAGACCCAAACTCTTAATTTTCTCAATTTTATGTGTTATTCATTCTTTAAACTGTTCCAAATACAAAATGTATGTTCTGCTACATACAACCCAAAGTCTTGACCACTTATGTGAACGCTGAGTCCCAAGACATTAAGGTTCGTGCAGACTGTTCTACTTTTTTGTACCAGTTAGGATTTAATCATTGAATCCCGGCTTCTCTCTTAGCTTTATAGTAGTGTCCATTTTCAAAAAGTTAGTTGTCTGTGTTGAAAAATGCAACGTTGAATTTGATTGGAAGATTTTTAGGGCTCTACTAACAGAAGTCAGTAAGCATTAAGGATTCAGGCTGTACGTGTTTTTGTGGGTCCTTACTTATGCGCTACAGTATCACTTTTTTGTGGGCTTGTCCACTGCTACTCGATATCTACTACTAATCATGATTTCCGAGTCTGAATTAGGCTTTTATTTCTGATTTCAACCATTACCCTTGTAACCAAAGTTCAAGATCACACATTTGTAGGTCACGAGGAAGCGTGTTGGCTGAAGTTACAGTCTCTAATTTCTCTTGCGAAGCATCTGTTGATCATCCTAGACCTTCTTTTCCTTTTTTTCCCCCTTCCTCTCACTCACCCTGGTCTCATAATGCATCTTCAAAGCTGTAAAAAAAAATCAATAACAGTCCAAAAAACACAGCATCAAAAGCTGAAGTTGCTCACAGTACGTGTCAGGTTTGTCCTTTGGGCGCTTCAGTGGGAATTTTCATGAGTAGTCCGAAGCGGTGAGTAATGTGTTTTCTGGTATGAAACATGAACAAAAAATACAATACTATGACCCAGTTTGGCAAAGAACAGGCCGTTTCCTCTGATACCACTAAGCGGTGCCCCTGACCTATGGACGAACAACAATAGAGCGATCCAACACGGGGGCACGTTCGACTTGTAATGAGGCAACTGTGGCATTATTGATCAGGGGAACTTTCTTCTGCATGGCTTTGATTACCGGGTCTGTAGAGAGAAGACTGCTGCCTCCCTGCCCACTCATCATTGAGTGTTTTACACCCACGCTCGAGTATCCACCTCTGTCTATCTCACACACACATACACACACCTCATAGTTTTCAGAAAAAACAATCTTTGCTCTGTCAGACAAGCCAGGAATGAAGGGACCTTTCAATCAGTCCTCCAGGGCCGAGAAGAGGCGGAGCTTTGTCCTGATGGGATTGGAAAAAAAAAAACCGACTGCCTGGGTTTTGTTGCTAGGCAGCAAGGGCCGACAATGACAGCATGTCAACAATGAGAAGAGAAGGAGGAATAGATTGGACTCGGTCGCTGGAGATGAGAGGGCATTCAATACATTCACGGTTGTTGTGCGGATGTGTGAGTGTGTGTTTGAGGAGACCAGCTAAAGGCACGGATTGTAGGGACTCACATTCACGAACATTTCTGTGTGTCATGCTGGTAATTGTGATATTTTTTTTTTCCTCTTAAGACGACCTTCAAATGATGTGTGTGAATGATGTGAAGTGCCGACCCTTTGAAAATACAATCAATGCTGCTTTTGCATAGTGATGGAGAATGGGGAGGGTCTTAATTTTGCAGCCGATACGGCTGATGAAACATTAAGTGCTGCATGACATGACTGGAATTTTAAAATCTAGAGCGCAATGATGGACTTTTTTTTCATTTAGGCAGAAATGTTTAATTAAAAACGGGGAACAACTCACTCGACCAGTGATTGTGATTCTTTAGGGTAAGGCCTAGTGTGTTTTGGTCGAACTACCTTTTTAAGCTAAAATCAATTATTTAATCCAACTGTAAGTCAAAAATTTGTACTTTGAAGCATGTGGAGATTTTTTTTCAGTTTTGTTTGTCTCTATCACAAACATAAAACAGGCACAAGTACCTCAATCTTGGGATTAAATGACTGCCTATTCTTTTCAAGAAATTCCCACAATATTACAATTTCAGACCAGCCAATCAACCTAAACGCACGTTATTGGAGAGTGGAAGGAAATTGGAGTACCTGGAAGAATCGCACCCAAACATGGGGAGATCTTGCAAACTCCACACAGAACGGCCAGTGTTTCAAGCTTCGCCCCAAATCCGGGAGTCGAGCCCAGGACGTTCTTGCTTTGTGGCCACAGTGTTAACCACTTCACAATCGTGTAGCCTTTTTGGTTTTTTTTAAAAACTTAAAGATAGAAAAGACTTTGTGTAAATCTGGGGCTCAATTCAAGACCGTCAATACACAAATGATCAACTTACAGTATATAGTAAACAGTGCGCGAGTCGGAGTACATGTATGCTGCCGATGTGAACCATGTAGTCATGAGGGGTAACAGATTCATAGGCCGAAAAGGCTAGAATGAGGTAGAGAAAAACTCAAGCAACCTGGCCTCACATGAATACCAGTATTGGGACCCCAAAATCTGAGCAGTAGGTTCACCCAATCACCCTGCTATGTGCAGAGGACGCCCCTCCTAAAGGAGTCTCCCCGGCTTCGCCAATGCCAGGACGTCCGAGCAACAAGGCAGATGTGCCGTCCATACCCCTTAGCAGTGAGCAAGCTCAACCGGTGCTGGAAGCCAAGTCGCAAACTGAGAGGAGACCAAGCACCCCAAAGATCCAGGAGCTTCCTAATTCCCATGAGTCCCAACCGGAGGTCCAACGGGAGCAATCGGCCTCAGGTTGGGTCTGAATGCTTCCACACTGTAAATTAATAGTTGCTGGGTTATAACCGCTAAAGGATCTTCCATTTCACCTTTTAGTCTCGCTGTTGCAATTCTGAAAATAGAAATGATTGATTTTAGAACTAATGACATAAGAAACGATCAATAGTGACTCAGGAGTACACTCTGTGGCTGTTTCACAGTTTCTGTGACTTTAAGAGATTGTCTACTAGATGGTCGACGACACAAATAGCTAGTTAGCAGATAGAATGTGGTTCATCAATCAAGAGGCAGAAAACATTGTGCTGTTGAAAACAAAGCTGTAAAATTGCACCCAAAAAATGTAAAACAGCAAGACCACAAAAGGCGATCCCCGTTTTGTCAACGGACAACTGTGCTGCTCTTTTAATTTGAAAAATACTAACTAGTTCCCCTTATTGCCAACCCTAATCTCGAGCTTATTTTTCTGATTTATGAATTTAGAGCAAACCTGCTGGAAAGAACTGATAAAAAGCCTTTTTATTTTGAAGAACTGGGTTAGTTTATGAGGAGGACGGATAGAGAAATCAACAAGTGAAGAGAGACTCTCAAAGGGGGCCACAAGTGGTCTACTGTTCACTGGCAGCACCTGCCTCACCACCTCCCTCCTCTTCACTTCCCAGCAACAAGAACGCCTCCTAAAGCCAGAACGCAAGGGATTTAAATGGAAAGCCAAGTGTGTGTGTGTGTTAAGGCTGTAATTCTTTTATGATGCACACAGGTAGATTTCCTTTGGGACTTAAAAAATCCCCTTTAACAAATACTGGCTGAGAGCCAATTAACCGCTGGTGTCCATTGACACATTATAGAAATTATAAGCCTCACAATCCTTGGTTACTGTTGCTATGTGTGGCCGCCTCTCTATTCAAGACTTAATTGCAAACAAAAAGCACTCTTGTTTTAAAAAAAAAAAAAAAATATGATGAAGGAGAGATTAAAAATGCGTCTCTTAGAAATTAAACAAAATGATACATACGTAAATAACCTAAAACTAAAAGTCAATCAGTCACCTTCTTAACCATCTATTGCTTTTGGGTTTGCGTGGGGTACCGGAACCCATCCTGGCTGATTCGAAATGAGGGACAGAGTACACCCAGAACAGGTTGCAAGTCTGTCGCAAGGGCAATACACAAACAACCATATGCACTATTTCCGAGGGGCAATTTCGTAGTGGCTAATCAACCTAGCATGCATGTTTTGGAGGGTGGGAGGAAACCGGAGTACTCAGAGTAAACCCATGCATACTTAAAACAGAAAGGCCAGTGTTCCAAACCTCATCCCTTCCCAGGACTCGAACCCTAACCTTCTAGCTGTGAGGCCACTGTGCTAGCCACTGCACCGCCATCATATCTTAAATTTTTAGGCTGAAAATTTATCAAATGCATTTAGATTAAACTTATTTGGTGTATTTTTTAAAGGTTTAACCAACTTAAAAAAATGATATGTTTAACCATTTGATAAATAAACTCAGGTTTTCTTCTTCTTTTGGCATTTCCCTTCAAGGGTCGCCACAGCAAGTCAGTTTCTTCCATCTAACCCTATCTTTTGTATCCTCTTTGGTCACACCAACTATCTTCATGTCTTCCTTCACTGTGCCCATGAACCTCCTCTTTGGTCTTCCTCTAGTCCTCTTTCCTGGTGGTTCCAAATCCAGCATCCTTTGTCTGATGTACTCTCTCTCCTCTATACATACCCAAACCATCTCAGTCTTGCCTCTTTTAAGATAAGGTTTTTCTATTTTTAAAACTCATTTTACTTGTTTAGTTGCTAGTATTTGTCTAGAACATCATTCAGCTGTCTCCCACGACTTTCGTTCTTTTCTTTAAGGTCTGCGAGGACCTCTTTATTCATCTGCTTCGGATTAAACGGAAGTTGTTAAAACCTTTGATTTGTTATTGACAACCTCATTGTCCCGTTAAAATCGATGGCGGGAAACAAGCGCAGAAGTTCTGAAAAGCAATTTTCCTCAAGGACAGAATTTGCTCCCCGCTCAATGGTGGTCCAGGTCTTTACATGCCGCCTGTCAGATGTAATGGTTTTGTTGATTTAGAAGCTTTCACTGAAAACCAGCTGCTCTCTACATAAGAACACATGACTCACTCCATGCTCTGTATTTTTATCTTAAGTGCAGCTCAAGGGAAGGGGCTGATGACAAAGTGGTGGTAAAGTTCAAGGAAAATCATTGTTCAGCGCAAAAGTCAGCAGCTGGTAAATCACGGCAAAATGAACAAAATTGTAAAAATAAACAGGCTCTTTTTTTTTTTTGGCAAAGATTAAAAATTTTTGTTTTCGGGGCGACTCATTTGGTCACTTGTATTCAGAATCTCACCCTTTCGGTCCTTTTTAAATTGATAAACCAATAAAGCTCTGGATCTACAAGTCCATCTACGTTCCTACCCTCACCTGTGGTCACCAGCTGTGGGGGGTGACTGAAAGAACGAGATTGCCGATACAAGCGGCTGAAATGAGCTTCCTCCGTAGAGTGGCTGGGTTCTCATTCAGAGATAGAGTGAGTAGCTCTGCCATCAGGGAGGAGCTCGGAGTAGAGCCGCTACTCCTCAACGGTCGAAGGAAGCTAAATGAGGTGGTTTTGGCATCTGGTTAGGATGCCCCCTGAGCGCCTCGCTGGTGAGATGTTTCGGGCACGTCCTACCGGAAGGAGACCAAGAGGCAGACCCCGGACCCACTGGAGAGGCTATGTCTCAAAGCTGACCGGGGAATGACTTGGGGTCCTCTTGGGTGAGCTGGAGGATACAGCTAGGGTAAGAGAAAACTAGGCTTCCCATTTGAGGCTGTTGACCCTGCGATCCAGTCTTCGTTAAGTGAAAGACGAAGGAACGGAAAGTAAAGCTAGCTGTTTTTTGTATGTCACTGTAACTTTGTTGCCTCCTGACCTGGACTTCCTTGTAAATGTCAGGATGTGGAGATGTGGAAGGAGGACCCAAATACAGGACATAAACAGGATTTATTTTACCAAAAGTCCAGTAGGTCTGTAAGGCAAAGGGTACGGGATTAACTCAGAATCAAAAAATTTAAATGATTATAACAGAGTTCAAAGATTAAACTTATAGTCAGGCAGCCAGGAGGCCCTAGCTTGGAAGGCTGGTGATGACCCGACAAAGAATTCTGGAGCATCGCCTTTAAATAGGCAGCAGGATCCACAGGTGTGTGTTATCAGACCAATCACCCTTGGATGTCTATAATCAGGGTAATGACGGAAGGTCCAGGGCTCCCTCTAGTGGCAGGGAGGGGATCATGACAGTAAAAGATTTTAAGTTCGACAACAGGATTTATTCCTGGTTAATAAGATAAATAAATTTGACAAGAATTTATTTAATGACGTAACATGTGAAATTTCCATAACATAATAGCGAAAAATTCAAAAACCTTTCACACACGACTGCTTCAAACTTGGTATCACAAAGACCGCAATTGGTCCTTTTTTTTGTATTCACCCTGTCCCGTCCCGAGTTGTTATAGGGCATGTAGACGCATACTGTAATGTTCAACACTTAGGCCTTGAGTTACTCTTGTTTTTAGAAGTTCGTAGTTAAGACATGTACATTATCCATTGAGAGCTTTTGAGGCGCACACTCGTTGTCTTATAGGATCATCTAAAGTGGATTTATAACGACAACAAACCGAGGAAGTCTGGGCCTTGTGCACATGTAAGTGTGCCCCCTCTGTAAATAGGAAGGAGGACTTACCAGCTGGTGTTTCTCTCTCTTTCACACATACACACACATCTAATCCCCCCCGTTCAATTTGTCACCCCTCCAAATCCTATTCATCCAACTTCCTATTCATTGCGGTAGACCCTCTGCGGTGACGTCTCTGTCGGCCCCTCGTATCAGCTTCACCCGGGATTTGAAGTATAGCTGCTGGTGTTAAGAGTAAAACCTGCCAGTCATCGTGATTATAAGATAGCACATGTTGTTCTCTGCTGCTCGGAACCGAAAGATGGTTTTCTACTTAGTGTAAACCACAAAGGACAGAAAAGTATCACTCAAGTTTTTACCATTAGGAATTTTGATGCAAAATGTCGAAGCTAGGCTTAAGTCTGAAGTAAGAATTTGTGAGCAGCAATATGGTTGTATGTCTAAAAAGAGCACCACAGATGCAGTATTTGCCTTGAGGATGCTGATAGAGAAGTACAGGGAAGGTCAGAGGGAGCTGCACTGTGTCTTCGTAGATCTAGAGAAAGCGTATGACAGGGTATCTAGAGAAGAACTATGGTACTGAATGAGGAAGTCTGGTGTGACAGAGAAGTATGTTAGAGCGGTTCAGGACATGTATGAGGGCTGTAAGACAGTGGTGAGGTGTGCTGTAGGTGTGACAGAAGAGTTCAGTGTGGGGGTGGGACTGCACCAAGGATCTGCTCTGATCCCTTTGCTGTTTGCTATGGTGATGAACAGGCTGACAGACGAGGTTAGACAGGAATCTCCATGGACAATGATGTTTGCAGATGACATTGTGATCTGTAGTGAGAGGAGGGAAGAGGTGGAGGAAGAGCTGGAGAGGTGGAGGTTTGCACTAGAAAGAAGAGGAATGAAGATTAGTCAGAGTAAGACAGAGTACATGTGTGTGAATGAGAGGGATCCAAATGGAAAAGTGAGGTTACAGGGAGAAGAGATAAAGAAGGTGGAAGATTTTAAGAATCTAGGATCAACAGTCCAGAGCAATGGAGAGTGTGGAAAAGAGGTGAAGAAGCGTGTGCAGGCAGGCTGGAACGGGTGGGGAAAAGTATCAGGTGTGATGTGTGACAGAAGAGTTTCAGCTAGAATGAAAAGGAAAGTGTACAAAACCGTGGCGAGACCGGCCATGCTGTTTGGTCTAGAGACAGTAGCACTGAAGAAAAGACAGGAAACAGAGATGGAGGTAGCAGAGATGAAGATGCTGAGGATCTCTCTGGGAGTGACCAGGATGGACAGGATCAGAGGAACAGCACATGTTAGAGGTTTTGGGGATAAAGTCAGAGAGGCCAGACTGAGATGGTTTGGATATATGCAGTGAGAGAGGGTACATAGGAAGAAGGATGCTGGGTTTGGAGCCACCAAGAAAGAGGACTAGAGGAAGACCAAAGAGGAGGTTCATGGGCACAGTGAAGGAAGACATGAAGATAGTTGGTGTGACTAAAGAGGATACAGGAGATAGGGTTAGATGGAAGAAACTGACTTGCTGTGGCGACCCCTAAAGGGAAATGCCGGAAGAAGAAGAAGAATATTGATGCAAAATTCTCCTGTAACGAGTTACGTTTCAAAGCGCAAACATGTGTTCGTTTCCGAAATTTTTCAGTTAGATATCAGTCAAATTCAGAAAAACCAAAACCTTAATAATCCCTCAGGTGAAGTTAGGTTGTTGTGGTCTCAGCAATGAAGCAAGAAGAAAATACAGAGTCAGCACATGGTAGCTGGAGGGCGAATGTTTCGGAGTCTCGTAGCAGCTTGAGCAGAGATTTCTGGTGGGATGAAGGAGTGCTAAAGCTTCTTCTCAAACTGGACAAATAAAAAGAACGACTTGTGGTTTTTCTTACATTCTGTTCTTTGTTTTCTCTAAAACAGACTGATACACGGAGACCAATTTTTACAGACAATGTGAGAACCAGTTATGTTTTGTGATCTCCTTTGGAAGTAGTGTCTGTATTTGAAAGGAAACACTATTGAAATCTTGCCCCAAGTGGAGGAGTTTAAGTATCTCGGGGTCTTGTTCACGAGTGGGGGAAGGATGGAGCAGGAGATCGACAGGCGGAACGGTGCGGCGTCCTAGTTATTGCTGACGCCGCATCGGTCCGTCGTGGTAAAGAGAGAGCTGAGCCGAAAAGCAAAGCTTTCGATTTACAGGTCGATCTACGTTCCAACCCTCACCTATGGTCACCAGCTGTGGGTGGTGACCGAAAGAATGAGATCACGGGTACAAGCGGCCGAAATGAGCTTCCTCTGCAGGATGACTTGGCTTTCACTCAGTGATCGGGAGAGGAGCTCTGCCATCCGGGAGGAGCTCGGTGTTAAGCCCCGCCTCCTCCAGGTCAAGAGGAGCCAGATGTGGTGGTTTGGTCATCTGGTCAAGATGCTTCCCGAGCGCTTCGTTGGTGAGGTGTTTCGGGCACGTCCCAGTGGGAGAAGACCAAGGGGCAGAACCCGGACCCACTGGAGAGACTATGTCTTAAAGCTGGCCAGGGAACGGCTTGGCATCCTTCCGGGTGAGCTGGAGGATGCAGCTGGGGTGATAGAAGCCCATCTGAGGCTGTTGCCCCCGCGACCCAGCCACGGATGAGCGGAAGATGACAGAACAGAACACTATTGAAATGATAATTCTGTATAACAAATATGAATATATCTCACTCTGGATGCCAGGCAGAGCTTGTTGGCGATGCCGTAGCAATTAACAAATCTTTCTACACATTGAGGAGGCGATAGCTTAGTGGTAGAATATCCGCCCTTGGACCAGAAGTTCGCAGAATTGAATCCCACTGAGCTCATGTCTAGTTGTCCTTGGGGGAGACACCTGATCCCCTGTTTCTCCCACTGTTGGTGCCGCCGTGGCAGCCTGCTACGGTGCAATGCAGCACACAAACTTCTCGACCAAGAGGAGGGGCGGCTCAACACCGAGCTCCTCCCGGATGGCAGAGCTCCTCACCTGATCTCTGAGTGAGAGCCCAGCCACCCTGCGGAGGAAGCTCATTTCGGCCGCTTGTACCCGTGATCTCATTCTTTCGGTCACCACCCACAGCTGGTGACCATAGGTGAGGGTTGGAATGCAGATCAACTTGTAAATCGAAAGCTTTGCTTTTCGGCTCAGCTCTCTCTTTACCACGACGGACCGATGCAGCGTCCTAGTTATTGCTGACGCCGCACCAATCCACCTGTCGACCTTCTGCTCCATCCTTCCCCCACTTGTGAACAAAACCCCGAGGTACTTAAACTCCTCCACTTGGGGCAGGACCGTATCCTTGACCCGTTGGGGGCATTCCACCCTTTCCGGACGAGGACCATGGTCTAAGATTTGGAGGCGCTAATTCCCATCCCGGCCGCTTCACACTGGGCAGCAAATCGATCCAGCGAGAGCTGGAGATCACGGTCCAATGAAGCCAACAGGACCACATCATCCGCAAAAAACAGAATCGGTGACAAAGGTCAGCCTTGGCGGAGTCCAACTCTCACTGGAAACGGAATCTACATACTGCCGGCGATATGGACCATGCTCTGGAATTATCCAAGTAAAATATATCAATTGTTTTTTTTAAAGACCAAGTTTCCCAAACTAAAGAAGTGACAGGAACATGATTACATCATACTAAACTTTGCTTTGACTAAACAAAGCCTACAGATTATTGAGGTGGTGACTTATCTTCTTAATGAAGTTTAACAGAGTACTACTACTTAACCCTAATCTCAACCCCACCGTATGCCCACTGGAGCCAAACGGATAATCTGATACCAACAGCCACAAACAGACCAATCAGGGGATTCTGTGGATATGGACTCTGGTAACCTCGTAAAACCCAACGTAAGTGTGATGGGTGTTAGCATGGAATATCTTTGAGAATAAAACACAGATGTCACGGTTCGCCTCCATTTTGGGACTTTTACAGCTCCGTGAAGTTGGCCCCTCTTAAAAAAAAAATAAACAAAAATTAACAAAAAATATGTCAATTGTTTGTGCTGTTTTATTTTTGTAGATATTTACGATTCTTTTTTAGGTCAATCTGCGGTCATCCCGCCCCTCACGATGCTTAAAAATGTGAGAAAACTCTAAAAAATTGGGTCAATCGTTTGTGCTGTAAAAATTTTTGTTTGTGCTGTTTTACTTTTCTTTAATTTAAAGAAATAAGATTTGGACGATGACGTCATCCAGCCCCTCCTTCCGCCTAAAAATGCGAGAAAACTTATATAATTGGTTCCGTTCCATTATGTTCCGTTCCGTCATCTTCCGCTTGTTCCGGGGTCGGGTCGCGGGGGCAACAGCCTCAAACGGGTAGCCCAGGCCTCTCTCTCCCCGGCTGCATCCTCCAGCTCACCCGGAAGGATCCCAAGTCGTTCCCCGGCCAGCTGTGAGACATAGTCTCTCCAGCGGGTCCGGGGTCTGCCTCTTGGTCTCCTCCCGGTAGGACGTGCCCGAAACACCTCGCCTGCGAGGCGCTCGGGGGGCATCCTGACCAGATGCCCGAACCACCCCATCTGGCTCTTCTCGATCTGGAGGAGAAGCGGCTCGACACCGAGCTCCTCCCGGATGGCAGAGCTCCTCACCCGATCTCTGAGTGAGAGCCCAGCCACCCTGCGTAGGAAGCTCATTTCGGCCGCTTGTTCCCGCGATCTCATTCTTTCGGTCACCACCCACAGCTGGTGACCATAGGTGAGGGTTGGAACGTAGATCGACTTGTAAATCGAGAGCTTTGCTTTTCGGCTCAGCCCTCTCTTCACCACGACGGACCGATGCAGCGTCCTAGTTATTGCTGATGCCGCACCAATCCGCCTGTTGATCTCCCGCTCCATCCTTCCCCCACTCGTGAACAAGACCCCGAGATACTTAAACTCCTCCACTTGGGGCAGGACCCTGTCCCTGACCCGCAGCGGGCATTCCACTTGGTTCCAATTGGTGGAAATCGTTTGTGCTGTTATGTGCTGTAAAAACGTTCGTTTGTGCTATTTTAGTTTATTTAAATTGTAGGAAAACGATTTGGACGACGACGTAATCAAAGATGGCGACGTCCGGAAATAAACAAAGGTCTGATGACGTCATCATCCAAATAGTTTTTCTTAAAATTTAAATAAACTAAAACAGCACAAACGAAATTTTTTTTACAGCACATAACAGCACAAACGATTGACACCATTTTTATGAGTTTTCTCGCATTTTTAGGCGGAAGGGGAGGGGCTGGATGACGTCATCGTCCAAATCTCATTTCTTTAAATTAAAGAAACGTAAAGCAGCACAAACAAAAATTTTTACAGCACAAAAAAGCACAAACGATTGACATGTTTTTTTTTTTGTTAATTTTTGTTTATATATATATATTTTTTAAGAGGGGCCATTTTCACAAAGCTGACATTTACTTCCTCCTGATCTTGCACTGTACCCCTAATTCGGTTCAATTCAATTGCCTCGCCCTAGTTTCTGCACCTGTCTTGTCATTGTCGTAATCCCCTCACTTGCCACCAGAGTGAGTCCTGGACCTTCCTTTATCACCCTGATTGAGACATCTGAGGGTGATTATTTTGATGCGACTCACCTGTGGAGCCTGCTGACTATTTAAGGGCAATCACACCAGACATTCTCATCCATCCCTTCAAGCCAGGTCTCCCTGGTTGCCTGACCATGTAATACATTCTGAACAGTAACCACTCGCCATGCCACCAAAACTTTGGGGGGGTTTCACAGTATTACTGGACTTCCATTCTCAAATAAACCATGTTTTCTGTCCTGCAATTGGGTCCTCCTCCTTCCACCTGGAGACCTATTTATGAAAGTCGTACCCTGATTTCTCCTTCTGCAATCAAAATGGTGCCGCCCATGCCTACCACTCACCCCAACTCCTCATTACCTGCAAAAAAACTGGTTAAAACTGACTGTGCTTCTGGGACCTACATCTCAACCACCTGCTGACAACATAGTTACAGTAAGAATTCTTGATTCTTGAAAACTCATTGATACATTTCTAGGCTTTGGGTGTTGTTTATGTCCCAGACGTGTTGTAAGAAAATTTGGAAAAATTGTCAAATGTGGATTTTAAATAACAGCTGATGCGAAGCAAGAAATCCAGGTTGTAAATGAATAGAAATGATAAGAATGGCTGTATGGTGGCCTTACAGCAACAAGGTCTGGGTTTTGAGTGGGGGGTGAGGCTTGAAACACTGGTCTCTCTGTTTGGAGTTTGCATGTTCTCCCCATTTATACATGTGTTTTCTCCATTTTCTTCCCATACACCAAAAACATGCTCGTTGGATTAATTGGCCAATATGAGACGTCTCTACAAATGAGAGTGGGTGGATAGTTGTCTGTGGCCTTGCAACAGAGTAATGACTTGTTCGGGATGTATCCTGCCTCCTCTATGTAGTCACCAGCATAGGCTCCGCCACTCTCTGCGACCCTAACGGTTCATTCAGGATCTGGTTGTCTTTTATTGGGCAGATTTTCTGTATGTAACAGCTTCCCAAATGCTTTGAAGATAAGAGGGAATCAATTGGTCAAAAGAAACACCTCACCAGCGAGGCGCTCGGGGGGGCATCCTGACCAGACGCCCGAACCACCCCATCTGACTCCTGTCGACCTGGAGGAGGAGTGGCTCGACACCGAGCTCCTCCCGGATGGCAGAGCTCCTTACCCGATCTCTGAGTGAGAGCCCAGCCACCCTGCAGAGGAAGCTCATTTCGGCCGCTTGTACCCGCAATCTCATTCTTTCGGTCACCACCCACAGCTGGTGACCATAGGTGAGGGTGGGAATGTAGATCAACTTGTAAATCGAGAGCTTTGCTTTTCGGCTCAGCTCGCTCTTTACCACGACGGACTGATGTAGCGTCCTAGTTATTGCTGATGTAGCACCGATCCGCCTGTTGATCTCCCGCTCCATCCTTCCGCCACTCGTGAACAACCCCCCAAGATACTTAAACTCTTCCACTTGGGGCGGGACCCTGACCCTGACCCGCGGGGGGCATTCCACCCTTTTCCGGGCGAGGACCATGGTCTCGGATTTGGAGGCGCTAATTCCCATCCCGTCCGCTTCAAACTCGGAAGCGGCCCGGAAAAATTCTTCATCCTGTATCTCCCACACCTGTCATTTTGACACCTCTATTAAAACTTTATTGAAACTTTTCCCGCGCCTTACAGTAGCGCGGTTACTGTTGTCTAGTAACCGTTGTGGCGCCACTCAGGTGAAATCCAGGTGAGCCAAAATGGATTTGAGAAGACGTTTGTCAGTCACTGAGGCACTTCCGTGTATGACGTCATCACCATAGCGCTAATCGTCAAATTGACGCCCGTGGGAGTTCTACCCAGGTTTCAACCCTAGTTCTAGACTTGTTGAAAAATCGAAAAGAAACTTTATAACACAATTTGTATGTATTTATTATTTTCAGTTTTGAGATAATTTTAGATGGTTTTGTTTATTACTTTATCTACTTCGTACGATATTCTTTTGTTTTCTTTGCCTAAATTTATTTGATTTTAAGATTCAAAGACGTATTGTACAAATTTGTTGAGAGATAAAAGGGAAGAAAAACGAAACGAGAAAATACTTTTTCTCACTGCTAGAACAGCTTTATCCAGATGAAAATGAGATACGAATATACGTCTATTTGGCGGGTTTTTCTCAAACTAATAGAAAATATCAAAAGTACAGAAGCTTCTTTACTCATTCGGAACAGTCTGAAAACTTCTCTTATTTCAATTTTTCTATATTGATTATTTCCCTCAGTTTGAAAACTATAAACTCCTTAAAAAAAAAAAGTACATTTCGACCAAGACAAGTTGTGTTTGTGACGCGTCGCTTTACATTTATAACAAAAATCTTGCTACTGCTGATAATTATCGAAAAATGTTCTTATTCAAAACAATCGGATCAATACAGAAATATTTTATTCTCTTACATATTTGAACAAGCGTGTATGCCTATGCTAGAAAAAGCGTTAGGATCCCTGTGAGCACTACTTGTCATATTTGTTGTTTTTCTTGTAAAATCATCTTATTAACGCTCCAATAAAATGAAATTCTTTTGTTGAACACGTGCCAAGAATAATTCGACTAATATGACTTCATTAGTAAATTATTTAATCTGTTAATAATGGCAAAACAATCTTTTATTGTTTAGGAGTAATGAATCAGCAATGTTATTTTCTATCAGCCATTTCTCGGTCAATTTTGAATTAGTTAACACTAGAACTACCAAAGTTGTCAATTCAGACAACCCCGTTTTCAGAAGTTGACGTGTAATTACTTTAGTTCGGTTGATCTTTGACGTTCCTGGATTTTTTGCTTTTTCAACATTTTTCAAAATATGGTTCCAATGTTATCATTTAACTGAAATAAAACACCAAAGCAAATCTTCCTCTAACTTCCACATCCGTCATTTTGACGCCTCTATTGAATACGTTGTAACTTTTTTCCGCGCCTGACATTAAATGTAAATGAGCAAAAATTAATTTGAAAGACGTTTGTCAGTCACTGAGGCACTTCCGTGTAAACGTCATCACCATTGTGCTAATCTTCAAATTGGGTGTCCTGACGAGATCTGCGACTTTGCGTTCTGCGCATACCCCATTTCAACGGCTTTGGGAGTTCTAGTAGTTCTAGAATTCTGGTAGTCCTAGTGTTAAAGATTTGAAAGAAATGAAAAGGACTCTGAGAATTTATACCGTAATCCCTAAAAATCAGATTCATACAAAACATTGCTGAGTAAAAATAAAAGTGATTTTCTGTCATTTTTTTGACATTCTGAAGATTTTTTTTTTTTTTTACATCAAAATGTTCTGTTTCTGATTAATTTCTGCCTTGAGGGGTTTTATTTGATCGGATTCATCTTAAATAAGATGAAATGTAAATACATTTATTAAAAAAAAGGATATAACGCATGTTAAAAAAGATTAAATTGTGTAGAGATTTTTAATCTCTAATTAAATTTCAGCTTCACGAGAATCAGAAAAAAAAAACTAAAGTTAAACACAACTAAAATGATCTCAGAGTTTTGTAAATTAATTTTTTGCATTGATTGCTTCTAATATTAACGTTTTAAATCATTTTGATCTCACTTTTCAGTTTTGTATAACAAAAAACAGCGTGAAAAAAACAAAAGGTTTGCAGCGACACCTTGCGGTTTAAATTAGAATTGCATTTATTTTCAATTATTCTCATAAATATTTTTTTAAAATATAAAAAAACCCCACTTTAATTTAAAATTCACTCTACTTATAAGTAATAAAAATATAAACATATTTTTTATGACAGACACTAGTTTAAAATGTAATAAATGTGACTCAATAAAAAAATGCTTGAACTTTGTAAGTTGAACAAATAATTTTTCTTTTAAACTTTTTACTCTTTAAGTGTTACAAAAATTTGTTTAGCAGACTTTTATTTTTAAATAGTTTAATATTTCTAATTAAAATATGACTATGCAGTTTCTGATTGAGTAGATCTCCAGTTTTCCTCTTCAAACATCTGAAAATTGGAACTTTTTAATGACGTCTCAAGATCTTCATTGGGTTCTTTTTTTTCAATAGCCTGAGTGCCCAATTCTGGACCTGGCGGTTTGGTGTTCAGAAGGTTTTTCACGTTTTCCTGGTTCAATAAAGCTGATGCACATAAAGTGAAATCAACAGCCAATAAAATTAGGCATATTGACTCAATAACCTGGATCGGGTATGTAGATGTAAGAACACGTGGAAAACCCTCAGGACACCGGCCCAATAGGACCGGATTTTGACACCCTTGGTTTAGTCCAATAAGAAACATGAACGTTTTTTTTGGGAATGTCTTACAATATTTTTCACACTTGCTGGTTTAATTAGTTCCAGAATCTCCCTTTTAATTCTAGAACCAATCAAAGTCTATATAAACCCTCACATGTCAAACAAACACAGTTCCTGTTACCTTCCACATGAGGTTTACGAGGTTTTATGGATGGTTTTGTGTTTCATAGCTGGATACACAATAGAAGTTTTTTCAACACTGTAATCTTTTCTAAATAAAAGTGTTTATTGTGGAGTTCAGTGTTTGTTTTTATCTGTGATGCTCAAGATACTTTTTTAATGTATTGATTCATCTTAATACAAAAGAGGAACAAATAATCTCGAGGTTTTGGAGATAGAGGTTTTGGCGACGCCAGACTGAGATGGTGTGGACGTGTGCAGAGGAGAGGGTTGTGGAATATTCAACTTTACTTGTCCGTCCCTTCTATCACATTCCCTGTTCCATATTTTTAAAACATTCTCTCATTTAATCAGCTTTAGCCCTTTTTTTTCTTTCAGCAACATGTCTTGTTCACTTTTTAGTTGAACCTTGTTTTTTCAAAGATCAATCAGATCCTAGCCCAAGGCGAGCTAGAGCCCGTCCTTGGTCCCTGTCTTGGGCTGTGGGAAAATCTACGCCAAATTATTGTGGAATTTTCTTAATAAGATGTCACAAAAATGACATACAATAAATATAATTTAATGAAGTAAAAAAAGATTAAATGATACAGCATCGGAAGTTCATGCAAACCAAAGTATGATCGGCAGAAGTTAAACGATTTGCCCAAACTCCCATGTTTTAAAGACCTCCGTTGTTAGGGTAAGCTTCTCTGTTGCTAGGTTGAATAGCTCATTTTGATAGGCTATGCAAATTTGGTTGGGTTGAAACTTATCTACGATAGGCTAATCATTTATCAATGAGCTGAACAAAGTTAATATGTTGTTATCTTGCACCTGCAACTTGCTGGACAGAAGTTGTTTTGTTAGAATCGAGTTTGTAAAATGTATCTTTGCTTGTCCTTGAGCAGCTTGGAGTCTGTGTGAACAGGCTGGAAAAGTATTCTCACACCATGAATGTGTTGTTTCCGTACATCAGGTTAATTAAAGACACCTATTGTCACTAAGATGTTTTCTGAGTGAATATTAATCTTACTTTTAATTTCTCTTCAACAAGAGAAAGTACATAGGAAGAAGGATGCTGGGTTAAGAACCACCAGGAAAGAGGCCTAGAGGAAGACCAAAGAGGAGGTTCATGGATACAGTGAAGGAAGACATGAAGATAGTTGGTGTAACCGAAGAGGATGCAGGAGATAGGGTTAGATGGAAGAAACTGACCTGCTGTGGCGCCCCCTGAAGGGAAATGTTAATAGGAAAAGTTTGGTTTTTTTTTTTAACCTGAGGCACTGATGCAACTGCAACACGACTGAAGGTCTAAATCAGGGGTGGGCAAACAACGACCTAGGGGCTATGTGCATCCCTTTATGAATTTTAATACAACCCAACAAACATGAAGAAATTACATAACAAACTTTTAAAACTTGCTTTTCTTTTGTTTGATACCAAATTTTTCCTGTAGATTCATTAACTTTTTGGGATTCATCCATTTATTGTCAGAGTATTAGACTTTTTGTGTTTTTATTGAACATTTGGGGTAAATTATGTGAATTTTTATCAGTTGAAAAGTAATTTTTCAGACTATTCATACCCCATTTGGCTCTGAGTTTGGACCTTTGACCACATGGTGGCCCATGAGTCAAAGACTTTGCCCACCATTGGCCTAGATGCTACTAAATTTTAGATTGTGATTGTTGCTGTGCTTTAAGCAAATACCATCCAATAGAATCCTCTTATCGGATGCTGACTTCGTCCAAATTCCCAGGTAATAAATCATGTATCTCAACAGATACAAATGAATTGTTTATCATTTCCTAAACAAATTATGTTAAAATGTGCAACATTTAATTATTACAAAGAGATTAAGTTTCAAATTATTGGCAGCTAGTAGAAAAAAAAACCTCCTCAAACTTTATGAGTGCTATAAAAGGCAAGGCAAGGCAAGGCTATTACAGGCTATCAATTGCCCTAACTGCAGCATGTAAAGGTTAAACAACAGGGGTCCAAGAATTGACCCCTGGGGAACCCCACAGGTCAAAGGCATGTGATCTGACACACAATTTCCAATTTCTACAAAATACTTGCGTCCTTCTAAATAAGATTTAAACCAATTAAGTGCAGTACCAGAAAGACCAACCCAGTTCTCTAGCCTCTGTTGAAGTATCTCTATCCGATTAGAACTAAAAGTCCGATTAGAAATGAAAAGTCGGAGAGGGGTGTGGTCTGTCATGATTAAAACAAGTTTTAAAAATCTGTTTTTATTTCATCTTCTGAGCAGCTTATTCCAAATGGGGTCGGACTGTGTGTCCCAACCTATCCCAGCTGATTTCAGGTGAAAGGCAAGATACACCCTGAACAGGTCGGGTGCCACAAAGAAAGCCCAGCTATTCAAACCTTGCCCCCATTCCAGGACTCGAACCCTAACCTTCTAGCTGTGAGAACACTGTGCTAACCACTGTGACACCGTTCCGGACGTATTTTGAGTCACTAAACTATTTGGTGAAATCAAATCGGAGTTCTCCTCCTTGAACCGCCACTTTATTGTGGTGGAGCGGTTTGCGTGCCCCAATGATCCTAGGAGCTATGTTGTCCAGGGCTTAATGCCCCTTGTAGGGTCACCCAAGGCAAACAGATCTTAGGTGCTGGGCCAGACAAAGCGTGGCTCAAACACTGCTATGTCAAGATCAAGCATGGCCACGTAGCCCTTGCCCGGACGCGGGTCACTGAGGACCCCGTTGGAGCCAGGCCAAAGGTTGGGGCACAAGAGCGAGCGCCCAATGACCAGGCTTTTACCCATGGGGCTCGACCGGGCTCAGCCCGAACAGGTGGCATGGCCTGCCCTTCCAGTGCACTCACCACCTGCAGGAGGGGCCATAGGGGTCGGGTGAAGGAGGAGATGGGTGGCAGCCAAGGGCGGGGACCTTGGCGGTCAGATCCTCGGCTGCATAAGCTAGCTAGAATTGAAAAAAAGTTCATCATGAATATGAAACGTTACAATCTTTGCTTCTTAGGTTAGATATACAAGGTTGTTTTAAATTAGTGCCTCAAACTGTATTCGACTGTTTTGTATCTCCTTCCATCTTGATTAATTACCGTCTGGTTTATCCTTCAGAACTCTCAACGCCTCTGATCATTCCCAATTACTCTTTTTCTCTTTAGAGACCTTCATATTAGTCTTTATTTTCTTGTTTTTAAAACCAGACGTTCTTTCCCTCCAGCGTTCTGACTCATTCTCTTTTCCTCCCTGTTCGTTCTTTCAGTCTCTCTTCATTCTCTTTTCATTCAGTAATGAATCGGACTCATCAAACAAAGTGCACTCCATCAATCTTTTCGTTTCTTTATCCTTCTTTCTTTGCTCCAGTACATCACTGTGTTTGTTTATCCTTACAAATGTCTCTCCAGTTTAGAGCTCATGGTGTTTTATTCTTCGTGGGGTCAGTTTTCCGTATGACGTAGAGGATGGGCCGCACCTGCATAGCCGCATGTAAAGTTATAGCAAATCACCGTTGATACGGCACAGTCAAAATCAGGGCTACACAGTGGTTCAGTAAGTTAGCACAATGGCCTCACACCAGGAAGGTCAGGGGTTTGAGTCCTGGAGTCGGGGAACACTGGCCGGAAACACTGTCCTTTCTGTGTGGAGTTTGCATGTTCTCCTCCTATATGTGTGGGTTTTCTCCAGGTACTCAAGTTTCCTGGGCAGCACTGTGGCCTTACAGCGAGAAGGTCATGGCTTTCATGTCCCAGGTGGCTTGGACCACTGTCCTTTCTGTGTGGAGTTTGCATGTACTCCCCAAGTCTGCGTGGGTTTTTTACCAGGTACTTCGGTTTCCTCCCACCCTCCAAAAACATCTGCGTTAGGTTGATCGGCCGGTGCCAAATTGCCCCTAGGAATGGGGCAATTTGGGTGTATGGGTGTGGCCACGCGACAGACTGGGGACCTATTCGGGGGTACCCTGCCCCTCACCTTGAATCAGCCAGGATGGGCTCCAGCACCCCCCGCTGCCGCGGTAAGGGATAGACGGTTAAGAAGGTGACTGACTGAGTCCAGTTTCCTCCCACACTTCAAAAACAAGCATTTTGGGTTAATTGGCCGCTAAAATTTTTTCCATAGGAATGAAGTAGTGTGTGTAGGGTTGTCTGTGAGTGTGGTCCCGCGATAGACTGGCGACCTTTTCGGAGTGTATTCTGCTTCTCGCCTGGAATCAGCCGGTGTCCTGACGAGATCTGCGACCATCAAGATCTGCGACTTTGCGCCTCTGCGCATGCCCAGAACGCCCCCCCCCGTCCCCAACCCCCTTCCAGATAATCTAACAGTCAAGATCTGCAACCTGCCATACTTCTATTGGAATTAGGGTTAGGGTTAGTTTTTGGAACTCTGATCTACTCAATGAGGCCGCAGATCTCAATAGAACAGCGGGATACATTCTGGCAACCCCGCTGAGGGGTCCCTCCCCAACTGCATTAGGGACAAGCTGTTCAGATGATGAAATGAAACTTAAAATGACATGTGTTAATAAGTACAGTCGACATGTTACTGTATCTGTATTATCTTCACTGATCATGAATCCAGCAGAAAAATACATGCAATCCCATATAGCTACCACTTGAGGGCAGTCTCATATTTTTGAAAGGTTACTGACACCTGCAGAGTTTGTTGATTTTTAAATGTCTTTTAAGTGGATTTTTATTTGTTATTTGCTTCTTTTGATGTTCTTCTGTTTGTTTTAAATTATATTTATTTTCAACCTCTTATGAAAACTAAGAGGTGGTGTCAGTGGTTAAGGGGGCGACTTTGGAAGACAGTCAGTTTTGATTTTGGAAGTGTCCCTTGACAAGCCACCAACAGTGCCAGAAAAGGTCCCATTTCTGGCACTGTCATTTGCTGCCTGCTGCGGTGCAACACAGCACACAAATATCCTCATGAGGGATAGTAGCACAGTGGTTAGCACAGTGGCCCCCATAGCAAGAAGGTCAGGGATCGAGTTCTAGCTTGAATGAGGCTTGAAAAAATGGTCTTTCTGTGAGGAGTTTCCATGTTCTCCCCATGTATGTGTGGGTTTCCTTCCTTCCTCCCTCCAAAAACATGCATGATAGGTATGGAACTGCCCCTAGGAATGAGTGTGGATGTGGCCCCGCAACAGACTGGTGACCTATTTGGGTTGTACCCATCCTCTCACCTGAAATCAGCCGGTATAGGTTCCGGCACCCCTCGCTACCACGTTAGGATCAAGCAGTTCAGAAGATGAAACTAAACAAATCCACACAAGAAGAAGCCCCGTAATGACGCAAAAAAACTGTTCATGACCTAAAACGACTAAAAATTGTTCAATTAATTGACTAAATGCATCAACTATCATTTAGATCATCCACCCGATTTAAATACACATTTATCGTATTTTCACAACCATAAGGTGCATATAAAAGTATTAGATTTTCTTCAAAATGAGCGGCCTATTGTGCAGTGCGCCCTATGTGTGTTGTGAAAAATCAAGTGAAGCAGATGAACGGTACACTTGCTGTGATTCCGGGAGGTCTGACAAAGGAACTCCAACCGCTGAACATCGGCGTGAATGGCCGTTGAAAGTGAGGCAGCAAGCGGCGTGTTAGTGATGGATGACCAGAGGAGACCACACTTCACAAAGGGTGGAAGGCAGCGCCGGGCAAGTTACGCCACAGTTTGCCAGTGAATTGTAGATGCTTGGGCTAATGTGTCTTCTGGCACTTTTTTACGAGCTTTCGCAAAAGCAGGCATCATTTCCGATGAGCAGCACGGTACAGAAAGGCAACCGGGGAGACCTGCCTGGAAGGGATGGTATGACCCAACGAAAATGTCTGGGGTGATTGCCCTTATATTGCCAGCACGGTCCACAGGTGTGTGGAATCAGAAAAATCACCCTCAGATGTCTCAATCAGGATGATGAGAGAAAGTCCAGACCTCCCTCTGGTGGCAAGTGAGGGGAATATG
This sequence comes from Neostethus bicornis, assembly GCA_902685375.1. NCBI lineage: Eukaryota > Metazoa > Chordata > Actinopteri > Atheriniformes > Phallostethidae > Neostethus > Neostethus bicornis. Next base: position 9,584,708 of record LR738553.1, on the reverse strand, counting down.
ACATAATGACAATGATGAAATAATTTTAAGTATCTCAGAGTCTTGTTCACAAGTCTTTTGGAACCCGCTGCGTAGATCTTGACTCATTCAACAAGTCGAACTTTCATGAGATCGTTAAAGTACTAAACGGTTCTTCTGTAAACATCCCATCCCATCATGTTTACCATCGGACTTTTTTTCATTAACCAGTGACAACAATCCAATTCCTAATCTTTCCTGATTTCTTTCTCCTCGTCTGTTTGGACTCGGAACACAAACAGTAACTCTCCACGCGCATCTGTGTTTGGAGGCATTTGTAACTGTTTAGAAGCTTTCGCTTTGTCAGCAGAAAGGCGTCAAATCAAACCAACGGTAAGTGTTTGCAGAGCGTTGAATACCACCCAAGAACAGAGACCTCGTTTCAGACTGCCAGTAAACTATTTAAATTGCCGGTTTGATGTGAGCTCCGCGACATTTGCAGTGAAGATGTGTTCTTTAAAAGCCACCCGTTTACACTCACTCATGAATAGAGTGTATAATTAGTCACTTGTAAATGAGACCCTTGATTCTGTCGGTAGATTGTGTAGGGACGTTTAGAAACTCCAAATATGAGTTTTTACTTGTCGAAGAAAATAACACCTGCTACGTACCCAAGTTTTCATCAATAAATATTTTATTCCACTTTGTGGTGAGTACTCGAGAACAGTGTTGTTTTCGTCAACGATGACGACAACGAAATGATTTAGTTGACGAAGCATTTTTTTCATGACGATGACGTAATGATAACAAAATAAATGCGACATTTTGGTGACGAAAATGTGACGAGACGTTTGCAAGTTTCTGTTGACGAGACAAAAACGTAACAAAATGGGTGTCAGACTTTCACATTTTTGTCTGTGAAAAGAAAAAGCACAGCGGGTGCATTCTGTTCCCTCCAGCGGCAATTCAAAGTTGTTAGAGTCAAGGCTTTCAATGGCGCATATGGTCGTTGAGGCGATGATGACGCGTTTCGCATTTAAACAAGCCTAAGGAATGAACTTTGTCTGCATGTTGCAAGCAAAGCAGCCGATGTGTCCAACATGCAGATGTAACACCAGTCTGCTTTATTTCTCGTCCTGCCGGTGCAGACAGAGCGCGTGGTCGGCCAGGCCAGCAATGTTGGATCAGTTAGTTGTGCAATCCTGCCTGCAGCTGCATCATGATGACTGTTTCTGAGTCTGACGGCAAACTTTGACCAACTTTTTTTCATGTGGAAATTATTGGTAATTTTCAGAAAGATCATTTTTGTTGAGTTTGTTTTACTGGAAGATTACTGAAAGAATTCTTTTGGGGTTAGGAGAGAAAATTACACACATCTGGTTGGAGAACAGAAGTATCATTTCACAGTCCCGTGTGTCCCTGTCTCAATCGATAGACCTTAATAAGCTAGATCAAATTATTTCCCCGCAACAGACGGCTAACCTGTTCAGGGTGTACCCTGCCTTGTGTATAGAATAAGCCCACCTAGGCTCTGGCACCCCTGCAGTCCCGGCTGGGAGAAGCAGTTCAGAAGATGAGTGACTGACCACGATCTATAAAGTGAACAATTTTAACATAAAAAAAGAAAATTATCCATTAAAAGTACAAATAGATGTTGTACTTTGAACCATTAGCTACTCATTACCATCTATAGATGAACTGATAACGTTTTCAGAGTCATGCGACCAAAGATCATTCATTCTTCCTTCTAAACTGCATTTCGCTGTCAGTGTCGAGGGGAGTTCTGGAGTCTATATGGCTAGTTGCAGGCAAGGGGCGGGGCACACCCCAAACAGTTTGCCAGTCTGTTATTGTTGTGATACCTGCTCCTGCTTCAAAGAGGGTGTCTGTCTCTGTGGCAACCTGCTCACCACCTCCAGATGATCAGCAATCAGTAAGCTACATAAGTAACCCTGCACCTCCAGCCTATGCCAGATTGTTGGTTTCCATGTAGTAACAGCATCCAAACTTTAGTAGATGATTGTCTGCCGATTTTTCCTGCGTGTGTTCTTATTTATTGTTTAATTTATTTAAGGAACAGGTCCATAAATGCTTTGGATTACTTGCCTTTATTTTGTTCCATTTTGTCGTCTTCCGGTCATCCAAGGCCGAGTCGCAGGGGCAACAGCCTCAGACGGGAAGCCCAGGCTTCTCTCACCCCAGCTGCATCCTCCGGCTCACCCGGAAGGATCCCATGTCTTTCCCCGGCCAGCTGTGAGACATAGTCTCTCCAGCGGGTCCGGGGTCTGCCCCTTGGTCTCCCCCCGGTGAAATGTGCCCAAAACACCTCGCCCGCGAGGCGCTCTGGGGGCATCTTGACCAGATGCCCGAACCACCCCATCTGGCTCCTCTCGACCTGGAGGAGCGGCTCGACACCGACCTCCTCCCGGATGGCAGAGCTCCTCACCCGATCTCTGAGTGAGAGCCCAGCCACCCTGCGGAGGAAGCTCATTTCGGCCGCTTGTACCCGCGATCACATTCTTTCAGTCTCCACCCACAGCTGGTGACCATAGGTGAGGGTTGGAACGTAGATCGACTTGTAAATCGAGAGCTTTGCTTTTCGGCTCAGCTCTCTTTACCACGACGGACCGATGCAGTGTCCTAGTTATTGCTGATGCCGCACCGATCCGCCTGTCGATTTAAACTCCTAAACTAGTAAAATGAGAAAAAAACCAAAGATCTACAGGAAGCTTCTTTAAGGGGAGTTACAGAGTTACGAAGCAGACTGTACCTCAGAAACACTCTTCAGGTTTCAGGTCAAGATGGGACTGTCTGGTTCCAGCAAAACAAACTCAAAACTCTGATTGATCGGGTCTTACTGTGAAGACTCTAACTAGTATTTTTATTCACTTTGTTTTTGTGATATTCTTTATTTTGATCGTGTGTTTACAGTTACCATAGCAACCAGAGTGCGTTAGAGCAGCGAGAATGTTTCCACGTCATAAAGACCCTGCTAATAAATTTTCTCGTGAAGACAAAGTGGTTTTAAGTTTGTTAGTATTGATTAAAAAGCCAGTTTTTTCGGGCAGGTCTTATCACCTTTAGACCGGTTCGTGAAAATATTGTCAGACACTAAACCGGTCCGCAGCGCAGGAAAGGTTGGGGATCCCTGCTGTAGAGGACCGAATGTACACTTGTGTACATTTTTTTGCTGATTGAAGTCCCACTCTCTCATTTCACAGACCTCCGCTTTGCTTCCTTTCACACCCACTCATAGGAAAAAACTCAGTGGGTGTGGAGGTCAAAGGCAGTCACGCACTGATAATTTACACGCACGGAACTCACAAACGCATGTAAAAAAAAGAAAAACACAATTTATTTTTCTTCTCTCGTCCGTCAACAATGTGCAGTTAACTTTTTTCCTCACACACACTTCCCTGTGGGTCAAAGTGTGTTTGTGGTCATTAGCGTTGGAAAGCCCCTAATCTGAGTGTTATGGACTTCCTGGGAATGACTCAGCAATATTCCTTAGTGGCAAATATAAGCAAGACCGGGATTTATATCACTTTATTATTCACTCTATTGTTTTCCTTCAAAGCTTAAGGGATGTATCAAACGATAAGTGTCTTTACTTCAGTGGTGGATGAAGTACTCACTTTTTGTACTTAAGTAAAAGTACAGATATTTAGGCAAAAAATTTACTTAAGTAAAAGTAAAAGTACCAATAAAAAAATCTACTTAAGTAAAAGTACAAAAGTAGTTGGTGTAAATTTTACTTTTTAAGTAAAAAGTAAAAGTATTTGATCATAATCCAAATGTTTTTTGTTGTGCTATAGAGTGTCACCATGGTAACCAGGATAAATACTCTGCAGGGGTGTGACCCCCTCTCCTGCCTCTTTTGGTCCACAAAAAAAAAAAAATAAATAAAATAAAAGGAAAGGGGACAAGTCAAGCTATCCCCTAGAAGGGCCAGTGAATGGGCCGCCAAAATGGAGGAAAATGACACTTATTTTTTAAAATGTTTTGGGGGGGAGAAGAGGCCCCCCAGTCACTATGTATTGGATTTGTCAAAGCCCCGCCCCCCTTTGGAAAATTCTAGATCCGCCCCTGCTCTGTGTAATGATGGCTCAACTTTTTATTTAGAAGTAAACACAACGAACAACAATCTTCTGACTCTTTAATTTATTCTATATTTGATGTTAGGTTTTTGGTGCTGAATGAATGCGGAAAATGTTTCTCGATTCATTACTTCTTCTCCAGATCACCTGCTTCTTTTGATTTTGGCGATGCGGCTTCAAGATGCGCTAAAAAAACCTGTGTATTTTTCAAATTCCTGAACGAAAATATAACGAAAAATGCAAAACACACTTTTAAAATGTAGTGAAGTAAAAGTACCGGTCTTAAATTTTACTTAAGTAAAGTACAGATACACAATTTTTTTGTTTAAGTACAGTAACAAAGTACATTTACTTCGTTACGTTCCACCACTGCTTTGCTTCCATTTAAATTCCGTTTTTTGCGCGAGTGTTAGCTTTAAGCTAACATAAATTCCAGATAAATACACTTATAAGGAAAGTCTACATTAGGGGTGGGCAAACTTTTTGGTTCGCGGGCCACATTGAGTTCTAGCATTTGACAAGGGGGGCCGGAACAGGAGCAGATGGATGGCATGTTTTGGTAACCGCTAGATTAGACCGATAGAATGGCGCTAGATTTTAAACAAGTGCGTTAAATGTTTCATCAAGAGTGTTAAATTTCAAATCTAGTGCGCTAGGTTTGAAATCTATTGCGATAGCACTTAAAAACCTACATTTAGCGGCGCTAGGTTTGAAATCTAAGTGCTCGATGTAACATTTTGCTTGTTTTAACATCTAACGCGCTTGTTTACGTGCGTGTATTGGGCCTAATGGCTTTCAATATCTGGACACATTGTTTATTTTGACAGTGTGCATCACGGAGGCACACACATTTTAATGGGAGCAGTGTTGTTGTTTTCTCAACAAAGCCAATATAGCTAGAGTGCGCCATCTAGTGAGGAAACATCAGAGTTGCAGGGGAAATAATAATATTTATTTATTTAAAAATGTTATGGTCGGGGGCCAGATTAAAACCTATAACAGGCTGCATGTAGTCCGCGGGCCGTAGTTTGCCCATGTCTAATCTACATAGTTATTTTATTCAGTACTTACTGGAACATAAATATGTATTTTTTTTAATTTTATTCGGGGTTTGATTCTACCCAATCACAGTGATGTTACTGAAGGAGTGGGCAATATATTAGTGGAGTCAAATAGCCAATGTGTATTTTTATTTTCTTGGTTAGTTCAGGATTACGTGTCCACGGAATCTTTCTTGTACATGTAGGATTGTTTCTGTTGTTTCCAGTATTTTACATAATCTTGTAAAATCTGATGACAAAAAACTAACTAAATAAAAATAGCCACTGGTCTCTTTCTTTGCACTTTTGTCGGACGTCTGTTGTGTTTCCTCAATTTGTCTTTGTGTGTAACCTTGCCTCTGCCCATGAACTCCCAAGCCTTGCCTGGTAATCATTGCCATCTTGTAGTCCAAGCATAGGCAAACTACGCCCCACGAGCCACATGCGGCCTGTTAAACGGTTTAATTCAGCCCGCTGAACTTGAAATGATTAAATAATAAAAAAAAACGTATTGTCTTTTTACCCCTGCAATTCCATAGTTCACCCTTTAGATGGCACTCTAAACATATTGGCTTTGTTGAGAAAACAACAACACTGCTCCCATTAAAATGTGTGTGTCTCTGTGATGCACACGTCAAAATGAAGAGTGTGCACATATAGGGAAAGCCATCCGGGCCAATACACACACGTCAACAAGCGCATTAGATTTCAAACCTATATTTTAAACCAAGTGCTAGATGCACATTTTTTAAGCGCCACTACACTTGGTTTGAAATTTAACGCGCTTGATATATCATCCAGCGCCATTACGTGCGTGCAATGGCTTTCCATTCCCAGCTCAAATATGATACGCCCACAAACTGACTTCCCGCAACTGTTTCGTCCTTACATTTTGTTGTAATGCTTATTTTAATTCCTCATTTTAATTGGAAATGAAAGCACATATTTTCTCCAAATCCCAAGATGTGTATTTTTTTCTCTGATAAAGTGAGGTTACCAAAGCATTCCGTCCATCTGCTCCTGTTCCGGCCCCTTTGTCAAATGTTAGAACCCAAAGTGGCCCGCGAACCAAAAAGTTTGCCCAGTCGCCAGCCAGCCTACCTCCCCTCTTTACTCTGATCTGAATTGTATCTTCTGCATTTGGGTTTTCCTTTTTAAACCAACCCTGACTTTTTTTTTGGTCTTGTCTGTTTTAAAGTGTTGTTATGCACAAAGCACTCCGACGTGTTAAATACGCGGTGCAGAATGGATTTTGACAGCGCATTCCCACTTAATGACCACCAGTTACAGTATGTACAATCCGGTCTATGTTTTATTTTCTTTCCTCTTGACAATTTTTCTTCTTATTTGTCTAAAAAACTGATGACATATGTTCTGAATTATCCCCACGAAGACTTGGCAGTTTAAGATTTTATTGCTAAACAAGCTTCAACTGAAAATAGTTCATTGGAATTTATTTTTTTTATTTGTTCTTGTTTCACGGTAGACAAAACACAGAACGGGACATTGGTGGTTTTTGCCCGTGAAATGAAAATTTCAAATCAATTTCCCCCCATTTCCTTTTTATTACCCTCATGAGTATATTTAACAAACAATTCCAATGAACAGAAGCACAAAACAGAAGTGTAAAAGAGAATCCTGGGCTTCCTGTCTGAAGATATTGTCCCCGCGACCCGGCCCCTGATAAGCAGAAGACGACGGAACGGAAAGAAGTACAAAACGTGAACAAACAAAATGTAAAAGCAAATCAAAGAACATAAAATTACTTACCGTATTTTCATGACCATGAGGCGCACATAAAAGATCTTAGATTTTCTTCAAAATGAGCGGTGCGCCCTGTCGTGCAGTGCGCCCTATGTGATTTGTGATTTGCGGACATATTGGAGAACCATCAGGCGGACGCAGTTGAGAACATGGGAATTGAGCCGCCGCAAGAAAATTTAAAATGAACGAATCGATGGTTCGTAAGCGGTGGAAGCTAGAAAACGAGCTGCGACAGGTGAAGAAGACGCAGCTGAAATAAGGCGGAAATAAGGCGAGGTGGCCAGAGTTTGGAGGAAAGACTCCAGCAGTGATGAATGACCACAGGAGACCAAAACTTCATGAAGGGTGGAAGGCAGCGCTGGGCAAGTTACGCCACAGTTTGCCAGTGGATTGTAGATGCTTGGGCTAACGTATCTGCTGGCACTGTTGTCTGAGCTTTCGCAAAAGCCGGCATCATTTCCGAGAAGCTGCATGATACAGAAAGTGACTCTGATAGCGAGGAAAGTGAACCTGCCATGTTGGATTTAGAGCAGCTGTTAGATTCTGAAACAGAGGATGAGGACTTTGATGGATTTGATAAATGACTTTATGACGACTGTAACTAATATTTAAATAAAGACAACCAAACTCGGCAGCATGGTGGCGCAGTTGATAGCACAGTGGCCTCACAGCAAAAAGGTCGTGGGTTCGAGTCCCAGGTGGGGTGAAGGCTTGGAACACTGTCCTTTCTGTGTGGAGTTTGCATGTTCTCCCTGTGTCTGCATGGGTTTCCTCCGGGTACTCCGGTTTCCTCCCACCCTCCAAAGACATGCATGCTAGGTTTGATTGGCCGGTGCCAAATTGCCCCTAGGAATGACTGTGTGTGTGAATGGTTTGTTGTGTGTGGCCCTGCGACAGACTGGCGACCTGTTCGGGGTGTACCCTGCCCTTCACCTTAAATCAGCCGGGATGGGCTCCGGCACCCCCCGTAAATCCATGAGGGATAGACGAATAAGAAGATGACTGACTGACTGACTGACAACCGAACTCAGTTTTTGCTCCCGACCTATTTTTAAATACGCACACTTGTGATTGTGTGTGTGCGTGTCGGTGTTGTTGGAAGGTTGACGTAGTAGAGGATATGTATATAAAACCCGCGCCCTATCATTGGATGAGCCTTATATGTGTGTTAAATTCAGAGCACGCGAAATTTTAATACAGTGCGCTTTTTGGTCGTGAAAATACGGAAATCTATTTTTAAATATATTTTGGTAGAACTGAAAAAATTAGAGCTTTTTTCTCATAAACTCGTACTTAAAGCCGTTAAGACTCTGATCAAACAAAGAGTTTACTGACCAAATGACATGTGCACAAATAAAACATTTATAGAGCCGTATAACGTGAACGTTACAGGGAGTTTACGTCATACCATCAGATCATTAGATGACTAATCCAATATGGAGGGTTTGGGACAATTTTAAGTTTAACACACGCTTGCTGATTCGTGTTATTACCGCTCTATAATACGCTATTAAGTCTGGGAATTTTGTACATTTTCTATAAACTGAAATTCGCAAGACCTCACACCGTACAATGTCCACCGTCCAATGTAAATGTCCGATCTTTGAGTCTATCGACTAGCTAAAGAAGTGATGTGTGTGTTTGCCTTAAACTTTCCGTGCTGTGTAATCGTGATGTACCCCTTTAAATGAAACCATATGGTTGAGATGTTATCTAAACATCCATTACTACTGTCTACCCTGTAAGCGATACGGTAGGAATTAGCGGAATGATAAAACGTGTCCGATGATGCACCGATGAAAGTCAAACGGATTTATTTTTCATGCCATGCTTTGTTTCTATCTTTTCACGACTGTATTGTTTTGGTCACCATAGCAACCGTAGTAGTGGTGATTGTTCCAGGATGAGTTTGTGAACGTCTACATAATATCGTTTTTTTTTTTTCTGAGAAAATGGAAATCATGACCACTTCTAAAAGTGTTTCAAATTAAACACATCATGCTTATCAAAGGTCCTATGAAAAACTTTCTGGATTGTTTTTGAATTAATAAAAGGAGAATGTTTGGGGTTTTTTTCCACAAAAGTGATAATAACCAAATTAAAACCAGAGATCGGCTGGAACTCAGCGTGAGTTGAAATGACGAAAAAACTACTTGGCTTGTTTAATGTGTTTCCATTACAAACAATGCAGGCCAGAGCATGATGGGGAGGGGCCATTGACGGGGTGATAAGATAATTAATAATTTAATAATTATTAAATTAATAATTTAAGTTTTATACTTGTTTACCCAGATGTAAACAAGTATAAAATACTACGGCACATTACTTAGTCTATCCAGCGAGGGGTGGGTCTGCTTCTGGGCCTATGAAGAAGAAAATATTTCGCGCCCCGGTACCGGGACGCATAATGAAGAAATAACTTCCATTATTTCCATTTGTTTTTTTTTATTTGAGCCTTTATTATAAAGGTTTTCTTGATTCTTTATGACGATGTTTTAATTTGAAAAGTGACCGGATACAGAGTCACGAAGTAGACTGGACTTTAGAAACACTGTTCAGGTTTCAGGTCAAAATGGGACTGTCTGGTTCCAGCAAAACAAACTCTGATTGATCTAGTCTTACTGTGAGGAGACAAACTGGTATTTTTATTCACTTTGTTTTTGTGATGTCTTTTATTTTGAAGGTATGTTTACCGTTACCATGACAACCAGATTACGTTCGATCAGAGAGAATGTTTCCATAATAAATTTTCTCGTGAGGACAAAAAGGATTTAAGTTTATTATTTGTTTTAAAAAGGAATATTTTTTTTCGGGCCGGTCTTATTTTGTTTTTCTGCTACACCTTTAGACCGGTCCGTGAAAATATTATCAGACACTAAACTGGTCCGTAGCGCAGGAAAGATTGGTGACCTCTGGTGTAGTGGATGTGCAATTACACTTTATTCTAGTAGGGCAAAAAAAAGAAGAAATAAAAAAAAACCAACATGTTCCATAGGGTCACACGCAACCCTCTAGCATCGTGCCGCACCTCCCCGGGGGGGGGCGCGCCCCACTATTTGAGAAGCACTGTTTTAGACACAATCCACGCCCACACTTCCCCCTTTAATGTTCTCGTGTTCTCAAATGCGTCCGCCTCATGGTTCTCTAATACGTCCACAAATCGCCAATCAGATAGGGCGCACAGCACAATAGGGCGCACTGCTCATTTCGAAGAAAATTTTAGACTTTTTATGTGCGCCTTATGGTCGTGAAAATACTATATATATCAAATATCTAGCAGTACCACTTCATCTATAAGAGCTTGGTAATCATGGCCCATAATTCACTTCACAAATTTACAATCACTTACATCAGCTGGATGAATGGTCAGTCAAACAGAGAGATTCCAGATGATGAAACAGAAGTGGAGAAACACCAGTGGGCGACTCCCTGCCAATTCCATCAACTACAGGAAAAGATGTCAGTTCATATTTGATGGAGTGAGCGCGCCCACATATAATGGTAACCAGAGATTATGTGAACTGGGATAGAGCTCCAGCAGACCAGTCAGTGAAAGTGACAACTTTAGCTTCTTTTTGTGCTTATATACAAGTACGAAATTAGTGTTGTTTTTGAGACGCTATGTAAAAAAAAAAGGAAAATGGACACTGAGAACTAGGTTTTTCAGTTATCCCATCAATTCAGGCTAAAGAAATAGTGGTTTACATGACTTTGTGTTTGTCATAGTTCCCTCGTCCACCACCAGAGGGAGCATGGGACCATCCCTCATTCGCCTGATTCAAGACACCTGATGGTGGTTGAGCAGCCACCTGTTTAAAGGTAGTCTGCCTTCCCTTTAGGGTTTTAGCTTTTAGGTGACTTTCTTTTTTCTCTTTAACCTTCTTTTTGTTACCGTTATATATTTTCATATGTTTTTTTGAGTCGTTTGCTGATGGAAATAGAATGTTTCAAATTATCGCATAAACCTTGACAATGAGAAAGTAATTGCATCATCTGATGTCGTTAATGAGCAATTAGACTTCACACAACAAAAGCAAAGCCAATTCTCTTGAGGCAGAAGGACTCCTTGGGTCTGAAAAGCCACTTAAGTTTATCATGTTGAGTTTTAAGTTGAAGTTGGTTTTGTTAACCTCTTTTCGGAGTCCAAATGTTCTTAAAAAAATGTTTGTACATAAATCTAAACACTTTTTGGTAAAAATTCATGTGCTCCTAGAGATGAGGTCCTCACACTCTGACCAAATACTTCATGGAGATTAGTTGCTGTAGGCTTTGGGTCCACATGTGGATTCTCTCGCACTAGCATACACACATATATACTGTACACAAATAACAGACACACAAATACAGTAATCTTTCTATGAAAGACTCATCTGTCCTTTCCTTTTTTTTCTTAAAGAGCAAATCGACGTTACTGCCCCCAAAACCAACAATTATGTTCTTTGGTCTTTCTTGAAAACCGTAACCACTTTATTTGCGTCATGTAATCCCACAGAGGAACATATTCCACACGAACTTTAACTTTTATGCTAGTGTTAAAATGAAAATATCCACTTGGATTAAAAAAAAAAATGTCCCTAAAGATTATCGAGTCAACACTAAGATAAGAAATAGCATAACATGTAATCATTACCGCTTCACTCCCATCGTTTTATAAACTGTCTGGATTACAGCCAGATGGGTCATTACCCTCCTCGCGTGCCAACTTTTTGGGACCTATTCCTCTTTAAGGATTCCTTTCCTTGTGCAGCTCGCATGCTTTAAACCTGATTAATCTAACACAGGAGGCACGTTCCGAGACAACTGTTAAGAAAGAACGAGTATTAACTATTTACTTTCTCCGACTTCCAGGAAAGTTTCACGAGTAACGACGCCTTTTATGGTCAATAGGTTAGCTGCTGGTCTTTCTAAAGGCTAGAATGTCAACACATGGAAGTAGGTAAGATGATATAACGACCAGTAGACCGGGTGGCTGTCTCTTTCCTGCTTTGTCACTGAGTACAATGGCTAATAAGTTACCGAATTCCATTAATAACATTTACCGTAATTTCACGACCATTAGGCGCACCGTATGAAAAGGCGTAGCCTCAGTCACACACCGCCTTACAACAACACACACGCAAGCATGCAAATGTGCGCATTAAAAAATAGATCGGGAGCAAAACTGAGTTTGGTTGTGCTTCATTTAAGTAGTATTATCCACATTACCGGTAATAGTCTTTATTCAAATCCGTCAAAGTCCTCATCCTCTGTTTCGGAATCGAACAGCTGCGCAAAATCCAACAGAGCAGGTCCACTTCGCTCCTCGCTGTCAAAGTCACTGTCTGTACTGTGTGGCTCCTCAGAAAGGATACTAGCTTTTGGGAAAGCTCGGATAACAGTATCAGCAGACACGTTAGTCCAAGCATCTACAATCCATTGGCAAACTGTAGCGTAACTCGCCTGGCGCTGCCTTCCACCCTTCCACGGCTCGATTCCCATGTTCCTCCGCGTGGCTGATTGCTTTCAGCTTAAACTGAGCGTCATAAACGTGTCTCTCTGCCATTTTCAGGGTTAAAACAGCAACGTTGTGCATACAGCACATACCTTTTTTATACACAATCCACGCCCACACTTCACTCTTTAACGTTCTCATGCCTTTTCTTTCAGGTCCGTCTCGCCTCACGCGCACCGCTTTTTCTTTTAGGTCCGCCTTTTCTCACACACAAGGCGCACCGCACAAAAGGGCGGAGCGTTTATATGCGCCTAATAGCCGTGAAATTACGTTATTTACTTTCTCTGACTTCCAGGAAAGTTTCACGACTAACGACGCCTTTTATGGTCAATAGGTTAGCTGCTGGTCTTTCTAAAGGCTAGAATGTCAACACATGGAAGTAGGTAAGATGATATAACGACCAGTAGACCAGGTGGCGATCTTTTTCCTGCTTCGTCACTGAGTACAACAATGGCTAATAAGTTACCGAATTCCATTAATAACATGTAATGTTATTTTAAACCGTCTAATCTGTCCCCTTTATGTGTGATCATGTATCAAAACATGTTTTTAGAGCATGATGTAAACTTGTTTGGAGGGGTTGTTCTTTGAAGAAAGATTTCAAGGCTGTACGAGGCCTTTGGGAGAATATAATTACTTTTTGGAATCCCTTCTATAAACAATTAGCTGAATGTTGCAATTTTTTTTTTTTATATGGTTAGTATTCACTAGGCAACTGGTGCAACGAGCCACAGGGGCGGAACAGTGGTGCAGAGGTTAGCACAGTGACCTCACAGCAAGAAGTTTAAGTTCTAACATTTGACAAGGGGCCGGAACAGGAGCAGATGGATGGGCATGCTTTGGTAATCGCTAGATTAGATCGATAGAATGGTGCTAGATTTTAAACAAGCGCGCTAGATGTTACACCAAGAGTGTTAAATTTAAAATCTAGCGGCGCTAGGTTTGAAATCTAGTGCGATAGTGCTTAAAAACGTGCATTTAGTGGCGCTAGGTTTGATATCTAAGCGCATGATTTAACATTTTGCTTGTTTTAACATCTAACACACTGTTTAAAAAAATGAAAATAAATAAATGAATTACTCTATTCATCCCTCACCAGGGAAATTTGTGTGCTGCACTCCTTACACTGCAGCAGGCTGCCCTCCGACGGCACCAATGGTGGGAGAAGCGGGGCTTATGTGTCTTCTCCAAGGACCCTAGACGTGCTCTCTGTGGGACGCGAACCCGCGAACTTACGGTCAGCGCGCGAACACTCTAACCACTGAGCTGCCGTCTCCACCTTTTTATGTGTGTGTATTGGGCCCGATGATTTTCCATATCTGTGCACGCTATTTAGTTTGGCTACGTGCACATCATGGAGACACACATTTTAATGGGAGCAGTGTTGTTGTATCTAAAGTATGCCATCTAGTGACGAAACATCAGAATTGCAGGGGAAATAAAACTAACAAGGTTTATTTCTTTATATTTTTTCAAGTTTGGCGGGCCGGATTAAACTGTTTAATGGGCCACATGTGGCCTGCGGGCCGTAGTTTGCCCATGCCTGGTTTAACCCTACTGAGAAAGTGTGGGATGCACTGGATTGAATTCACTGGATTGAAATAAATCTTGAGCCGTTTCAGACAGATGCAAAAATTGTAAAAGATGACTGAAGTTGCTTCTAATAGAATATTTGAGTACATAACTGCTTTTACAAATTATCTTTAGAAGTCTTGGATCAGTGCAGTTGTGTCCAGTAATTCATTGGATTCATTTCCTGTTTTACACGGTTGGCTCGAGGATGAACCTTCTTCCACATGAGCAGTGAACCAAAAAACTCTGTCAACCATTACAATCTGACTAAATCTCAGAACAAGAAGAAGTACCTGGAAATTGAAAGCCGGGGTTTCTTGTCAGATTCTGAGGAACAATAAGATCTTTCAGACTGGTTGGAAGTTGGCCATGGAGTCTTTGAATCGAATGAGACGGATTTTAAATTTAATTCCTAATATCACAAGGAACAGGTGTAATAAAATCTCTTTTGGCAGTGTTGCTTTGGTTTTAGTTGCAGCGTGTTGGATGAACTCGAAGACTTGAATGAAATCATGTAGAGATCTGATTGAGATTCTAACGAGCAGCTGAGAAGGACAGCAGTGTGTGGTTGGAGGGGGGTCATTTTAAGTTTACGAACTAGTAGCAATGAGTACGCGTTGCACTTAGGCTAAAAAATAATCAAAGCCTCATGTTTAATAATAATGAAGATGATAATGCATTGAATTGAATTGAATTGAAAATACCGTAATTTCACGACCATTAGGCGCACCGTACGAAAAGGCGCAGTCTCAGTCAGACACCGCCTTACAACAACACACACGCAAGCATGCAAATGTGCGTATTAAAAAATAGATCGGGAGTAAAACTGAGTGTGGTTGTTTATTTAAGTAGTATAAACAAGCACACTAGAGTATGCTGTTTCGGAGAAACAGCGCGTTGAATGCCTGCTCGCGGGGGGCGAGGACGCCGAAGCCCGTTTTTTTTTTTTTTTTCATCCTCCGATGCTGAAAATGACCTGAAAGCTGGCTAAAAAACCCCTGAATGTACATATGTGCTGGAAAAGGATTTCAAACACATAAAATTTTTATAAAGTTTTGTCTTTTATTGTGAAAATGTCGGTAAAGTTGTGTAATTATGCTTTAAAGTTAAGAAAACAAAACAGCGTTAAAGTTTTTTAATAAAAAAAATTTAATGTAAAAGTGTGTAAAAGATAATCATTTTTCATTATTTTGTGTCTTTTATTGTGAAAATCTCATTAAAAATGGCTAAATATGCTTTAAAGTTAAGAAAACAAAACAACTGAAAAGTTCTAATGAGCTGTCTTCCCATCAGAGCTCCTTAATTGCGCCTCAAAACACACCTGATGCAGGTCACAAGACCACAGAAACAGAATCTGCATACAGCCAGCACAGCCTACTTCCAAATAAGGAGATGTCTGTGACATCACACAGACTCCTTCATTACCTTATAAGGAGATGAGCCTCTGAGAGCTCATTAATTGGGCGGCAAAACACACCTGCTCAGGTGGGACAGAGAATTTCTGAATATGCAAACAAATGCTAATTGCGCGAGAATGGAAACAGATAGAAAAAAAATTCTTTCAGATTTAGAAAGAGGACGATGAAATCTACTTGGGGATGTAATTTTATTTTTGTAGCTCAAACAGAAATGAAATGGCAGCCATTTTAGTGTCACAAAAATGTCACTTTTTGGGGGGAGGTCTCCTTCTGAGGACCATAGAGGAAAATCTGTTAGTCTGACAGATTCAAGAGTCACCTTGGATGAAAGAGGACAAGAATTCCTCCGTTTTGAGCTAAAATTTATGTTTGTGGGATACAAACTCAAAGAGTTATAAAAATTTGTTTGGAAGGGTAAAATTTTAAAATCCGATCAGAGTGTCAAAATTTAGACCTGACTTCTCGACCTTCGGGAGCCCGTAGCGGCTAAACCGTCACTCTGACGAAAAAATGAGCCGAGGTGCCAACTGTTCCTGACAAAATTTCCTTCGTTTTGATATAAAAAAATTTCCGGTGCGCCAAAAATTGTGGGAGGTAGAGCCTTTTGAACACAAAGAGTCTGGTTTGTCTCCATACTCTGTTTTTACAGTGCGAGAGAGAAGAAAAAAAAAATCTGATTTTTTCATTTTTTTCACTTTTTTTATAAAGTGATTGCTCTGAAACCGTAGAAGGTATGAAAGTGCCCTTTAGATGTTATAGAGGTCAAATCCTTGTGACCCGTTTAAACTTTAAATGGTGTTTCTAGCTAAAACTATGCCAGAGCTGGAAAGCTTCGAAGAGCATGTGGTTTTCGGCCAAAATCCCATTATTTCCAATGGGGCCCATTTTTTTCGTGTTTTTTTGCGATAAATCGGAAACCGAATAAAATTTCAAAAAGTTGAATAGATCCGTAAATCTCATTTCCGAGCCGGTCGTTTTGAGCCCTGAACGGCTGCGCTCGGGCAAACGGATCTTGAGATTTTACGTGCCAAAAAACGTACGGAAGAATACGGAAGATTTCCAGAAAGCAAAACAGGATCACTATAGTTGAATGCCTTTTAGGCATTCAACTGATTACCGGTAATAGTCTTTATTCAAATCCGTCAAAGTCCTCATCCTCTGTTTCGGAATCGAACAGCTGCGCAAAATCCAACAGAGCAGGTCCACTTCGCTCCTCACTGTCAAAGTCACTGTCTGTACTGTGCGGCTCCTCAGAAAGGATACCAGCTTTTGCGAAAGCTCGGATAACAGTACCAGCAGACACGTTAGTCCAAGCATCTACAATCCATTGGCAAACTGTAGCGTAACTCGCCTGTGGTCTCCTTCGGTCATCCATCACTCCCACGCCGCTCACACTTCACTCGTTAACGTTCTCATGCCTTTTCTTTCAGGTCCGCCTCGCGGGCACCGCGTTTCCTTTTAGGTCCGCCTTTTCTCACACAAAAGGCGCACCACACGTAAAGGCGCACCGCTCATTTTGAAGAAAATCTAAGACTTTTATATGCGCCTTATAGTCGTGAAATTACGATACTCTATTAATCCCCAAGAAAATTTTGATGTCGCGGTGCTAACACCTCGATGCCTTCCCGGTCCGCTTACACGGTGTAGCTAACAACTGAGCAGTTAAGAAAAACAGTCCATAATGAGTCCACGAATTAAGGCTTCAATGAAGCACACCAAGTGGCCCCCCCTCCCCATTCCTGCTGAGTCAGAACGCGCGTCCCCAGTTCCTCCATCTTGCCAGCGAGCTTCAGGATGTTACCCACGACAACCACAGGGACACTGGGCTCAAAGCGTCTCCTTCCTGATCGTCTTCTTCTCAGTTCTGTCGGGACTACATAGACTCCTCCAGCCACGGTGGATCTTGTTCCGAATGCTAGCTGCTGGTTGAGTCCACGCTAACAAAGTGAAACGACTACATGACTAACAAAATGGAGAGCTAGCCGTTGAAACTAAAAAACGGCTAGCATAAAGACAGCCGTCTGAAGCAAAACAGTGCAGTCCAAAACGACGTCCTAAGAGCGCTCTATCTCCAGAACGGGACCAAACACAGGCAAAAGACGAACAGAAACCGAATGGAAAAAAATGCTAAAATAGATGACCAGGTGCCAAAAAACAGGAGACACACAGCAGGCATTTAACGTTTTTTATTGTATTTATATCGCGCTTTTCAGGACTCACAAAGACGCTTCACATATGCATTATTCATTCACTCCATACCAGGTACTGATAGGCTACTGTAGTAGCCACAGTTGCCCTGGGGCAAACTGACAGAAGCAAGGCCACTATTTTTGCGCCATCGGCTCTCCTGACCATCACCAACCAATTGCCTATACACCATTCAGACTAGGCAATGTGGGTGAAGTGTCTTGCCCAGAGACACAACAGCAATTTAATCTCAAGGGCCGACCCACTAGTTGTCTCCCATCCATGTACTGCCCAGTCCTAGCATGCTTAGCTTCAGAAGTCTGACGGGATCCGGCTTTAACAGGCTAGTATGGCCACGTTTCGATTAATAATGGTAGTTAAAAACTCTTTTTTTTTTAATTTGGTCTTTTCTCCAAAGCCGCCGTTGACTTCATAGAAACACATTTTATCCTCAGCTTCTTGTTAAACGCCGTCAAAAGATTGAATTATTTAGATTTTTATACAAGTCCTAGCCTGAAAACTCACACCTATAAACTGACTCAATGAAAAAGAATCAAGTAAGCTCACAAAACCCAGCGATGCACACGCTGAGAAGCAATAACTTCAGCTTCAAGGTGGTTTCCATCGTCATTGTTTTTGCTGCTGTGTCGTCTTTTCTTTGTTCTAAAACGAGGAAACTGAGTTGTCACCACGATGGTATGCTGTTAATGGATTGGTGCTGTTTTCGTTGAGTCATTTTCCCATCAGGTGACGAGATGGTTTCCAAGTCTTTGTGGCCTTGCGCTGGATCTCTCTGTTCTCGGCTGTCCAGTTGGCCGCGTTCCTGTGGCCAGCTTCCCAAAGCGAATGTCTTTTGGAATGCGGCCATCGTCCATTTTGCATACATGGCCTAGCCAGCGCAGGTACCTCTGTGAGAGGATGGCGAATACTACACCTGCTCCGCTGGATCAGGACGTTTGCGTTGGATACTCGATCTATGCCAGGGGATGCCTTGGAAACGTCTAAGACTACGCAGGTGGAAAGCGTTTTGTCTCGGCTCTTGCTAGGTACTATACAGTGTCCAAATTTTTTGCAGCACTGCAGCGTGCTAAGCACATACACTCGGGGAACCTTCATCTTTATGTGGAGAGTCAACATGGGATTGTCCCACACATGCTTTGCTAGGCGGGTCATGGCGGTTGTTGCGTTGCCTAGCCTGATGTTAAGCTCGATGTCCAGGGAATGGTTGTTGGAGATTGTGGAGACAAGATAAGCAAATTTGTCCACTACCTCCAAGGTGTGGTAGCCAATGGTGATCGTCGTCTTTTTTTGGCATTTCCCTTCAGGGGTCGCCACAGCAAGTCAGTTTCTTTCATCTAACTCTATCTCCTGCATCCTCATCAGTCATGCCAACTACCTTCATGTCTTGCTTCACTGTATCCATGAACCTCCTCTTTGGTCTAATTTTTGCTCCGTTCCTGGTGGTTCAATGCATCTTCTTCCGATGTACTCGGTCTCTCTCCTCTGCACACGTCCAAACCATCTCAGTCTGGCCTCTCTGACTTTATCTCTGAAACCTCTAACACCTCCTCTGATATACTCATTTCTGATCCTTTCCATCCTGGTCACTCACAGAGAGATCCTCAGCATCTTCATCTCTGCTACCTCCATCTCTGTTTCCTGTCTTTTCCTCAGTGCCAATGTTTCTAGACCAAACATCATGGCCGGACTCATCACTGTTTTGTACACTTTCCCTTTCATTCTAGCTGAAACTCTTCTGTCACACATCACACCTGATACTTTCCTCCACCCGTTCCAGCCTGTCTGCATACACTTCTTCACCTCTTTTCCACACTCTCCATTGCTCTGGACTGTTGATCCTAGATACTTAAAATCTTCCACCTTCTTTATCTCTTCTCCCTGTAACCTCACTTTTCCATTTGGATCCCTCTCATTCACACACATACGCTGTCTTATTCTGACAAATCTTCATTCCTCTTCTTTCTAGTGCAAACCTCCACCTCTCCAGCTTTTCCTCCACCTCTTCCCTCATCTCACTACAGATCACAATGTCATCTGCAAACATCATTATCCATGGAGATTTAAATTGTAAAATTTGAACTCCAAAAAATACCAACAGGTCACATAACTTTATTAAAAACTGTATAATTTAATGATAGATATAACAGGAATGTTCCAGTCATGCTCTGATTCAAGAGCCACCTAATTCTTCCCACTCTGTTCTTATCTGCCACAGCTCCTGCTTTTCCTGTGACTGTTTCCTCTTCGTGGTGGGCTGGAAAAAAAATCCCGCGGAAAAACAGGGAGTCAGATAACAACGCAGTCACCAGAGCGCTCTATCAGAGCTCATTAATCTTGTTTTTAGAAAGCAAGCCTTGATTTAAAGTAAAAGCAGCTGCGGATGTTTCTGTGAAGCCCACATCAGAGAAGATTTATGCACCCAAAAATATACGAGGCGTTTGATTAGATTAGCCTGATAATGAATAAACACTCTTTTTTTATTTTCACAAATAATCACTGATTAAAATGCTGGGAAGGGATCCGGATTTACATGTTTTGATTTTGTAAATTTATGTTCAGAAAATGTGCGTCGAAGGAGAAAATTGTATTTATTATTTAGCTCGACGAGCGTGACTTACATGTAAACAGAGAGGCTGTGGGAGGTTGAAAGAAAAAGTACTTTATCATAATTTTTTACCAACTTACAATACTTTGTTGTTAAAAGATTAAGTGAATCACATTAAAGAATGTGACCCGAACCCGCTGGAGAGACTGTACTCGTGATATTTTATGTTTATGTACAAAATTGTGATATTTTATGTAAAAAATTTTATCGTAAAAAAACAGTTGCACTACAGAAAATAATTGCTTTTAGTCATTTTTATCCCATGGCTCAAATAGCCTAGTAACCGTGGCTCAAATATCCTAGGTTGCAGTTTTTTGGCTCAAATGTCCGTGGCTGAAATCTCCGTGGCTGAAAAGACCTTTCACCGTGTCTCACAGCTGGCCGGGGATCGACTCGGGATCTTTCTGGGTGAGCCGCAAGATGCAGCAGGGGTTAGAGAAGCCTTGACTTCCTGTCTGAGGCTGTTGGCCCCTTGACCTGGCCCCGGATAAGCGGAAGACGACGGAACAGAACATAAAAGAATTGTTTTGTTTTTAAAGATGGTATTTTCTTATCGACGACCCCATTTCTTGCGAAGAATAATTTTATCATCGTAATATATGCATTTAAACAATCACTATTTACATTTTGGAACATTTATTAAACAATATTTACGACATTTTTTTACCAATACTTTTTTTTAAATATATTTTATTAATCCCTCACCAGAAAATGTCTGTGCTGCATTACACCGCAGCAGGCTGCCACCTATGACGGCGCCAATGGTGGGAGAAACGCGAGGTTTGGTATCTTCTCCAAAGACTATAGACGTGAACTCAGTGGGATGCGAACCTGCAAACTTCTGGTTAACTTCCGGTTAATTTTCGGTTAATTTCCGGTCTGCGGGCAAAAACTCTAGTCATTGAGCCGCCGTCTCAGTGGCTATACCAGCATGTTTAAAAGCTAGTTTAAAAGCTAGTCGGGCTAATAGTCAGGCTGTTGCCCGAATTAGGGTCGGGCTAACCCTAGCCCTATCCTAACCCAGGCAATAGTCGGGCTAGCCTACCTTAACCCTAACCTTAACCCTAACCCTCAGTGTTTCTGAGGAAACACTGGGCTTGATCCAGCAACCTTCTTAATCTGGTAAGTCAACCATTCAGTACCTGCGGTGTCATAGTGACATTAACTATGAACATTTAATAACAACTTATAGCACTACTTGCCTGTGATGATACGGACAGTGTTTTTTATGGGCGTGGGAATGCGTTTTGCTGTAGAGCCATTTGTAGCAGGCAGTGTTGGTCCCAATCAGGGATGGACGGTTCAGAAGATGAATGAATGAATGAACGAATGGGGGGAAAAAAATGGCTGAATTTTTTGTGCATCGTGTATGTCAGAGAAGCCATACTGAGATGGTTTGGACATGTGTAGAGGAGAGAGAGAGAGTACATCGGAAGAAGGATGCTGGATTCGGAACCACCCGGAAAGAGGACTAGAGGAAGACCAAAGAGGAGGTTCATGGATACACTGAAGGAAGACATGAAGATAGATGGTGTTGTGTTGATGCAGGAGATAGGGTTAGATGGAAGAAACTGACTTGTTGCGGTAACAACCTGAAGGGAAATGCCGGAAGTAGAAGAAATGGAGGCACGTAAGTCGTGTACGACCCCTCCTGCAGTAAAAGGGTCTTCTTCTTCTTTTGGCATTGTTAGTCAGGCTATGGCGGTTGTTGCCCGCCTAAAAATGGTGGACCACAGAAGCCATGAACTATCTTCATGTCTTCCTTCACTGCGTCCATGAACCTCCTCTTTGGTCTTCCTCTAGGCCTCTTTCCTGGTGGTTCCAAACTCACCACCAATAAGGGTGGTATAAGGGTAAACCACATTTATGTGGAGAAAAAGAAAACCACAGAAAAAAATGGAAACTTTGTTTTCCTCAAGTATAAAAACAGCCAATACTTCACGTAGATTCCTGTCTTTTTTAACTCGTGTAAAAACATCTAACATATTAAATTCACAAAAGATGAGGTGTGACGCGATTCGCTGCGTGATTTTTAGAAAGAGAATCCGACTTGGGCAAATTTTTCCTTTCAAATTCCTTCAATTTTCTGAGCTTTGGCGCCAAAGCCAAACAAAGCAATCTGTCGCCCCTACCTCGACCCTTCTAATTATACACATTCAGAAAAAAAATCCACAAAGATCAAACTTATTTGATACATTTTGCATTGAAAAATAACAAAAAAGCACATAAAATAAAGATGAAAGGAGGAAGATATTTGTGTTTTCTGCATCAAAGGAATGTTTTCAATCTGAGACCTTCAGATGACAGAAGGCACCGGCGGTGTTTGTATATGACTCTATCTACTGGGATTAATTATAGTTGTAGACGTTGCGTGCCTATGTGACTCAGTGTGTTAGCCAATGTCTGACTATGTACGAAAGAGACGAAAGAAAAAATGTTAGACAGTTTTTTTTAACGAAGAACTGTTATCTTTGTGTCTGGATAGTTTATCGAATGTAAATATTTATGAAGCTTGGGTACTTTGTCGAGTTTATATCGGGTTATTTTAGTCTTTTTATCTTAATCCCTGTAGATTTTGTCCAGCAAAGTTTGTTTTTAGAAACAAGATGTAATAGTTCGGGGTCCCTGTTAGGTCAATCGCAATCGACTGGTAGCTTGTTAGTCAATCTCGCGTTTTTTTAAAAAAGGATTTCATTTGTAGTTTTAAATTTAGTCACTTTATAAACAGATCGGGAGGTCCTTACGACTAAAAGAATTGATAACGTCATGGTAAAATAAACTATAGATTGGTATGGTGTCGTGCCAATTTCGGGTATAAGTAGTCTGGGAAAGAATTTCTTATGACAGCAGATCCAAGGACAGAAGTCGGTAGACTAGCCAAAATTTTCTCAAGTAAGAGTAGAGTTACTCCAAAATATTTTTACTCAAGTAAAAGTAATAAGTAGACCTAAAATGTATTTACTCAAGTACGAGTAACAAGTAAGCATTGAAAAAACTACTCAAATACTGACGGTTGCTGTACTTTAAAAGTATGATATTTTTGTTCCGTCATCTACCGCTTGTTTCGGGGTCGGGTCGCAGGGGCAACAGCCTCAAACAGGTAGCCCAGGCCTCTCTCACCCTGGCTGCATTCTCTAGCTTACCCAGAAGGATCCCAAGTCGTTCCCCGGCCAGCTGTGAGACATAGTCTCTCCAGTGGATCCGGTGTCTCCCCCTTGGTCTCCTCCCGGTGGGACGTGCCCAAAACACCACGCCCGCGAGGCGCTTAGGGGGCATCCTGACCAGATGCCCGAACCACCCCATCTGGCTCCTCTCGACCTGGAGGAGGAGCGGCTCAACACCGAGCTCCTCCCGGATGGCAGAGCTCCTCACCCGATCTCTGAGTGAGAGCCCACCCACCCTGCGGAGGAAGCTCATTTCGGACGCTTGTACCCGCGATCTCATTCTTTCGGTCACCAGCTGTAGGTGAGGGTAGGAACGTAGATCGACTTGTAAATCAAGAGCTTTGCTTTTCGGCTCAGCTCTCTCTTTACCACGACGGACCGATGCAGGGTCCTAGTTATTGCTGACGCCGCACCGATCCGCCTGCCGATCTCCCGCTCCATCCTTCCACCACTCGTGAACAAGACCCAGAGATACTTAAACTCCTCCACTTGGGGCAGAACCCTGTCCCTGACCCGCAGGGGGCATTCCACGCTTTTCAGGGCGAGGACCATGGTCTCGAATTTGGAGGCGCAAATTCCCATCCCGGCCGCTTCACACACGGCAGCAAATGATCCAGCGAGAGCTGGATCTAAAAACATATTTTTGTTTGTGGACATAAAAATATGAACAACACAACAAATGTGCAAAAAATTGTATTTTCAAAATAAAACTAAAAGATTGGTAAAAAACTACAAAAATAACCCCCAAAACATTAGTGATCTTTGCATTGCTTTACTGCTAATGTGGTTATTAGGCCAACAACCCAGGACGCAGCTCAGATGAAAAAGACGCTCAATTAATTTAGGCTACATAGGCTAATGAGTCATTAGTAATGACTTTACTAGATTAAACTTACCACAACATGTTTTCTCAGGTTGGAGTTTTTGTGGACCGTTTGTTTTGGAGCTCACAGTAGACACCCCATCACGTAGCTCTTTCTTTGTGTTTAGCACAAACTAAACATGCTTTCACTATGAGGTCAGGGATGCTTACCAACTTTGCTGTCTTCTGCTGTGTCCTCTTGTTCAAGAGAGACACCATTTTCACCTGCTTTAGCAGTAACGTGTTATACAAAAAAAAATTTTTCATCTGTTTTGTTTTCTTGCAAATTCGGGCATCAGTACGTCTGATAGGTCAGATGGAGTCATGTGACCGTGTTCACCACATGTGATTGGAGGAATGTTGTCTACAGTCATCCAGATCAGGCAGTACTCTTTAAAAATTAAAATAAAACCTCATTGTACTGAAAAAAACGTGTTAAAATCGCAAAAAGTAACAGGTCAACTTTTGCCCAATTTACTCAAATAAAAGTATAAACTCTTAAAAATACTCATAGAAGTACATTTTATTCAAAAAGTTACTCAAGCAAATGTAACGGAGTAAATGTAGCCCGCTACTACTCACCTTTGTCCAAGGTATTACAAAGTCATTGTGTTGGGGTCATACTCTACTACCTCGGATCAAATACAATACCTCCTGTAAAGGTCTTCAAATTCCTTTTTCTAACACGTAAACAGCAATAATTTTTATTTCAACCAATCAGATTTTGAGATTGTTTCTACAGGTCTTCTTAAAGACACGTGCTGTGTCACCATTTTCCGACCTGCTGATTGGACAGCGTCAGATAATAGCAGCTAAACTAGCAAATATCGCAACATTACTTTTTAACTGCAACTTTTTGTGATTATTGTTCGAGCAATAAATCTTAAATAATTAGAAACCTCCGACTGATTTGGAGTTTTGTTTATTTATTGAGGCATAAAAAAATGAGTAATTAGTTTTAGAAAAGTTCAAAGAGTGTGTAAAGTAAAACAGCAGGAGTGATCCCGCCACCAGCAGGGACAAATGTTCTACACAGTTGGAAAGGAAACCCAAAATGACTAAAATACAAGGTCAAGGGAATTTTTTTGCCTACTTTGAACATTGGTTTATTCTCATAATTATTTTTCCATTTGATCCTTTAATTGGATTTATTTATAGTTACTTTGGATCAGTTATTATTTTCATTTGAGACACAGCATGATATTCAAAAGTAATGACGAAATGATCAAAAACACCTCACCAGCGAGGCACTCGAGAGGTTTCCTAACCAGATGACCAAATGGACCGATGCAGAAGAAACCGGATATGAGAAAATTAACTTTAGCTCCCATGTTTTACCATTTAAAAAAAACAAACAAAAATGTTTCTTTTGTCTTCTGGACCGCTTATTCACAACGGGTTTTGCAGGGCCTACCCCGGAGCCTATCCCGGAGCCTATCCCGGAGCCTATCCCGGAGCCTACCCCGGAGCCTATCCCGGACCCTATCCCGGAGCCTATCCCGACTAATTTCAGTTGAGAGGCAGGGTAGACCCCAAACATGTCGCCAGTCTGTCGCTAGGCTACACAAGCACAACCAATGGGTGGAAACTGGAGTACCTGGAGAAAACCCACACATACACAGGGAGAACATGCAAACTCAACACAGAAAGGCCAGGGTTCCAATTTTCGCCAATTATCACATTTGAAAACGAGAAATCTTTTAACACTGTTAGATATGTCAATTTAACCTTATTCAGAGGTACCAAAAAAAATGGCCCCAGATTAACATGAGTGAAAATATACAAAAAATATTCAAGTTGTGTAGTATCATATCGGACACGTTCATTTCCAAAATAAGTGTGACGTTCATGTTGGTTTGTTTTTGTTTTCTGCAGACAATAGTGTATTTAAGGGACCTGTGAAATTAATTTTATTAGAAATAACGTCATGCAATCGTAATTGCCGCTCTGGTTCGCCATCTCGCACCTCGAGTCCGACACGTTTTCTTTTCAGATGCTCGTACAACGACGTTGTGCTTCCGTGCTAAACCGTGTCTGTTTGGCAAACTTCAAATGTTAACGTGAGTCTTTTTCAAATTTAGCGGAAAATTATCCCAAACTTTAGATGATTTTGTTTGTGTTTTTCTTTCCGCCATCTTGTTGAATCTGCCTGATCGCGTGAGGTGAGGTGAAATGAAGGCCAATGATTGGCAACTTTCTACTTCTCCTCCTATTTTGGTAGCTGGCATCGTCAATTTGCTCTCTACTGCCCCACTTGGAGACCAATTTAAGTGCAGTTGACAGTAAAAACTTTTTAGACAATTAATTGATGACCAAATTAGTTGACAACTATTTTTATAATCGAATAAATCGATTATATCGATTAACTGTTTTGACCTTAAACCTTTTAGACGATTAATCGAAATTAGTTACCAACTAGTTACCAACTATTAGTTACCAACTAGTTACCAACTATTTCAATTAGTTACCAACTAATTGGTAACTAATTGAAATTATTTACCAACTATTTCAATAATCGATTTTTAAATCGATTAGTTGTTTCAGCCTTACTTTAGTCATGAAACAATTTCAGTATTTTATTGTGTCGGAAGTTGGAAATAGAAAGATTTATTTCCTTTTTGTTCCGTAGCTCACCAACAACAGCAAATTTCTTTCAGCTGTTTTGCTCATTCTATCTTTTCAATAAGAAAATGAAACCAAGTGATGATACATAACGTGTCGTAAAAACAGAGGATACTTCCTACGTCTCATCTTTTCCTTACTACTCTCACAAAGCAGGAAGGAGACGGTGACACGGTCTCTGGGGCATTGCTTTCTCACCTCTGCTGGGGGAGATAAGATGGGATGTACGATATAAATGACCGTGTTATTGTTAAAGCGGTGGAAAGTCTGACTCACGGCAGAAACAATCACTTCATCAACTCCATGAACATCTGTGTCCATGTTTCATTTATCACTTTACTTACAGTTACATGAAAGTTTTAAAACTTTTTAGAAATGAGATAGGATTTTAATTAATTCACCAAAAAGAAGTTTTAACTGGTCTTTCTTTTTTTAATCTGTTTTTTAATGTGGAGATTTAAAACCGGGTGCAAGAGCCTATCCCGGCTCCACACGCACTCGTTTTTTATAGTGGGTAATCGACCTAACATGCTTGTTTTTGGAGGGTGGGAGGAAATTGGAGTGGAGCTGTAATTCTTAGCCCGAGCCCAAGCTGACAGTCGGGTACCCAACAATTTCGGACAGTTTTACTCAGGCTGGGTCGGGCTCGCACAATGAGTGGTCATGTGATGCGCTAATAAAAACACACCAATTATATTTTTCTGTCACATTTAGATCGCTATAGTTCATTAAGGTCTCAATAAATTGTATTAAATAATGTATGACACTGTTTGTGTGCCCCATCAGCACATTTGAATAAGGTCAGGCTCTAAATGGGTTCAGGCTACCAATCAAAATGTTGTTGGGTTCGGGCCGGGTTCAGGCCAAATTGTGTTGGGCTCGAGCCCTTTTGGGCTGAACTTTTCATGCCTGATTACAGCTATAACAGCTATGACAGCTATTTGGTCCTTGGAGAAGACACCTAACCCCCGCTTCTCCCACCATTGGCGCCGTTGAAGGGCAGCCTGCTGCGGTGTAAGGAGTGCAGCACACAAATTTCCCCGGTGAGGGATGAATCGAATAATTCATTTTTTTTTTTTTTTTAATAAACTGGAGTACCTGGATACACACGGAAAACATGAAAACTCAAAACAGAAAAGTCAGTGTTTAAGGCTTCGCTCCCCTTCCCAGGACTCGAACCACAAACAATGCCAAATGCACAAGTTTTTGTTGAAAATGGTCAATTTCAAATTTGATCATTTTATACCCTTAAACATTGTTTGAAAATGGTTGTCCTTGTTGCAGACTGGTGACCTATGACCAGTCTTGTCAGGAGAGTAGTCTGTTCCGCCCTCTGTGTCCTGTTTCCCCTCTTCCTCTTGTCTGTATGTGTGCAACTAGCCACACCTGAAACTCATCTACTCATCTGCTGGAACATAAATGGAACAGTTTTTGATACACTCTTCACCAGATTGTTGTTTTTCATGCTTGACCTGTTATCCATTTTTTTGGCTCCAGCTCCTACATTAGAACCTGCCTAGTTTATCTGTTTTTGTCTTCTTTTTTTTTTGGCTTTTTTTTAATCAATCTAATAAATCTGCTTGTGATTTTTTCATCTGAGCCCATATCCTGCGTCAAGGGTATATTTTTGGCCTCAGCTCCACATCATCACAAGTCTACAACAAGGCCAAACTCTGGACAAGGTTTAGCCAGTGTTAAACCTTTTACGTTATATTTTTTAGAATTTACTCGGAAATGGTAGGCTTTTATTTTTCCTTTTAATGTTTTTACACGAAGCTAAATGGTAGTTCCGTTTAATTAGTTTAATATGTGTGGGTTTTTTGATACTTTGAGACTGACTTCTTTTGCCAAAGAAAAAGGAATCAAATCACCCTCCAGAATTTCTGTATTGTTCTTTTTTTTTTTATGGCCCCATGTGTATTGCCGCTTCGTAAATGAGTCCATGTGTTCTCCATGTTAGACATGGGCAGCCACAGGCATGCCGTTTGATCAGCACAGACAGACATCATCATAACTTCCTGTGGAAAGAAAAGGCTGGGCGAGCCCGAGACCTGGCAGGAGGAAATATAATCCTAAATCTGGAAAAAAGGAAGTTTGTTAGGAATAAATTAGTCAAAGATAGAAATAACAAACATGGAGGCGTTCCAAATTCTATTGTTTGATATTTGAAAATGTAATCACAATCAGAAAATGTAATCCGAATTAGCATAAAATTTGGCTGAAGTAAATATTTAGCTGAAGAGATATGAAAGGGTTTGATTTGGAGTTTTTAAAAGGAAATGGAATTTAAATGAATCGAAAACAGAGCTTTCGGTGTTAAGATTATACTAAAAAAAACAAAAAAAAAAACGCATCTTTAGTTTGAACAGAGACTTCGATCTCAAAAGCTTAGAAAAATGCTAGAAAATGACCAAGTCACGTAATTTAAGATCGAGAGCAGGGCTCACCAACACGGTGCCCGCGGGCTAGTTCTAAAAATAGCGCTAATCACGAATTAGCTCTGCCTAAAATTTTATTTAATTGTGTTGCTATTCTGTTTGAATTTTATTTACAGTGATGTAAATTTAAAAACTAACACATAAAAAAATGTATATCACAAAAAAAGTTTAATATTAGGACTCAGCTTTGCTGAGATGAGCTCGTAGCGCGTTTTCTATCCACAAAAACATGGCAGAAAAAAGGAAGACAACTTGGAGGAAGGGGAGGAAGGGTTCTTTTTTACCAGCGTGAACTATGTGTGTCTCATTTAGCCTCATTTAGAGCTGAACATTTTTTGATTAAAAAAAGAAGAAGACACAGTACACTGGTGAAGAGCATGCAATGCCAGGCCTCCCACTAACAAAGAAACAACTGCCAGATGTTAATATGACATTAAAGATAAATGTTAATATATGTTACAGATGTTACAGATGTGTAACAGATGTGATGATTTGTTTTAATGGCTGCAAATGTAGTGATTAGTACAAATGTGATAAGATTTATTTTGAAAGGAGTAGATTTTTGTTAAATCATTTGTACAAACATGGTTCAGAGTTTATGATTTGATAACTGTTGTAAAAATTGAAAAAGATTTCCTGCAAAATGTTGTGGAAGTGATCATTTGAAAATGAAACACTTGGATATTTCATATTGAAATGTATCTGTTTCCTACCTTGTTTATTCATACTGAACTAATTATTGTTATGGATCATAAAAAATCAGTGTCTTCACATAGAATATCATTAATAATAATATCAAATTAAAGGTACACTGTGTAACTTTGTTATTTCAGAAGTGTATTATCAAAGTGGTAGCCCTTTGCATTACTCAGTGCCCTTAAAGTAGCCCTCGGTATCAAAGAAGTTGGTGACCCCTGGTATACACATTGAAGCAACAGGTTGTCCAAAGCAATGTTGGCCCAATCAAAAAAGGACCTAGATTACCATACAAGGACACCTTTGTTTATTCCTAATCCAGATACTCAGGAATCTTCCTTCCTTCACTTCTTTCCATTCATGAGCCTCTGACTTCATTGTCTTTAAAATAAAATACCTAAGCATGTACTCAGACATGTCCTTGAAGAGGGATGAGTAGATAATGGACGTCGGAGCAGTGTGGTGATGACAGTATTCTGAATGGTGGTCAAGGACTGGGATTTTCTCAAGGTGGAGAACAAAGAAAGCCTTAGTCCGGAGGGTGAAAAAAAAAAGCCTCTTTGCTTTTGATTATTTGGCAGGGTTAGTACGTTGGTTTGTGTCTCTTTGTGTGTCGATAGATTTTTGTAGATATACGTAAACCAAGTCTTTGGAAACTGGATTTCTACAAGATATAAAATATCCCCACCCATCGTGTGGGGATAAAAACACACTTTTATTGTCTTAGCACACACACAGCCAATTCAAAGATTTTGACCGAATGCCCAACAATTGCACAAACATCTTCAATCCCTAACCGTTCTGTTCCGTCATCTTCCGCTTGTTCCGGAGTCGGGTTGCCGGGGCAACAGCCTCAAACAGCCCAGGCCTCTCTCACCCCGGCTGCATCCTCCAGCTCACCCGGAAGGTATGGGTCCGGGGTCTGCCCCTTGGTCTCCTCCCAGTGGAACGTGCCCAAAACACCCCGCCCGCGAAGTGCTCAGGGGGGCATCTTGACCAGATGCCATCCTCTCGGATGGCAGAGCTTCTCACCCGATCTCTGAGTGAGAGCCCAGCCACCCTGCGGAGGAAGCTCATTTCGGCCACTTGTACCCGCGATCTCATTCTTTCGGTCACCACCCACAGCTGGTGACCATAGGTGAGGGTTGGAACGTAGATCGACTTGTAAATCGAGAGCTTTGCTTTTCGGCTCAGTTCTTTCTTTACCACGACTGACCGATGCAGCGTCCTAGTTATTGCTGATGCCGCACCAATCAGCCTCTTGCATCCCTAACCACACAAGTAAAAGCTGTTGTAATACAAAGTAGTGACTTGTTTCAGAATATGTCTTGATTTCTTTTAAAATTGAAAGAAATTTGTAAACTTGGCAGCTTTTGCAGCTGAGGTCGGACAGAAAGAGTGTCCGCCCATAGCCTCCTGAACTTGATGCCCATGGCCGTACCTTCTGGGGGTAACCCATTGAAGGGAAGGCCAATGTCCTTCATTTAAGGGTCGACAAAAACTTGACAACCAAGTGCTTCTATGTCGCTACCATAGGCCTGGCTCCAGAAGGGCTCAAGCAGTGTCGGGAGAAAAATCCCCCAAATATAACGGTATCAAAAATGGAGCTACTTTTCGAGAAACATCTACAGTTACGACGCTGTTACTGTTACTAAGATTATAAAGTGGTACATTGTTATGATTTATTTAAATAAAACAGTGCTGAATCATTTTTTCAGCTGATACCATGTTTCATATTGCAGGAACTGGAGAGGTAGAGAGTGTTGCAAAAGCCAGAACCTAATTGGCTCAGGAGTGGGGTAGTCCTCATTCTCTCCAAATTGTCCTCTAATTGATACGCTTATCAAGACAACTAGACACAGACGTTGGCTCAAATTATAGTCACAGAAACTCAAAGGTTATAATCTCAAACTGAAAGTACCGATACAGAGGATAGCTCAGTGGTAGAATGATTGCCTTTGGACCGGAAGTTCTCTGGAAGTTCACGGAATCGAATTCCACTGAGTTCACATCTAGGTGTCCTTGGGGAAGACACCTAACCCCCTGTTTCTCTGAACATTGGTGCCATCCTGACAGTTATCTGCGGAGTAATGCAGCATACAAATTTTTAGGAAGCGATAGCTAAGTGCTAGAAGGTTTGCCCTTGGACCAGAAGTTCGCGAGATCGAATCCCATTGAGGTCACATCCAGGTGTCCTTGGGGAAGACACCTAACCCCCCGTTTCTCTGACCATTGGCGCCGTCCTGACAGCTACTTGTATCTGCGGTGTAATGCAGCATACAAATTTTTAGGAAGCAATAGCTGACTGCTAGAAGGTTTGCACTTGGATTGGAAGTTCGCGAGATCGAATCCCATTGAGCTCACGTCTAGGTGTCCTTGGGGAAGACACCTAACCCCCCGTTTCTCTGACCATTGGCGCCGTCCTGACAGCTATCTGCGGTGTAGTGCAGCATTCAAATTTTTAGGAGGCGATAGCTCAGTGTTAGAAGGTTAGCCTTTGGACCGGTAGTTCGTGGGATCGAATCCCACTAAGCTCATGTCTAGGTGTCCTTGGGGAAGACACCTAACCCCCTGTTTCTCTGACCATTGGCGCTATCCTGGCAACCATCTGCGGTGTAATGCAGCACATACATTTTTAGGAAGCGATAGCTCAGTGCTAAAAGGTTTGCCCTTCCACCAGAAGTTCACGGGAGCGAATCCCACTGAGCTCATGTCTAGGTGTCCTTGGGGAAAACACCGAACCCCCCGTTTCTCTGACCATTGGCGCCGTCCTTGCAGCCTGCTAAGGTGTAATGCAGCACATACATTTTTAGGAAGCGATAGCTCAGTGCTAGAAGGTTAGCCTTTGGACCGGAAGTTCGCGGGATCGAATCCCACTGAGTTCACATCTAGGTGTCCTTGGGGAAGACACCTAATCCCCCGTTTCTCTGACCATTGGCGCCGTCCTAGACAGCTATCTGCGGTGTAATGCAACATACAAATTTTTAGGAGGCGATGGCTCAGTGCTACAAGGTTAGCCTTTGGATCGGAAGTTCGCGGGATCGAATCCCACAGAGTTCACATCTAGGTGTCCTTGGGGAAGACACCTAACCCCCCATTTCTCCCACCAATGGCGCTGTCCTTGCAGCCTGCTAAGGTGTAATGCAGCACATAAATTTTTAAGAGGCGTTAGCTCAGTGCTCGAAGGTTTGCCTTTGGACCGGAAGTTCGCGGGATCGAATCCCATTGAGCTCACATCTAGGTGTTCTTGGAAAAGATACCTAACCCCCCGTTTCTCCGACCATTGGCGCCGTCCTGACCGCTATCTTCGATGTAATGCAACATACAAATTTTTAGGAGGCGTTAGCTCAGTGCTGCAAGGTTCGCCCTTGGATCGGAAGTTCGCGGGATCGAATCCCACAGAGTTCACATCTAGGTGTCCTTGGGGAAGACACCTAACCCCCCATTTCTCCCACCATTGGCGCTGTCCTTGCAGCCTGCTAAAGTGTAATGCATCACATAATTTTTTCGGAAGCGATAGCTCAGTGCTAGAAGGTTAGCCTTTGGACCGGAAGTTCGTGGGATCGAATCCCATTGAGCTCACATCTAGGTGTTCTTGGAAAAGATACCTAACCCCCCGTTTCTCCGACCATTGGTGCCTTCCTGGGAGCTATCTGCGGTGTAATGCAGCACACAAATTTTTAGGAGGCAATAGCTCAGTGCTAGAAGGTTCGCACTTGGATTGCAAGTTCGCAAGATCGAATCCCACTGAGTCCACATCTAGGTGTCCTTGGGAAGACACCGTTTTTCCCACCATAGGCGTCGTCATGGCAGCCCATGTGTGTAATGCAGCCCACAAATTTTCCCGTTAAGGGATGAACTAAGTATACAAAAAAATTAAATACTTTTTTGCTCCACTTTATGTGCATATGTGAAAATATAAAATGATTGAATTTTATTTAACGAGCTGGCCTCAAATCCCAACAAAACCAAAAATTATACATAAACCGTTTAGGTTCAACTATAGTTTGCCTCTTTTTCCTTGACTTGAATCATTTTTTTTTTGTGGGTGTAAATTTCTAAATGCATCAATCATCTGAATCCTATATGTAAAAATCTACAAATAACAAAATGAGAAAAAAACTTATTGAAAAGAAGTTTTTCAAATTTTCCTGGCTCGTAAAAGAACCCATCTATTACAGGCTCGCTTCTTTCTGGGCATCGCTGAAGGGTGTTGATGGCAAATTTTGGACGCTGTCCAGAAAAAACTAAAGCCCTGGGTATGCTGTATGGAACATTTAGAAGTATGTCACTGGTTTTTACTCATCTAGAAAATTCACTTTTTATAAATACTGAAGGTCCCACTAGAAATATAAATTTTTTTTAACCATTATTATTTATGTTTAAAGGATGTTCATTCACTTACGTTATCCTCCATTTTCAGAAAAGCATGAATATTTCTACACTTTTTTCTCAGAGTTTGAACTTTTAAAGTTATCTCAACCCCATTTATTATACAAGAAATGTTCATTTTTGTGAGATATTTCTGTTCCGTTCCGTCATCTTCCACTTATCCGTGGCCGGTAGCTCTCACCCCAGCTACATTCTCCAGCTCATCTGGAAAGATCCCAAGTTGTTCCCCGGCCAGCTGTGAGACACAATCTCTCCAGCAGGGGCAGGTGGTGCCTCCTGATCTCCTCCCGGTGGGATGTGCCCAAGACACCCCGCCCACGAGGCGATCGGGGGGCATCCTGACCAAATGCCCGAACCACCCCATCTAGCTCCTCTCGACCTGGAGGAGGAGAGGCTCGACATCGAGCTCCTCCCGGATGGCAGAGCTCCTCACCCGATCTCTGAGTGAGAGCCCAGCCACCCTGCGGAGGAAACTCATTTTGGCCGCGTGTACCTGCGATCTCATTCTTTCAGTCACCACCCACAGCTGGTGACCATAGGTGAGGGTAGGAACGTAGATCAACTTGTAAATCGAGAGCTTTGCTTTTCGGCTCAGCTCTCTCTTTACCACGACGGACCGATGCAGTGTCCTACTTATTGCTGATGCCGCACCGATCCGCCTGTCTATCTCCTGCTCCATCCTTCCCCCACTCGTGAACAAGACCCCGAGATACTTAAACTCCTCCACTTGGAGCAGGACCCTGTTCCTGACCTGCAGGGGGCATTCCACCCTTTTCCGGGCGAGGACCATGGTCTCGGATTTGGAGGCGCTTATTCCCATCCCGGCCGCTTCACACTCAGCAGCAAATCGATCCAGAGAGAGCTGGAGATCACGGTCCGATGAAGCCAACAGGTCTTTTTTTTTTTTTTTTTTAGTATACTGTATCAGCTAGTTTAATTTCACACCGAACGACACGGCGGCACAGTGGTTAGCACACTAGCCCCACAACAAGAAAGTCTGGGGTTCAAGTCCTGGGTAAAGATGCGACTTGGAACACTGGCCTTTCTGAATGGCGTTTGCATGTTCTCCCCATGTACAGTATGTGTGGGTTTTCTTCGGGTACCCCAGTATCCTCCCACCCTCCAAAAAAATGCATGTTAGGTTGATTGGCCGCTATGAAATTACCCGAAGGAATGAGTATGTGTGGATTGTTGTCTGTGTGTGTATGTGGCCCCCTGACAAGACTAGCGACCTGTTCCGGGAGGACCCTACAGCACACCTTGATTCCCAGGATAGGCACTAGCATACCCCACTGCCCTGTTAGGAATTGATGGTTCAGAAGACGAATGAACTAATAATTTCCTGCCACCGGACGGGGGTAGAAACACATAAACATCTCTAAACAGTCTTTACCTTGTGAGCAAGTAAAAATATAAGTATGTTAAAGAACTTGGCAGATTATCAAAATAAATTGGCTAAACGCCCAAACTGGGCTGTTTATTTGTCAGGTTTTTGTAAGAACAGAAGAAAACAGCTGCTTAGAGGATTATGAAGGTCATCAAGACCTAAAGCACATAAATATGCAGATATTTTGTGGTGAGCGGCAGAATCTACAAAGTGTGATTAAGTTTTATAACTGCCCGCCTGTTACAAATATACCTGGTGCTGAACGTTTGGAGTTTTTTTTTTTAAAGTGACAAATTTTTCCCAAGTTTTTGCAATAAGATACCATGGTTTAAAGTCGGGGTGGGCAAACTTTTTGGTTCGCGGGCCACATTGAGTTCCAACATTTGACCAGGGGGCCGGAACAGTAGCAGATGGATGGCATTCTTTGGTAACCACTAGATTAGACTGATAGGATGGCGCTAGATTTTAAACAAGTGTGCTAAATGTTACATCAGGAGCGTTAAATTTCAAATCTAGTGGCACTAGGTCTGAAATCTAGTGCAATGGCGCTTAAAAACGTGCATTTAGCAGCGCTAGGTTTGAAATCTGAGCGCTTGATGTAACATTTTGCTTGTTTGAACATCTAACACGCTTGTCTACGTGTGTGTATTGGGCCCAATAACTTTTCTTATTTGTGTATATTGTTTATTTGGACCGCGAGTGCATCACGGAGATACACTCATTTTAATGGGAGCAGTGTTGTTGTTTTCTCAACAAAGCCAACATATCTAGAGTGCACCATCTAGTGAGGAAACATCATAATTGCAAGGAAAATAAACCATTAACATGGTTTAGCCATTTAAATTTTTTGTATTTGGCAGGCCGGATTAAACCGTTTAAAGGGCCGCAGGTGGCCCGCGGGCCACAGTTTGCCCATGCCTGGTTTACAGCAAACGCAGAAAAATGTTGAAACCTCGATGTGAAATATGTGTTCTTTAAAAGAATTGACTCACTTTCCTCTTTTGGACTTGCAGGCATCTCTTAAACAGATGCAGATGAATGAGAAGGAGAACAACCATTTGCTCCCATTAAAAACCCACTCTTGACTGATGGGTTCCATTATTTTTGGGCTGCTTTCAATTACTTTAATTGTCTTGGTGAAATGCTGTCTGACAGTTTAGCATGATACTTATGTCTGAAACCAATCTCTAGAAATAACATCCTTCAGTC
The DNA here is from genome assembly GCA_902685375.1 of Neostethus bicornis. Taxonomy (NCBI): domain Eukaryota; kingdom Metazoa; phylum Chordata; class Actinopteri; order Atheriniformes; family Phallostethidae; genus Neostethus; species Neostethus bicornis. The sequence goes on along the minus strand of LR738553.1, from coordinate 9,547,785 downwards.
TATCGAGGAGAAACCTTAAAATCCCAAGATGACCATGTCAGAGGATAAATATTGTTACAATGGAAACACGGTTACTGTCATGATGGTGGTGAAGGAGAACCTGGATGCATAGCCAGTTTTACCCAGTTTATTACAGGTAGCGGGAGTGCAGAACCAGACATAGAGCTCAGCAGGATGAGGGACCAGACATAGAGGAACAGCAGGAGCAGGGACAGCAGGGTGGGGGACAGCAGAATGAGAGTCAGCAGAGTGAGGGACTGCAGGGTGAGGGACAGCAGAGTGAGGAACAGCAGAATGAGGGTCAGCAGAGTGAGGGACTGTAGGGTGAGGGACAGCAGAGTGAGGAACAGCAGAGTGAGGAACAGCAGGAGCAGGAACAGCAGGGTGAGGAACAGCAGAGTGAGGGACAGCAGAGTGAGGAACAGCTGGGTGAGGGACAGCAGGATGAGGGACCAGACATGGAGGAACAGCAGGAGCAGGGACAGCAGGGTGAGGAACAGCAGGGTGAGGACAGCAGAGTGAGGGACACCAGGGTGAGGGACAGCAGAGTGAGGAACAGCAGGAGCAGGGACAGCAGGGTGAGGGACAGCAGAGTGAGGGACAGCAGGGTGAGGGACAGCAGGGTGAGGAACAGCAGGGTGAGGGACAGCAGGGTGAGGGAGAGCAGGGTGAGGAACAGCAGAGTGAGTAACAGCAGGGTGAGGGACAGCAGGGTGAGGGACAGCAGGGTGAGGAACAGCAGGGTGAGGGAGAGCAGGGTGAGGGAGAGCAGGGTGAGGAACAGCAGAGTGAGTAACAGCAGGGTGAGGGACAGATGAAGCAGGAAAAGCAGAAACAGGAATAGCAGTGACAGCAGGAGCAGGGACTGTCGAGTGAAGAACAGCAGGGAGCGGGACAGCAGGAGCAGGGACCACTGGGTGAGGAATAGAAGGGAGAGGGACAGCAGGAGCAGGGACCACTGGGTGAGGAATAGAAGGGAGAGGGACAGCAGGAGCAGGGACCGCTGGGTGAGGAATAGAAGGAAGAGGGACAGCAGGAGCAGGGTCCGCTGGGTGAGGAATAGAAGGGAGAGGGACAGCAGGAGCAGGGACCGCTGGGTGAGGAATAGAAGGGAGAGGGACAGCAGGAGCAGGGACCGCTGGGTGAGGAATAGAAGGGAGAGCAGGATGAGGGTGAGGGACCCGACATGGAGGGACACCATGAATGTTTTCTGCAATAGGAGTTCTTGCTAGCATCACCACAGGAGGCTAATCTGACACCAGCTTTTAAGTAGCCTGGGGAAGACGACACACACCTTGGGAAATTAGGGTGAGGCAATTGGGCCCAGGTGTAATGAGAGATGGATGTAATTGAGAGTATGGAAAAGAGGTGAAGAAGCGTGTGCAGGCAGGCTGTAACGGGTGGAGAAAAGTATCAGGTGTGATGTGTGATAGAAGAGTTTCAGCTAGAATGAAAGAAAAAGGGTACAAAACCGTGGTGAGACCAGCCATGCTGATTGGTCTAGAGACAGTGGCACTGAGGAAAAGACAGGAAATAGAGATGGAGGTAGCAGAGATGAAGATGCTGAGGATCTCTATGGGAGTGACCAGGATGGACAGGATTAGAAATGAGTACATCAGAGGAACAGCACATGTTAGAGGTTTTGGAGATAAAGTCCGAGAGGCCAGACTGAGATGGTTTGGACATGTGCAGAGGAGAGAGAGAGAGTACATCTGAAGAAGGATGCTGGATTTGGAACCACCAGGAAAGAGGACTACAGGAAGACCAAAGAGGAGGTTCATGGATACAGTGAAGGAAGACATGAAGATAGTTGGTGTGACCAAAGAGAATACAGCAGATAGGATTAGATGGAAGAAACTGACTTGCTATGGCGCCCCCTGAAGGGAAATGCTGAAAGAAGAAGATACTCGTGTTGTCAAGTAAATTATTGTGGTTTGACTCTTCTAATGAAGATTGTGCAGGAAAAATAAACCTTTTCCATTTTTTTTCTATTTATTTTGTTGGGTGGGCGTGGTCATAACCTCTAACCAGTAATCTCAATTAAATGAGTACGGCCCTAGAGAATCATGAACACCTATGGGCGCAATGTCCAAGAGGCCCATTTGCTATGTTTAAAGAGATCATTTATTTTCCAAGTTGAGCTCAAAAAGATGGAAACCCACAAAAAAGTAATCATCCAAATATTTTTTATAGTTCAGATCAATAGGGACAACAAGGACGCTCTGAAAGCCTCATTAGGAAGGTCTAAATTCCTGAGATAAACAACATGCGTGGTCTTGGGATATTATTTTTTACGTTGACATACCACTTGTCGTACACATGTAAGAAATTCTGGTCTAGATCAAGAGTTTTTGCTCTTTACCTCTTCTGACTGTTTTTGTTCTCTCCCTGGGGAACGTCTGAACCTGTTAGAAGTCTATCCGTCACTGCTACAAAGTAGCTTGACCCTACGGACCACGAGTCTGCCAATCACGGTGCGGCTGAATGGCGGAGCTCAACTTGTTTTTAGTAGCTCAGCTCACTCTTTGTTAGCACTGCGTTTTAGATTTCAGCTTGGATAACAGCAGTGGGATGTGTTGTTGTTGTCTGTGTTGATTCAGAACACACACGAACACATAGTGATGCGCTACCGTCATACCACCCACAGAATTGGGAGGGTAACCTTTGAACCCATAATACGCCTCCAGCTCTGTGAAGATGACTTTATGATTGCGAACTTTGCTTCTAAATCTGTGGACTGTGAACAAATAGAGGGGAGTCTGAAGAAATCAGTCGCTGATGTTTTGTCAAGTACTTCAATTCTACTGCCTTCAATTATGAACCATTGGCGTGCCCGTGTCACTTGTAGAGATTTAGATTTGGTTGTTTGGCATTGGAAGATCTTAAATAAATAATAGTTAGCTAGACAATTCCAGCACATTCCTACTCTTAGACCCTCCTTCAGTATGAGAAAAAAAATAGTAGTGGGGAAAAAAAAAGAAACCTTATGGAGCCCCGGAGAAAAGAGAAATCCGCCCCAGGACGAGCAGACTTTTAAATATTTATTGAATTGAATGTACTTTATTAATCCCCAAAGGTAAATTTGAATGCTGCAGTGCAAACATTAGGTTTTTAACACCTCGATGCCCCCTAGCCGCTATCCACTGGCATCCCTGTCTGGTCGCACTGTGTCCAACCTGGCAACCCAAAAGCTGGAGTCCGAAATGGGTCATAAAGCCAGGCCACAGTGAAGAACACCAAACTGGCCTCTCTGTATCTCACTGTGTCCAAGTGTGCGCCTCCAGTTCCTCAAGTGAGTTACCGGAGATTTCCATGGAAACTGCAAAAACACGGGGCTCGAGGCACCTCCTCTAGACAGTCTCCATCTCTGCGCCTCCTCCACATCGACTGCTCCTCCTCTGCTTGCCCGAACCAACCCCTCCAGCCACACACGGATGTGCCTCAGAGAGTCAGCAGCTGGTCGCGTATGTCAACAGGTAAAACAAGAACCTGGTCCTCTATCCCAGGTGTGACTTGTTTTCCTTTTTGGACTATTTAAGCCCTGGTGTCCCTCTCTCCCCTGCTGGATCATTCCCCTACATCACTTTCTTGCTCCACTCCTCTGCTGCTTCCCATGCTGCACACTGCTCCTCTGGCCTGCAGTGCTGCCCCCATGCAGTCGTGATGGTCTCCCTCCCTAGCTTTGATTCTCATTCTGCTGAGCTCGTACCCCCTGGCTCCTGGTGCACCTTGCCTTCCTGTTGAGCTCCTGGCTATGATCTTCATGCTGCTGAGCTTGTACCCCCTGGCTCCTGGTGCACCTTGCCTTCCTGTTGAGCTCCTGGCTCTGATCCTCACCCTGCTTTATTTGTATTTACCATGAGATAAGAATTATTATCTTTGAGAATCCCAAAACCCCCTTTTTAAGAGAATGAAAACAAACTTTTTGAATGGTTATTTTTACGAAAATACGTTGTTAAAGCTCGATCATAGAAATAGAAGATGAATACATTTTGAATAGACATTGTTTTGGCCATAGAATATTCTTAAAATGACTTTGTCTTATTAACGTGGATATATTTTGTAGCATTTTGTAAATATAAACATACCTATCGTTATTTGGAACCCATTGCCTCTTAAGTTAAGCTTCCAGAGTTTGCTACATGCAATATTGGTTTCTTTAAGCTGCATTGACTAAACATTTTTGTTAAAAACTTCCACTTTGGCTTTAATTAGCATGGTACCGCAGCATTGTTGGGGAAATAATGACAGAAACATTCAATGGACCCTGCGGAATTAACTGGGTTTATGAGGTATTGTGTTGGATTTTTTACCACTAACAGCTTTGCTTTAAAGCAACAGAGTTTCCCTTAAAGTCGCACCCTTCCTGCCAGCAGATGTGCCGGCTTTCTTGTTTGCTGATGGTTTTTGATGTCAGCTGGGATAGCTCAGCCCATTTTCCCATAGCTGCCAGCTAAACAGTGTTGACAATCTGGTATCTTAGTGACTCATACTGGTAAGATTTTTGGATGGGAGCCGTTTAAATCTGCAGCCACCCACAACCTGAAATACTTTCTTTCATCATTTTTTTTTTGTTTCTGTTGTTCTTTTCAGAGTTTTATTTCCATTCACTTGTAATACGTGAGTTGTTACAGAGAAAAGGATCTTGGTTTTGTTTCCTGTTTATTACAGTTTATTACAATTTATTACAATCTTGAACCACAGTGCAACAAAGATTGAGACCCCTAGACCTGACCTGGGTGATCTGGTAATTATCCAAAAATAATAGACTTTTTAGCTACTCATTCGCGCAGGCAAACAAAAATCGTGTTTTCAACAATTTTACAAAATTTATCCTAGACCAGGCACGGGCAAACTAGGGCCCGCGGGCCAAATGTGGCCCATTAAATGTTTTAATCCGGCCCACAGTACGAGAAAAATTTAAATAAATTAACCTTGTTAGTTTTATTTCCCCTGCAATTTTGATGTTTCTTCACTAGATGGCACGCTGTATAATATGGAAAGCCATCGGGCCCAATACACACATGTAAACAAGCGCGTTTGATGTTAAAACAAGCAAAATGTTACATCAAGCGCTTAGATTTCAAACCTAGCGCTGCTAAATGCTAGTTTTTAAACGCTATCGGACTACAGTTCAGACCTAGTGCGCTAGATTTGAAATTTACCGCTCTTGATGTAACATTTAGCGCACTTGTTTAAAATCTAGCGCACCATTCTATCGGTCTAATCTAGCGGTCACCAAAGCATGCCATCCATCTGCTCCTGTTCCGGCCACTTTGTCAAATGTTAGAACTCAATGTGGCCCGCAAACCAAAAAGTTTGCCCACCTCTGGTCTGGACTCAAAAATTTTTTATTTGTTCATCTTCTGAACCGTCCATCCCTAATAAGATTGCGGGTGCGCTGAAACCTATCCCGACTGATTTAAGGCGACGGCAGGGTATAACCGGACAGGTTGCCAGTTTGTTGCGCGGCAACAAACAACCATTCACATACATATTCATTCATTGGAGCAATTTCATAGCGGCCAATCAACCTAACATGAATGTTTTTGAAGGGTGGGAGGAAACTGGCGTATTCGGAGAAAACCCCAACATACACGGGGAGAACATGCAAACTCCACACAAAGACCGATGTTCCAAGCCATGCTGCCTTTCCGGAACTTGAACGTCCAATCTTTTTTGTGAGACCATGTAGTTAACCATCGTGGCCTCACAAAGCTATGACCATTGGCGCTATTTTGGCTGTGCTAAAATGTATCGCAGAAATTTCACATGGAGGGATTATAAAATGAGGGTTCACGTTGATTTTTAAAAATTTTTAATTTCTGCAAACACACAATCTTAAATGTTTGCTTTTCGGCCTACTAAATAAAGTAAATACCTTACAATTTTTTAAAATTTGGTACTTGATATCCTGAACTGAAGCTGTACCAGTCGTCGTAAAGAAAAGCTCACACATGCATTCTTGAAAAGAAAAATCCTTTGAGATTTACGAGAATATTTGACTGAGTAAAACTTTAAGCATGAGGAAAGGTCGTTGCCCAAATAAACACAACTATTCCCCAGAGGAATGTCACTTGATAGCGACGGCAGTCTGTGTGCGGTGGACACAAATTGTGATGCCGCCTCTTTAACACCATCTCACACAAGCCACAATGGCTGTTATCGGTCTGAAATGTCAGATACAAGGTCTAAAACATCCTTATCTGTCCTCCACTGTCTCCTAAAGATAGATTGGAGGTTGTTAATGGGATTCAGCCAGATTCCACTTGGCACCAGTCTAAAATATTCTTACCTCGAGACATTGAATCAGGTGGGCGAGAGGTGGCTTCAACACCAAAGTGGTCAAAAATACACATGATAAACACAACCATTTTAAAGCCACATTTTTTAAATCATTTTTATTTAGCCGAGTTTACCCAACTTTACATAGTTGAACTTTTTCGACTTTTATGTTCGGACTTCATTAACATTTGCGCACAACTTATTTTTTATCTACTATCATCGAGTTACGATATGGCCCATTCACTGTTTAGCATTAAAGAAGCAGATTAGAAACTGGATGAATGAAATTGATGACTAAATACGGTCGAGATCAAAATTTTGTACACCGTATGTAAGTAAACCAAAGGGCCTCAAATTAAAGATCAGAAATTCTTATGAAATGTAAAAACAAAGTTAGGATTTTTTTTCAAATATGAAGAGTTTCTCAACAGAAATCAAACTATAATGTCTGCAAATGTTTGGGCACCATGTAGAGTTGATACCTGTAACTACCTCATTTGGCAAGTTAGCATAGCTTGTAAACACTTTTTGTGGTCAGTTCAGAGTGCGTCGGTTCCTGATTGAGCCTATTCTTTCTTACAAAAGTTCTTGAGTTCTACGAGATTTGTGGAACGTCTTTCCCTCAGCTTTTACGGTATGTTCATGTTTTCAATTCTGTTGAGATTAGGAGATGGTAAAGGGAATGGCTAAATCTTCATTTTATGCCTCTTGATGTAATCTCGCATGGATTTTTATGCGTGTTTAGGATCCTTTTTATGACTTCAGGATTTAATCGAGTTTTGTCGTCTTCCGCTTATCCGGGAAGATAAGCGGAATCGCGGAGGCAACAACCTCAGACGGGAAGCCCAGACTTCTCTCAACCCAGCTACATCCTCCAGCTCACCCGGAAGGATCCTGAGTCGTTCCCCGGCCAGCAGTGGGACATAGTCTCTCCAGTGGGTGCGGGGCCTGCCTCTTGATCTCTTCCGGTGGGACGTGCCCGAAACACCTCATCAGCGAGGCGCTCTGAATCAAGTTAGCATTCAAAATGTACTGAAACTATGCCATTGGCTGCCGTGCAACCTCAAACCATTATTGATCCACTCCCATGCTTAACATTTGGACAGAGGTTTATTTTAGGCCTGTTAATTTTGGGGGAAATACCAGGTGAAACTTTTGTTTTGTTTTCTGAACCATTTATCCTAACAGGGTTTCAGGGCATGCCAGAACTTATCCTGGCTGATTTCAGGTGAGAGGCAGAGTATACCCCAAACAGTGGGCACGGCCGAAATCAAAATTCCTCATCAAGAACCACCTGGTGTTCAAATAGTATCTGCATACTGGATGGGAGGGCTAGGAAACATCTCAAACATGCATAAATGAAAAAGAAACCCACTTAAAGTATGTTTTTGATGTGGGAGTAATTTTTAAACAGGACGGAATTCTCCAAACAGTTTATTTTGCATGAAACCATACCCTAGGTCCAAAATTTATAGATATCATTAAAGTCAAGCTCACAGGTGAATTTATCTGTGTAAGGTATGTTAAAAAGCTCTCAGAAGGGATCTAAGAGAGGAGATAACAAATCAGGGGGTTCTCTTCTCTGGACTTTGAGGAATGCTTTGAATCCTACAGGTCCTTAGTTGTCCTCCCACAACAAGTCAAGGCCACACAAAGATTTTTTTTTAAGCACCGGGGAAGTGAGAGAAACCCCAGCAGTGGGGAGGAGGACTTAACCGGTGTGCGTTAATTTGTGTCTGAAGTTGTGATGCCTGAATGAGGTAGAAGAGGAGGAGGGGGTTGCATTATAAAGCGGTGGTCCATAGAGAGACGCGCGGAATCAGATTTCAGCTTTGCGAGGGCCTCCTGAGCTCGGACACACTGAAGCTGTCTTTGTTTGACTGGGAAACCAGAAGGAGAGGGGAGAAAAGGAGGAGGACGGATAAGAGGAGGAGAGAGCGAGGGGCTTTTTTAGTACAGAGTGAGTGAGACAGAAGCAGAGAGGTCTCCATCTCTCTCTGGAACTATCACACATGTGCAGGGAAAGTTTAGAGTAGATCCGAGTGCACCATCAAGAAAAAAAAAAAAAATGACTTCACGGTAAATGAAACTTTACTTACTTTCTCAAAATAAGTTTGACTCTCTTTTACTTTTAGTCAGTGTCTTATTTTTAGTTGTACTTTTCCGCAGCACTCCTCCATGGTTCTTTGGATTATCTCTCCTCATCCTCAGGTCTTGCTGGCATCAGTCCTTTGCCTATCAACTACGGGAAGGTACGGGTACTCTTTATTTGGTATCCCTTTGGTATCTCTTTATTCCTCAATATCTATGCCTTCTTTTTAAAGACTCTTTGAAACAAATATGGCACTCAAATGAGCACTTCATATTAAAGATTTTGAGCAAGACATGCCAGTTGGGTCAACGCCAATGGTATGGTCCCAACTGGCCATACAATTGGCCACCTCTTTGGGAATCCCAAAGAGGTGGCCAAAGGATTCCCAAAGAGGTGCTTATTGGTGGGCTAGTTTTCTGTACTGTAGATCCTGCATATATTGGCCAAAGAGGCTAAAACTGTTTGTGTGTTTGCCGTTTTTACAATACTCGGTCAATCCCAAGCTTGAATCCCAAAGGATTCAATGCTTGAATCCTTTGGGATTCAATGCTTGAATGAAAAATGGCGAAACTCCATCTTTTATTAAGAATGATGTATCGATAACCTTTCATTCATATCTTAAAAAAGCATTTTAAAAGTCCGTTTTATTTTTAAGTAAATAGCATTTGTCTTTTTGTTCCATTGCCCCGTGAACCTTGCGTGTTATTCTTTGCTACCTCTGCAGACTGTTTTCACAGCTTCAAACTGTACTTTTTTCCCCCTTCTGTGCGTAATGGATCAATCAGTGCTCTTCAACATGTTCCCAATTAGTTTGGAAAGATGTGAACTTTTTTTTTTTTTCCACTCTGTCTTTTGGGAATTAGAAGCAGGTGAAACCGCACATTGCTCAAATGGATTTTGACAGCATGTGTTTGTAGCACAGTATGATTAAGTCAGGGGAGATAACCTAAGAATTTAGGGTACTTACGATAGATAAGTTTGACTTTAGTCTTCAAGTTTCAGGTTATTAGTTTTTGTTCAGACAGAGAGGCCTGTAAGCTGTCACTGCCTCGGTCTATGAGCTTAAATCCTGATTGGCATTTGGAGTTTTCTGTGTGGGTATTTTGACCCGTGAGCAGCACTTAGACCCCCCTGTGCCACAAAAGCAGCATTGTCCGGGCTAAACCAGATGATTACGGGGTCTCATTAGCTAATGTGGCCCCACAAGGATTAGCTGTTCATTTGATATTTGGTATTAAACGCCACTTTGGTTGCTGGATTGAAAAAGTGGAACCACTTTGAACGAAAGTACTTTCCCACATGATGGGGTGAGGATTGGAGGAATGACATTTGTTTTCCATAAAAAAAGAGGTGCTGTTGGTGGGCTAGTTTTCTCTACTGTAGATCCTGCATATATTGGCCGAGCCAAAGAGGCTAAAACTGTTTGTGTGTTTGCCATTTTTACAATCCTCGGTCATCATTCACTCTTTGAGAAAGAAGGGGGAGTGAAGAGTGTGTAATGGTGCTTGTTTGAACTGCATGGCTTGCCAATGAGAGCAACTGGGACAAATATTTCCAGGCTGCATGCTGTAAATATTCTTAAACAGAGCAGTTGCCTTGGCAACATTTTTTAGCAAGGAGTCTTTTTTACTATGAATAAAGTTTCTAGTTTTGATACTTTCTTGAAACACAACCTTGCAATTCTTTACAAGTCTTAAGTGCTTAACTTTGTTTTGATGTTTTTGGTGAAGACGACACATTTAAATCTGACAACATGACGTCCGGGTTAGCGTGCGTAGACCAGTATGGAAACATGTAACATCAAGCACATTACATTTCAAATCAAGCATGCTAGATGTACGTTTTTTTAAGCACCAGCACGCTAGGTCTGAAATTTAGCGCACTAGATTTGAAATTAGATCAGAGAAGGAGACAATCTAGAGGAGGTGCTTCGGGCCTTGTGTATTTGCGGTTTCCATGGAATGTCTGGTTGCTCGCTACAGGATTGAGGAACTGGAGGTGGACACTCGGACACAGTTGAATACAGAGGGGCCAGTTTGGTGTTCTTCACTGCGGCCTGGCTTGGTAGACCCATTCCGGACTCCAGCTTTTGGGTTGCCAGGTTGGACACAGTGCAATTGGACTGGTGGATAGGGATGGGGGGGCATCAAGGTGTTTGCACTGCAGCACTCAAATTTCTCTTTGGCGATGAATAAAGTAAATTCAATTCAAAATCTTGCACATTCGTTTACGTGCATGTAGTGGCCCTGACGGCTTTCCATAGGCCATGTGTGCATAGCTTCTGCAAAAATATTTCCTGCTTACATTAGAATATAGGCGTGGCAGAGAACAACACTCAAGGCCAAGAACTGCTTGTTATTCAAAAAAGTATCCAAATACACGACGGGATAAATGACGCAAGCATCCATGATGAAACAAAAAACCCCTTTAAGTATGTTTTTTGAAGCAGGAATGGTAGTGTACCCCAAAAAAGTAAAGTTTGTATAAACATCCTTCTTTATACTTTAACATCAGTATTTCCTTTGAACGCTGAGGAAGGCTTCAGCTCTAAGATGCTGCTGACCGATGGTTTAAATAACGGTAATGAAACACGATAAAGTTTTGATCAGCGAATTGTCCTTTAGTGGTGTTTATTTTTGCATAAATAAATATATATATATATATACTGTATATATATTTGTTTTACGGTGGAGCAGGGGTTAGCAGGGCGGCCTCACAGCAAGAAAGTCGGGGTTCGAATCTCGGGTGGGACGAGGCTTTGAACCCTGGCCTTTCTGTGTGGAGTTTGCATGCTCTTCCCGTGTATATGTAGATTTCTTTCGGGTACTCCAGTTTCTTCCTACTCTCAAAAAACATGCGCGTTAGGTTCATTGGCCGCTACAAATGTGTGTGTGTTTTGCCCCACAACAAACTAGCGACCTTTCCGTTCCGTCATCTTCCGCTTGTTCCGGGGTCGGGTCGCAGGGACAACAGCCTCAAACAGGAAGCCCAGGCTTCTCTCACCCCGGCTGCATCCTCCAGCTCACCCGGAAGAATCCAAAGTCGTTCCCCGGCCAGCTGTGAGACATAGTCTCTCTAGCAGGTCGGGGGTCTGCCCCTTGGTCTCCTCCCGGTGGGATAAAGCCCGAAACACCTCGCCCGCAAGGTGCTCGGGCTGGCTCCTCTCGACCTGGAGGAGGAGCGGCTTGACACCGAGCTCCTTGCGGATGGCAGAGCTCCTCACCCGGTCTCTGAGTGAGAGCCCAGTCACCCTGCTAAGGAAGCTCATTTCGGCCACTTGTATTCGCGATCTCATTCCTTCGGTCACCACCCACAGCTGGTGACCATAGGTGAGGGTTGAGAAGACAACACGAAACAATAACCTGTAACACATAAACAGATCCCAACACCTTGCACTTGGTTTAGAAAACAAACAATGGATTCAAGCTTTTTATGTTTCTTTTATTGTCTTGATTAAATAAATTATGTGTCAACAAGAAATTTATGAGTACATGAAATAAACCGAAAATAACAAACAGAAAAACACTTAAAACAACTTCAGGACTCATTACCTGGATCTAGACACCAATTGTTTGTTTTAATACATAAAAGTCATAAAAGCTCGTGCCCTCAGGGAGGTAGCTGGGATAACTCCCCTAATGGAATACATTTGCACGAATGCACAGACTCAATTTATCGCCCAGCGCAGCACAGATAGACCATGCACCTGTGTCTAAAACAGAAATCTACAACTCACCATCTGCTGTGCAGATAACTGGTAATTCTAATTATCCAAAACAAACATGGGAGGCGTTTCGCTGAATAAAAAGAACAGACAGTTATGCAAGACTTAAAGAATGCAGGTCTGGTTGATTTTAACGAAGCTTTTGTCGATATTGTTGCTGTAAAACAATCTTCCTGCTAATGGAAGAGAATAACTTCTCCGACTTCACAACAAGATGTTTTAAGTCAGAACCGTTCCGTCATCTTCCGCTTGATCTGGGGCTGGGTCGCGGAGGCAACAGCCTCAAACGGGAAGCCCAGGCTTCTCTCACCCCAGCTACATCCTCCAGCTCACTCGGAAGGATCCCAAGTTGTTCCCCGGCCAGCTGTGAGACATAGTCTCCCCAGCGTGTCTGGGGTCTGCCCTTTGGTCTCCTCCTGGTGAAACATTTCAGGTCATAGATAAATGTTATATTCTGCACTGTACCATCATCCTCTGATTTTTTCGAGCTCGGGTTGCAAGGACAGTAGACAACAGACTTTGGCCTCTTCTTCCGACTCGTCTGGAGGGATCTCAAGGTGATCTTAGACATGCCGTGAGGAGAAAAGAGAAATCCTTCTCCTTGGGTGTTCTGGATCTTCTTTCCCAACATGCCAGTAACATCTCTCTGGAAGTCATCCCAAAAGTGGCTCAACCAGATGTCTAAATATCCTCCGAACATTGAGTCATTTATCGCTAACCATCATCTACGCAGTGTCTTGATCACTTCAGACGCTGCACAGATCTGTCTGTTCATCTTATCCCCCTTTCTTTCCTCTTTCATTGACAAAACTTCAAAATACTTGAACTCCATTTCGGGTAGGTCCCAATTCTTATCTTAGATTGAACTACCCGTCCTTCCGATTCTGTTTAGGATTATGCTCTATGAAAATCGAGCACAATGGGACTCAGCACCACCAAACTAAACAGAAATTATGGTGAAGCGAACAAAATCACATCATCTGCAAAAAGCAACAATCCAATCCTGAGATCAACGACTGGATTGGATGAATTTGAGCCATAAAACTTTGAATTAAATATTTGACAAAAGGCAGCTTTTATGGAGTCCAGTCCTCACTGGAAACACTTAGTGCTCAAGACGTTTGACGGGCAATGAGGACTAAAGTCTGGCACCAGACGTACAGAAACCAAACGGCCCATACTAGGGCTTTGGTACTGTATGCCAACGTATTTATGAAAAAAGAACTATACCAAAGCAACAGACTTCCCATTGGGAAGGTTTATTCAGCCACAATTGTTTGCCATAATTGGGATAAGGTAAAGCTTTCAAGTGCTCTAATGTAGTCAATTGTTGAGAATTTTCTGCTGCACGGTGGCGCAATAGTTGGCACAATGGCCTCTCAGCAGAAAGTCGGTATTTGAACCCCAAGTGGGGATGTAGCTTGGAACACTGGCCTTGGAACGCATTTTCTCCCTGACTATGTGTGGGTTTTCAAGGGGTACTCCGGTTCTTTCCCACCCTCCAAAAACATGCATGTTAGGCTGATTAGCCAGTATCATAATTGACCCTATGAGGGAGTATGTAGGTGAATGATTGTGTATGTGCGGCCCCGTGACAAACTGGCAACCTGTTCGGATTGTACCCTGCCTCGCAGCTCTGGCACCCCTCATGGTCCATCCAGGATAAGCAGTTCAGAAGATGAAATTAATTGAAAAAGTATAATAAAATAAAAAGATCTACGCAAGCACGAGAATGATTTGAAAATTTATGAAAAATGTCTCTATGTTCTTCAAAATGACCTTTAATTTCAAGTGAAGTCTTCATTTGCAAAGTTACCCAAGTAGGAAATGTTTACATTAATTTACAAACTCGTTATAAAGGATATTTTTTAAAAGCCATGTTCTTAATGTCTAATGTGCCAAGCTGATTAATTATAAACCATGTTGTGAATAAAATCCCACATCAATTATCTTAATCCTCCATTAGTTTGATGTAGACCATAAGTGCCGAACTTTAGCACGTTAACTAATCCGATTCTGGCTAAAACAGATTCTCAGTAGTGTCCAACTATGATTTCATCAACACTGGAGACTTTTAAAGAAATTTCCTGAGGTTTTTTTTTCTTTTCCATCATCATAAAATGACAAAATTCATCATCAGGTCTACTCGCGTCCGATTTATACTCAGCTTTTCTTGTAACTTTTGATACGAAGCAGATATTTGAAGGAAAAATTTCATGTGAACTAAAAGCTTTTCTTCAGCAACAAAGTGCTATGATGTCACCATGACAACAACTAAATGTAGAAAAGATGTTTGTTCAGTTATGATTGTGTGTTCTGTTAGGTTTTTTGGCGAACTTGAGCATAAAAGTGTTTATCTGCCTTTTTACGGGGTACGTTTTAGCAAATGTTCAAATATTGAATAAGCAATAAAAATATGACCAAGAAATAAAAATATATACTTGGATTTTAGGAAGAAGTTAATTTAATAATTCATATTTTTAATTTGTGTCACATCCTCAACAAAGAAGAAAATCCGTTGTAGGCTTAAAAAGGATGTCTCTAGTTCGCAGTTCTAAATGTGTGTTTGTTTTTCCTTGTAAATCCGAAAAAGACTTTCTTTCAGAATTAATTAAAGTTTGAAATAACAAGATATTTTCCATTAAATTTGTTTGCAAAATTCCAAAAAAAGAATTTCTGTTAATTCGACACTAGTGAATTCATGACTGAAATTATTTCAACATGTGCAGCTTACTTGTTGGTTGAGTTTCTGCGGCTCCAATCATAGTTTTTTAATGACATCCTGCATTTCTAAAAAGGACAATCTGACCAAATGACTGAACCACCCCACCTGTTTTGTCTCAACCAAGAGGAGCAGAAACCTTGGGCTTTTATTGGAATTTAGTTCCTGTTTACAAAGAAAAACTAGTTGCAAATCCAAAGTGATACATCGCTGTTTTACGCACATACAAAAAAAAGAGTGAGCATTTCAATTCAGATACAAGGACAAAAGATAAAGAAGGTGCAAGATTTTAAGTACTAAGGATCAACAGTACAGAGCAAAAGAGAGTGTGGAAAAGAGGTGAAGAAGCCCGTGCAGGCAGGCTGGAACGGGCGGAGGAAAGTATCAGGTGGAATGTGTGACAGAAGAGTTTCAGATAAAATGAAAGGAAAAGTGTACAAAACTGTGGTGAGACCGGCCATGCTGATTGCTCTAGAGACAGTAGCACTGAGGAAAAGACAGGAAACAGAGATGGAGGTAGCAGAGATGAAGATACTGAGGATCTCTCTGGGAGTGACCAGGACGGACAGGATCAGAGGAACAGCACATGTTAGAGGTTTTTGGAGATAAAGTCAAAGAGGCCAGACTGAGATGGTTTGGACATGTGCAGAAAAGAGAGAGAGAGTACATCGGAAGAACGATGCTGGCTTTGGGTTTTCTGATTTGTTCGCTCCACTGTCCGTTTTCACAAGTTTGCGCCGCCATTTAAAATGAAATTGACTCAAATAGCAACCAGACTCATCGCTGGTACCACGATGAGGAGAGAAACTGGTATTCACGTCTGTAAGACCATATCTTTAAATAATCTGAAGCCAAATTTAAACCCTTGGCACTTCATTTCTGTTCCGGATGGGTAAACAGGAACAGCTAAACTCGTCCAGGATAAAAACAAGTGGTTATTTTCAGTGGACAAACGTTGGAGGCTGAGATGGATGGCTTTCTTCAAAGCAGTAAACCTGAAGACAAACACAGGATGTTTTAAGTATGAGGAGGTTTCCATGAGAGAAAATGAAGGTGCATGTCCCTTTGACTGGGTTTTCTTTTTTTTTTTTTTTTTGTAGTTTCAGTGCTTTGTTTGTCTACGTTTACGTTTCCGCGTAGTTGTAAAAGGATCAGCGGAAGAATCTATTGGAATTCTTTAAAACACAATGGATTGTGTTTAGATTTTTATCAAATTAATTATTAAAAATTAGGAATGAAAAAGCAATGGAAAAACAGTGGATGAAGGACACCTGTTGGTATGTGAAATGCTTAGCATTTTTTGATATTCCACTCTGCCTAATTTTTTTCTGGTACATTCTCTAAATAAACACACCACATCTGAAACAAAAACTTGGAATCCAACCATAAGACAACATCCCTAAGAATGACGAACCAACATTCGTTAGGAGTAGGTATAAGACAGACAAACTGGTGATGACACAAACTTGGTTATTCATTCATTCATTTTCGGAAAAGTCCATCCCTAACAAGGTTGTAGGGGTTACCGGAGCCTATCCTGGCTGATTCAAGACAAGAAGCAGTGTACACCCTCAACACGTCGCCAGTCTGTTGCAGGGCCCACACACACACAAAACCACCCTCACAAACACACACTAATTCCTAGAAGAGGTAAGATCTTAAGCCCAAGCCCGAGCTCGACCCGACTTGACCTGACCCGAATATCTATTTTGAACTAGTACCCCCAATATGAAAGAGTAAGAAGTTAAGGATAAACTAAAGGCAGGAGAACTGAAAAGACAAACACGCACCAGTAAGAGTGAGGTGTGGAAAAGATTCAAATTTATTGTTCAAAATGCTACAGAAACTTGTGTTGGTTTCGCTGAATGTAGTCAATGTGGCGCTTTGATTTCATATGAGAGCAAAATAGACTGGCACCTCGACGCTGAGCTGGCATTTAAACAGCTGTACTGGCAAAAGTGATGATCCTCAAAGATCTATTTTATCATTTGTTTCAAAGACCGTCCCTCCTCTTCACGCTAAGCAGGCAATCACAGACAAGTGTGTTAGGGGTCCTGTAGTGTGATTTTTTTAATTAGAAAAGCGTGTTCTTGAAAATGTTCCTATTTATAAATAGCCCTCCCGAGTCCTCACAAATAAAATATGACATTTCGGGCTTGGGCCCGCAAGTTAATTGGTTGGGCTCGGGCCGGGTTTTAATACCTGCAGGCCAAGTCGGGCTGGATTCTTTAGGCCCGATCTCACCTCTGATTCCTAGGGGCAATTTTGTAGTGGCCAATCAACTAAACATGAATGCTTTTGGAGGATGGGAGGAAACTGGAGTACTCAAAGAAAACTTACGCGTACACAATAAGAACATGCAAACCCCACACAAAAAGGCTAGCGTTCCAAGCCTCGTCCACACCCGGGATTCGAACCCCGATATTCCTACTGTGAGGCCACTGAGCTAACCACTACTCTTCCATGCCGTCCACAAACTTGTTTTTTAATAAGAAAAAAAAACCCGCCAGCAAACATAGTCTTCTTTATGTAAACTGTACATTTTATTTTGTCCCGACCTCTTTTTTTTCTGTTCTGTGAGTCAGAAGTTGATTTTTATGTATATTTGCGCAAAAATTCCACGGTAGTGTCATGATGTGGAGCTGAGGCCAAAGTATACCCTTGACACAACAGACGGGCTCAGATGAAAAATCACAAGCAGATTTATTAGACTGATAAAAAAAAAAGTCCAAATAAAGAAGAAAAAAACAGATAAACTAGGCAGGTTCTGATGTAGGAGCTGGAGCCAAAAACTGGTTAACAGGTCAAGCATGAAAAACAACGATCTGGCAAAGAGTGTGTCACAAACTGTTCCATTTATGCTGCAGCAGATGAGTAGATGAGTTTCAGGTGTGACTAGTTGCACACACACAGACAAGAGGGAGGGAGAAACAGGACACAGAGGGGGAACAGACTACTCTCCTGACAGGTAACCATTTCTAATCCATAGGGTTTTCAATTATGTTGTAAATCGTTTCTAACTAGGATTTTGTTGAACTATAAAAATACGTTCTCTTTGACCTCCTGATATCGAAATCACGTTTTATCAGGTTGAGTTTGAAATCAAGACAACTTTGAAGTCTATAAATAGTGCCTCAGTCTCATTTAAAGCTCAAATATGTCCGATTATTGACGTAAAACCAGTTTTCTTTTAATCAATTTGTTTGCGGCGCTAATCCTTCAGCGTAGTTGTGACCCGGCACTGCTCACCGATAAGTGATTGCACAAAGGTTAAGCACTTTATTTTCGGTCTGCTTGGTGGAGAAGAGCGATCCTTCTGGGAGTACTCACGGACCAGCTGCAATAACACGTGTGAGAAGAAAAGTGACAGAAGCCAGAGAGTGAAGAGAGTGATAGATGGGAATTCTTCTTAGTGGTTGAGAGTTGGGATATTTAATGATCTGAGCTGTGGAAAACATGGTTGTTGCTAAGCCACACACATGCCTGATGTACAAAGGCTGTATTGTGTTGAGTTAACATATGACATAATCTGGGAGGATTTCTGTAGGAAATAAAATGCTCATACTTCACGTTGTTAGTAGCCGGGTTTAAAAATGCATCCAAATTTCTATTTACCGAACTGTAAAGTAGTTTCCAATGCCATGTGCTTATTTCCAGGGAGTGGTTTGCTTCCTATTTTTTTTTTTTTTTTTTGGTGCTTGAAAGTGAGTGAAAAACATAAAATATCTTCCAATGTGGAAACTGCATGTCAGAGTGGAACGAGAGCAGAAACAAGCAGGTGTCTATGTATCTCTTTGGAATAGACGTGTCAGGTTGGGTGTAAGGTTGCGGACACACAAGCAGGACGGTTTTGCATGTGGTTTTAACAAAAGTAGATTTATTTCTGGAAATTATTCAAAGATCGCCAAAAATAAGATACCTAGGTCAGTCACTAAACATCTCGAGAATCAACAATGAAGACAAACGGAAGTCTAAAAAAGACATCAAACAAACAAAGACATGACACACATTATATACAGAAGGAAGAGCGAGAGACTCATTAGGAAGGGAGCTGGCAATCACCAGACAAAGCGAGAACACAAGGAGAGGAAGTTGAGACACCTTGAATGTGAGGGAGGTCAGTCAGTCATCTCCTTATCCGTCTGTCCCTTTCAGGATTGCGGGGGGTGCCAGTACCCATCCCGGTTGATTTAAGGCGAAGGTCAGTGTACACCTCGAACAGGTCGCCAGTCTGTTGCGGGGCCACACACATACAACCATCCACACACACTCACTCCTAAGGACAATTTGGCAATGGCCAATCAACCTAGCATGCATGTCTTTAAAGGGTGGGAGGAAACCAGAGTACCCGGAGGAAACTCACGAAACACGGGGAGAACATGCAAACTCCACATAGAAAGGACAGTATTCCAAGCCTCGTCCACACCCGGGACTCGAACCCACGACCTTCTCGCTGTGAGACCACTGTGCTACCCACTTCGCCACCGTGCTGCCCATGTGAGGGAGGTCAGAATTTCAAAATAAAAGAGGAAGTAAACCTAAATGACAAAACCACAGCTAAAAACCTGAAACCTTGACACTACAGACAGAGAGAACATGCACTGTTATCCTGGGGAAGTTGTGAAGTATGTAACTTGGTTCTTAAGTATCTTGTATAGAATTGGATTTTGACATTGGTCATTTCCCATGCTTTAGCATTCTGTCCATGGTACACAGTCCTGAACGATGAAGAACAAGCCATGTACCAAGTAAAGTGAAAAAGATGTTATTAAAACAAAAAACAACCTCAAAGAGCCAACAAAATCTTCAAAGACCTTCAAAGGAATCATAGAAACTAACTAAACTCAAAATAACATGTAACCAACCCAAACAAAACAACCCCCCATCAACCTAAATAACAACTGGTTAAACCACTGAAAACACAAAAGGGCGGAACATTAAGCAGGTAAATAAGTTTAAAATCCGTTCTGTTCCGTCATCTTCCACTCATCCGGGGCCGGGCCGCAGGGCAACAGCCTCAAACGGGAAGCCTAGGCTTCTCTCACCCCAGCTGCATTCTCCAGCTCACCCGGAAGGTTCCCGAGTTGTTTCCCGGCCAGCCGTGAGACCTAGTCTCTCCAGCGGGTACGGAGTCTGCCCCTTGGTCTCCTTCCGTTGGGAAGTGCCCGAAACACCTCGCCCGCGAGGCGCTCATTGAAACTAAATTCACCCCTCAGAAAGTGAATGGTTCTGTCTCTGTATGGCCAGGGGGTGGTCCTTCAGGAGCTGGAACACCTGCATAAACTCAAAGAGTTGGCTGAAATCAAAACAACAGTGAATCAAAATATGTAAAAAACAATACTTTGTTCTTGACCAAGTTCAAAGAAATATGTCGTTAAAATGGAAGCAAAGTTAGTTTGTAAACAAAATGTATAACGTTAAATGTGCCTTTACATAAAGAAAAATCCCCCAATGCATCTGAAGCTATCGCCAGCACTAGCTCATACTGTATCTGACTGAGCTTTGTGAGGTTGTCTGTGCTTCAGGAGAAAAGATTGTCTAATAACAGAGCTGTTGTCTGTGAGGAGAGATTTATGACGACTTCCATTTCCTTCCCAAATCTTACCTTTTATTATTCTTAGTACTCTGATGTCTTGCCTCTAAACCAGGAGGTTGTAGTCAGAGATGAAAGTTTAATTGCAACCTAAATGCGTACTGTACTTGTCTTGAACTCGGAGGTACCTTCTAAGTAATGATAAAAAGAAAATCTTTTAAAAGTTGCCAAATCTTAGCACTGGAGTCAACATTCACCAGGTTTTAAGGAAGGGGCATATAGGAGCACATGCTTCACATCATATTCATGGCATTCAAACGGTTAAACATTATTTTTCCCTTTGTTTACTTACTTAAGGCGTTACCATAGAGAACTTAAACTTAGCACTACTCAATATAAAATAAAAAAATTAAATCCCGACTGTCTAAAGCAAGGCAGCACAGTGGCACAGTGGGTGGCACAGTGGTCTCACAGCAAGAAGGTCATGGGTTCAAGTCCCGGGTGGGGACGAGGCTTGGAACACTGTCCTTTCAGAATCAGAATGCTTTTATTGCCATGTCAATGAAGAATATCAGAGACTAGGAACTTGCTTTGATACAGGTGTGCAATAAAATATAAGATAAAAATTATAAAAAAATATTTCTGTGTGGAGTTTGCACGTTCTCCCTGTGTTTGGTGGGTTTTCTCCGGGTACTCTGGTTTCCTCCCACCCTCTAAAGACATGCATGCTAGGTTGATTGGCCAGTGCCAAAATTGCCTCTAGGAATGCATGTGCGTGTAGATGTTGTATGGCCCCGCAACAGACTGGCGACCTGTTCGGGGTGTACCCTGACCCTCGCCTTAAATCAGTCGGGATGGGCTCTGGCATCCCCCCGCAACCCTGTAAGGGATAGATGGATAAGAAGGTGACTGACTGACTGACTGAAATTCCGACTGTCTAAAGCCAGTCAGCACAGTGGCAGACTGGGTGGCACAGTGGCCTCACAGCAAGAAGGTTGCGGGTTCAAGTCCTGGGTAGGGACGAGGCTTGAAGCATTGGTCTTTCTGTGTGGAGTTTGCATGTTCTCCCCATGTTTGCGTGGTTTTCCTCCGGGTACTCCAGTTTCTTTCCACCCTCTAAAGACATGCATGCAAGGTTGATTGGCCAGTGCCAAAATTGCCTCTAGGAATGACTGTGTGTGGGAATGGGCTCGGCACCCCTCGCAACCATGTAAGGGATAGATGGATAAGAAGGTGACTGCCTGTCCAAAGTCATATTTGATTGGCTCATTTTTAGTCCCGTGTGAAGCTTCCATGTCTGGAAAATTTTTACCGATAATTTCATATGCTACTTCGCCCAAACATGAGGTGTTCTTTGAATTCTGATGACATAGTAATCCTCTCGTCGGGCCTTCAGGGTTTTTTCAGCCAATTATTTCCTACTGACCATTTTTGCAGTCTATTCACGTCTTTTTTTTTAAAAAGCTGAATCAGCAAAAAGGGTGTCCTGCGAAAGAGTGGGGACCTTTTGAAAGCATTTCACATGACATTTGGTTGAAGCAATTTAAGGAAATTAATGGGATCAATGAGTTTCTTGAGTTGGATTTGTTCTCAGTCAGTCAGTCAGTCAGTCATCTTCTTATCCGTCTGTCCCTTTCAGGGTTGCGGGGAGTGCCGGAGCCCATCCCGGCTGATTTATCGCAAAGGGCAGGGTACACCCCGAACAGGTCGCCAGTCTGTCAGGGGCTACACACATACAACCATCCACACACACACTCATTCCAAGGGGCAATTTGGCACCGGCCAATCAACGTAGCATGCATGTCTTTGGAAGGTGGGGGGGGACCGGAATACCTGAAGGAAACCTACGCAAACACGTGGAGAACATCCAAACTCCACACAGAAAGGACAGTGTTCCAAGCCTCGTCCCCACCCGGGACTTTGACCCACGACCTTTTTGCTGTGAGGCCACTGTGCTAACCACTGCGCCACCATGCTGCCCAGATTTGTTCTCAAATTTGAAAAATTAACAAAAAAGTAACGATGTAACCCAAAAACGCAATCTAAAACGTCGTTATAGGAACATTAGAACTAAGTAGAAAATAGTTGTATGAAAAGAGGACCAAGGGTGAAGAAAGTGCTAAACCGAAAAGCTAAACTCTTGATTGATCAAGAGTTACGAACTTACTAATAACTATTACCAGCATTCCCTCAAGTGTGAAACAGGAAGCGTGGTTCCTTGAACAAGTCTAAGCACCCATGGTCTGTCAGCCATTACTCAGTCACTCTTGTTGACACAATAACCATTCTCGCTTGATTGCATTAGCTATGATGTACTGTCAACAGTCTTAGGTTCATTTTTTTCTTACGTTATTTGCTCAGTAGATAATCTGGTAATCATTCAATGTAACAGCTGTTCATTCCCATGTTTGACTATTTTGATCGACAGTTATGCTTAGCCAATCACAGCAGGAAGCAAGAATGTGAGGCAGACGAATTGGCAGCAGTTTGCGTCTCAATGGTCTGAAAACAGGGCCTGAATTGCCTCACGATCCTCAATGATAAGGGGAAGAATGCGTCCAGAACCGGCAGTTCAAACTTCCCGAGTTTGAGCTGCTGGCTCCGAAGCCCGTCTTCACAGACGTGGAAAAATAGTGTGAAACAGTCTCTAAAAACACAAATGTCGCGAGTTTATTTCAAAATCCCTGAGGTCAGGACTAAGGGTGATACTGTGCAAATATTGCTTATGATACACAAGCAAAAAAAATGTTGAACAAACATGACCGCAAAAACTTTTTATCTTGTAATTTATTGAGTGTTGCCCAGTGGTGGATGAAGTACTCACTTTTTGTACTTAAGTAAAAGTACAGATAATTAGGCAAAAAAAAATACTTAAGTAAAAGTAAAAGTACCAATAAAAAAATCTACTTAAGTAAAAGTACAAAAGTAGTTGGTGTAAATTGTACTTTTTAAGTAAAAAGTAAAAGTATTTGATCATAATTCAAATGTTATTTTTTGTGCTGTAGGGTGTCACCATGGTAACCAGGATAAATACTCTGCACGCGCGACCCCCCTCTCCCGTCTCTTTTGGTCCATAAAAAAAAAAAAAAAAAAAGAAAGGAAAGGGGACAAGTCAAGCTATCCTCTAGAAGGGCCAGCAAATGGGCACCAAAATGGTGGAAAATTACACTTATTTTTTAAAATGCTATGGGGGGTGGGGGCGTGGTCACCCTATATAGGCTTTGTCAATGACCTCAACCCTCCCCCCCTTTAGAAATTTCTAGATCCGCCCCTGCTCTGTTACGACGCCTCAACTTTTTATTTAAAAGTAAACACAACGAACAACAATCTTCTGACTCTTTTTAATTTGTTCTGTATTTGATGTTAGTTTTTTTTGGCGCAGAATGAATACGGAAAATGTAACTCTCGATTCTGATTGGTCCTCGATTCATTACTTCTTCTCCCGATCAACTGCTCCTTTTGATTTTGGCGATGCGGCTTCAAGATGCGCTAAAAAAAATAAAAAAATAAACAGTGTATTTTTTTAAATTCTTGAACAAAAATGTAACGAAAAATGTAAAACACACTTTTAAAAAGTAGCGAAGTAAAAGTACAGATATTTGCTCTAAAAATGTAGTGAAGTAAAAGTAAAAGTACCGGTCTTAAATTTTACTTAAGTAAAGTACAGATACACAATTTTTTTTACTTAAGTACACTAACGAAGTACATTTACTTCGTTACGTTCCACCACTGGTGTTGCCTTTAAGACAAAGAAATCTTTGAAATGTTCCTTTTGGTATTTTAAATGGAACAGATTTTGGGAGGGGTTATTAAACTAATCATAAAATAAAACGATGGTTCAGGACTTTTAACACTGAATATATTGTATTGAACAAATTGGTCTAAACTGGTGAGTTGCTCATTGTCACCCACTTTAAAAAGGGTGGAGATGTGAGTTGTTGTTTTATTTATATATATTTTTTTAATAAAGTGGAGTCAGTGTACTTTTTACTGGACACTTTTAGAGGCACTGAGTGTGGTCACAGTTCAGCAGGGTTGTAAAACTTTTCTGGCTGATGAATGAATTGTGGAAAGTCGGCAAACAAATCAGACCTTAGAGAAAGTTTCAAGTTCGTCCCCAGTTGAAAGACGCTAACGGAAAAAATCGGACCACCTGCATACTTAGAGGGAAAAAAATACTTTTATAAATCTTATTGGAGAATTCGATTGGAACTGCAAATGCATCGTTGTGAAATCAAGGACGGCCTATATGACACACAAACACACACTTTTAAATTGCACCGTTATTATTTCACGCGGGGAGAGAAAGGGTTTAGTGTTCATAGGTTTTCATCTGGTCCACAGCTGGATTGTTGCAATAGAACAATTAAAAACTCAGTCCTGATTTGATTATCTGTGTGCTACAAATACTGCTGTATGTGTACGGATCTACGAGTATTGTGTCCCAGTTTGTGAAGTCCCTTTTATTTCATTCATTTCCAATCTAAGCGCGGCATGTGGGATGCGGCACTGCCTCTTTGTGGTAATAAGTCTATCATCCCCCATAAAACACAGTAATAGCATATTTAATGGGCACATCCAAATCTTGGAGATATCTACAAGTGGTTGTTTTTACCAGGTTTAATTAAAGGGCCCATCTCATGCAAAATAACTCTTTTCACATTGTATCCTATCACATACACACGCAAAATGTGGGGTTTGCAACATGCATTACACGATAGTTATGAAAATATATTGATTTGGCGGAGCGCAGTCACAGACCCGGAACTAAGAAAGGCCGGGCATTGGTCATCCCCCCGCCCGTCCTGAGAAAGTACAAGCTCCGCCCTCTGCTCTCACTGATATGTCATACTTTAGACAGCCGTCATACTTTAGACATCTGCTCATTGGTTGTTTTGTCTGAGCGTACCAGAAATCCACAGCAATTTGTGAAAAACGGGCAAAATCAATCTAGAAACCCCTTTGGTGACATATACAAGGCCCGGACATCACTCTTACAAGGTAGAAAACTCTGGAAAGTCAATTTTGCATGAGATGGGCCCTTTAAATAAGAGCCAAGTTGATAGATTAAAGTCATCAACCTATGACTATACCCTTGAAGCTACGACTTCTTCAACAGTGTCCCAATTACAAACTGCCTTCTATTCACAGATTTGTAGGCTTTTATGATATTTCTAATTTCATAATAAACTTTGAAACCAAATTAATAAGGTTTATTACTTCCAAATTGGTGTTACTTTAAAGTTTCATGTATTACTTTCACATGTTCCTCGCTACCCAGTGCCAGATAGTACAGCTAGAGCTGTTGGCCAGGCATTGCAGGATTCTTTTGCAAGTATTTCCTCTTATTTTCTCGCGTTTGGAAAGAGAAACAGAGTTCTCTAAACTATTTAGTCTAATTCAGGATTGCAGTAACAACAGGAGGGGAAAGTGATGGCCAAAAAATAGTCTTGTTCAGCCTCATTCAGGTTTTTCTTCAGAAACTGAAAGGCTTCCCAGCTGAGATAATAACCCTCCAACCCTTGGCTGCCCCGGTGATCACCCGGGTGGGTTGTGCAGATAAAACAGTCCTATAGGCCTATATGATAAGTTTTTATTCCACTTCAGATGGCGTTTGTGTTTAAGAGATCATAGTCAAAGATCTTGCATCGAAGTGTCCTCAATTTACCACAAATAACTTACCGTATTTTCTGCAATATAATGCGCACCTAAAAACCTTAAATTATGTTCTTTCCCGAGCACGGCACAGCACTGCTTTAATGACAAATAATATTTATCTCTTGGTGTAAAGCTTTTTTTTTTCCACAGCAATTTGTTACAGTGTACGATATGCAATGAACCGACCATACGGACTTCTTTAAATATCCATTAGCAACCCGAAATTCTGAAATAGTGCCGACAAAATCCCTAAGGAAAACTGATCATAAACCATCATCAAATCTGCAAAGCCGGTGTTGAAGAGATCAGTGAAGTGATTGGCTTCTTCATTTCTTTGTAAGAAAATGTGCTGAACAAATGTGCAAAAGCTAATTACAAAATGTCTTTTATGTTCCGCCAGTGACTCCAGTGATTGGACCTTTATTTGATGGATATGAAGCTACTTTCACTTTTAGAAACACCCGAATCCCGTTGGGTTTGCGGCTCAAATTAAACGAAATGTAGTTTTTGATGATTTTAACAATGGTCCAAAACAACACTTTAGAACCAATAAATGGAAAGTGTTTATTGAGTCATCGCTTAAACCCCACCCCCAAAAAACAACATATTTAATCATTAATTTGGGAGACTTAATCGGATATGCTGTTTGTTTGGAATACAAATGGGAAATCTGGTGTTAATGGGGGCGTATACCCGCTGTTTCATTTCCAAGCTTTGATTAAACAATGCTGCCTTCATTAAGAGCTGCGGGGATATCAATCTGTTACTAAAATGTGAAATCTTTCAGCAGCTCTTTTAGAACAAAGCAGTAAGAAAAACAGATCAGTTTTCTGAGAAGCTTTTAAACTCAAAAGGAAGTTCAACTCTAAGCTTCATTACGACGCCAAAGATAAGCGTTTTCATTATAACACAGCAAGTAATCGTCTCTAATCATCTATGTTTTATTTATTGAAAACACAATTTAAAAGTCTGAAGTCACGAAGGAGTTTAACCGCCTTTTATGGACTTAAATAAAGTGTCCACGATGAGAACCAAGACAGAATATAACACATTCACGGTCTGAGCCACTTTATTATTCTTATTTCTGGGATTCTAAAGTCTATCTTGACAAGTTACTGGAATAAGCCGGGCACAATCAGGTCAGGTCGTCAGTTGGTCTGTCTACAGTATTTGTATGTCTGTCATCAGTTCCTTAAACATGTTCCGTGATTAATGTTTTTGTTAGCTTTATTTTAAATTTACTCTAAAAAAATTCCCTTCGTTTCCCAGAGTCTGTCACCGATCTGACCGCATTGCTTTAAATCACTTTCAATTATTGACAAACTGAGTATAATATGATTGTGTCCAAGCTTCAAAAAAGTTTTATGTTTTAGTTTTTATATAATATTAACCATAACAGATCAAAAATAATGTAATAATGCGATTGTTGGGTTGTATCAATAAACCGAACCTTCGTTATTGGTTTGTCCAATTTCCAAATTTCCATAATGTTAATTTCTTCTACACTTGTTGAGACTGTTTTTTTTAGCAACCATTTTTGTATGTTATCAATCAACCAGTAAAAAATGTATTTTGGCGATAGGTTGAACATCAGTGGTCTGGGCTCGGATTACAAGACTTTGGTCAATTAATTGGCAAATAATACGAGGTTTTGGTGGGTGTTGGTGTTTGTAAGTCAACTGACAAAGGCTCTCAAACTAGATGAAAAATGTCTTTAAGCTCAACTTTAGTTAGTAAGACTGACGTTGAACCTTTCATTTCTCCCTTAGTTAAACCGCCACAGAACTTTGTTTTCTGCCAGTATTTGAAAAGTTACAGATTTATTTGGTCCGGTGTTGGCTGAGATATTAGACGTATGACGCTGAAGATCCCTCTCTCTTTTATGTTAGTGTTTTAATTCGCTCTGTGTTATCAGAGTTCGAGATCACTTCAGGATTTATGGGACAAATCAGGATTTTAGGAGCGATGTTCTGCTTTTCTAAACCTCAAGTTACTTAGACTGAAGATACAGCTGATTTAGTTTTCTTTTCGTTCTGAATTATTTCACAACTTTCTTTCATCCTTAGAAAGAAAAGGAATGAAGATTAGTCAGAGTAAGACAGAGTACGTGTGTGAATGAGAGGGATCCAAATGGAAAAGTGAGGTTACAGGGAGAAGAGATAAAGAAGGTGGAAGATTTTAAGTATCTAGGATCAACAGTCCAGAGCAATGAAGAGTGTGGAAAAGAGGTGAATAAGCATGTGCAGCCAGGCTGGAACGGGTGGAGAAAAGTATTAGGTGTGATGTGTGACGGAAAAGTTTCAGCTAGAATGTAAGGGAAAGTGTACAAAACCGTGCTGAGACCGGCCATGTTGTTTGGTCCAGAGACGGTAACACTGAGGAAAAGATAGGAAACAGAGATGGAGGTAGCAGAGATGAAGATGCTGAGGATCTCTCTGGGAATAACCAGGATAGACAGGATCAGAGGAACAGCACATGTTAGAGGTTTTGGAGATAAAGTCAGAGAGGCCAGACTGAGATGGTTTGGACATGTGCTGAGGAGAGAGAGTACATCAGAAGAAGGATGCTGGATTTGGAACCACCAGGAAAGAGGCCTAGAGGAAGACCAAAGAGGAGGTTCATGGATACAGTGAAGGAAGACATGAAGATAGTTGGTGTGACCAAAGAAGATACAGCAGATAGGGTTAGATGGAAGAAAATGACTTGCTGTAGCGACCCCTAAAGGGAAATGCCGAAAGAAGAAGAAGTGAATCATGTCACCCGGTCTGTAACTCAATCTTTTTGGGAACATTTATATGATTTATAGTTTATGATACAAATATAATCACGCTGTTAGTTCACCTCCTGTTTGAGGAAATTGTCCCAAAGTCTGATGTTACCATCAAAGAACCCTGTCAGAGAACCTGCAGGGGTTTTATGGAAGCCACCAGCCATGTGCTACACCCTCTGTTAAACGGCTGCAGTTCGCAAAGAAAAGAGCCAGTTACTAAATCTGGAAAGCTTTACAACCATGCAATATCCTCACACACAGCTTTACACCAGCTGAACCAATGTTGGGCTCTAACGTTTACTTCTGGATTAAGTTACCTCAACAATCGCCCCCAATATCAAACTGTTCCTTCTGTTGCGGGTTTCTCAATATTGGGTGGTAAAGACTATGAGGGCAGTCTGTAAAGTTTCTAATGAAGGGAAATATAGTAGTCTCCATTCCTTTCCGTCATCTTCTGCTCATCCGGGGCTGGGTTGTGGGGGCAACTGCCTCAGACGAGAAGCCCAGGCTTCATCCTGGCTACATCCTCCTGCTCACCCGGAAGCATACTGAGTCTTTCTCCGGCCAGCTGTGAGAGACATAGTCTCTCTAGCGGATCCGGGGTCTGCCTCTCGGTCCGTTCAGGGATTACTTTATGGTGACCCAGAGGGGTATAAGGATTACGTTTGACGTGGGGGTGTCAAACTTGCACCTAAGTGTTACTTTGAGGCGGTGATCCAATGTAGAGCGAATCAGTTAAGATCATCAAGTCTCCAGAATTTGGATCCTATGTATAAATAATTGGGAGCAGGTGCACTTGACTGCCCGAAAAAGCAGTCAACTATTTAATTGTGTAACTTTATTTCCACATAAAGAAACTTTTAGTGTTTCCAGATAATGTTAAAATAATCAGTGTTACCATTTACTGGATAATGAGGTAAAAGTTTCCACTTTAGGAGCAGAGTCAGGCTTGGTTCGGCCAAATGTTTCAGTTGGGTTTTTGGTCACTGCATGAAAGACAAATAGACATTGATGGATTGTAACGTGTAGGCATTAATTACGACTATATTTGGATGTCCAATCAACTAATGAGGGATGTATTGTTGGTCCTAGAGTAACTATTAAGAGTATTATATCCTGTTTACGTCAAACATAGAGCATCTAACAGGGTTTGGAAATCCTATAAGATGGGTTAAACTGAGATGATTCCGACAAGTCCAGATGAGAGACTATGAATACGAAATGAAAGGGGCTGAGTTTAAAACTGCCAGGCAGGAGGTCTAGAGGAAGACCAAAGAGGAGGTGTTATGACTGTTATGAAGAAGGAAATGGAAGGAAATAAGATGCTGAAGACCGAATTACATGGCAGAACTGACTTACTGTAGTGTACCCTGATAGGAAAAGAACAAAGTAAAAAAGATCAGTTCTCATTCGTCAGTAGGTAAATCGGTGTTCAATTCATCAAACCGTCCATCCCTAATGGGAATAGGGGGGGTGCCAGAGCCATTTGTTTAAGCAGCCAAACAAATGGTGAATGAAGTTTAATCTGGACCCTTTTTTAATTCTTTGGATTTAAAAAAGGGTCCAATCCTATACAGGATTGGTACATCCTGTACAGATTGGAACAGGATGTAACAATCTGTTCAGGTACATCCTGAACAGATTGCCAGTCTGTTATGGGGCCCTTAACACAACCATCCACAGACACACTCATTCCAAGGGGCAATTTCCTAGCGGCCAATCAACGTGTAATGTGCTTGATTTTGGAGGGTGGGAGGAAACTGGAGTACACGGAGAAAACCCACGCAAATACAAGGAGAACATGCAAACTCCATACAGTAAGACATAGGTTCCATGCCTCATCCCACCCGGGACGCAAACCCCAAACCCTTTTGCTGTGGAGCCTCTGTGCTAACCACTGCGCCACTGTGCTACCACCATTTAAAATCAAGTATATACTGTATAATTTTCAGTTCCTCTTTTTTTTGTTTGTTCATTAAATCTTTTTTTTACAGTTGTTTTGTAGTTGATGTAATAAATCATACAACTTTGTGTTGTTTGACTTTTGTCAAAAAATTAAGTCAATTTCAGAAATACAACTTTTTCCTGCTCTGAAATGACCCTAATACTTTGGAAAATCTTGTCTCCCCAAATCTATATTCTTTTTTCCATCTGCTGGGTTGACAGATGGGAAATCATTGCTTTTCATTGGCTTGATACTGTCAGGGACATGCAGGACGATGGTTTATGACCAATAAAAGCAGAAAAAAATCTGAAGAATGATAAAATGGAAGTTCCTTTTCTTAACTGTTAAAAAAAAGCTTGACTTCCATCTGGAGTGGAGACTGGATACTTTCTGGCTCGGGACTAAATGACTATCAGTGGAAAACTTACTCTTTTTTTATTGCTTGGATTTCTTCATTGTGTTCGCTTCCTTTTCCAAACTTTTCCAACTCATTGACATTTTAGAAAATGACAAAACAATTATGTTCACTGCTTTAAAACATTTACGGACAGCTTACTCTAGTTGCTACTGTTGTCAAATGTCTTCATATTTAAATATATTAGTGATTGACCGATTTTCGGTTGGGCTGATTATTGGCACCGATACCTGAAAATTTGGCGCAAAACTGTATTGGGTCGTTTTATCGTCTTTTTTTGGGCCAACGGGCCGATAAAAAGAAATTTATAAAAACTTTTCAAATGTAATCCCAATTCAAACACGTTTGTCTCTCTCTCTTTCTGTAGCTATTCGTTTACACACTTGTCCTCTTATTGGTTTTGTGGCAGAGGCGTGTCTTTTGATTGGTTAAACCTGACACACCCAGACGGGAGAGGGAATGTTTTTTTTGTGTGTGTGAGAAACTTTGGAGAAAAATACCAGCCCAGAAAACTCAGTTGAAAATATACATTCCAATTTGCTACATCTCATATTTACCAAATTTTCTCCTGCTTTTTTTCACACTTTGAACCCCCCTGCTTGAAACAGTGGTAAATGGATTCTACTTCTTTAGCGCTTTTCCACCTGCGTTGGCGCTCAAAGCGCTCTGCAGTGTTCAAACCCACATTTATACCTGATAGTGGAATCTGCCGAACCACCGCCACAAACCACTATCAGGAGCAATTAAGGGTTCAGTGTCTTGCCCAAGGACATCTTGGCATAAATTCTGGGTGGGGTATCGAACCGGCAACCTTCTGGTAGCCCTACTCCAGTGGCGGCTGGTGACGTGTGGCGCAGGGGCGCCGCCCCCCCGACCTGTTCACCAAAAAATATATATGCATATACTGTATATCCATATATACATATATAAACATGTATGTGTTTATAAGTATGCAAAACTGTCGAGTGTGAAGATTACATGCATTTTAATTATGTTTTACACCGTTTTATTTTATTTTCGTACTTCCTGTGCAAACCGGAACGAGGTCGCGGGGTACGTACGCCCCACCAGGAAATTGTATTAGTGTGTATGTGGCTTCCGGTTTTTATGGAAAAAACTTGACGTCAGCTCTAAAATTTTTTCCATTCATGTGTATTGCAAACCATAACCTTGCCCGCGGGGCGCAGATATTTTCCGCCCATCGGGTGTGTAATAGGTTATCCTCTCTGTCAGTATGTTACATGAACCAATCAATTGGCTATGAGCTGACCTATAAATCCCACCCACGCCACGCCCTTTCTTTTCACTGCAGAATTCTGGGAGTCTTCATCATGGCGTCTGAAGCTAGTTCAGTTGCTAACAACGCTAGTGGCTTTTTTAAAGAGAATTCAGTGTCCTCCCTTCTACAGAATCCGTTTTCTAAGCGTTCTAAAGAAGAAAAAAGAAGAGTGAAGGAGCTTTGACTGGACACCCCAGATTTGACTGTGCAACAAAACAGTGGAGATCGCGGCCGCTTTTATGTGAGAGGATTTTCACCTGCTGTCTATCAAATGTGGCGGTGGCTAACTGGATGCAACATGAGAAACACTTTTTTTGTTTCCCCTGCTTATTGTTTAGTTCAGCAGCAACTGAAAATGTGTGGTTATCAACAGGGGTGAGTGACTTGAAGCATTTGTCTGAAAAGTGCAAACGTCATGAAACTTGCAGCCATCTTGATAGTAGCTATAAGCTAGGTATTTTTGGCAGTAGTAACATCCTGGCACAATTAAATGAAGGCTACCGAAGTGGCATAAGGAAACATAATGAAGAAGTCACCAAAAACAGACACATATTGTCGCAAATAATTTTATATTTATTTTATATATATATATATATATATATATATATATATATATAGTTTTATATAATATATCTAAAAAAAAATTTTTGTGTGTGTTTGAAAAATGTGCGCCCACCCCAGTTTTTTTTTACCACCAGCCGCCACTGCCCTACCCACTTAGCCATCCTTCCCCCAATGGAAGTACGTGTTCATGGTAGCTTTGCGTTGTCACGTCAGACCAATCAAAGAACCAAGCAAGCAACAGAAAAATAATGACACTGTTCGGATTAAATCAAAGACAATCACACTAAATTTTTCAA
The DNA here is from genome assembly GCA_902685375.1 of Neostethus bicornis. Lineage (NCBI taxonomy): Eukaryota > Metazoa > Chordata > Actinopteri > Atheriniformes > Phallostethidae > Neostethus > Neostethus bicornis. The sequence continues at coordinate 9,514,502 of LR738553.1, read as the reverse complement.
AAATATGTTGCATTTTACACAATATTTTATTTAGAAAAACATGCAAAAAATGTGTATCATCCCTCATTCACTTTTACAGTTTAATAAAAGTTCAGACGATAAATCAGATGTAGCTTATTTTTTACAGGTCATTCACAATTTATAGTGCCATTGAGTAAAAGCGGAAAAAAAGGGTTACTGGCCTCCCTTACAATTGACTGTATCAGTCCTTTAATCTGTTTATGAGACTTTCTTGAAACATGTCGTAATTCTCTTTTTTCCTTTTGTTATTCAAAGGTTATCAAAAATGTCTGCCTAAATCTTCTTGAAAACAATAAAAAATGTCCTTATAGTTTTTGTGAAAATCCAATCAAAAGGCTTTCAAATACTTCCCGATGTACTTTATTGTCAACTAAAAAAAATTCCGATAAAAGCCGATCTTTTCCTTCGCCTAAACTCCTCCAAACTCATATTTGAGGATAGGTTGTAATATTAGACCACTGAGGTTGACCTGGAGATGACCTGACAAGTGATGTAAACCACAGTGGCATGCAAGTTGTTGTAAGACATGAAGGTCAAAGATTGGGGTGATTTCCTCCTCAGTGTGAATCTGGAGCTCAGTTTAACTCAATTTTCCAACCATTGCGTTGAGAATAAAGGTTCCTTTTGTTCCTCTGTCAGAAATCTTTATTACTTCATGTTTCATTGTTCTTCCTAAAAGATCACTTGACGTCTTTCAAAAGGGCGCTTTAATAAAAGGGAAGTTGTGAAGATCTGTTTGACATGCTCTTTTAATCCATCTTCATTCTCATAAACCAAAGCTAAACACAGATTTTCCATCTACGAGAGAAGCCACTTAGCAACACTTATAAATGGTCCGTTTGTGAGAGCGGTGATTTCAAATGATGCATATAAAGTTGCCTGCGATGACATATGATGTCTATCCAAGTCCAACAATGTCAGCATTTCGATGAGGACATGTTTGGAAAGGAAATTTGGGACATTTACCAAAATTGCGCAGAAAGTTGCCAAGTTATATAAAGATTCAAAAAACGTTCTAATGACCAAATGATTCGGACGACGTGGATTAACAATCAATAAAAAGTCAAGAACAATTTTTCTTTTTGTCCATAATATATTAAAATCTATAATTCTAAATCCAATGATAATTCAAAGTTGCATTTCACCCGCCAAAAAACAAACTAAAAACATCTGAGTAAACGTGATTTCATTTCTGAAAGAAGCCGTCACTATCTGACCGGTCCGCACACTACAACACCATGTATGAGTTAACGAATGGACAACAAGACGGTTGGCTGACGGTCAGGTGTTGGAGTTGAAGCAAACAACTTCGATTACTGAGCAAAAACAGATGGTATTACTCAGACCCTCCCTCTGAATAAGCTACATAAGTATCCTCAATGTGATGAACACGAACATGCCAAACTAGTGCCTGACCGTAACGGCTTGGCAGTCATCACTAAAAGAAAAAGAAAAGGGACTAAAAGGGATTTTCTTCATGGCTGAAAAAGTTAGAGATGAAGATGAGATTTTTGCGTAGATAGGTTTTATTAAGATGTCAGTCCATTGGTTGTACTTTGGAGAACTTTGGTGCAAATTTTTGGGGTTTTTTTGGCCACTACTTGACTTTTCCCATATCTTCTCTTTTCAAGTAGTTTTAAAAAAAATACTATAAACTTTGGAGGAAATATTTTGTTCCAAAGAAGCATCGAGTTGTATCTTTGTCTTAAATCAGCTTTCATTTTTATGGTTCGAAAGGGAACCAATGGGTCCATGTTCGCAGTAAAGCTTTACGACAAAATGGCTTTTTAAATTAGTAGTAATATACTTAAATCCACTTTGTCTTCACGAGAAAATTTATTAGCAGCGTCTTTATAATGTGGAAACATTCTCTCTACTCGAACGTTCCATGATAACTCCTTGTTGCCATGGTAACGGTAAACATACCTTCAAAATAAAAGACATCTCAAAAACAGTCAGTCAGTCATCTTCTTATCCGTCCCTTTCGGGATTGCGGGGGGTGCCGGAGCCCATCCCAGCCAATTTAAGGCGAAGGGCAGAGTAAACCCCGAACAGGTCGCCAGTCTGTCGCGGGGCCACACACATACTACCATCCACACACACACTCATTCCTAGGGGCAATTTTTCACCGGCCAATCAACTTAGCATGCATGTCTTTGGAGGGTGGGAGGAAACCGGAGTACCCGGAGGAAACCCATGCAAACACAGGGAGAACGTGCAAACTCCACACAGAAAGGACAGTGTTCCAAACCTCGTCATCTCAAAAACAAAGTGAATAAAAATAACAGTTCTGTGTGGCCCGGGCACTCCCCACTATTTGAGAAACACTGTTCTAGAACAAATTATGTAGATCACAAACCCATGTTACTAGAGCTATAACAACACTGGTTGGGAGCAAGGAACATAGCGGACAGTAAACAGTATTGTATGTCACCATTTGAAGGATGAATGCAGAACGATGATTTCAGAAACATGATTTCATTTCTGAAAGAAGCCGTCACTATTCGACCGGTCCACACACTGTAACACCATGTATGAGTTAACGAATGGATATCAAGACGGTTGGCTGACGGTCAGGTGTTGGAGTTGTAGCAAACAACTACGAGTACTGAGCCAAAACAGATGGTATTACTCAGACCCTCCCTCTGAATAAGCTACATAAGTATCCTCAATGTGATGAATACTAATGTGCCAAACTAGTGCCTGACCGTAAAGGCTTGGCAGTCATCACTAAAGGAAAAAGAAAAGGGATTTTCTTCATGGCTGAAAAAGTTAGAGATGAAGATGAGATTTTTGCTCAGATAGGCTTTATTAAGGTGTTGGTCCATTGGTTGTACTTTGGAGAACTTTAGTGCAAATTTTGGGGGTTTTTTTTGGCCACTACTTGACTTTTCCCCAGTGGTGGATGAAGTACTCACTTTATGTACTTACAGCGGGGATAATAAGTATTTGACACATCAGCATTTTTATCAGTAAGGGGATTTCTAAGTGGGCTATTGACTCAAAATTTCCACCAGATGTAGCCATCAAGCCAAATATTGAATTCATACAAAGAAATCTGAACATTTAAGTTTACAAGTTGAGTCATAATAAATAAAGTGAAATGACACAGGGAATAAGTATTGAACACATGAAGATAACACGGTGCAAAATGGCATAGAAAGCCAGGAGATCACTTGAAATCTGTCAGTATTGAGAGAGAAACCCTGGCCCCTATCAGTACTAATTGATATCAGCTGCTTTAGTCCTAATTGTTGGCCTATAAAGACTTCTCATTACCCAGGAAAGACTTCATGATGGGTAAAAGCAAAGAACTCTCTCAAAATCTTCGTAATCTTACTATCGTTGAAAAGCATTTTGATGGGAATGGTTATAGGCGCATTTCCAGAATGCTGAATGTTCCTGTGAGCACTGTGGGGGCCATCATCCGGAAATGGAAAGAGCATTAGTTCACCATAAACCGGCCACGATCAGGTGCTCCACGTGAGATCCCTGTCCGAGGAGTCCAAAGAATAATCAGGAGAGTTCTCTAAGAGCCAAGAACCACTCGGGCAGAACTTCAGGAAGACCTTGCATCAGCAGGTACTGTTGTTTCAAAGAAAACCATAAGCAATGCATTGAACCGCCATGGCATCCATGCACGCTCACCATGCAAGACTCCACTGCTGAACAAAAAGCATGTTGAGGCTCGGTTAAAGTTTGCCAAACAGCATTTGGAGAAACCTGTGGATTATTGGGAGACTATAGTATGGTCAGATGAAAGCAAAATTGAACTTTTTGGCAGTCATTCTACACACCATGTTTGGAGAAGAAATGGCACTGCCCACCACCCCAACAACACCATGCCAACAGTTAAGTTTGGGGGAGGAAGCATAATGGTTTGGGGCTGCTTTTCAGCAATGGGTACTGGCAGACTTCATATTATTGAAGGCAGGATGAATGGAGAAATGTACCGGGACATTCTGGATAAAAATCTGCTGCCATCAACCAGAAAGCTGAAATTAAAAAGAGGGTGGACATTTCAGCAAGACAATGATCCCAAACACAAGGCCAAGGAAACAATCAAGTGGTTTCAAAGAAAGAAAATCAAGTTGCTTGAATGGCCCAGTCAATCACCTGACCTAGAAAATCTATGGAGAGAACTGAAGAGCAAAGTTCATAAGAGAGGCCCAAGGAACCTTCAAGATTTAAAGACCGTTTGTGTAGAAGAATGGGCCAGAATCACTCCTGAGCAATGCAGACGACTGGTCTCTCCATACAAGAGGCGTCTAGAAGCTGTAATCACCAACAAAGGCTTTTCTACAAAGTATTAAACAAAGTGTGTTCAATACTTATTCCCTGTGTCATTTCACTTTATTTATTATGACTCAACTTGTATAATTAAATGTTCATATTTCTTTGTATGAATTCAATATTTGGCTTGATGGCTACATCTGGTGGAAATTTTGAGTCAATAGCCCACTTAGAAATCCCCAAACTGATAAAAATGCTGATGTGTCAAATACTTATTATCCCCGCTGTAAGTAAAAGTACAAATAATTAGGCAAAAAATACTTAAGTAAAAGTAAAACTACCAACAAAAAAAATCTACTTAAGTAAAAGTACAAAAGTAATTGGTGTAAATTTTACTTTTTAAGTAAAAAGTGAAAGTATTCGACCATAATTCAAATGTTATTTTTTGTGCTATAGGGTCACAATTAAATACTCTGCAGGGGCGCGACCCCTCCCCCTCTCTCCCGCCTCTTTTGGTCCGCAAAAAAAAAAAAGAAGAAAGGAAAGGGGACAAGTCAAGCTATCCGCTTGCAGGGCCAGCGAATGGGCACCAAAATGCAGGAAAATGAGACTTATTTTTTTAAAATGTTCTGGGGGTAGGCCCCTTAGTCACCCTATATTAGTTTGTCAATGACCTCACCTCCCCGTCCCCCACCCCATGTTCAGAAAATCGTAGAACCGACCCTGCTCTTGATGCTGAATGAATGCGGAAAATGTTTACTCTCAACTCTGATTGAGCCTCGATTCATTACTTCTTCTCCTGATCAACTGCTCCTTTTGATTTTGACGATGTGGGTTCAAGATGCACTAAAAATAATTTATATTTTTTAAATTCCTGAATGAAAATGCAACAAAAAATGTAAAACACATTTTTAAAAAGTAGCGAACTAAAAGTACAGATATTTGCTCTAAAAATGTAGTGAAGTAGAAATAAAAGTACCAGTCTTAAATTTTATTTAAGTAAAGTTCAGATACGCAATTTTTTTTTTACTTAAGTACAGTAACGAAGTACATGTACTTCGTTACGTTCCACCACTGCTTTTCCCATATCTTCTCTTTTCAAGTAGTTTTCAAACAAAATACTATAAACTTTGGAGAAAATATTTTATTCCAAAGAAGCATCGAGTTGTTTCTTTGTCTTAAATCCCCTTTAATTTTTATGGTTCAAAAGGGAACCAATGGGTCCATGTTCGCAGTAAAGCTTTACGACATCTTTTTAGACTTTCTCTGAATTCCCGACATTGTGGCAGCAAACCGCTAAAGAAAATGATGGAGCCATGCTTTCAGCTAGTCCGTCATTATTCCGACACTTTGGTCGGAGGGATGTTTCTACAGCTGGTCAAACACAGCGTGGGGGTGAGCCGTACAACATGCCGTTTACACAAGGTCTCGTGGCATTTGAACTTCCAGACCACTTCAAAGTGCTTTCACAACTTTGACTGACCAGGAGAAGTACTAAGGAATGCTTTTAGAGGTTTTCTTTTTACTCCAATCAAATCTTATCTTGTGTTTTTTAGGTATTTCATTTTGAGCCAGTGGATAACAAATTACAGCCTGATAAAACTATTTGCATTTCAGATACTTTTGAAGCCATTTTGAGAAATATACAGTACGTCAAGATTTTATAAAGACATCTAAAAAATGACGCATAGGTTAAAAACCATATTTGTCCCTGTTCTTGCCGATCGGGAATCAACATCATCTATTCGGAATTATTCCTTGCATCTCTTCAGTATCCGCATAAAGCCCATCTGGCATATTCATCTATCCATCATCTGAACTGCCTGACCATGTAACGGGTCTTTTGGGGTGCAGGAGCGTATACTAGCAGATTATAAACAAGATGTGGGGTACATCCCAAACAGGTCGCCCATTTGTTGCGGGGCCAATTTTTCACATAAACTGTCATATCCAGTTACTGGCTTAGCATTTCACACCAAGGGCTTCAGTAGTACTCCATTTGGGTAAATAAGACCTTCAGTATCATCTGGAGGGGAAATGCCCCCAGCCACAATGCACAAAACCATTCATAAAGACTTGCATTGATTTAAAAGTATATAATAATATTTTATTCACCAAAATGTGAATTTTTTATAGTTAGTATCCACATATTTCTCTCCCCTCAGTAATGCTAAATGTCCAGCCTGTTCTGCCTAATTCCTGTAGATTCTTTTTCATATGTGTACACCTGTCTAGTTCCATGCTTCTCAGATTTTTACTTGTTCAACATCTTTTAAAAAGTCTTTCTTGAAACTCAAAAATAACGTTAAATCTAAATCAGCATATACATCTACATTTATTCATTCTCCTCCTTCAGGTAATAATTTATGAACAAAAAGACAAAAGGTTTAACAAGAACTGAACAATATTTCCATTCAAGCGGCCCACCAATGATACCATGTTTGCTAGCTTAGTCGCTACATTCTGTGATGGTCCAAATAGCAGATCTGAAATTGCTGATGTACCCGAAGTTTGTGTCAAGGTCTGGGGCCCATATCGTGGGTGACTGGTTCGAAATTGGATTTAATCTCAGTTCACTTTCTGTAGCAAACCAGCAGAAATGATTCTTAAGGTCCTGGCGGAAGCTGTGCTGATTTTAAGCTACCTGGTGGCGGTCAAATACTTTCGCGCAAAATTAGAGCAGCACAACAATCTGAAAATTTATGAAAGAAAATAGATTGAAAATTTAGAAATAATTCACAAATATTAATGGACAAAACAAAATTAACAGCCGTTTGTGATTTGAATATTTTTAGACCAACCATAGGAGGTTTAAAAGGCGTTTAAGGTTAATCACTGGTAATAAATCCCTGTTCTAGGTATTTTCTGTCTGTCCATTCTGAGAGAAGATTTAAGGCAAGTGACAGGGCACACCCTGAACAGATCGCCAGACTGTTGCAGGCCCACACACATGCAACCAAACACACACACATTCCTAGGGCAATTTTCAAAGCGGCCAATCAACCCAACACTCACGTTTTTGGAGGGTGGGAGGAAACCGGAATACCCGAAGAAAACTCATGGATACACATGGAGAAGATACAAACTCCACAGCCTCGTCCCCACCTGGGACTCAAACCCTGAACTTCTTGCTATGAGGCCACTGCGCCATCATGCCGCCCATTGTGTGTTTTCGATGTACTTTCAAATTTAATTAGGTAAATATAAGATTAAGCCTTTTTTTATTGTTCTGCCAAATAACTAGTGAGAAATATTGACAGCAGCTGTTTGGCAGAGCTTCTATTTAAATTCTTCATTTTATACCCCAAAACTTTAATTAAACGTCCTGTACATTAAAAAGAGGCCTCAACCCTGAAGGAAAATCCCTCCACAATATTCCATTTCTGTTTCAAATCAAAAAAGAAAACCGACTGCTCAAATCTCCAGGGGACTCACGTATCCTACTGAAAAGTGAACTTGTGTCACTTTAAATGAAAAAAAGAAACGAGAGGCTTCAAATATTTTACTGTACAAAGGTGATACTGTTCTTCTACAGATGCTGCCAATTTGGTGCCTCATATTGAGATTGTAGATAAGAACCCTGAGGAAGCCTGGGGGGTTGAGTGTGTATGTGTGTGTGCTTGTATTTCGGCGTGTTTCAGATGAGACTGTCATGAGGAACACTTGGCACCGTTACTATGACTGACTGAAGTGTTTGGCCTTTGGCTCTTTTTAACTTTGGACTCGTCAGTTTGTACAGACGTGGACGAAAAAAGTCAAACTAGGCATTTTTATCAGGGATTCAACTTTGATCCAGTCTGTAAGTTTATAGAGAATCTTTCCAAGGTTTTGGAAACTGGCTGTGACCTTAGGAAGACACCTAACACCCAGTTATTCCCACCATTTGCACTGTCATGGCTGCCTGCAGCGGTGCAATGCCGCACAGAAATGTCCCCATTTTTTTTCTTTCTTTTTTACCCTGTTTTGTCCGGCATGCGACAAACAGAATGATGGTCTTTATGACAAGTATTGCTGGGCAGTTTTGCTCTGCTAGGGTCAGCACCATGTGCCATGAGCCGACCATGGCTAGCTTTAATTGTTCCAATAACTTTACGTCCAAAATGTCCATGCTTTCTTTTTGCTGGACCTGACAAGGAATATTGAGGAGAGAGGGGATGAGGGAAGAAGTGAAAAGAAAAGAAATAGGGTACAGAAGAAGAAGAGATGGGACAAAGTGAAGAGATAATTTGTAGTTGCAGTATTCAGCATCACAACCAACTGCTGGATTATCTAAGAAAAGAAAAAAAGAAAGAAAGAAGAAAATATTTAGCGCCCCCCCCACACACACACTCTCCGCCATGACTATAGTTAGTATCATTTGTCTATGAAATTGTTCTAAGTACACCACTACATAACATTGTATCCTCATTAACATTAAAGAAAACAAAAAAGAGAGCAAAGAACAGCTTTATTAACATTGTTTTTTAGTCTGTAACAGAAAAGATTTAAAGCAGGGGTCCCCAACCTTTTCTGCGCACGGACCGGTTTAGTGTCTGAAAATATTGTCACGGACTGGTCTTAAGGTGATGAGACCAGCCTGAAAAAAATGGGTTTTCAAAATCAATAATAATAAACTTAAATCCACTTTGTCTTCACGAGAAAATTTATTAGCAGCGTCTTTATAACGTGGAAACATTCTCTCTGCTCGAATGTTCTCTTGTTGCCATGGTAACAGTAAACATACCTTCAAAATAAAAGACATCTCAAAAACAAAGTGAATAAAAATAGTTCTGTGTGACCCGGTCACGCCCCACTATTTGAGAAACACTGCTCTAGAACAAACGATGTAGAACACAAACCCATGTTACTAGAGCTATAACAATACTGGTTGGGAGCCAGGAACATAGCGGACAGTAAACAGTATTGTATATCACCATTTGAAGGATGAATACAGAATGGTACAGCTTATCAGGTAGAAATAAATCCCAGAACATGTTTATTTTAGTTGTTTTTTGCATATTTTTCATGAAGAATTCTTAACAATGTTGCATCCACAGGTAACAATGAACCCTCTTTGAAAACGCAGAGCTAAGTGCCTGTATATAAGACCTGATCCATGACATAATTAATGCTTTTTACTGATGACATTAAAAAGTGTTTATAGCTCAGTCCAATAAAAAGTCATGAACAGTTTCCCCTTTGAGCACATTAAACTATTTGCCTGTACCCCAAATGGCAGCGCTAACCAAAGACCATATTTTCTCTGAATGTCTTCATATAAGAGTTTTCCACTGGAGACATTAACATATATTAAGTGGACATTAGAGTATAAGACCACCGGCTGAGAACTCTGCTCCTGAGAAACGGTTAACTTCACCCGAATGTTGGATGAAATACAAGAATGCACTCTGCTTACCGCCAGACCCTTTTACCCCAGCTGAGACCTCACTTTACCTGTCACACATAAAGCTCCCGTTGTGTGTTCTTGTGTAGCACAGCATGAGAGCTATAGAAAAGGATTCCCTTAGAAAGCTTCTTTTAGAAAAATCTTTATACAGTAAGAAGGGCCTTCATTGTTGCAGCTGCCATCTTGTATGGTAATTTTGGTACAAATTTCAGCAAACAGTTGACACTCTTACTGATACTCTTACTGATAGTCAAGATGTCCACAAGATTCAAGATTCTTTATTGTCGCTGTTCTGACAGTAAAATTTAGACATGCATGAGGCTAAAAAAAACCCCACATATATAGTATAAAAATCAGAAGTAGAAATAAAAGTAAAAATATAGTATAAAAATATTAAAATAACAGTAACAGGGAAAAAACTGTCTCCGAGACATGAAGTGGTGATTTTATGGTCCTCTACCGTTTCCCTGATAGGAGAGGTACAAACAGTCCGTAAGCCGGGTCGGTGTAGTCCATCGCTGTCCATCTTAACTTCTGCTGAATTCGGGAGCTGTAGACTGAATCCAGATCTAGCAACCGGTAGGCTATGATCCCCTGTGCAGTCTTCACCATTCGGGCCAAGACCTTTTTTTATGGTGTGATGCAGCTGCCATACCGCATGTTCATATTGAGAGACAGGATGCTCTCTATAGTGGCTCTGTAGAAGTTCATCAGTAGTTGAGAGGAGATACCAGAGCGCTTCAGCTTCCTGAGGAGGAAAATACGTTTTTGGGCATTCTTCACCAGGCGTAGTGTGTTGGTAGTCCACGAGAGGTCTGCGGAGACATGGATGCCCAGGAATTTCACGCTGTCAACACGTTCCACAGCTTTCCCCTGTATTTAAAGGGGAGCATGTTCAGTCCTCCTGGACCTTCTGTAGTCCACTATCACCTCCTTTGTCTTATTGGTGGAAGAAAGACTCTTATATTGTTCCAAGACCAAAAGAAGAAGACTTGCCATTAGGGGTGGGCGGATCGATCCTAATATCGATAATATTGATACCAACGCTAGTATTGATATTGATCGATACTCCAACTACAATATCGATACTTTGGTTGAAGTTTTACCCCTCGCACTTTGCTTCCGTTTTTTTTTTTTTTTCAAAAAGTTAACCTAACTGATCTGTCTGCAAAATATGCGTAAATGCTGTGTGTCACAACTGTATGCTAAAGCGAGGCGGCCCCGCCCCCTCCCTCCTCTCTTTGACTTGTCACATGTCTCAGTGACTCAGGGCCGGAAAACAAAAAAAAAAAATGCAAGTAGGTAAAAGTATAGAGAGATGGACAAAAGAGAAGTACCGTGTGGCTGTACTTTGAGGCTACCTGCACCATTTGCATAAAGGCAGTTAAATATATTAAAGAATCACCCCAAAGAAAAACTTCAGAAACGGAGGAGAAAACCCTGACCCCTTCTGTTTCCCAGAGGCAGCGCTCATTAACAGAGACGCTCCAATTTTAATTGTGAAAGTACAACATAATCATCTTTAACATTAGTTAAATTTGTTTGTGTGCAACTGGGCACTTCTATCGATCTATCTACCAACCTGTGTATATACATGTACTTGGTCATACTATATACGTATATGACCCTAACCCTTGATGCAAAAATAGTCATTTAAAAAATTTAAATATCGGTATCGATATCAAGATCGGCGATATTGGTCTGGTGTTTACTTGGTATCGGGTCGATACCAAAACTTGCGGTTTCGCACACCCCTACTGGCCATCCTGTTATTTATTGTAGAGACACTTGTTTTACAAAGACTTTGAAACCACAAGTAGATTTGCTTTGATCCTCTTTCTCCTTTGATGTCTCTGTTGTTTTGGCCTGTTGTTGAACCTCCATGTGTTAGATTCATACCTTTATCTCAATCTCTCAAACTACATAAGTCCTTAATGTTATAAGAACTACCGAATTGGGCAACTTGACATGGAAACTTTTTCAGTGATTGTCTGAACTAAACTTGATATATTTTTGTCTTCTTTACAGCTCCTTAATTAAAGAATGTTGTAATGTTGACTAAAAATAACTGCTTTATAGCTACTTTTAATCTTTTGATAAAAAAAAAAGTTCATTTATATGTATTTTATATGTATATCCTAGTCAATGCTCTACTGAAACGCTCGCCCTGGTCTTTGCAAGGATCTCAATACCGTTGTGGAAAAGTTACCAATCAAAAGGGGAGAAAAAAAGCAGAGTGTTTTGTAGGTAGAAATTTTACTGTCTGTTAATTTTCTGAGCTACTTTATTCAATTACGAGTTAAGGGTTACCTGAGATCGTCCTGTGTAGTATCAGGCAGTCTAAATCATGGACAAGTCACATTACGAAGGACCGATGAGCCTTTGATGTTCATTCATCAAACTTGACTGATCCATGAAAAAAATGTCCCAGTCAAACATCTAGTTTTGTACGATCTTTTGAAGATATTCGTTGTGACGTTCATAAAATAATATGTTACCATTTCACAAGTGCCTTAGTCATCATCTGTGGACATGTGAGTTATTTAAAAATTGAAGAAAGATAGGCATGAACTAAGGCCAATACTCCTCCGAATGGAAGGAGTCCAATACTGTTGTGGTTCCCTCACCCACCACCAAAGGGAGCCAGGGACCATCTCACCTTTCCCCCAATTCTACCTAATCTGGACCACCTGCGCCTTATTCCTCTGCTGACTATTTAAAGGCAGCCTCACCAGCATTCCCTGTCGGGTCTTCATGCCTTTCTACCTTGGCTGACTCCCGACCCAACGGATATCCTTTTGAAAACTGAGATTATCTCCTTGAAAACTTTACTGATTCTTTTGACTCGTGTTCATTTGCTTACAGCGTTGCTGATACCTTGGTTTAATAAATCTTTGTTTTGTCCTGCATTTGGGTCCTCTTCCTTCCGCATCACAACAAAAACTCCTCCGAATGGAAGGGGTATCAGACTTAACCCAACTTTCTCTATCTTCCTCTTTTTTGTTTAGTGAAATGGATTGTCCATGCCAGGGGTGTCCAAAGTTGGTCCTCGAGGGCCAGTGTCCTGAAGGTTTTCATTGTGTTCCTGTTTCAATACAGCTGATGCACAGAAAGTGAAATCAACAGCCAATAGAATTTGGCACAGTGACTCAATTAATTGGATCAGGTGTGTAGATGCAAGAACATATGGAAAATCTTCAGGACACCGGCCCTCGAGGACCGGATTTGGACACCTAATGGTCTGTGCTGAAGAGCACTTTGTTCAGTTTTCTCATCTCTCTCAAACACCCAAACATCTCCTGTCCCCTGTCACCACATTGTCGAGCTTCATTGAAACAGTTTGTCCATCTTACTTTTGCCATTTTCACAGTAGATGTTTTGAAGATACTTGTCATGGTTCCCTTGATAAAGAGCTCACTGCTGTAAACTGGTAGAAGATATCCAACAACTCGAGTTTTGTACTTGTGGGACACCTAACCCAAAAGACTTCTGGGAGGCATTCCAGATGTGCATGCATGTGAATCCTCTCTACATGCACAGTAGAACGTTTATTCACTTATTTGAAAATTGGTTCCTTAGCTTTTCATAGCGGAAGTTATGGAAGTTTGTAAAATTTAATCTTCATTTTTTTATTAAAACTGTCCCCGCAAACTTTTCCATTACGCCCCGTGAGAATGTTGGAACAACTCTGCCTCCATGCCAACTTACAGCTGGCAGCGGGACGCTTCCTAATCCAATGATGAGGTAAAGGAAAAACGGTACTGTACAAGTCTGTGGGTAGGGACAGTACCCAGGGCTACGCCACCAAATTGCATCAGAAACAGGACTCAAAAAACTTTTTAAAATGAAGACTGTATTCATTTTTTTTTGTCTTGTTTGGATGGTGCTTTCAAACTACTGCTGGCATGAAGAAGAATGATACACTAAGCACTACCTCATTTAACTGGGGAGGGTACTGCCCAAAATGTGGTGTTTCCATTTAGTTTTCAGGCAAACTAGTAAGATTGAAAGTTTTGGAAGTGCCTTGATTTTTAGGGTCCAACTAATCTAACAGTGTTTTAAAATGATGTTAATCATTAAATATTAACACTGGTAATAATGAATTAATTCCCGATTTATTTTTTCCCTCTTTATAACCAAAGTTAGTCTAAACTTTCTGTATCTGCCACTTTTTTTCTCCGTCCGTCTGGTACTTTTTTTCCCAATGGGATTGTACAAGGTCTAGCTACTGTGGAATTTCCCTAAAAGCATTTGTATTTAGGATTAGTTTCTCATTTCCTTGTGAATCCAATTGCATTAGTCGTATTTATTTTTTTCCCACGTAGAACTTGTGCCAGAAGAATCATACCTCTGGCTCTTTTCATTTGATTTTTTTTATTATTGTATAGAGGTTAGCTGAGGATATGCAACCTGACTTCGCTGCTGCTCCGCCAGAAAAATAAGACACGGAAAAACTGATTTGTCACGAAATCCATTATGTTGAAGTTGTATGTAATTGCTGGTGATGTTGGAGACATGTTGTAATAGGCAGGGGTTTTTTGTTCTCTATTTTGTTTACGTCATGTTGTGGAGCTGAATCTGAACCATGCAACCGTGCAATGCCCATCGACGTCTACATTATCCGGAATTAATGAACGATGTAGCTTAAAGACAGAAAGAAGGAAGTATTTAATAGATTATATGTGTTTTATTTTGTTTACTTACTGAAAATTATTCTTTTTTTTCTTACGAAGCAATGGCAGTCTATTTGTTTGTGTTTGTTAACAACGGACACAAAACTTGCAGCTGGTCAACGACTAGTCACTTGATTTTGTTCAGAGGACAATTTAGACTAAAGTTTGTGTGCAGGTTCTCAGACAATTTTAATCGCGAGAAACATCTGATAGGCGCCATAATATTGATTGCTGATGTTATTTAACTGAAATTTTTTTTGGAGGCGTACATTTTCTGAAATTAACGGGCACCTTGAAGTCAATCAAAATTGACTATTCGCCCAGATCATGGCATGAATCGATATAATAATATTATTAAAGGCATGGCATGATGGGTGCCAGTGGTTAGTATAGTGGCACCACAGCAAGAAGGTTGGGGTTCGAGTCCTCAAGTGAGTGGGGGGCTTGAAACATCGACCTTTTCCGTGTGGAGTTTGCATGTTCTGTCTGTGTATGCATAGGCTTTCTCCACGTTTGGTTTCCTCCCACTCTCCAAACTTTCTACCGGTGCTATTCCGCACTGCAACCGCACCGGATCCAATGTGAGCCAAGGGTAAGAATGAATGTGTGTGTGGATGGTTATGAGTGAAACCAGCCTAAAATCAGCCGTTTTAGGCACTGGCACTCCCCATGGCTCATTAGGGATAAGCGGTCAAGAAGAAGAAACTTCTTCTTCTTTCGGCATTTCTCTTCAGGGGGCGCCACAGCAAGTCAGTTTCTTCCATCTAACCCTATCTGCTGTATCCTCTTTGGTCACACCAACTATCTTCATGTCTTCCTTCACTGTATCCATGAACCTCCTCTTAGGTCTTCCTCTAGTCCTCTTTCCTGGTGGTCCCAAATCCATCATCCTTCTTCCTATGCACTCCCTCTCTCTCCCCTGTCCGTGCCCAAACCATCTCAGTCTTGCCTCTCGAACTTTATCCCCAAAACCTCTAACATGTGCTGTTCCCCTGATGTCTTCTTCTCCTCTCGGCATTTCCTTTCAGGGGTCGCCACAGCAAGTCAGTTTCTTCCATCTAACCCTATCTGCTGCATCCTCTTCGGTCACGCCAACTATCTTCATGTCTTCCTTCACTGTATCCATGAACCTCCTCTTTGGTCTTCCTCTAGCCCTCTTTCCTGGTGGTTCCAAATCCAGCATCCTTCTGCCGATGTACTCAGTCTCTCTCCTCTGTACATGTCCAAACCATCTCAGTCTGGCCTCCCGGACTTTATCTCCAAAACCTCTAACATGTGCTGTTCCTCTGATCCTGTCCATCCTGGTCACTCCCAGAGAGATCCTCAGCATCTTCATCTCTGCTACCTCCATCTCTGCTTCCTGTCTTTTCTTCAGTGGCACTGTCTCTAGACCAAACAGCATGGCGGGTCTCACCACGATTTTGTACACTTTTCCTTTCATTTTAGCTGAAACTCTTCTGTCACACATCACACCTGATACTTTTCTCCACCCGTTCCAGCCTGCTTGAACATGCTTCTTCACCTCTTTTCCACACTCTCCGTTGCTCTGGACTGTTGATCCCAAGTACTTAAAATCTTCCACCTTGTTTATCTCTTCTTCCTGTAACCTCACTTTTCCATTTGGATCCCTCTCATTCACACACATGTACTGAAGAAGAAGAAACAATGTCAAGAAATAAATAGACAGATGGCCGCATGGATAGACGACATACAAAAAACGGTTTTGTTTATTTTTTTTACACAACATTTTAACAGCTGATTGTTCTCTCTGGGCTTAACGACTCTACTTTTGATGACCAGTGACTTATTTGAGCTTTAGCGTACTCTCTGGATTTATGTAATCAGTTTTTACAGCGACGCGTGCTGACCTCGTGTCTTTTCCTAAGCTACCATTTTTAATCTGTTGTTGTAAGTTTGCTTCAAAGACGTGGCACGCTTCCTGCCATCCTGATGTTTTCACATCTCAACCAAATGGAGAACAAGGTCCTCTTGTGCTCCTGCTGCATTTCAAAGCCACATGGGGGGATATCCAATCCCCCTACGGCAGCTTCATATCTCTGTTTGCATTTCTCCACACATGAAGGACCTTTCTGTACGTGTGCAAAATAGTTTCTAAAACATATTTACAGTGCTCTTGCCGTTCATAAAATATCATATATTCGCACTGGTATAAATCAAACTCTTCCCCCTGGTAGCAGATCGTTCCCATAGAAACCATTACATTCACAGCCTCCACGTGTAGTGTGGTTCATGGCTCATGGCGGTGGTTGCAACACCATGTGATCTTTTTTCCTACAGGGATTTATGAAGGCAATATTTACCTCAAACTGTCTGTTTTGGATAAAAACGACCATGAAAAGCTGCCTGAAATTGAACAGATATGGTCGCATGCTGACTTGGAGACATTCTTACCGTTTTATCTGTCATTCCTTCAGTGTCCCCGATACCACATTTTAAACATACCACACACACCAGACGTCTCATTTGATTTGAGGGAACTCTCACTGAAGAAACTTCAGGAAGAACAAGAGTTTTATTTTTAATTTTCTTGTGGAATACGCAAAGTAAATAAAAGCATATTTTAGGGTAAGACTTTCCAGTTGAGACACTCGTCAATAAGCTCGGAATTGTCATGATGTGGAAGGACGAGGACCCGATTGCAAGACAAAAAACATGGTTTATTTAATGAAGGAGTCCATTAAGGCCATAACGAAAACAACACACGAATCATTGGAATGTCATTGGGTTATCGTTCTAAATGTTAATCATGGTCAGGCAGCCAGGAAGACCTGGCTGGGATGGAATCTAATAACCTGACTCCTGAAGGGAAGACAGGTTGCCTGTTTAAAATCAACTGCAAGAAGATCTTCAGGTGTGTAAAATCAGGTAAATGAGAGAAGGCCCCGGTTCCCTCTGGTGGTAGGCGAGGGGACCATGACAAGTATCTTTAAAGCATTTGTTTTAAGAAGACACTTTGCTACTGTGAACAACACATGATCCATTCCGTTCCGTCGTCTTCCACTCATCCGGGGTCGGGTCGCGGGGGCAACAGCCTCAAACGGGAAGCCCAGGCCTCTCTCCCCCCGGCTGCATTCTTCAGCTCACCTGGAAGGATCCTGAGTCGTTCCCCGGCCAGCTGTGGGATATAGTCCCTCCAGCGAGTCCGGGGTCTGCCCCTAGGTCTCCTCCTGGTGGTACGTGACCGAAACACCCCGCCCGCGAGGCGCTCGGGGGGCGTCTTGACCAGATGCCCAAACAACCCCATCTGGCTTCTCTCGAACTGGAGGAAGAGCGGCTTGACACCGAGCTCCTCCCAGATGGCAGATCTCCTCACCCGATCTCTGAGTGAGAGCCCAGCTACCCGTTGGAGGAAGCACATTTCGGCCGCTTGTATCTGCGATCTCATTCTTTCGGTCACGACCCACAGCTGGTGACCATAGGTGAGGGTTGGAACGTAGATCGACTTGTAAATCGTAGATCGACTTGTAAATTGAGAGCTTTGCTTTTCGGCTCAGCTCTCTCTTTACCATGACAGGCCGATATAGCATCCTAGTTGCTGATGCCGCACCGATCCGCCCGTCGATCTCCCGCTTCATCCTTCCCCCACTCATGAACAAGACCCCGAGATACTTAAACTCCTTCACTTGGGGCAGAACCCGGTCCCTGACCCGCGGGGGCGTTCCACCATTTTCCGGGCGAGGACCATGGTCTCGGATTCGGAGGCACAAATTCCCAACGTTTGATCCTGAAGAAAAAAAAGATTTTATTTGCATCTCACTTTGCAGATAAAAATAGAAAAGCTCTTTTTTTAAGTTCAAACTGCAAAGCTAAAAACAACCTGTCAACGAAAATCAGTTTAGCTGACTGCAATTTTGGAAAGCACCTTTTTTTTTTAAAAAAAAAAACTGGTAGTCTTTCAGTGACATTTTCTCATAATTTACTTTTACAACCTGTAATTATACTAAGGCCGTTGGCTGTTGTTATCCAATTACAAACTGAGATTATAATAAAGTCAAGACGTATTTGGGACACCTATACAGACTGCTAAACATCCTGGGTGTCGGTGATAGAAACACAACATTGACCCCTTTCATTTTTGTGATTTGTTGCATTTTTAAAGTGGCTCTTGAGAGAAGGGAAAGTCCTGTTTGGTAGTTACATGAATTTATCGTGAACATCTGCTAATCTGTAATGATTACATGTTAAATGGAGGTGCAAGACCATACAGGTTCATCTCACGAACATCAAATTTTAACAACATAATTTGCTCATTAAACACAGTTGAGGCACCTTGAGGGCGAAAATTACCGGAATAGGGCACCTGTAGCCTCGTATTCTTTAATTATTTTAATTCAAGCATGTAATAATTTTGATTCAAGCATGTGGTTATTTTGGCGGTAGCTCAGTGGGAGAGCATTCACGGGTAGAAGTTCACGGGTTTGAATTCCACTGAGTTCACGTCTCAGGTCTTTGGAAAAGTCACCAAACCTCCCGTTTCTTCCACCATTGGCGCCGTTGTGGCAGCCTGCTATGGTGTAATGGAGTACACAAATTTCCCGGTGAGGGATCAATAAAGTATATATTATTAATATTATCTTTGCAGCTCTGGAGTTTAGTTTTCTGGATATACAGTATTGGAGTTTGTACCTCTATTTCTTAAACACAGTGTAAAGCAGAGGTCCCCGACCTTTCCTTTGCTGTGGACCGGTTTAGTGTCTGACAATATTTTCACGGACCGATCTAAAGGTGTAGCGGAAAAACAAAATAAGACCAGCCTGAAAAAAAATGTTTTTTTTGAATAAATACTAAACTTAAATCCTTTTTGTCCTCACGAGAAAATTTACTAGCTGCGTCTTTATAACATGGAAACATTCTCTCTGATCGAACGTAGTCTGGTTTACTTGGTAACGGTAAACATACCTTCAAAATAAAGGACATCACAAAACCAAAGTGAATAAAAATACCAGTTAGTCTCCTCACTGTAAGACTAGATCAATCAGAGTTCTGAGTTTGTTTTGCTGGAACCAGACAGTCCCATTTTGACCTGAGACCTGAATTGTGTTTTTAAAGTTCAGTCTGCTTCATAACTCTGTATCCGGTCATTTTTCAAATTAAAACATCGTCATCAAGAAAACCTTTATAACAACAACTTAAATAATAAACCAAATGGAAATAATGGAAGTTATTTCTTCATTCTATGCGGCAGCAAAGGTAGGGCATTTTTGTCTGTTCATATTTTGGTGCTTTTACTTGAATATGGAACTTCCAGTTTAGAGATCTACCAGCCCCATGTTACCATCGCAAACCCCACAGATTGTTTCCAGCCTGCTGTAACTACCCCTACAACATGATTTGTTACATACCCACATGCACACACTCAGCGCTTTTTTGAGGGGGAGGGGCCACAGCAGCACTGCGCGCTGCTTATTAATAACAGGCTTAACAACGTGATTGCACCTCACAGACTCCAAAAATCTCCAGTAACAGCAGAAAAGCCGCTACAATGACACTTTTTTAAAAGTTTTTTTTTACTTTTTGCATTGGATGCATTGGATTTTGTTCAGGTTGTAATTTCATTCTTGGTATCTCATCAGTCGCGTATCACAGCCAGTGTGGGAGGTCTTTGTTTTACTCGTCAATACATTCGAAAGGCTCCCATACGATCTAGCCATAATGCCTTTACGATCGACCTGTCGATTGTGATCAACGTAATGGGCACCCCTGCTTTAACACGTGCTGTTCCTCTGATCCTGTCCATCCTGGTCACTCCCAGAGATATCCTCAGCATCTTTATGTCTTCTACCTCCATTTCTTTTTCCTGTATTTTCCTCAGTGCCACTGTCTCTAGACTTAAACAACATGGCCGGTCTCACCACGGTTTTGTACACTTTCTCTTTCATTTTAGCTGAAACTCTTCTATCACACATCAAACCTCATACTTTTCTCCACCCGTTCCAGCCTGCCTGCACATGCTTCTTCATCTCTTTTCCACACTTTATAGAGCAGTATCTAAATACTGGAGTGGAAAGCTCGTAAAATACTCAAACATGCAAAAATAAAATAAGAAAATTTCTAATTTTTTCCGCTTCTAAATTGAAATTTTTTTCAGTTTTTTTAATTGGGAACAATGTCTCTAAAAAGTTAATTTTGCGACCTCTAGCTCATCATCCAGAGTTATTTGTCACGATCTGTTTGAAAATAAGTCTCTGAGTTTACGTTTCAGTTGCTTGCACAGCTGCGGCAACATTGAATGTTTATTTATGACTCCAAGCTTTTGAAGACTCTTTCAACTCAACCAGATTTAAATTAAACACTTGCTGCTTTGTAGTATCGTTTTAGCAGCTGCTTTCTTGACGCAATTTTGTAAACCTTCTTTTTAAATACTACCACACCATCCAAAAATTTCATTTCTTTCTTTTCTGTGAATTTAAGTCAACATGTTGTCATAAAAAGTGATTTTAACATGCCCTGCTTACAAGTTTGACGGGCCTCGTTTTTCACAGCTCATACACTCTTGTCAGCTGATGTTCTCATGAGTCCTTTTTTCCCACGAAATGGGAGTTAACCTTATAAATTCACTGATTTCGTCCCATAGCAACATCTTGTTTTTAATTGAAACATGTTGTAGTGCTTACTGTGAATTGTAAATCTTTAGCGTTTTTTTTTTTTTTTCCGCTGCAGCTGGACTCAAACTAGGCCAAAGCTGACTAATCCTAAAACTCACACCCTGACCTGAAGCACTAATACGGTTCTTCTCATAACGAATGCTCTGATTGTCCTGATTTTACAGTGTTTGTCCCACAGAGATGAACTTCTCCGGCCAAGTTCTAACTGATTCCAGATCTTGCTGCAACATGAAAACACCAAGCAAGCAGAAATTTTTGCTTTACTTCCATGGTGATCTGTCCAGCTGCTAAGACTCTGAAACATCAGCAGTGAGGTCACTACCGGGCAAGCGAAGGATTCTCATGACAGATTGAGCGGTGGGAATTTCGGCAGTACTGATACTTCGCCAAAACTGAATTGATATTAGAATGATATTTCTGTCTGGAAACGATACCGCAAACAAGTCAGACCTTTTTAATCAGTCCAGGATTTTTTTTTTTATGTTTTAAACTAAAAAAAAAAATGGACTGAACTTTTAACCAATCAGCAAAGATGTTTTCAGGACAATCCTAACAAGTACTTAAGAAGGACGATATTGATTACTGTGAAAATAAGCGTGCCCCATAATTATTACCTTAAACTATTCAATCATCTTTTGAAGCATCCATTCCTAAGAGGATTGTGGGAGCTACACCCTGAACAGGTCGCCAGTCTGTTACTGGGCCACATACACGCAACCATCCACACACACTCGTTCCTAGGGACAATTTACTGGTGGCCGATCAACCTAACATGTTTTTGGAGGGTGGAAAGAAACTGCAGTACCTGGAGAAAACCCGCATATACAGGCGGAGAACACGCTAACTCCATCCAGACAGACCAGTGTTTCAAGCCTTGTCCCCACTCCGGGACTCCCCTGACCATATTGCTGTGAGGCCACTATGCTAACCACTGAACCACCATGCTGCCCACATTCATTAGAATTATTGAATTCCTTGACATGCTTGCTAAATCGGCGGCACGGTGGAGCAGTGGGTAGCACAGTGGCCTCACAGCAAGAAGGTTGTGGGTTCGAGTCCCGGGTGGGGACAAGGCTTGGAACACTGTCCTTTCTGTGTGGAGTTTGCATGTTCTCCCCGTGTTTGCGTGGGTTTCTTCCGGGTACTCCGGTTTCCTCCCACCCTCCAAAGACATGCATGCTAGGTTGATTGGCCGGTGCCAAATTGCCCCTTGAAATGAATGTGTGTGTGGATGCTTGTGTGAGTGTGGCCCCACGATAGACTGGCGACCTGTTCGGGGTGAACCCCTCGCCTTGAATCAGCCGGGATGAGCTCCGAAGTTCAGGGTAAGTTTGAGAAGTTCAGGGTAAGTTTGATAAATTTGGGGTAAGTTTGAGAGGTTGAGGGTAAGTTTGAGAAGTTCTGGGTAAGTTTGAGAAGTACTGGGTATGTTTGAGAAGTTCAGGATAAGTTTGAGAAGTTCCGGGTAAGTTTGCGAAGTACTGGGTAAGTTTGAGAAGTTCAGGGTAAGTTTGAGAAATTCTGGGTAAGTTTGAGAAGCGCAGGGTAAGTTTGAGAAGTTCTGGGTAAGTTTGTTAAGTTCTGGGTAAGTTTGTGAGATTCTGTGTAAGTTTGAGAAGTTGAGGATAAGTTTGAGATGTTCGGGTAAGTTTGAGAAGTTCTAGGTAAGTTTGAGAAGTTCTGAAAAAAATTGAAAAGTTCTGGGTAAGTTTGAGAAGTTCTGGGTGGGCTTGAGTCCTGAAGAGACACCACAGAACCAGACAAGGAGAGACAAACATGAGGGGACCAGATGGGGACACGACAATAGACCAGGAGGGAAGAGCATCAGGGTTTTTACTGCTAGAGTTTATAAAGCATAGAGAAAATAAGACAAAGGTGTGAGCAGTAGAGAGAAGCAACTAGGATAGGGAGTGAGGAATCCGGGCAAAGGGCACAAAGAAAGGGAATGAGAAAGAATCAAAAATGGTGACGACCATGATATTCTGTTTAATGGACCGTGGTTGATTTTAAAAATTTATGTTTTGAATTACAAATATTTTCTGTCATCAGGAAGTTTCTACAGTTTTAAAGAAGAAATCTTTTCTTTTTTTCTTTATGCCTGAGTTTAAGCAGAAGGTTTGACGTTTGCGAGCCACAAAAGCGCCAGTAGAGAACCAGATGTGGCTGTAGAAACATCTGCACTCCTGCAGGGACAGTTCTACGTTACTGTGGGGGTTTTCACTGCAGGGTGGTGTGAGTCTCACTTCATTGTTGTTTTTGTTTGCCAAACCCTACAGGGGCTTCAGTTCAAATAAAACCTGGTCATGTGCACCCTTCCACTGGCCTCGCGAACACATACTACAAATTCACACAGAAGTCTTCATATTTACCCCCCCTGCTTGGCTTGCCTCACTTCTCCGCCATTTGTTTTTCTTTTTGGCGTCACTTTGCACAGACAAACACACGCCACGCGGTAAGTCTAATTTGCAGGAGCTGCCAGCGCGCAGCATGTGTGTATTAGTCGAGGCTAATGCCTTCCAGATGCTCAGCCTTCACTGGTCGCCATACATACCGAAAGAACAGACCATTATTTCGGGGAAATCCTTGTTAAAGGATAACCAGGTGTG
The DNA here is from genome assembly GCA_902685375.1 of Neostethus bicornis. Classification (NCBI taxonomy): domain Eukaryota; kingdom Metazoa; phylum Chordata; class Actinopteri; order Atheriniformes; family Phallostethidae; genus Neostethus; species Neostethus bicornis. The sequence goes on along the minus strand of LR738553.1, from coordinate 9,490,957 downwards.
GAGATGACTGTGTGTATTGAGAGATAGGTGAGTTTTTGTAAGGTGCGTCCATATTTGTTTGCTAGCTGGTTTCTGGCGGATTCCATACCCTATGTGAGTGTGTGTGAATGTCTGACGGAAAAAAAAAAACTAGGGTAAATGTGAATTCAAGCGTGACAGTAAGTCTACAGAGAATGATGATATGGATGGAAGCCTGTTCTCTATCTCCTCGCAGACTTTATGGGGCGCATCCAACATGTCAGATGGAAAGCAAGAAAAATTGGAAGAGATGACGACCAATCAGATGAGCTTTGGAGAAGCTCGGAAGCACGTGGAGAAAGAAAAAAAAAACTTTAAAACATGACTTTTTATATGTGGGCATGTGGTTAGCATAGTGGCTTTGGAGCTAGAAAGTTTGGACGAGGCTAAAAACAATGGTCTTTCTGTGTGGAGTTTGCATGTTCTCCCTAAGTATGTGTGGGTTTTCTCTGGGTACTCCGGTTTCCTACCACCCTCCAAAAATATCTGTTAGGTTGATTGGCCTCTAATAATCTGTGTGTTGGTGACCCTGCATTAGACTGGCGGCCATTTTGGGTGTAACCGTCCTTGCCTGAAATCAGCGGTATAGGCTCCTGCACATCCTGTGACCGCGTTAGGAAATAAGAGGTTCAGAGGAAAAAATGACAAGCTTTTTTACATGGTGTGCATCTATCTAATATCGGAGTTCATATCTTTTTTTTTTTTGGGCTGGGATTTTTCTTCCATCTTTCAAACGACTTACTCTGACATTGGCTCACAAAAGAACTTGTAAGCGAATCCCAGGCAAGCGGCAGGATACACCCTGGCACTCTTCAAGTGTCACAATGCTTCTTTTAATACATCATTTTGTCTCTTTTCCTAAGACGTTTTTATTAGTGTTCATTTCATTTGCTAATTTTTGAGACGGTGGCTCAGTGGTTAGAGCGTTCGCCCATGGACTAAATATCAACGGAAGTTCGCCAGTTCGCACCTAACCCACCGTTTCTCCCACCATTGGCGCCGTCAAAAGTGGCAGCCTGCTGCGGTGAAATGTAGCATACAAATTTCCCGGTATGGGATTTATAAAGTATATATAAAAAAAAAAAAAAAAAAAAAAACATTTCCAGAAGGTAGGCTTTAATCACAATTTGAATTAAATAATTAGAAGTGATGAAGAAATAGACGTTACAAAATCCCAGCTGGAAATATTTGTGGCGTTCATTCTGAAACTTAAGAAACCCTGACACTTTTTCTCGGAATAGGTTTTTGTAAGTTCACACTCGAAGAAAAAAACCCAAACTGAGTTCCTGTAAAATACAAAATGATCAACTTCTTACGTAACGTGTTCTTTTTGTCTCAAAATAAAACGGATTATTTCAACATTTTTGTACTAAAACAACTCAAACAGCACAGAGGTATAAATTTCTAAAATGTATCCGCACTCATTTTTTTTCTCTAAAATACGACCGGTATGAAGTCTTAATATTTCTTAGACATGTCATGGTTATCCTGACATACCGTCTAAAACTGATTACACAATAAATCCATCATTGCAGATTTAAATTGTAACTCCGTTGTCCTTGGAAACGATACAAGGATCATAAATAAGACATTTAAGATAGGGGGAAATTTTCGTAAAAATGAATCATTCCGGAGTAAGGAGCAAGTGTAGGTTAGCTCTAGGGGCCTGTGGAGGTAAGAGATAGTGAGACGCTTGAGTAGCTAGTTCATCTTGAGACTGGTGGATGAACTGATGGATGTAGCTCTTTTTTTTCCTGCATAAAAAGGATGCCAAATAGGAAGTACCGATAATTTAGTAACTCAACTCCAGCACCCTTAATGTGCTTCTGAAAAATTAGCAGCCATTATTTATTCTCTATTGTTCCATTCTGACTGTCAGGATCCCCTCACATACCGCCAGAGGGAGTCCTGGATGTTCCTCATCATCCTTATTAGGGTCACCTGAGGATGATTTCTGATTCCACACATCTGTGGACTCTGCCATCTATTTAATGGCAATCATCCCAGACTTCTAGGTTGGGTCGTACCATCCCTTCCAGCCAGGTTTCCCTGGTTGACCATGAACACACACTGACAATAACCTTTTGCCATGCCACTGAAACTTTGTTTTTCTTTTCACGGTATTAATGGACTGCCAACTTCAAATAAATTGTGTTTTCTGTCTGCAATTGGGGCAGCCTCTTTCCATCTGCACTCTGCTTTATGACAGTGACTCTGTTGCTTTGGTTAAAACGCATTCTCGATAGTTCAATTTTTTTTTTTTGGCATGGTTTGTCCCATAGCACAAGTTATTCAAGTTGGTAACCAACCAATCAGAGGAACCAATTGAATGATGTAGCATCTGTTAACCCCAATTTTGGGAATGTTTGACAAGTTCGATTCACAGATGTTACTCAGTTCATAAAAAGAGGAAGCTGGACAATGTGCCAGGTGGGTTTGCTGCATTTAGTCTCCATGGGTACGTTCAACAAGCTTGACCCTGGTGGGCAGACATGGACCATATGGCATGCTTCAAAGTAACATAAAATGGCAGCCAAACATTATGGGTGACATACAACTCAATGGGTCCACCTCTAGTTTGATAATTTGACATCTAAATCACATTTAGAGAGTTCCTGTGGATTGTTAATGCTTCCCTTTCTAGTACTTCTAAATTAAATACGGAATTTTGTAAAACTTTATATCCTGTTGGGGCCGTAAAAATGGGGACAAGCCTGTCCAACTGTTTCCACTATGGTGCCAAATTCCAAAGAAAATTTGATTTTGTGAGATTCTTCTTCTTCTTCTTTCGGCATTTCCCTTCAGGGGGCGCCACAGCAAGTCAGTTTCTTCCATCTAACCCTATCTGCTGCATCTTCTTTGGTGATACCAACTATCTTCAGGTCTTCCTTCACTGTATCCATGAACCTCCTCTTTGGCCTTCCTCTAGTCCTCTTTCCTGGTGGTTCCAAACCCAGCATCCTTCTTCTGATGTACTCGCGCTCTCTTCTCTGCACATGTCCAAACCATCTCAGTCTGGTCTCTCTGACTTTATCCCCAAAACCTCTAACATGTGCTGTTCCCCTGATGTACTCATTTCTAATCCTGTCCATCCTGGTCACCCCCAGAGAGATCCTCAGCATCTTCATCTCTGCTACCTCCATCTCTGTTTCCTGTCTTTTCTTCAGTGCTACTGTTTCTAGACCAATCAGCATGGCCGGTCTCACCACGGTTTTGTACACTTTTCCTTTCATTCTAGCTGAAACTCTTCTGTCACACATCACACCTGATACTTTTCTCCACTCATTCCAGCCTGCTTGAACACGCTTCTTCACCTCTTTTCCACACTCTCCATTGCTCTGGACTGTTGATCCTAGACACTTAAAATCTTCCACTTTCTTTATCTCTTCTCCCTGTAACCTCACTTTTCCATTTGGATCCCTCTCATTCACACACAGGTACTCTGTTTTGTGTTCGGAGATATTTTACTGAAAAGTCAACCAAAAAAAGTCTTTCCATTTGGTTTGATAAAAAGGAATAGTCGCGGATCAGTGAATGGGAATCCCATTTCAGAATGGTGCTACCGGAAATAGCCACATCCTCCATGTCTACATCAGGTAAAGGTTAAAGCTTTTATTCCTTCTCTAAAACAGACCGCATGCTGCTGTGGTCTGGGTTTTTAAACTATGGCGCTCATAAAATCTAATTGGTGGAACTGGTCTCCGGGTCTGTTCACTGAGGTAAGGGGTAATTTCCTCTTAACCGCCAAAAAGGCATGCAGCGAGGGCAGAAAAATGGGAAACTAACTTGTTGTCAATCAGTGACTAATTTGAGTTTTTAATGGAAGAAAATGGTTCTGAATGCATCATGTAAATGAGATCATACTGGAAATCTGGGAAAAAAGCTGAGCTGGTTTAAACTCATGTCGTCATGTTTTCTGTAACAAATGTAAAACATGTCATCGTCAGAATGAGGGGATGGGGAAGGAAGAAGAGGGCCCTAATGCAGGACAACAAAACAGGAGGTTCCGTCCTTTTTCGTTCCGTCTTCTTCCACTTGTTCGGGGGCCAGGTCGCAGGGGCAACAGCCTCATCCTCCAGCTCACCCGGAAGGATCCCGAATCGTTCCTCGGCCAGCTGTGGGACATAGTCTCTCCAGCGGGTCTGGGGTCTGCCCCTTGGTCTCCTCCCAGTGGGACTTGCCCGAAACACCCAGTCAATAGATTTTCTTCATCCTGATGGAAACACGGGGGACTCCTCAGCCCAACAATGTCCAGTACGGGGATGAGTAGATGTTCTTCATCCTGATGGTTACACGGGGGGACTCCTCAGCCCAGCGATGCCCTGGACGGGGATGAGCAGATGGATTTAATCCTGATGGAGCGGGGATGATGAAGCGTGGAGGTCTCCTTGGTGTGGCCATGCCCAGGACAGGAACGCAGAGTCCTGAAATGGGGCTCTCTCCCAGAGAGGAGGGAGAGAGGTGGACAACATGTGAATTGTACTGTACCAACTAGCAGTGCAATTCTAAATAAACAGACGGTAGAGAACAATGAATGAGATAGAAAGCCAGGGGTTAGGGTAGGGGGGAAGGAGATACAGACCCTGGTTAGGGTAGGGGGGTAAGGGGAAAGAGGGATACAGACCCTTGTTAGAGTAGGGGGTAAAGGGGAAAGGGCCAAGGCAGTCTAGCAGATAATAGTAGATAGAATTAGAGGACAGAACCCCAATGTACCATACTTTCCCCAGATTCTACTATCTATGACAGAACCTATCCTTTTTTAGGTGATACTTGGGGTACACTTAGGACAGGTTACCAGTCTACAATAGGGTTTTATTTTGAAATCCACATCCTGCTCTAGTTTCCACATTCCAGCTGTTTTTGTGGAGCTCCGGGGACTCTTTCCGCTCAATTTACTTTCCCCTGGATAATGGAGTTATAAGGTCCATGGATGGCCTTTTGATGGACTCTAGTGGGAGAGGGTGTGTTTACTTTTCCCCTCCACTGACATACTCTTGTGTTTGCTTTCTGCAGACCGTGGTTCACCAGGCTCACTGGATCTGACAGAGCTGATCGGCGTTCCTCTCCCTCCTTCTGTTTCCTTTGTTACCGGCTTTGAGGGTTACCCCGCCTACAGCTTCGGCCCGGAGGCCAACGTGGGCCGCCTGACAAAGTCATTCATCCCTGACCCATTCTTCTATGACTTTGCTATCACAGTCACAGCAAAGCCAACCACACGGCATGGTGGCATGCTCTTTGCCATTACAGATTCTTATCAAAAGGTGAGGGCAGTTACTTTTTTTGTTTTTTATCCACCCAGAAAGAAACCTAAACTTTTCTGCTTTTCTTACACAGATTGTCCAAATAGGGGTTGGATTATCGGAAGTGGAAGATGGATCTCAGAGAATTGTTTTATACTACACCGATGAAGAGACTGGTAGGGAGACCCATGAGGCAGCTTCATTCAAGATGGGAGATCTGACGGGAAGATGGGCAAGGTTTACTCTGACGGTGCAAGGGGCAGAGGTAAGCGAAGTTTGCTAAATTTGTTTGAGGCAAAAACTCTTTCAAAGTTTATGTCTAGAAATGTCATAGTTCCGTTCCGTCATCTTCCGCTTGTTCCGGGGGTCGGGTCGCGGGGGCAACAGCCTCAAACGGGTAGCCCAGGCTTCTTTCACCCCGGCTGTATTCTCCAGCTCATCCGGAAGGATCCCAAGTCATTCCCCGGCCAACTGTGAGACATAGTCTCTTTAGCGGGCCTGGGGTCTGCCCCTTGGTCTCCTCCCGGTGAGACGTGCCCAAAACATCTCGCCCGCGAGGCGCTCGGATGGCCATCTTGACCGGATGCCCGAACCACCCCATCTAGCTGCTCTCGATCTGGAAGAGGAGCGGCTCGATACCGAGCTCCTCCCGGATGGCAGAGCTCCTCACGCGATTTCTGAGTGAGAGCCCAGCTACCCTGCGGAGGAAGCTCATTTCAGACGCTTGTACCCGCAATCTCATTCTTTTGGTGGGGGTTGGAACGTAGATCAACTTGTAAATCGAGAGCTTTGCTTTTCGGCTCAGCTCTCTCTTTACCACGACGGACCGATGCAGTGTCCTAGTTATTGCTGACGCCGCGCCGATCCGCCTGTCGATCTCCCACTCCATCTTTACCCCACTCGTGAACAAGACCCCGAGATACTTAAACTCCTCCACTTGGGGCAGGACCCTGTCCCTCACCCGCAGGGGGCATTCCACCCTTTTCACAGTTTTTTTTCTTAAATTAATTTTGGATAACGAATGGTAACATGAATGGACTCTACTTTTATAGCGCTTTTCCAAACCTTTGGAGGTTTTGGAGTTCCCAAGTATTTGAAGTCTTGGCTCTGTTTGTTGGTCCAAAAACATGCACAAACAAGGTTTTTCATTAGAAACAGAAAAACATGACAAATAAGCCCCATGTCACTTTCGAGAGATTTTAATTTTGCTCATAAGTTGTCTTTTAAACAGTTTATTTTTCTATGATTCATTAGAATGAGGTTTTGTTCTTCTCAATACTCAAAAAAAAATGACTTCATACCAAAATTTTTGGCTCTGTGGATAAAAAAAAATAAAAAAAACAGGCGCAAATAATGTTTCTCACCAGGGACAGAAAGTTACGACAAATAAGTCATTAGTTGCTTTCTAGAACTTTTAATTTACTCGTAAATTTTCATTACAACACTTGAGAGGTAGAGGTGGGTGCGTATTATGGCTAGCGGAATCGACTGGTAATCCCAAAAGAAAGTTGTATGGATCTCATAGTGCTGTGTTAAACTTTTTTTCGGCTCATTTATTCAACAATATTTGTCATTTTACGTACGTATTGGCAAGCCTGTCCTGCAAAAAAGAAAAACAACAATTGGCTTGTTTTATTGTTTTACTGTAACCAAACAGCAAAATCCTTCCCATTCATATTTGCCGCCATTCTGTCCCATTCGTTTCAATGTGTCATATTTTTGTTGCGCATCAGAAAAAATTGTGAGTTCTAAATATAGGCCTCATGTTCTCTATAACGTTAAAATCAAGGAAAAGTTTCTCTCACATTCAGGGTAAATCTTGGAAACACAAAGTTATATTAATAATGTATTGTATTTATAAAGCGCTTTTCCTAGGAGACGCTTAACATGTACATTATTCATTCACTCCATACCAGGTAATGATAAGCTACTGTTGTAGCCACACCTGCCTTGGGTAGACTGACAGAAGCGAGGCTGCCATATTGCGCCATTGGTCCCTTTGACCATCACCAACCAATCACTCACACACCATCCACATTAGGCAATTTGGGGGAAGTGTCTATCCCAGGGACACAGCAGCAATTTAATCTCAATGGCCGCCTCACTGTGGCACCTGGGGTTCCATTATTCTCCCATGCCAATACCGCCCAGGCCCAGCATGCTTATCTTCTGAGGTGTGACGGGATCAGGCATTGACAGGCTGACATTACCATATTATTCCCTGTACTCGTGCATGCACTACCATACTGATGTAGTGTGTGTCCATAAATAAGCTATTTGCAAAAAATAATTTGCAGGCCAAAAAAAATGGTGTCAGTAACGTATTGGTACAAGCCCAAGCTGCAAATGCGCAGTAGCACTTTTTAAAACGCTATTTAAAAGGTCAAAGACAAGTCAGATTTGAGCCAAAATTGCACATGCAAGACTTATTTTTGTCGGACTTAGCTTTGCTGTATTCAAGTCTCAGGAAAAAACAGAGCTGTGCTTCTAGTACAGACATGTCCAAAGTCCGGCCTGGGGTTCAAATGCGGCCCGTTGTGAATTTTCATCCGGCCCGCAGCCTCCGTCATAAAATCAATAGCGCCTGGCCCGCGTGTAGAATTACGTCATACATTGGGCAGCAGCGCTGTTACCTGCGTGTTCTAAATGCTGTCATCTAGAGGCTAAAATAGGAACAGCAAATTAGTATGAGAGCCCCCCAATTTTCTAAAATGGCGGCAATTAATAAAAGGAGGAAAAAAAGAATCTAGCACGCCATTTAACCAGTCTAAACTAGTGGTCACCTAAGCATGCCATCCATCTGATACTGTTCTCAGGGGCGACTCCAGGATTTTCTAAAGGGCTTTTTGACTATGACCTCACGCGCCCGCCCCCCGCCCTCCCTCTCGGATCCGGCCCGCTTGTCAAACGTTAGAACTCAATGTGGCCCGCGAGTGAAAAAGTTTGGACACCCCTGTTCTGGTAGATAGTGTGCTTCTATTGGATATACCACAGTATTTGAAGTCGGATTTTGTTTTACTACAAAACACACATTCTTTGGAATTTTAATTGATTATAAATTTATTTATCATTTTAAAACTCATGTTTGCATTTCCATACATCTCCATTTAGGTACGTCTGTACATGGACTGCGAGGAATACCACAAAGTTGCCTTCTCCAGAAGTTCCCATGGTCTTACCTTCCAATCCAGCTCGGGTATCTTTGTTGGTAATGCCGGTGGCACTGGTCTGGCCAGGTTTGTGGTAAGTCTGAACATTAATTTATTATCTGTGCCGTGTTTTTCTTTGTGTGTACAATTCTTCAGACACACGATCTGCCCACGCATCAGTTCCCTTTCCACAAAGTTTACTTCAAATTTCTACTAGATTGCTGAGACAAATGTGATGTTTTGGCCTCAAATGGGCTCTTTTATATTTGAGACGTCAACACAATCATCTGTGTTGGCAGCTTTACGACTAGCAGAGGAGGGTTGGAATAAACCAGTTCTTGTGTTTGAGTATTGCTTTATCCTGAGAGAGCTCATTAAATGAAGGGCTGTGTTTGATTTACATGTTGGAATATTGCTGACAGGCTTTCATCTTGAACGACTTCCACTGGTGGATTAAAATGTGGACGTGATCAGTGGTAGGAATGCAAGCGGCTTTAATCCTTCATAGAAATATCGGAGTGTTTAAAGAAAGAAAATGAAACTCTAAATGGTTTAATTCTGGTTCTCATTGGCCTGTGATTTGTTGTTTTTGTTGGTGTAATGAAATGTTTTGTTTGTCCCGCTGAGACAGAAAATAGTTTAAGATGAGACAGATATCAATCAAACACACATCATACTGTATGTAACTGTGCTGAAAACATTTGGCGTGTCATTGTTATGTCGTGTCTAGAACTTCTCCGACACCAAAAAGATTTGCTTTCTTTAATAACAGAAGACAGAAAACATTCCTTTGCTTCTTTTTTCAAATCAACTCCATGCCGGAGATCAAAGTTCCAAAACACCATCTTGTCTTTCTATTGATATTAAATTTAGATTGATTATATGAGAACTGGTTATATCGTCAGGGTGATGGATAAACTACTGAGTTTTTGGGGCTTTTTTTCCAAAGATATGTAAGGAGAGTATAAAAGAAGTTCAACCCAACATGGAAAAATTGGGTTGGTTTAAATAAATAAATAAATAAATAAAAATTATTTTATTATTATTATTATTATTTATTGTAAGATTCTTCTTGCAGACAGACTTCATTTTTGTGGGAAAATTTTGAATTTGTCTTCTTGGATTTATCGCAGCCCCAATGATCCTAGGAGCTAGTCACCCAAGGCAAACAGGTCCTAGGTGAGGGGCTAGACAAAGCGTGCGTCAAACACCCCTATGAAGCAATCAAGCATGGCCAAATTGCCCTTGCCCGGATGCGGGTCACTGAGGCCCTCCCCCCTGGAGCCAGGCCCGAGGGTGGAGCACGAGAGCGAGCGCCTGGTGGCAGGGGTTTTACACATGGGACCTGGCCAGGCTCAGCCCGAAAAGGGGACTTGGGCCGCCCTTCCAGTGGACTCACCACCTGCAGGAGGGGCCATAGGGATCGGGTAAAGTAGGATCCTGGCGGTCAGATCCTCAGCTGCATTACCTAGCTCTAGGGATGTCAAATGTCACTTCTCTGGTGGGAAAGGAGCCCGAGCTGATGCGCGAGATCGAGCGGTTCCAGCAAGATATAGCTGAACTCACCTCGACCCACAGCTTGGGCTCTGGAACCAGGCCTCAAGAGCTGAATTGACCTCAAGATAACTGAATTGTGTGTGTTGATTAGGGCCCAAAAACAATGTATTGTTGAGACCATCACCATTTTTACCATCAACCTAACCAAAGGGCCTTGTAGATTGGAGAAAAAAATTCTTGCAGTAAACCCATTGGGCTTGGCTGGCTGGTGTTATCTGATCTTCGCTTAGACACAAAGGTCCCATCTTGTACCCTAAAAGGTGAATTAGTGCATTCTGCTGGGCAGATAGCAAAATTACATATGAGTGTTTATTGAAAAGTTTAAAGCGCATGTTTGTGTGATGAAATCTTTTTGCAACAATTGGCAACATTTTCAACAGTCATTGATTTTTTGTGAGCTTGTTGTATTGGCTAATTAAATTAGCCAGCTGTTAACTCTGTTGGGTATTAGATGGTATTTATTATGTTCCTAATCCACTTGAGTCACCCTTTTTTTAAGGCTGGCCCACAACACTTTTCCACTCAATGTCAAAGTGGGGGTTTGAGGTTTGAACAGATGTGTAAATACCTGTGTATTTACTATTGAAAGTAAAAGTACTCTAAAATACGATTTTGCCATATTTTAATCCATAAAAAATGCAATTTTAGTAGTTATGGAAATATTGGCATTTATGTGCGCCGCAAAACAAAAAAAATAGCTAAACAAAGTAGAGTGTCTTGTCAGCGTGTGTCCTACATTAAAATGCCAACAAAATTTCGCTTTCGACCCAAATGTGTTACATTCCAGGCAGGTATTGTTACAACACACTCAGAGCTAGACTGGTTGCTTTCTTTTAAGTCACTGTGGCTCATTAAAAATTGACTGCGCATGCGTAATCTAATATGATTTTCAAAATGGCCGATGACTAGAGTTTTTAAGTACTCAGTAAGGTGAAAAAGCCTCACCCTAAAAATAGTTAGGAGGAATGGCTTGATAGGTATGGTAATATGTATGGAATAGACCATGGGTGGGCAAATTTTTTGACTTATGGGCCACATTGAGTTTTAACATTTGACAAGCGTGCCAAACCCTGGGGGGAATAGGGTAGAAGGGAAGGGCATGCCCCCCTCTCTAGGTCGACAAAAAAAATTGTTCTTACTACTTTAATTATTGTAAACTTTGGTTAAAATATGCACCAAAATGCAGAAGAATTACTTATTTTTCAAAATGTTCGGCGGGTTTGCCCCCAGACCCCTCTTTACCGGTGAGCACCATAGGTGATGGTTTTGTCCCCCCCCCTTTGGAAAATCCTCTATTTGCCGCTGGGAACAAGAGCAGATGGATGGCATGCTTGGGTAACCTCTATATTAGACCAATAGAATGGCGCACTAGATTTCAAACAAGCACGTTAAACGTTACATCAAGAGTGTTAAATTTCAAATCTAGCGGCGCTAGGTCTGAAATCTTGTGTGATGGCACTTAAAAACGTGCATTTGTGGCGCTAGGTTTGAAACCTAAGGGCTTGATGTAACATTTTGCTTGTTTTAACATTAAACACGCTTGTTTTATGTGCGTGTATTGGGTCCGATGGCTTTCCATATCTGTGCACACTGTTTATTTTGAAAATGTGCGCATCACGGAGACACACACATTTTAATAGGAGCAGTGTTGTTGTATTTTTGGCGCCATCTAGTGGCGAACAAAAAAAATAATCAAGAAAACCAAGAAAAATCGCATGTGGCCCGCAGGCCGTAGTTTGCCCATGCCCGGAATAGACCAAGAAGCGAAATAAGCCACCTCCACACTCGTCGCTTAAATTTTAGCCTTGTCCGTTTTATTGTTGCAAAACAAAAAAGCTAATAAAAGTCATTTTTAATTAGATTTGAGAGTAAACTATGGTGAATATTAATTGTAGAAATAAAAAAAGAACAAAAAGAATGTGGAAGTCTATGAAGTTCGGATTACGTACAAGGTTTTTTTCTCATCGTACCAAAAAAGAATCGTGGATTTGACCTCATTTATTTTTTTTTTTAGTTTGCTTTGAATCTTTAAAAATCAATACAGATTATTTTTATTTTATATTTTGATTATCAAAATAGTCAAATGCTTCGATGAACTGTTTGAAGTTAAAACTTCAAAAAAATTTGGAAGTCTTTGAAGTTTAAAAACGTCAACATGTTTTGAAAGATTCTTAAACCCGAGTTTAAACCCTGGTTTAAATTTCTGTGACTGTGCAAACACAATTAATCCATCATTTTCATCCTATTCCTCCTTGGAATGGATAAACTAGATGGATCAGTCAGCACATTGGGAAACTTTTACAATCGTGTGGTTTGTTTTAAAACCCAGAACCACACTCTTCACTCTGGTGGTATTTGTGGACCCTAGAAAGATTTGCAAAAGCAGCTTGGCTGGTTTTGGTTTGCAAACATTTTAGCAGCGTGTTAGCCTCAATTACTTTATGGCCACATTTACTCAAATCTATCCATTTGTTCTTGTTTTTTAATACGAGTCATTATGTGTTTATGTAAAAAAAGGCAAACCAAGATATAGGGGCTATGTTCCACTTCCGTTGTGGTTTTTCTCGTCGAGTAAAAATTTCTGCTGGTCTATTCCTTCACTTTATTTTTACTTTTTATGTTGCGTTACGCTGATTCGGAAAGGCTTTTTGTCCAAAAGAAAGAACGATTCAAGAGGACATTGGAATAGTTTGTCACAGATTTTGGGATTTAAATTTTGTTTCATCTTCTGAACTGCTTATCCCTGATAGAGTTGCAAGGGGCGCCCAGAGCCTATCCCTGCTGATTCGAGGCGAGAGGCTAAATACACCCTGAACAAGTCGCCAGTCAGTCCCGGGCCACATATACACATTAATCCTGGGGGCAATTTCGTAGCAGCCAATCAACCTAACATACATGTTTTTGGAGGGTCAGAGAAAACTCACGCATAAATGGGGAGAACATGCATACCCCACACAGAAAGTCCAGTGCTAAGCCTTGTCCCGACCTGGGACTCAAACTCCGACCCAGTGTTGTTTTCGTCAACGATGACGACAACGAAATGATTTCGTTGACGAAGCTTTTTTATGACGATGACGTAACGATAACAAAATAACTGCGACTTTTTGGTGACGAAAATGTGACGAGACGTTTGCAAGTTTCTGTTGACGAGACGAAAATGTAACGAAATGGGTGTCAGACTTTCACGTTTCTGTCTGAGAAAAGAAAAAGCACAGCGCCTGCACGCTGTCTCTTACGGCGACACGCCCCCCACAATGCTGCACGTTCACACCGTCTACACAACACACCTTCAGCCATGAGGAAGTCACACAGTGTGGTGGCAACAGCAACAAAGAGGCTTGATGGTCAGAAACTTGAAGTTTTACACATATTTTGCGCAAACAGCATGCTAACTTCAAGCTAATGCTAGCTTATCGGCGCTGCTAACTTCCTAGTTAGCTTGGTTGCGCTAACCACTGCTTTAAATGCATTCCAATGTTTACTTTGTTTACAGAGTTTTCAAAATATGTCATTTTTAAGTATGTATAAGTTACAACGTTCCTCACTCACTGAAAAAATTCTGTTTATTTTACGTTGTTTTACTATGTTTGTTGTTTTGCACAAGTTAAAGCTCGGCATGGTTGTCTTTTTTTTTTTTAACAAATAACCTGCATCATTCTCAGTAATAAAACCACAATTGTTATAGTAATATTTTTTTTTTACACTAAAACTAGACTAAAAATGTTCTAAATCTTTCCTGACGAAAACTAGACAAAAACTCTTTTGGGTTTTCGCTGACTAAAACGTGACTAAAACTAAAATATATGAAGATGACGAAAATGTGACTAAAACTTAAATTAATTTTCATTCCAAAGACGAAGACTAAAACGAAAACTCAGATGGCTGCCAAAAACAACAATGCCCCGAACTTCTCACTGCAATGCTGCTATGCTAACGACTGCACCACCATGCCGCTCTGGGGTTTAAATAATAGAAGTAAAAATTTATTCTGTTACTTTGACAATCGAGAATTCTATGTGGTTTGCTCCATTCAACGTTCTTCTCAAACGATTCATGAAAATTTGTTCTCTTTAATTGTCAAAGAGATAGTCAACGGTGGTGAGTTTTGAGTTTTAGAGGGAACAACCATGGTTAGTATCGTACCAGGAATTTCTTGTTAGCCACTGTCCATAAAGTAATTTAACTCTAATTAAAAGTACATTCGCCTTTTGTTCTGTTTTGAGTATCTTCGAGTTTTGGTCTTTCCCCCCACACACTTTCTAGAACATATTTAACTACAGTACCAGGACTTCAATCTAGTTTAAGTGCCCTGTAGAGGATGTGTGTGGTTTTTAAGAGTCGTAAAAGACAACCTCCATGGATCGTTGCATGTCAGGCTCTTCTCATTTCTACTTCTAGCAAATGAGAAGCAAGTCTAGCACCGTACATCCCCCCAGAAATTTAAACTTTCAGCATTCCTGCTTTTAAAAAAGGAAGACAACGTCCACAGGAGCCACTGAAATGTCCTTTTACATTTCTCTGAAACTTGATGTGAATGAAAATTTTATGGTGGGAAATAAACATAAAATTTAGGCTGAGAATAGATGGATATTTTCCGATGAATGGAGGAGTCATTATCAGTCTTCAGATCTTCCAATTGTTCTCCTCAATGGCCTGTTTTTGTGATACTCTAGGCCTCCTACCTGGCAGTTGAAAACCCAGCATCTAGTTGTGATTATGTTTTTCAACCAGAGTTCCGCGGCACACTAGTGTACCGTAAGGGATCGTCAGATGTTTTGTGGGAAATTATCTTATTTCCGGTCATACGGTGGTCGGAAACTACCGGTAGATCCCAAAGATTGTTTTGTTTAATCTCATTGTGTTTGTGTAGAAAAAAAAAAAAAAGCAGTTGCATACTGCTGTCGGTCCCTCCCAAAAAAGTACCCCACCTAGTGAATCCCATTTTCTACATGTTTTTGAAACATTATTAGAAATTTAGGTTTGGTTTTTAAACTAGAAAATGGCAGATTCTTGTAGAATATCACAATTCATACAAGAAATTAAAGAGAAAAAAATTTCTCTTACATTCTGGGTAAATCTTCTGAAGGCTTATTGTCTGAAATTAAACATGTTAGTAACATGTTTTGATCATTTTTGACAGATAAAGTGCAAAACTATCAAAAGTGCTCATTACGACACATAATTGCATTCAAAATTGTTTATGATTAGGTAATTGAATAATTTAAATGTTTAAATTTGGAAGAATTTCGGTTAGGATGAGTTGCCGTTTAAAAGAAAACAGAAAAGGTTTAAAACGACAGTTAATTACTTTTAAAGAGTTAGCCAACAGGACAGAAATGCAGTTGTTGATCAACACAAGAGCTCCAAAGGATGTAAAGCCATCTCCAAAGAACTTGGTATACCTGTGCCAACAGTGCGCAATGCTATCAAGAAATATTTGAAGCATGGAACCGTCAAGAACCTCTCTGGGCGTGAGGGTAAGAAAAATCAATGATAGAAGTCCTCGAAAGTTGGTGCGATTGATGACGGGATCACCTCAGTTTACATTTATTGACTTGCAGGCCCACCTCGAACAGTCTGGGGTAACTGTTTCAAAAAGCCCCAGAAGGCGCACACTCAACATAGATGGACTAAATGGACGAAGGCCAAGAAAGACCCCAACATTGAAGAAAAGACACAAAAAAGAGTGTCTGGAGTTTGCGAAAGAGAACCTTGACAAGACATAGTACTTCTGGGCAAATGTCTTGTGGACAGATGAGACGAAAGTAGTGCTTTTTGGGATTCCCACAGACAGTATGTTTACAGCCGCTACAATGAACCATTCAAAGAAAAGAACAACCATACCAACAGTCAAGCATGGTGGAGGATCAATAATGCTGTGGGCCTGCTTTGCTGCTTCAAGGACTGGAGGCCTTAACAGTGTCAAAGCATTTTGAAATCTGAAGATTATCAACAGATTTCAGAGCAAAATGTCCTGGCCAGTGTAAGAAAACTCAGTTTGAGGCGAAGATCTTGGGTACGCAAGCAGTAGAAAGACCCCAAAAACACAAGCAAGAGCACACAAAAATGATTAGAAAAGAAAAAAATGACTTTTTCAAATGACCAGCAATGAGTCCTGACCTCAATCCAATTGAGAATCTTTTTGGGGGGAGTTGAAATCTGGCATTGGCAGAAGGAATCCTTCAAATATCCAAGACCTAGATACATCGTAAAGAAAGAGTAGAAGAAAATACCCCAAAACAAATTCAAGAAGCTCATTGATGGCTACAAGAAATGTTTGGAGGCTGTCATTATTGCCAAAGGATCTTCTTCTTTCAGCATTTCCCTTCAGTCGTTGCCTCAGCAAGTCAGTTTCTTCCATCTAACCCTATCTACTGCATCTGCTTCGGCCACTTTCTTCATGTCTTCCGTCACTGTATCTATGAACCTCCTGAGCTTTGGTATTCCTCCAAGCCTCTTTCCTGATGGTTCCAAACCCAGCAATCTTTCTGCTACCAAAGGATATGCAACCAAATACTAAGGAGGGATGCCAATATTCCTGCATCGGCAATATTTCTGGTTTTTGCTGTCTTAGAAATTAAAATGCCTATTTTGAAGAAAAATACCTCTTCAGTTCTTTTGGACCTTCAATTGAAAGGTGTGTCCATTTCCATCTATTTCTGGAGATATTACAAAAGTTGTGAATAAAATTAAGGGGTGCCAATCAATGTTCCCTCTAATTTTTCATGTGTCTGAGCAAACACACAAGCTTCCTGAGCAGAAGGGGGTGGAGCTAAAACTTTTACTCTTTTGTGACATCAGCAGCAGTGACGAGCCGAACTCCGAAGCAACACTTTGAAGCAATTTTTTTCAAAAAGAAAGGAGAAAGAGATATGCTCCAGAACTCTGCCTTATTTTACCATCTTTAATTTAAATTGAGTTTTATTTTGCGCGCTGCATAGGTTTTCCTGTGCGCTATTAATCTGCGAGCAATGCGCAATTGCGCAGGCGTGCAGCTTAGAGGGAACGTTGGTGCCAATACTACTAGGCGGCACTGAATTTATATATTCTCCTAAGAATAAAGATTTTGTTTATTAAAGAACTTTTGGTAACATTCTATTTATTAGAGAATAGTTTTTAACAATTTTGGTTGATGAGCCTCAAGAATTGTTTTGATGGAAAAATATGTCTTGGCATAAGAAAGGTTGAAATACGCTAACCCTCAATATTACATGTAATATGAATGTAATATACAGTATGTATATTTAATATGATGTAATGTAATATAATATGATGTAATGTTCTGTTCCATCATCTTCCGCTTGTTCCGGGGTCGGGCCGCGGGGGCAGCAGCCTCAAACGGGCAGCCCAGGCCTCTCTCTCCCCGGCTGCATCCCCCAGCTCACCCGGAAGGATCCCAACCCATTCCCCGGCCAGCCATGAGTCATAGTCTCTCCAGCGGGTCCGGAGTCTGCCCCTTGGTCTTCTCCCGGTGGGACGTGCCCGAAACACCTCGCCTGCGAGGTGCTCGGGGGGCATCCTGACCAGATGCCCGAACCACCCCATCTGGCTCCTCTCGACCTGGAGGAGGAGCGGCTCGACACCGAGCTCCTCCCGGATGGCAGAGCTCCTCACCCGATCTCTCACTGAGAGCCCAGCCACCCTGCGGAGGAAGCTCATTTCGGCCGCTTGTATCTGTGATCTCATTCTTTCGGTCACCATCCACAGCTGGTGACCATAGGTGAGGGTAGGAACGTAGATCGACTTGTAAATCAAGAGCTTTAGTTTTCGGCACAGCTCTCTCTTTACCACGACTGACCGATGCAGTCCCTGACCCGCAGGGGGCATTCCACCCTTTTCCGGGTGAGGACCATGGTCTCGGATTTGGAGGCGCTAATTCCCATCCCGGCCGCTTCACACTCGGCAGCAAATCGATAACATGATGTAAATGTAATCTTCCCTCAAAATGCTGGTAGATTTAGTTTTTAAGGACGTTGATTCATTAAAGTTGTGGAAAAATTCTTGTGGTGATTTTTTTGTCTTAAATGTGTTGTTTATCTCCTGATCGACGTTTATGATTTTGTTTCCTGTCCCATTCCTTTCTGTTGCTTCTTATCTTCCCATTTCTTTGCTTTACAAACATTTCATCTGTCACATACAACTTTGTTCCATTGGAAACAGGTGTTCGCCTACGGATCGGAAATCAGGGGGAAGTTGATTCGAGAACATTTACTGATTACACCAAGAATCATGTTTAAAATTGGAGAAATCAAATACTTTCAAGGAAAAAAATTGATTAAACTCTTTCAACAAACATATTGTGACATCTTAATAAATTGAGTTTAGAATATTCTGAGTCTGTTTTAATGAGGAGACTAATGTAGATTTTTCTGTTTAGGATAAAAACCACAAGCAGGAATTATGATCTGTTTATTTGTCATATAGTGTATTCAAAGAAGATGGATGAAAATATAAATACGTGCACCAGATGTTTTCATCAATTTTGATTAATTTAAGTGACCAAGCATCTCAATTTTTGAACTACCTATGTTTATAACAAGGATGTCAAGTATAAGGTGTCTGGGACAAATCCAGCTACAAATAGAATTGTAAAGAATGATAGGTTGAATAATAAAAATGTATAAAAAATTAAAAATTTTGGAGTGAAGTAAAGATAGAAGTTTACGAAGAAAAAAAATGGAGCCTTTGTAGTAAATGGAGTCTTTGGAGTGATTGTTTTGTCAAATATGAGAACAAGATATTGAACTCAATATGTTCTATTGTCCTCTTGTGAATGTTGATGAGGGTCAAATCCAGCGTGAGTAAATTACTGTTAATGACCAGTAATGTACTTGAAGTCTAAATCAAGCTCCAGCTTGTTTCTGGTAATGGGAAGTCGTGGAATTGGTAACGCTAAGGAAGGCTAAGATTAATGTGTCATTAGAGTATTTAAAGAGTCTCGTAGCTAGCTAGTTCAGTCATTGACGTAAAGCACAGGTGTCAAAGCTCAGGAATTTTGACCTCCAGTGTCCAGTATCCAGTGTCCTAACTCTAATCTTTTCCAGTGTCTTGGACACTCCTGAAGGTCCAGGACACTACATTGTCCTGTGGTTTGACACTGAGGGTTTTCCATGTGTTTTTTGCATCTAGTTAATGTGGGGCCCAGTTTTGTCAACAACAGTAAATGAGGTGATAAGCCCACCATTATCTTCAGCTCTGGCTCAAATATTGTATGATTCTTTGACTGGAAATCTTGACACTATTGGCATGGAAAAGATTGGCAATGTCCCAAAGTTTGGGACACCCTCACTGTTCGAGGGTAGCTTCAAGACTCATACTGATCAGGAATTGACATACGAGCACGTCTGTATGAAGTTTCCTCGGATTCTCTTCGAGTTCTTTGGTTTTAAACTACAAAAAGACGGAGGTCAGGTTGATTGGTTCCCTGGGAATTGGTCATAAAACTAAGTGTTTACGTGATTGGGACCAACTAGCGACTTTTCAAGAGCATACCTTGCCTCTTATTTGCGTACTAGCTTGGATAAGCCTAAAAAAAAGACAAATAGCTAGTTTTCTTCTTGCTTTCACATCAAAATACTTGAGGAACATGGATTGAATTTACTGACTTTTCCCCCACATTCCATCTTTGTCTGTAAAATCTCATTTCTGACTCAACCTACGTTTTTGTTTTTTAGACGCTCCAGCTGGTAAACAGCCATGTTGTCGCCATGGTTACTGTTCAAAACAAAACTCACAACTTAAACGACATCCAATCAATGTTCCGAAACAAAATTAACAGCTTTGCTTGATTATACTCAAAATGTTGTTAATTTGTTTGTTCTTCTTGAAAAAAAAAAAACAAAACAAATTCCACATTCAGAACAGGAGTAGGGTGAAGACCCTGTACCCCTACCACTACCCTTACCCCATTCTTATCACAAATAAAGTAAATAAACGCAAATGACAGTTTCTCTCCAAACAAAACCAAACGCAATCACAATCCTTTTACATACAGTAGCGTACATTTGCATCATGTTATGTTTACATTTAAACTTAAATTGAGTGATATTGAGGCATGTTTTGAGTTCATTGTCCAGAGAATTTTGGTATCTTACACCAGCAAAAGAAATACACATTTTTTTGAGTGTTGTTTTACAAATGGCAACTTAAAATCACGTACGCATTCTGGTACCATCTTGATTTCAAACAAAAAGATATTGCAGATCCAACGGCAACAAGCAATGTTTCCGATCCGTTCCGTCATCCTCCGCTCGCTCCGGGGTCGGGTCGCAGGGGCAACAACCTCAAACGGGCAGCCCAGGCCTCTCTCTCCCCGCCTGCATCCTCTAGCTCACCTGGAAGGATCCCAAGTCGTTCCCCGGCCAGCTGTGAGACATAGTCTCTCCAGCGGGTCCGGGGTCTGCCCCTTGGTCTCCTCCCGGTGGGACGTGCCCGAAACACCTCGCCTGCGAGGCGCTCGGGGGACATCCTGACCAGATGCCCGAACCACCCCATCTGGCTCCTCTTGACCTGGAGGAGGAGCAGCTCGACACCGAGCTCCTCCCGGATGGCAGAGCTCCTCACCCGATCTCTAAAGCAATGTTTTGCTTGATACATTATTAACAATGTTTGTAAAATAATCAAATCCCGTAATTTCAGTAGTCTTGAGTTTAGAAAAAATGCAGTTTTGCATAAATATCTAAATATATCGGAAAAAAAGTCCTTCTAACAACATCAAAGCAGCATCTGACCATCACCTGCTGCCGATTATGCGTCGAAACCGGCCTCTAGTACGGGCCTGCTAGTAATACCACATCTTAGAACAAAAACTCACAATGAGGCGTCGTTTCATTAAGTTTCTCGCCTGTGGAACAGTCTGCCAGAGGAACTCAGGGCCGCATAGTCTGTTTATGGTTTTAAGAAAAGGTTGGAAACCTACCTTTTTAAATCGGCTTTTACTTGATTTTTATCTTTGTTTAAGATGATTTTATGCATTTATTGAAATCTGTTTACTTTCTATTTTTACACAATTTTTTATTTATTTTTCTGATTAATTTCTCCAATAGTTTTTAACTTATTTTACAAGTTATTGGTCTACTATTTTATTTTGTCTTATTCCAGTTTCTTGCCATCCCACAAGCTCTGCCTGCTTAGTCTGTGGGGTCTTGTCTGTGGCGGCCTGACTGGCCTGGGTGGTGCTGGTGCCTCACTTTAGACAGGTGGCATTTGTGGTTGCCCGTTTCTCCTGGAGCTGGGAGGTTTTGGCCTCTGCAGTCTTGGGCAGGCCGAACCGTGGTGTGGATTGATCCCCAGTTATTGTTTCCTCACAGCATCATACCAGATTTTTATTTTAATCTACCGTTCCGTTAAAGAGACTAGCTAGCAAGTAGCTAGCAATTCAGGTGAAATGGGGGGCGGGGAATACTTCTGCCGATGTACTCAACCCTCTAATAACAGCAACATCCCAAAAAATACTATTTATTCCTCTTTTACCACTAAATACATTACATTTACAAATAGCCCAATTCATCCTCATTATTCTTTTTTTTTGCATTTCTAATTATGTCTTCCAGAAGGTTAATTTTCCAGGTGGAATTACATAAACGAGTGTAGTGTAAGAACTTCTAATTAACCTCTTTTAATTAAACACTAATGTAACATCTGTATCATTATTTCATTAATCCAGTCCTCAGGTGTGTAATGTCTCCTGCGTTGATAGGGTCACGATAGTGTGAAAGGGTCAGAATTAAAACATGAGGAGGTCTGTGGGAACAATGATCCACCAGCTGGTTGAAAAACCTCCAGAGAATGAGGGTTAAAACTCTGGAAGCGATCATGGCGGGGGGTTCCCTTGGCAGATGTTACACAGTTTGGATTATTGGCTGTACGACATGGAAAATGGCTGATTGTACCGTCTTTACATTTTGTTTAATAGTCTTTGTTTTTAAGGTGGGTTTTAAACGCAGATGGAAATGACGAGAAAAACAATGAGTCATTTTGGACTAGTTTATATCTTAGTGAAAAAAAAAAGACTTTTTTTTCTTTATTTGCTCATTCTTTTCTCCAGGGTTCCATCCAGCAGCTGGTGTTGAAGTCTGATCCCACAGCCCCTGATGACCAGTGTGAAGAAGACGATCCATATGTACGTTACACACACACACACACACACACACACACACACACACACACACACACACACACACAGGTTCACAGTAACAGAGCTCTGTCTCTCTCTGCTGGTGACAGGTTGTATTCAAATCTAATCCCATTTAGAACCCAAAATACTCTGTACGGCGGTGGGTGAAGTACTCACTTTTTCTACTTAAGTAAAAGTATAGATAATTAGACCAAAAACAAAACTTAATTTAGAGTAAAAGTACCAATAAAAAATTTTACCTAAGAAAAAGTACAAAAGTAATTGGTGTAAATTTTCCTTTTTAAGTAAAAAGTAAAAGTATTCGATCGTAATTCAAATGTTTTTTGTGCGGTAGGGTCACGGATAAATACTCTGCTAGGGCGGATCCGGATTCTCGATTCATTACTTCGTCTCCCTCTTGGAAACCACAGGCGATCAACTGCTTCCTCTACGTGTTCATTTTGGCGATGCGGCTTCAAGATGCGCTAAAAAAATCTCTTTATTTTTCAAATTCCTGAACGAAAATGTAACAAAAAATACAAAACACACTTTTAAAAAGTAGCGAAGTAAAAGTACAGATATTTGCTCTAAAAATGTAGTGAAGTAAAAGTAAAAAGTACCGGTCTCAAATTTTACTTAAGTAAAGTACAGATACGTCATTTTTTTTTTACTTAAGTACAGTAACAAAGTAGATTTACTTTGTTATTTCCACCACTGCAGATGGATAGATGGATTGTGACGTATTTTAATATCTTATTTATATAATAATCTTTAAAAGTATGATCTTATTTTTTTTTTTTAGAGCTAAGTTGATGTTTATCTGTTGCATTAGGACAGAAATCGTGGGAATCAAACATCTTGGGGTGTTTTTCTCTGTGATGTCCTGTATTTTTGCTTCGTTTACTTGTTGAATTTTCTCAACCATTGTTAGCTTGTGTTTTTGTTTATTTTCTGTTCTCCCCTCCCCCATCCCCCCCCCACCTCCTTTCAGGCCTCTGGGTACGGGAGTGGCAGCGACTATGAAGACTTGGAGGGAATGGATGAAGTGAAGAAGATCGTAGAGGAAAGAGAGTATACCATGGTGTGGACACACACATACACACACACACACACACACGCACGTACATGTACACGGTTAGAGGGAAAACATTGAATCTTTATCCCAAATTTGTGCTGACCGAAAAACAAACGAGAGACTCTCTGTTTAACTTTTCACAAGGGTAGTGTATTCTCCAGACTGGAGTGTCTACGAAGTGTCTGGAGTGTCTGCTTTATTTATACAGTACTACAAATCAAGAGGTGTGTTCTAACAGAGTAGTTAGAACACAACTCTAAAAGAAAACGCACAAATAAAACTCAGGAGATAGACATTTTCCATCATTCCAGCTCGAGCTGAGGAGATGAGAGGGAGTTGATTTTGGTGGTAAACACACCTCTAACTACTAGACTAGAACCCTCACTAGGGGGTCAATTGACCACCACTACCTGGAAGAAAAACAAAAATTTAGTTAACATAAACTGTCTTACAGCAGTGGGTCAAGCTGGGACATCGCGTTAACTAAATACACGTTTTAATGATAAGAATAAAAGAAGTAACAAAAGAGGTAAAAAAAAAGAAGTTGTAACAAAAGAAGTAGTAAAAAAAGACGTGGTAACAAAAGATGTAGTAACAAAAGAAGAAACAAAAGAAGTTATAACAAAAGACGCGGTAACAAAGAAGTAACAAAAGACGTAGAAACAAAAGACGTAGTAATAAAGGAAGTTGTAACAAAAGATGTAGTAACAAAAGAGGTAAAAAAAAAGAAGTTGTAACAAAAGAAGTAACATAATAAGTAGTAACAAAAGGCATAGTAACAAAAGAAATAACGAAAGAAGTAGTAACAAAAGAAGTAACAAAAGAAGTAGTAACAAAAGAAGAAACAAAAGAAGTAGTAACAAAAGAAGTAACAAAAGAAGTAGTAACAAAAGAAGAAACAAAAGAAGTAGTAACAAAAGAAGTAACAAAAGAAGTAGTAACAAAAGAAGAAACAAAAGAAGTAGTAACAAAAGAAGAAACAAAAGAAGTAACGAAAGAAGTAACAAAAGAAGAAACAAAAGAAGTAACAAAAGAAGTAACAAAAGAAGAAACAAAAGAAGTAGTAACAAAAGAAGAAACAAAAGAAGTAACAAAAGAAGTAGTA
This sequence comes from Neostethus bicornis, assembly GCA_902685375.1. NCBI lineage: Eukaryota > Metazoa > Chordata > Actinopteri > Atheriniformes > Phallostethidae > Neostethus > Neostethus bicornis. Next base: position 9,466,698 of record LR738553.1, on the reverse strand, counting down.
ACAAAAGAAGTAACAAAAGAAGTAGTAACAAAAGAAGTAGTAACAAAAGAAGTAACAAAATAAGTAACAAAAGAAGTAGTAACAAAAGAAGTAACAAAAGAAGTAGTAACAAAAGAGGTAACAAAAGAAGTAACAAAAGAAGTAGTAACAAAAGAAGTAGTAACAAAAGAAGTAGTAACAAAAGAAGTAACAAAATAAGTAACAAAAGAAGTAGTAACAAAAGAAGTAACAAAAGAAGTAGTAACAAAAGAAGTAACAAAAGAAGTAGTAACAAAAGAAGTAACAAAAGAAGTAGTAACAAAAGAAGAAACAAAAGAAGTAACAAAAGAAGTAGTAACAAAAGAAGTAACAAAAGAAGAAACAAAAGAAGTAACAAAAGAAGTAACAAAAGAAGTAGTAACAAAAGAAGTAACAAAAGAAGTAGTAACAAAAGAAGAAACAAAAGAAGTAACAAAAGAAGTAGTAACAAAAGAAGAAACAAAAGAAGTAGTAACAAAAGAAGAAATAAAAGTTGTAACAAATGAAGTCGTAACAAAGAAGTAGTAACAAAAGAAGAAACAAAAGAAGAAACGAAAGAAGTAGTAACAAAAGAAGAAACAAGAGAAGAAACGAAAGAAGTAGTAACAAAAGAAGAAACAAAAGAAGAAACAAAAGAAGTAGTAACAAAAGAAGTAACAAAAGAAGAAACGAAAGAAGAAACAAAAGAAGTAGTAACAAAAGAAGTAACAAAAGAAGAAATAAAAGAAGTAGTAATAAAAGAAGAAACAAAAGAAGTAACAAAAGAAGTAGTAACAAAAGAAGAAACAAAAGAAGAAACAAAAGAAGTAGTAACAAAAGAAGTAACAAAAGAAGAAACGAAAGAAGTAGTAACAAAAGAAGAAACAAAAGAAGTAACAAAAGAAGTAGTAACAAAAGAAGAAACAAAAGAAGAAACAAAAGAAGTAGTAACAAAAGAAGTAACAAAAGAAGAAATAAAAGAAGTAGTAATAAAAGAAGAAACAAAAGAAGTAACAAAAGAAGTAGTAACACAAGAAGAAACAAAAGAAGAAACAAAAGAAGTAGTAACAAAAGAAGTAACAAAAGAAGAAATAAAAGAAGTAGTAACAAAAGAAGTAACAAAAGAAGAAATAAAAGAAGTAGTAATAAAAGAAGAAACAAAAGAAGTAACAAAAGAAGTAGTAACACAAGAAGAAACAAAAGAAGAAACAAAAGAAGTAGTAACAAAAGAAGTAACAAAAGAAGAAATAAAAGAAGTAGTAACAAAAGAAGTAACAAAAGAAGAAATAAAAGAAGTAGTAACAAAAGAAGTAACAAAAGAAGAAACAAAAGAAGAAACAAAAGAAGTAGTAACAAAAGAAGAAACAAAAGAAGTAACAAAAGAAGAAACAAAAGAAGTAGTAACAAAAGAAGTAACAAAAGAAGAAACAAAAGAAGTAGTAACAAAAGAAGTAACAAAAGAAGGAGTAACAAAAGAAGTAGTAACAAAAGAAGAAACAAAAGAAGTAGTAACAAAAGAAGAAACAAAAGAAGTAACAAAAGAAGAAACAAAAGAAGTAGTAACAAAAGAAGAAACAAAAGAAGTAGTAACAAAAGAAGAAACAAAAGAAGTAGTAACAAAAGAAGTAACAAAAGAAGAAACAAAAGAAGTAGTAACAAAAGAAGTAGTAACAAAAGAAGAAACAAAAGAAGTAGTAACAAAAGAAGTAGTAACAAAAGAAGAAACAAAAGAAGAAACAAAAGAAGTAGTAACAAAAGAAGTAGTAACAAAAGAAGAAACAAAAGAAGTAGTAACAAAAGAAGTAACAAAAGAAGAAACAAAAGAAGTAGTAACAAAAGAAGAAACAAAAGAAGTAGTAACAAAAGAGGTAACAAAAGAAGTAACAAAAGAAGTAGTAACAAAAGAAGTAGTAACAAAAGAAGTAGTAACAAAAGAAGTAACAAAATAAGTAACAAAAGAAGTAGTAACAAAAGAAGTAACAAAAGAAGTAGTAACAAAAGAAGTAACAAAAGAAGTAGTAACAAAAGAAGTAACAAAAGAAGTAGTAACAAAAGAAGTAACAAAAGAAGTAGTAACAAAAGAAGAAACAAAAGAAGTAACAAAAGAAGTAGTAACAAAAGAAGTAACAAAAGAAGTAGTAACAAAAGAAGTAACAAAAGAAGTAGTAACAAAAGAAGAAACAAAAGAAGTAACAAAAGAAGTAGTAACAAAAGAAGAAACAAAAGAAGTAGTAACAAAAGAAGAAATAAAAGTTGTAACAAATGAAGTCGTAACAAAGAAGTAGTAACAAAAGAAGAAACAAAAGAAGAAACGAAAGAAGTAGTAACAAAAGAAGAAACAAGAGAAGAAACGAAAGAAGTAGTAACAAAAGAAGAAACAAAAGAAGAAACAAAAGAAGTAGTAACAAAAGAAGTAACAAAAGAAGAAATAAAAGAAGTAGTAATAAAAGAAGAAACAAAAGAAGTAACAAAAGAAGTAGTAACAAAAGAAGAAACAAAAGAAGAAACAAAAGAAGTAGTAACAAAAGAAGTAACAAAAGAAGAAACGAAAGAAGTAGTAACAAAAGAAGAAACAAAAGAAGTAACAAAAGAAGTAGTAACAAAAGAAGAAACAAAAGAAGAAACAAAAGAAGTAGTAACAAAAGAAGTAACAAAAGAAGAAATAAAAGAAGTAGTAATAAAAGAAGAAACAAAAGAAGTAACAAAAGAAGTAGTAACACAAGAAGAAACAAAAGAAGAAACAAAAGAAGTAGTAACAAAAGAAGTAACAAAAGAAGAAATAAAAGAAGTAGTAACAAAAGAAGTAACAAAAGAAGAAATAAAAGAAGTAGTAACAAAAGAAGTAACAAAAGAAGAAACAAAAGAAGTAGTAACAAAAGAAGAAACAAAAGAAGAAACAAAAGAAGTAGTAACAAAAGAAGAAACAAAAGAAGTAACAAAAGAAGAAACAAAAGAAGTAGTAACAAAAGAAGTAACAAAAGAAGAAACAAAAGAAGTAGTAACAAAAGAAGTAACAAAAGAAGGAGTAACAAAAGAAGTAGTAACAAAAGAAGAAACAAAAGAAGTAGTAACAAAAGAAGAAACAAAAGAAGTAACAAAAGAAGTAACAAAAGAAGAAACAAAAGAAGTAGTAACAAAAGAAGAAACAAAAGAAGTAGTAACAAAAGAAGTAACAAAAGAAGAAACAAAAGAAGTAGTAACAAAAGAAGTAGTAACAAAAGAAGAAACAAAAGAAGTAGTAACAAAAGAAGTAGTAACAAAAGAAGAAACAAAAGAAGAAACAAAAGAAGTAGTAACAAAAGAAGTAGTAACAAAAGAAGAAACAAAAGAAGTAGTAACAAAAGAAGTAACAAAAGAAGAAACAAAAGAAGTAGTAACAAAAGAAGAAACAAAAGAAGTAGTAACAAAAGAAGTAACAAAAGAAGTAGTAACAAAAGAAGAAACAAAAGAAGTAGTAACAAAAGAAGAAACAAAAGAAGTAGTAACAAAAGAAGTAACAAAAGAAGTAACAAAAGAAGTAGTAACAAAAGAAGAAACAAAAGAAGTAACAAAAAAAGTAGTAACAAAAGAAGTAACAAAAGAAGAAATAAAAGAAGTAGTAACAAAAGAGGTAAAAAAAGAAGTACGTAGTAACAAAAAAAGGATTTTCATTTTCTACCTAAAATACACACAGACCCACACCCATTCATACATATACACAAACCCAGATCTACACACACATACGCGCAGACTATGAACACTCACCACACATATCTAACAAATCAATTACACACACATGCACATAAGGCTAAACAAAAACGTACGTACTGTAGTGATGCTCATATGCACACTCACAAACAAATTACGTCAATAATTACAAAAATTACGTCTCCTGAACCACTTATAGCTAGCGGGGTCACGGAAGGTGCTGGAGCCTATCCTAGCTGATTTCAGGCAAGAGGCAGGGTACACCCCGAACCGGTTTGTTAGTTTTGTAGCAGCCAATCAGAACAGTTTGAAAAAGAAAAGTAATTTTCTTGCATTTTGGTGGCCCATTTACTGGAGCTGCAATGAGATAGCTCAGGTGTGCTGTCCTCACGACACGTGACTGTGTGCAGCTAGACAGCCAGCTAACTCTTCCAATGAAAAAAGAGACTCCCACACAAGGCTTGCTTTTCTTGTTTATGTAGACTCTATTCTTCACAGGATTATACATATATGTACGTATATATATGTACGTGGTAATAGTAACTGAAACAAAACAAACAAAAGAAGTGTATTACGAGCTGTACAAAACGCTGAGTCTCCATGATCAAACACACGTTAGCTTAGCTTGAAACATGCGCGCGTTAGCTTAGCTTGAAACATGCGCGCCCACATCCTAAGTGGCTTACTACATAAGACGCGATTCACACGTTATCAAATGAAATACAATCTTAAGCATGCAAACAAAGCACATAAACACAAAAAATACTTACAAAGACTAAAGTTATCCCAGGTTTTAACAAGTTTTGAGCGCAGTCTACTTCCGTCTTTCCAATTTCAGACTCATGCTAGATCTACTATTTTCGAGACCTCTCACTCTGCTGTTAGTTTAAGAAATTATAAAAGATCTTTAGAAGAGACAGACGTCTCACTCTGACATACTTCAATCAAAGACATAACACTCCCCGCTTGATATAAACATATTATATCACCACATATCGAAACATAAAATTTACATAGATAATATCTTACTCCGAAAGCAAAACAACAGTCTCTGAGACTGGTCTCAAAAACACCTTTGGAGTTCCATCTTTGATGATCCGTATCTCCACTTTACGAACCTTCTTGTCACTACTGGGTAGAGTCTTAACTATCAGTCCCATAGGCCATTCATTCCTGTGGGCTAGAGGATCTTTTAACAACACAATGTCTCCTTCTTTGACATTTGGTTGGTTTTCAGTCCACTTTGTGCGCTTCTTCTTGCACCGAACGAATGATGACATTTTTGGCTTGAGTGAGTTCATTTGTGTTACATTCTCTTTCAGACTTCTCCATCCTGCTTGTTTATTTGTCTTTTGTTTCAAAGAAACCATAACATGAATAAGTTTGGCTACTGCTCTGCATGCCGTTGTCCAACTTGAAAATCTTTCGAAACGTTTTGCACCTAACTGAGTCGTTGTGACGGTAGTTGCAAGTGTTTTTACATGAGCTCGTATTTCTTTGTCATTCTCAGGCTCTACAAGTGAGAATGAATAGTCTTTTTGAGATTCATTGAGTTTTTCTGAACACAGAAAGCTTGGGCCTGTAACCCAATTACTGTTTTTGAGTTCAACGGCTGGAATAAATCTAGTTGCTAGGTCAGCTGGATTCACATCTGTTGAAACGTAATGCCACTGGTCAGGTTGAGTGGATGACCTGATTCGTGTGACGCGGTTAGCTACATACATGTAGAATCTTTTTGAGGAGTTGTGTATGTAACCTAACACAATGCGACTGTCAGTGAAAAACTTGACACTGTCAATTTTGAGGTCTAACTCGTCTTTGATTAAGTCATACATTTCTACTGCCGGCACGGCAGCACAAAGTTCTAACCGTGGTACGGTGTGTGCAGGTCGGGGTGCTAGTTTTGACTTCCCCATCACAAAACCTACGTGATACTTGCCTTGAGTGTCTAAAGAGCGCAGGTAAGCTACCGCACCTATAGCTACAGTAGACGCATCTGAGAAAATACAGAGTTCATTAGTTTTCATTTCACCTAAAGAACCTGAACTGTAACACCTTTTGATTTGGAGATCTTCTAGAGTTTTCAGTGAGTTTCTCCATGAGATCCATGCGTCCTCTTTTTCTGGGGAAAGAGGTGCGTCCCAGTCGCTCTCCTCAGTTGAAAGTTCTCTGAGTAGCGCTTTGCCTTGCACGATTATAGGAGCTGCAAAACCCAACGGATCATACAAGCTATTGACAGTTGACAGTACTCCCCTACGTGTGAATGGTTTTGTCTCATTGGATACAAGGTAAGTAAAGCTGTCAGTTTGCAGGTTCCAACATAGTCCTAAGCTCCTTTGAACAGGAAGTGGATCTACACCAAGATCTAATTCTTTCAAGTCCTTTGCTAGATCGTCTGCAGGGAATGCTTCCATAACGAGGCTGCAGTTGGAGGCAACTTTGTGTAGTCGCAAATTGGACTCTGCTAACATGTTTTGTGTTCTCGTTAACAGGTCAACTGCTTGTTCAGGTGTGGCGACTGAAGTGAGCCCGTCATCTACATAAAATTGTCTTTCAACAAACCGTCTGGCATCTGAGCCATGTTCCAGCTCACCTTCGCTTGCTGCCCGCCGCATGCAGTAAATGGCAACAGCGGGTGATGGGCTATTCCCAAAAACATGCACTTTCATCCGATATTCGACCACATTTTTTGTGACGTCATTGTCCTCAAACCAGAGATAGCGCAGATAATCTCTGTGATCTTCACACACCTCAAAACAATAAAACATTTGTTGAACATCAGCTGTCAGGGCTATTGGCTCTTTTCTGAACCGTAACAGCACTCCTAACAGAGAATTATTCAGATCAGGTCCACTGAGTAGCACTTGGTTCAGGGATGTTCCTTCACACTCTGCACTAGAATCAAAAACAACACGTATTTGATCTGGCTTTTGCGGGTGGTATACACCAAACGTTGGCAGATACCAGTGTTCTTTACCTTCGGGCAGAGGTGGAGCGAGTTCAGCTTGATCGTTATCCAACATTTTCTGCATAAATCGGATGTAGTGATCTTTCATTTTTGGTTTCTTTTCTAACGTCTTTTTGAGTGAGTATAGACGTTTTGAGGCTTGAACTCTGTTGCTTGGGAGTCTCCTCCTTGGAGAGCGAAAGGGCAATGGAGCGACCCAGGTGTTTTCTTTGTTTTGTTGGACCGCCTTGTCCATTATTGTTAGAAAGTTTTTGTCATCTATAGACAGTGCCACCTTGTCATCTGACTCTGTACGTTCAAACACAGACTGACCTAGCTTGTGTGTGTTGTCTTTAATGTCCACACTATTTGAGATTAAAGATGTGCTTTGCTGGGGCTGCTTGACATAGTCCTCTTTCACTGTAAAGACGTTTGGACATGGTTCAAAATGAGTAGTCCGTCCGTTGTCTAGCATGTGTGTTCTGTACACGTTGACTTCTGTTGTGTTGTGAGTTTTGCCCAAGCACACTTCCCCTATCACAACCCACCCCAAGTCTAACCTTTGGGCGTATGGTGCGTTATTTGGTCCATTGATCTGTTCTCTTACTTTATGAATGCTGAGGAGGTCCCTTCCCAGCAAAAGGAGAATAGGAGCATGATGATCGACCGGTTGGATTTTGCTTGCAATAGGGAGAAGGTGTGGATGGTGCTTAGCAATCTCAGGTGAGGGAATTTCAGATCTTTCGTCCGGCACTGAATCACACTCGATTAAAGGAGGCAGTTTGACATTTGTTTTTCCATCCATGGACTCTACTACAAAATGTTCTGCTCTCCTACCTGCAGTTTCAGCTTTTCCTAAGCATGTTTTCAGCGTGTATGGCACAGGTGCACTTTTTATTCCAAACAGGTTGAAAAAGTCCGTCCTAGCCAGGGACCTATTGCTCTGTTCGTCAATCACTGCATACATTTTTATAGCTCTGTCCTTTTGACCTTCTGGATATGCTTTCACCAAACAGATCTTTGAACATGAGCGTGGGCTTTCACTTTGTCCACATACCTCTGTGCACTTGGAGACTACTGCAGGATGGTCTTCTGAGTCGTCCTTAGTATCTACATTCTTTGAGGTGTCATCTTTTGGGACAGGTGTGGGACCCGGATGGAGTGCTGACAAGTGTTTTGGACTGTCACACTCAACACACTTTACTGCTACTTTACAATCTTTGGCTATATGTTGCACAGACCCACAACACCTGTAGCATATACGATGCTCTCTCAGAAAAGCCTGTCGTTCCTCAATTGATTTGTCTCTGAATAACTTGCATTTTTTCAGAGGGTGTGGCTTCTTATGAATTGGACACAGATGATCTGGTTCTTCGATTTTCTTCTGTTCAAAACTCCCTTGTTTTCTTTCCTCAATTTCCGTTCTGTGTACTGCAACAGTAGCTTTTCGATTATATGGAATAGACTTTTCAGTGCGTGTGGTAACTTGGTTGCTGCAGCTGGATGGGGAAAAACTTGGATCATTTTTCATTTTTGCTTGTTGCTGTACAAATTGCACAAAGACAGAAAAAGGTGGAAATGACACTCTATTGACTTCTTTATACTTTGTACCTACAGTGGTCCACCTCTCCTGCATGTTAAAGGGGAGTTTTTCAACTATTTGTCTAACCCCTCGAGCCGTGTCTAGATATGCAAGACCTGGCAGTGTACCATCAGACTTAGCACACTGCAACTCCAACAAGATGTCACCCAGCTCCCTTAATTTGCCACTCTCTTTGTTTGTCAGCCTTGGAAACTCCTCCAACTTTTTTAACAGTGCATCCTCAATGACTTCTGAGGAGCCATAACATTCCTCTAGACGCTCCCATACCACTTTTACACCTGCAGTGGGATTGAGGGTGTGTACTGCGCGAAGCCTTTTTGCTTGCTCTGAAGATTTTGGCCCTAACCATTTTGTAAGCAAGTCTAGCTCTTCTCTAGGGGACAGATTCAAGTCTTTAGTAACACTCGTGAATGAGACTTTCCATGCCCAATAGTTTTCGGGTCTGTCATCATATTGGAGTAAGCCAGTGCTAACTATTTCTTTGCGGATGAGATATTTTGCAAAATCTTGTACGCTGTTTTGCTCTATTTGGTTGTGACTTGTAGGCAAAAAGGTGTGAGCTTGGGGTTTGAGTGAGAATGTGCTGGTTGGAACAGCTTCTGGTATGTACTCATGTTTAACATCGTTTTTCATAGGGGACTGGACATGAGTTTCTTTTGTTATTATTGATCGACTTGGCATTTGAAAATTTGTGCTATCATGTGTAGCGCTAGGTAGCGCCTTTAGCTTACATTGTTGTTCCACATAATCACTTGTGCGTTGTACTGCATTTAACGTCTCACCTGTAATAGGAAGTTCTGAGTCTGACTCCCCGCTCTGACTTTCTAATTCTTCATAGGCTGCAGCTTCTGCCTCAGCTGCTGCTATCTCCTTTTCACACTTCAAAACATGGAGACTGGCCTCCAAATCTGCCTTTTGTCTCGCCGAATCTGCTTCCAAATCTGCTTTTTGTCTCATCAGACTAGCTTCTTTTTCTGCGAAACGGAGCTGGGCCTTTGCTGCTTGGGCTTTGGCGTATGCTTTTGTGGCTGACGCACTTGAAGCTGCTGTGGTGTGCGACCGTCTGCTGGTGGCTCTGGACCTGACGCTGTGTGGAGGTGAATGCTGCGGCCTCTCTGACGGCTGCCTCTCAGGCGACAGCTGGTCTGCAGGAACCGGGTGATTGGTGGCAGCCTGGTCATCAGCTTGCTGCTCTGAGTTTGCCTCTGGCTCGAACTGTGATTCATAATCTCTCAAGTAACTCTTACCTGAGCGTAGACTCATGTTGACTGTGTAGCTCAGTGTTGTTTAACCCGCCGTATAGAAGTCTTTTTTCTTCTATTTAAGTCTTTTTACTGTGCTGTCCTCACGACACGTGACTGTGTGCAGCTAGACAGCCAGCTAACTCTTCCAATGAAAAAAGAGACTCCCACACAAGGCTTGCTTTTCTTGTTTATGTAGACTCTATTCTTCACAGGATTATACATATATGTACGTATATATATGTACGTGGTAATAGTAACTGAAACAAAACAAACAAAAGAAGTGTATTACGAGCTGTACAAAACGCTGAGTCTCCATGATCAAACACACGTTAGCTTAGCTTGAAACATGCGCGCGTTAGCTTAGCTTGAAACATGCGCGCCCACATCCTAAGTGGCTTACTACATAAGACGCGATTCACACGTTATCAAATGAAATACAATCTTAAGCATGCAAACAAAGCACATAAACACAAAAAATACTTACAAAGACTAAAGTTATCCCAGGTTTTAACAAGTTTTGAGCGCAGTCTACTTCCGTCTTTCCAATTTCAGACTCATGCTAGATCTACTATTTTCGAGACCTCTCACTCTGCTGTTAGTTTAAGAAATTATAAAAGATCTTTAGAAGAGACAGACGTCTCACTCTGACATACTTCAATCAAAGACATAACATCAGGGGTGGGCAAACTTTTAGGTTCGCGGGCCACATTGAGTTCTAACATTTGACAAAGGGGCCGGAACTGGAGCAGATGGATGGCATGCTTTGGTAACCGCTAGATTAGACTGATAGATTGGTGTGCTAGATTTTAAACAAGCACCCTAAATGTTACATCAAGAGTGTTAAATTTAAAATCTAGCTGGGCTAGGTCTGAAATCTAGTGTCATAGCGCTTAAAAACGTGCATGTAGCGGCAATAGGTTTGAAATCTAAGCACATGATGTAACATTTTGTTTGTTTTAACATCTAACACGTTTGTTTACGTGCGTGTATTGGGCCCGATGGATTTCCATATCCGTGCACACTGTTTATTTTGACAGCATGGGCATCACGGGTACACACACATTTCAATGGGAGCAGTGTTGTTGTTTCCAGAGTGTGCCATCTAGTGAGGAAACATAAGAATTACAGGGAAAATAAAACATTAACATGTTTTATTTATTTAAATTTTTTGTATTCGATGGTCCGGATTAAAACGTTTAACGGGCCGCATGTGACCCGCGGGCCGTAGTTTGCCCATGCCTGGGATGGCTTGACTTGTTCCCTTTCTTTCAGGTAGAGCGCCCCCTGCGCCCTTCTATCTGATCTACATCTATCAAAATATTTTAACTGTGTCAACTTAATTTTTTAAAGGAAACCGAACTTGTTGAGGGCACAGTGGCGCCGTGGTTAGCACGATGCCCTCACAGCAAGAAGGTTAGGGTTCAAGGCTTGAATCACTGGTGTTTCTGTGTGGAGTTTGCATGTTCTCCCCATGTATGTGTGGGCTTTGTCCGGGGTACTCTGGTTTCCTTCCACCCTCCAAAAACATGCATGTCAGGTTGATCAGCCGCTGTGAAAATTGAAAAAGTGTGTGTGGATGGGTTTACTCCGCCTCTGGCCTGAAATCTGCCGGGATAGGCTCCTTCACCCACCGCTACCTCATTAGGGATAAGTGGTTCAGAAGACAAAGTAAACCTGTTATCCCACATTTTTTAAAATCTTAGATTAAGTCATGGAACAAAAAAAAAGAACTTGAAAAGAATGAAAAGTTATTTACTTCAACTAAACCATCTTTATTTACTTTATTTTATTTACTTTCATTATAGTAGTTAACCTTCTTTCGTTGGTCACGTCATTAGCCGTTCCCAGGTCAAGACCCGACGTACAGCAGCCCAGTCCGAGCTCCACCAACAGCAGAAACATTAAGTGATGATGAGGATGAAAACACCGAAGAGTCTTCGGGACAAGAGGAGACAACTACAGCAGAAAGTAAACTATTTTTAAAAGATTTTATACCAACAAAAACACACTGTAAAATATTAAAAGTGTTGTAACTCAATAGTCCACCACTAGATGGTGCTAAAGGAACACATTGCTTATTTTGTTAATTGTAATTTTATTTTATTTTGTTTCAGTTCCAGTAAAGTCTCTTCCGACGGTTCCCACGGTTTCCAAATACGACACGGTTTGTGATATTTTATCATTGATTAAGAATAATCAGTATTTCTGAATTTTTATGGCTGTTGCGCAATCGTACACAACAACAAAAAAAAAAAAGATTTGAAATCCTAAGTTTCAATAAGAAAAGTAATTAAAAAATCATTCCATCTCTATTTTCTCCAGCTGTCGTCCGGACAAAAGGGTGACCGAGGAGATCCAGGTCCAGCCGGTCCACCAGGACCCCCTGGTCCTCCAGGAACGGTAATAGGAGACAAAGAAGAACCTGGTGCACGAGGTCCACCAGGACCACAAGGACCATCAGGTGCTCCGGGAAAACCTGGAATGAATGGAAATCCTGTGAGTCTCCAGGTGTTTCTTATCAGATTTTTAAAGCTAACAGTGATGGATTAGTTTTTTCTTTTGTTTTTTTTTGCAGGGAAGTAAAGGAGAAACTGGTCTTGATGTGAGTAAAAATCTCTCCGATCCGTCAGATTTCTGGTTTCTTTTTTTTTCAGAGTTCTCACACACGCACACAGTGATCTGGTCTTTCCCTCCACTGATCATCCAGACCTCAGAGAGTCCCCGTTTCTTCCTGATACTATTATCAGTGTAACACCTCTTATCTGACTCTGAGTCAAGTTGTTCCTCTTCTCTCTCACAGGGAGAACCAGGATTCCCCGGACTTCAAGGAGACCCTGGTCCTAAAGGAGAAAAGGTTCGTAAACTCCCCTTCGAGTCTTTAAAAACAAAAGTTATCGACTGCAGAAAAGACTAATAAAAAATTTTGACGTCTTCTCGTAGGGGGATACCGGTCTTGGATTACCTGGACCTCCGGGTCCTCCTGGAGCGCCTGGTCGCTTTAACTTCATGGTTGTTGTTTTATTTTTCATAATATGAAGCATCTAAGATCGAAAAGCAATCAAAATCAGTTGTGCATGTTTTACTTCTAACTGTATTTGGGGTGTCTCCATCAGGAAGGGTCTGGATTTGAAGACTTTGACAGTGATACCGAAATCCTGCGGGTAAGTAAACCGGGCGCTCCTAAAATAACCTTCCGAAAACGGATTACACAAATAAAGCATGTTATTAACAGTCATTGTTTCATGTGATTACTAGGGTCCCCCAGGACCTCCAGGACCTCCGGGTGTGCCCGGTCCACCAGGGACTGAAATTGAGCCCATCTTGCCTGGTCCACCAGGGGCCCCAGGTAGAGATGGAGAGAAAGGAGAACCAGGGCTGCCTGTGAGTTTATTATTTATTATTATTTTGTTTCTCAAAAGAACATTGGTTCGTCATGTTGAAGATAGAGCTGAGCCAAAAAGCAACGCTCTTGATTTCCCAGTTGATCTACGTTCCCACCCTCACCTATGGTCACCAGCTGTGGGTGGTGACCGAAAGATCGAGATCGTGGGTACAAGCGACCATAATGAGCTTCCTCAACAGGGTGGCTGGCCTCTCACTCAGGGATAGAGTGAGGAACTCTGGCATCTGGGAGGAGCTTGGAGTAGAGCTGTTGCTTCTCTGGGTCAATAGAAGCAAGAGGGGGTGGTTCGGGCAGCTCTTTAGGATGCCTTCGGGACATATGACTGGTAGGGTGTGTCCAGCACGTCTCTTCAGGACGGGATCCTGAGGCAGACCCTGGATCCGCTGAAGAGATTATGTCTCACAGTTAGAAAGGGAACAACTCGGGATCCTCACGGGTGAGCTGGAGGATGCAGCCGGAGCGAGAGAAGTCAGTGTTTCCTGTCTGAAGTTGTTGCCCCCACAACGCAACGCCCGGGTTGGCGACGAAAGATGTCAAAGCGGAATCTATCTGAGCGGAAGCTCATGATAGAATATCTGTCATTGTACCTGGAGAAGCTAGTTCGATTCCCTCTGGGCCCGGAGCCAACCTAAGACACCAAATCCCGTAGTTGTTCCCACCATTGGCGCTGTCGTGGCTACCTGTTGCGGTGCAATGCAGCAAAAGTAATTTCCCCATGAGGGACATTAGTACGATGCAACATGCGTTCGGTACTTCCAGAAGTACCTCGGGAATATATCGTACGTTTGGAATATAGTACGTTTTAAAAAAACAAACTTCACAACTGCCTCTAATGCTGGTGGGTCTCAATACTCCATGTGTTTCCCGACTTTGTCTTCTAACACTAGAACCCTCACGAGGGGTCAATTGACCACCACTACCTGAAAGCCCATGGAGGTGTCACGAGACACCAGGCCTTCTGCTTGAGTTATTAAAACAAGACACTTAAGAGTCGTTTGGAAGGGACTCAACACTCTGAGACTAGGACTAGGAGACTCTAATTGAATCGCAAAAACGACTCTGCTCCTCAGTGTGTAGGTCAGGTAGAGGTGCCAGATGACTCTTTCTGGGGTAGACAGGAGGTTGAGAAAATCTTGGAGCTTCCAGTGCTAAGCCATCGTTTACTTAAAATCGCTTTGATCTTTGGTTGAACACAATGTTTTCGCTTAGCTCAACGTTTTTTGTTACTACTCCCCCACCCCCAAAAAAGCTTCTCAAACTTCAAACATGGATCCTGCAAATATTGTGATGCAAATGTAATGGTCTTAAAATAATCAAGTGGATCTGTTATTACTCATAAACAATGGAAAGCTGATGGATTTGGGTGTAGACATGCATTTCAAATGGGTCCCCTGGTTGTGATTAGTTATTACTTGTGTTGATTAAGTTAGCGTATTTTCACGACCATAAAGCGCACATAAAAGTCTCAAATTTTTCTCCAAAATGAGAGGTGCGCCCTATTGTGCAGTGCGCCCTATCTGATTTGTGATTTGCAGACATATTAGGAACCATGAAGCGGACGTAGTTGAGAACATTAAAGGGGAAATGTGGGCGTGGCTTGTGTGTAAAAGAACATGTAGGTGCTTTATGTGGAACATTTCTGTTTTAACAACACTGAAAATGGAAAAGAGACACGCTTATGAAGCTCAGTTTAAACTGAAGGCAATCAGCTACGTGGAGGAACATGGGAATCGAGCCGTCGCAAGAAAATTTAAAATGAACGAGTCGATGGTTCGTAAGTGGAGGAAGCTGGAAAACGAGCTACGACAGGTGAAGAAGAAGCAGCTGAGTGTCCGCGGAAATACGGCGAGGTGGCCAGAGTTGGAGGAAAGACTCCAGCAGCGGATCATCGACCAAAGAACGACTAGGAGGAGTGTTTCTACTGTCACTATTAGGCTAAATTCAATTCAATTCAATTCAATTCAATTTTATTTGTATAGCCCAAAATCACAGAATGTCCGTCTCAATGGGCTTCACAAGAAAAAGAGGAATGTATCAACACAAATACACAGCAAGAAAAATAACTAACAAATGCTAACTAAACAAGACTAGCACAATAATGCACTTAGACTCTCCTTCTCGGTGAGGAAAAACTCCAAAAAAACCCATCAGTGGGGAAAAAATAAGAAACCTCATGGGGATCCACGTGAAAGAGAGATCCCTCCCCCGGGACGAGCAAACAATGTGTCAAAGATTATTGTTTAAATATTAGCTTATTCTAATCTACAGCTAAATATCTAAAGAAGTCAATAAATGTTCTTCATCCTGATGGAAACACGGGGGACTCCTCAGCCCGGAGATGTCAAGTACGGGGATGAGTAGATGTTCTTCATCCTGATGGAAACACGGGGGACTCCTCAGCCCGGAGATGTCCAGAACGGGGATGAGTAGATGTTCTTCATCCTGATGGAGACACAGGAGACTCCTCAGCCCAGCGATGCCCACGGCGGGGATGAGTAGATGGATTTCGTCCTGATGGAGCGGGGATGAAGAAGCGCAGAGGTCTCCTCGGTGTGGCCATGCCCAGGACAGGAACGCAGAGTCCTGGATGGGGCTCTCACCCAGAGAGGAGGGAGAGAGGTGGACAACATGTGAATTGTATTGTACCAACTAGCAGTGTAATTCTAAATAAACAGACAATTTAGAACAATGAATGAGATAGAAAACCAGGGGTTTAGGGTAGAGGGTTAGAGTAGGGGGTACGGGGAAAGAGCCAAGACAGTCTGGCAGAGAATAGTAGATAGAATTAGAGGACAGAACCCCAATGTACCATACTTTCCCCAGCTTTTACTATCTAGCAGCCAACTAGTAATTATATCAGCTAAATGAAACTGTTTCTATCTGGCCTGTTGATAAGCTTGTTTAAACAGGAATGCTTTAAGCCTCCCTTTAAATGTAGGAACACTGTCTGCCTCTCTCACTTGAGCTGGGAGCTTATTCCATAAAACTGGAGCTTGGTAGCTAAAGGCTCTACCTCCAACTGTACTTTTTGAAATCCTAGGAACCACCAACAGCCCTGCATTTTGTGAGCGGAGTGTTCTGCTTGGTTGATAAGGTACTATAAGTTCACTAATGTAAGATGGAGCCATGCCGTTTAGGGCCTTGTAGGTTAGTAAGATGATTTTAAACTTGATCCTAAACTCAATAGGAAGCCAATGGAGAGACGCTAGCACGGGAGTAATATGATCTCTTCTATGAGTTCCTGCTAATAGTCGTGCTGCTGCATTTTGAACCAGCTGAAGACTTAGGGCATGCTACGAGCAAAGCGTTACAATAATCCAATCTCGATGTAACAAATGCATGGATGAGTTTTTCAGCATCACTTTTACATAAGATATTTCGGATTCTAGAAATGTTGCGAAGGTGAAAGAATGCAGTTTTACAAGTCTGTGCTATGTGAGCTTTAAATGATTAATCTGGATCAAATAAAACTCCTAGGTTTCTAACGGTGAGGTCAGAGGCCACAGTTACTTCGTCGAAGAAGACTGCTTGGTCAGTAAAAACATCTCTCAGATTTTTAGGACCTACTACAATAACTTCAGTCTTATCTGAGTTTAAAAGGAGATAATTGATTGTCATCCAAGTCTTTATGTCCCTGATACAGGTATTAAGTTTTTCTATATGGTCACTCTGGTCAGGTTTGACTGATAAGTACAATTGTGTATCATCTGCGTAACAGTGAAAATTAATACTGTGTTTTCTGATTATGTTTCCCAGAGGCAGCATGTAGAGCATGAACAGAATAGGTCCAAGAACTGAGCCCTGAGGGACACCAAAACTAACTTTGGTAGAAGTAGAGGACTGATCATTTACATGAACAAACTGGTATCTATCAGATAAATAAGATTTAAACCATTGAAGAGCTGCTCCTCTGATCCCTAAGTCATATTCTAATCTTTGAAGTAAAATGCTGTGGTCAAATGAGAAAAATATAAAAGTAGAAAACCTGGAAAGTATATCTAATGAATTTAATAATTATTTTATAGACATGGGACAGACTTTAGCTTCAAAAATAAATACTGGTAATATAAATTATGACAAGTATAAAATTAAAGAAACGGTAAATACAAGTGTAAAGTCGATGTTCCTATGTGGAGTAACCGAAGTGGATGTGAAAAATATAGTTAAAGCATTTAAAAATAAAAAATCAACAGATATAAATCAAACTGATGTGATAATAATTAAAGAAGTTATAGATCAAATTGCTCAACCGTTGACTCACATATGTAATCAATCTTTTTATCATGGCGTTGTACCAGATGACATGAAAATGGCAAAAGTTATACCCATATTTAAAGGTGGTAACAAACATCTCATAACAAATTACAGACCAATCTCACTTTTACCACAAATTTCAAAAATCTTGGAAAAGCTTTTTGTTAAACAGTTAGATCATTTTCTTGAAAAAAATCAGTTAATTTCTCCGCAACAGTTTGGGTTTAGAAAACAGTTAACAACTACCTACGCAGTGACGAACATGATTGAGGAGGTCAGTTCCTCTATGGACAGAAATGAATATGTAATTGGTATCTATATAGACTTAAAACGAGCATTTGATACTATAGATCATAAACAATTACTAATAAAATTAGAAAAATATGGTATTAGAGGAACGGCACATTCCTGGATAAAAAGTTATTTAGAAAACAGAAAACAGTGTGTTGAAATAAACAATGTAAGATCAAACTTTAGATCGGTAACTTGTGGAATACCACAAGGATCTGTTATTGGACCAAAACTCTTTAATATATTTATTAATGATATATGTAATTGTTCAAATTTATTTAAATGTATTATGTTTGCCGATGACACAACAATAGTCTGTTCAGGAAAAAAACTCCAGGAATTATTGAGCAACATTCAACGTGAACTACAACAGCTTAAAGTTTGGTTTGATTTAAATAAGTTATCACTTAATACAGCAAACACAAAATATATGATTTTTGGTAAGAAAAAGGATATTGATAGTGATACAAAACTTAAAATAGATGATGTTGAAATTGATAGAGTTTATGAAACAAAATTTTTAGGAATTATAATCGATGCTAAATTGACATGGAAACAACATGTAAAATATATAAAGACAAAAATCTCAAAAACTCTAGGAATACTGTATAAAACCAAAGATTTATTCAGTTTTAAGGCTTTATCTGTTATTTACTCCTCTTTAATTCTTCCTTATATGACGTATTGTGTTGAACTGTGGGGTGGTACATATAAAACTTTAATTAATGAGATCTTTTTATTACAGAAACGTGCAATAAGATTAATAAACAAAGTTGGGTATTTTGAACATACACATCCTTTATTTATTAAATCTGGATTGATTAAATTTAAAGATTTACATCATTTCAAAGTACTTCAATTTATGTTTAAAGCTAAGTTCAATGTTTTACCAATAAATATACAAAAATACTTTAAACTTCAACAAACTGTTTATGATTTCAGAGATGACTGTAAATTTATTTTACCCAAAACCAGAAAAGGATTCAGACAAAGGTGTTTATCTTATGTTGGACCTCATTTATGGAATAATTTTATAACTAAAGATATAAAAGAATGTGTTTCGTTTAAAATTTTTAAAAAGAAACTCTCACAATTTATTTTTGAAAGTTACTAAATTTTGTGATTTGTGTCATTTTTTTCCTTTTTTCCATCTTTTCTGTAAATTTGTTTCAAGGTAACCTATGTTGTAAAAGCTAGTTTTTTTGGGCACACAAGCATTTTTTTTGCTTCAGCCTGTTCTTGGTCACCTGTATCATTTGAATATGAGGATTTGTTTTTGTTAATGTATATAATGTTATAGGAGACTGAGTCCGAAATAAAAAAGTTTCAAGTTTCAAGTTTCAATTGTGTCAAAGGCTGCACTAAGGTCCAAGAGAACTACAATTGAAATTAGTCCCTTTTCTTTGGCTAATAAAAGGTCATTTGTCACTCTAACTAGCGCAGTTTCTGTGCTGTGGTGTGATCTAAACCCTGATTGAAATTCTTCAAAAAGACTATTTTCCTGCAGGTGACGGTTCAGCTGCTTAACTACAACTCTTTCTAGAATTTTAGACATAAAAGGTAAATTTGATATTGGTCTATAGTTGGCCAGAATGCTGGGATCTAAATTGGTCTTTTTTAGAAGCGGTTTAATAACTGCATGCTTAAATAACTGTGGAACATATCCTGTTTCTAGGGAGGAATTTATTATAGTTAAAATAGGTTTGTTAATTACAGGTAGCGTTTCTTTGAAAAGCTTGGTTGGAATTGGATCTAAAAGACAGGTTGATGTTTTGGAGCATGTAATAACATCTGTTAGCTCAGTTTGGTCTATAGCAGTGAAACAATCTAATGTTACAGAAGTTTTTAGAGAAGCTTTCATTTCTGCAGCTTCAGCCTGCTCTGGACTAATTGTAGGAATAAGTTCATTCAGTTTATGCCTTATATTTGAGATTTTATCATTAAAAAATGTAAGAAAATCTTCACAGCTTAGAGTAACTGGGATAGAAGGCTCTATTGTGTTGTGACTGCTGGTCAGCCTAGCTATAGTGCTAAAAAGAAATCTAGGATTATTTTCATTCTCCGCTATTAAAGTTGAATAGTACTGGTTTCTAGCCTTACGCAAAGATTTTTTATAATCTAGGAGGCTACGTTTCCAGGCGTTCCGAGATTGCTCTGATCCAGAACGCCGCCATTCTTTTTCTAGCTTACGGGTTTCTTGTTTAAGAGAGCGTGTATCAGAGTTAAACCAAGGTGGCACTCGGTCCCGTCAAGGGTAAAGGCAAGGGTAAAGGCAGCAACGCTAGCGGAGGAAATGAAAATCGAGCATTTCCAAGGCGGTCCATCTTGGTGCTTATGAAACGCCGCGATTTTTCCACCCGGACCAGGACTGGCAATGTTGTCCAAGCTTTCACAAAAGCAGGCATCATTTCCAATGAAAGAGACTCCGACAGCGAGGAAAGTGAACCTGCTAGGTTGGATTTAGCGCACCCGCTAGATTCTGAAACAGAGGATGAGGACTTGGATGGATTTGATAAATGACTTTATGACGACTGTAAATAATATTTAGACAAAGCTAACCAAATTCAGTTTTGCTCCTAATCCATTTATAAATACGCACACGTGTGTGTGTGGGGGTGTGTCTGTGTGTGTTTGTGCGAGTGTTGTTGTTGTAAGGCGGACGATGTAGAGGATATGTACGTATAAAAAACCCTGCCCTTTCATCAAGTGCGCCTTATGTGTGTGTTAAATACAGAGCACACAAAATTTGGACTTCGCCTTTTAATATGATGCGCCTTATGGTCGTGAAAATATGGTACTATGTTTAATTGTGCATTTCTGTTAGACGAATTCTGTGTGAGATCTTTTTGGACAACTTTATTCTGAAACATGTTTAAATTGAACTCTCGATCAAATTCCTCAGGTCTCCTCCACCCATTTCCAAATACCCCCTCATGAGCCACTTCTATTTTAACACTCACACAAGCTAAATTTTGGCATCATACGGATGGGTGATCCATTCGAAGTGTATCTCACTGACAAAATGTGGAGCTAAGGCCAAAAATATACCCTCGACACAACAGACAAGCTCAGATGAAGAAATCACAAGCAGATTTCACAAACAGGACACAGAGGAGGAACAGACTACTCTCCTGACATCCGCCTCACGTCTGAAATCAGCCGGGATAGGCTCTGGCACCCCATTAGGAATATCAGGCTCAGAAGATTAAATGAAACACATAAAATACAGCTAAAGTCCAAACAAATCCAGCACAAAATAAAGAAAAACAACTCATGCATACACTTTATATGTTCCACAGAAAGACGTCTTTATGAATCATTAAGTTGTTCCATTGGATTTTATTGAACTCCTCTTCCTCACCTCGCCTCAGGGTGTGTTTTATCATTTCTAGTTTTAAATGGAACATGACATCCTTCAGCCGTCTATCACATAGAAGTTCAGGGTCTGCTCATTCTGGTCAGCAGGACAATAACGAGGAACGACAAGTACACATAAAGTATTTATCACCAAAGAGCATGATGGTCAGAAGCCGAGGGGCCTCGGGGAATTGAGAAAAAAGAAGTATGCCATGGAACAAAAAATATTTTTTACCCAATTGAAGAAAAAAAAAAAAAATTCAGTCAGTTATCTTCTTAACCGTCCATCTTTAACGGGATTGCCGCGGGTGCCAAAGCCCATCCCGGCTGATTTGAGGTGAGGGGCATGGTACACCCCGGACAGGTTGCCAGTCTGTCGCAGGACCCTACACATACAACCATACATGCACACATTTTTTGGGGCAATCATGAAGTGGCCAATCAACCCAGAATGCATGTTTTTGGGTGGGAGGGTGGGAGGAAACCGGACTACCCAGAGAAAATTGACGCATGCACGGGGAGATTAGGGTTTCGCTTGAGCCTGTCAGGGCAAAGGATTGAGTTGCAAAAGGAAAGGACCCTTTCTGCCTAATTTGGTTGAGTGGTTAGAGCGTTCGCGCGCAGACCGGAAGTTCGCAGGTTTGCATCCCAATGATTTCACGTCTAGGGTCCTTGGAGAAGACACCTAACCTGTTGTTTCTCTCACCATTGGTGCCGTCATAGGTGGCAGCCTTCTGCGGTGTAATGCAGCGCACAAATAACCCGGTCAGGGATTAATAAAGTATATTTAAAAAAAAAACATGCAAACTTTACACAGAAACGCCAGTGTTTCACCCCTCGTCCCTACTCAGAACTCAAACCGTCGGCCATCTTGCAATATGGCCACTGTGCTACCCACTGCGCCACTGTGCCGCTTATAAAGATTCAATAGTTTGTTTTTAAGTTGAATTTATTTATTATGAGTTCTGATATGAGTTCTTTTTTTCAGGTGATTGAGGAGCATTTTAGTGGCTCGGTTTCTGGGTTTGGCTCAGGGTCTGGGCTTGGCTCAGGGTCTGGGCTTGGCTCAGTTTCTGGGTTTGGCTCAGGATCTGGGTTTGGCTCAGGATCTGGGTTTGGCTCAGGGTCTGGGTTTGGCTCAGGGTCTGGTTTTGGCTCAGGGTCTGGGTTTGGCTCAGGGTCTGGGTTTGGCTCAGTTTCTGGGTTTGGCTCAGGGTCTGGACAGGTATTATTGAGCCCCTTACAAGGGCTGATAAGACAGAATTTTACCCCAACTTTTTAAAAAAATGTTCAATTCCTACTCCTCCTGCCAAGAAAATGACCTTTACGCCAATACGACCATACATTAATCAAACTGAAAATCAGCCATTAATGCATTTTTAATTCAGTATTAAATCACTAGACTTTATGATGACATCATCAATATTGGTTTTATACCTTTGTGGGTCAAACTTTTCTTCATTTTGAGTGCAAACGATTTGGCAGGAAATCTAGAATTGAACAAGCAGAGCCTCAATCTGTCTACAGCTGTTGGGTGAAATGTGTCTTTCATGGTTTTTAAAGGCTTTTAAAGGCTTTTACTAACTCCACATTGGCACCGAGCTTTTTTTACAGATGCTTTTCATTATAAAAGACTTATTGAAAATGTTCGTATGAGCATGCATGCAGAAGACTCGAACATAATCGTGGAGAGAAAAAAATCAACATTCTTTTTATGCTAAGACTTTATGTATTTGTAATTCGTTGAATTTTTATTGAGCATGGTCTGGGCTTCCTTTTTCTTCTTAAAAAAAAAAAATGTATACCGTAATACATAAAACCTTGGCATATAAAAATGTTTTCTCGAACACAATCATATGCATTGTTTTTAATTATTATTGAATATAAACCATGTCATGGTTACAGGGAATCGATGGGGATGATGGTGATCCAGGACCTGTCGGTGAAAAGGGAGAAAAGGTAAAGCTAAAACTTTGTTGGCGCTTTAAAAGTTTCCGCTGTTATACCAAAAGCCGCTAGGTAGAAGGTGTTGGGATCTCTGGACAAAAAAAATGGTTGTTTAAAATCTTCAATGATCAGTAATCACCTTAAAAGTTTGGTGAAATCAAATCAAAGCAAAACAACAGTAGAACTGAGTTTCGTGTTCAATAGTGCATCAAAAGTTTGGCTCAGATGCCCTGACAAAATAAAAAGAAATGGGTGGGTTGATACTATTCATTGAATAATAAACAAAATATATAAACAAAAAGCAGAGCGATAGGAGGTGTCGAGGTGGCAGCAGTTGCAGAGCACCCAGAGCAGTGAGGGCGACCAGCTCAAATAACCAAATATAGCAGTGAGCCCGATAACAAACACCTGGATACAGTGGAGGAAGACATGAAGATAGTTGGCGTGACTGAAGAGGATACAGCAGATAGGGTTACATGGAAGAAACTAACTTGCTGTGGCGACCCTTGAAGGGAAATGCCGAAAGGAGAAGAAGAAGAAGCCCGATAACAAACACCTGGGCAACGAGAGAAAGCGACAGCGAGACCGGAGGCAGGAAAAGTGAGGCCATCACAAGTAAAAGTCAGCAAAAGAAATTTAATAGAATGCGATTAAACAATTGTATGGCCTTCACATTAGGACCACTGCGTTCTAAATCTACCTACAAGCGCCATGACCGTCAATGTGACCGCTTATGTAATTATTCATGTTTTGTGCTGCTATATTGCATAAATAAACTTTTACACGCTTAATTTTTAAAGTAAAAATAATGATAAAATATTTTTAAAACCTAGAATAAAAAAGCAAACACCAAAATAAAAGGATGTAATTTGTAAAAAGCCTACTTTTTTTGCGCATTTTGCGCTGCTGCTTCGAAAATGTCCGCGTTATAAATCGAATATAGGCTATATTCCAATATGTTAACCTGAACTTTCAAGACTTATCTAGAAAACATGGCATACTCTTCAATACTATCTCTCTCAACCTTTCTAAAATGTTTCAGTAATGGCGTCAGTGTCCTCCATGTCTCTCACCATATATAAACACAAACACACGCACACACTTGTGTATGGCAATGTGTTTATTGAGATGTTTTTTTTTGACACATAGCAACAACTTCCCGCAGAAATTGTTGCTATGTTGCTATTTTGACAATGCGCGCTTCCTCTCAGCTGCTGTGCGGCGCAGCATGTTAGAGGAGATAAAATGCTTTTAAATTTTGAAATGTTCATTTTTAGAACATAAAAAATACATAATAAAATAAAAAATGCTCATATTAAAAGTCATAAAAGGTCAGCCTCCTATTCTAATTAGCATATTAAAGTGACGTGAAGTCATATTGACCACTGTGGCAGTCCGAGCGTTAACAAAGCCACTCAATAATTACCGAAACCACTTGGAAATAAAAAACTCACCTTGCCCACAAGCTTGAAGTTTAGACTCAATGGAGGAGGGTCATATGGTTTGATTTACCTGGTAGAGGCATCAGGAAAGAAAATATGGACATTATGCCTAGTGTTACCACACAGTGGAGGAAGTATTATGATATGATGTTGCAGCGTTGCGCCAGCTCTAGATTCAGCAATAGTTGGTGCTCAAAGAATGAGGTCAACTGACCAATTGGATATATCGAATGGATCATAGTAGAAAAAGTTTCAAAAAAGTCTTCTGGACAGTTTAATTCTTAAACGAGACGTTTCGACTTCCATCTGGAAATCATTTTCAATCTGAATGAAATGGACTGAAAACTGGATCTATTTATACTAACCTGCGTAACAGGTAAAAAAAATAGTAAGAAGGGGCTCGACCAATGAGCCTGTGTTACCTATGATGGCCGTGAATGGCTCCTATCGTAGCCACAGACCAGTAAACGAACCCTATTGTAAAAATGCTAAAAGCCTAGTGAATAGAAATTCCTGCTAACGAGAGGTGTGAAACTGGGTCACGAGGTGTCAAGATGGCTTTCTTCACACCTCTTTCAAACCATCTTTGTGATGAAAGAAAATCCCTCACTGAATCGGAGTGGAGGCGTTAGATACATTTTGCCCGGGATTTACAGGAGCTTTCTGAAGCCATGGACTAAAGATGGCACCTCGTGACCCAGTTTCACGCCTCTTGTTAGCATGTATTTCTATTCACTAGGCTTTTAGCATTTTTATAATAGGGTCGTTTACTGGTCTGTGGCTACAATAGGAGCCATTCACGGCCATCATAGGTAACACAGGCTCATTGGTCGAGCCCTTCTTACTATTTTTTTACCTGTTACTCAGGTTAGTATAAATAGATCCAGGTTTCAGTCCATTTCATTCAGATTGAAAATGATTTCCGGATGGAAGTCGAAACGTCTTGTTGAAGAATTAAACTGTCCAGAAGACTTTTTTGAAACTTTTTTTTACTATGGATTACTCCTGGATGAATGAGGGACTACACGGAATTGAATGGATCAATAAATCAAAATAAGACAAATTGTCTAGATGTACACGAGTTACCAACACAGCCGCTTCGAGCTGGCACCTCCAAGCGTGAGTTTTGCTGTGTTACCTCTGAACGAGCCCTCTAATTTCCCTCGCGCAGACCTCTTAGCTCTTTGTTAGCGGAAACAATTACCCACAAACTAAGAACCCTCGTTGCACAAAGAGCCGCGCTCTAAATGGAAGCACTGGTGTGAACGTGTCAGGGTGTGAAAGCTGCTCCGCTGTCTAATGCAAACAGGGAACAGTGTGTCCCTAATCAACCCTGTAGCTAATGTGATTTTATTATGTTTCATTTGTTTGGTAATAGGGAGAGTCTGGTGTGAGCGGACAACCAGGACTGAAAGTAAGATGTGTTTACTGCTTATTTTGACTACATAATGAAAGATCGTTAGCACTAATTAATCCACCGTGCACATTAATAATCTCTAACTGAAGCGGTTGATTTGTTGGCTTTTAACTACAAGAAGTATAACGAGTTTCTTTTCAGGGTGATCGAGGACCACCGGGGTTTCCAGGATTACCAGGGATTTCTGGTCCAGAAGGACTGCCTGGACCAAGAGGGCCACCTGGACCACCAGGGCCCCCAGGGTCTGTAGAGAGAGGTTACGCCCCTGTGTTCGCGGTAGGTTTCCATTAATGTGATAGCATGCTAACCAAGATTGCTCCGTTCCATTCCGTCATCTTCCGCTTGTTCCGGGGTCGGGTCGCGGGGGCAACAGCCTCAGACGGGTAGCCCAGGCCTCTCTCACCCCGACCGCATCCTCCAGCTCACCCGGAAGGATCCCGAGTCGTTCCCCGGCCAGCTGTGGGACATAGTCTCTTGAGCGGGTCCGGGGTCTGCCTCTTGGTCTCCTCCCGGTGGAACGTGCCCAAAACACCTCGCCTGCGAGGTGCTCAGGGGGCATCCTGACCAGATGCCCGAACCACCCCATCTAAATCCTCTCGACTTGGAGAAGGAGCGGCTCGACACCGAGCTCCTCCCGGATGGCAGAGCTCCGCACCCGATCTCTGGGTGTGAGCCCAGCCACCCTGCGGAGGAAGCTCATTTCGGCCACTTGTACCCGCAATCTCATTCTTTCGGTCACCACCCACAGCTTGTGACCATAGGTGAGGGTTGGAACGTAGATCGACTTGTAAATCGAGAGCTTTGCTTTTCGGCTCAGCCTTCTCTTTACCACGACGGACCGATGCAGCGTCCTAGTTATTGCTGATGCCGCACCGATCCGCCTGTCGATCTCCCGCTCCATCCTTCCCCCACTCGTGAACAAGAGAAAGCTGAGCCAAAAAGCAAAGTTTTTGATTTACAAATCTACGTTCCTACCCTCACCTATGGTCACCAGCTGTGGGTGGTGACCGAAAGAATGAGATCGTGGGTACAAGCGGCCAAAATGAGCTTCCTCCGCAGGGTGGCTGGGCTCTCACTCGGAGATCAGGTGAGGAGCTCGGCCATCCGGGAGGAGCTCGATGTCGAGCCGCTCCTCCTCCAGGTTGAGAGGAGCCAGATGGGTCGGTTCGGGCATCTGGTCAGGATGCCCACCCCGTACACCTTGCTGGTGAGGTGTTTCAGGCACGTCCCACCGGGAGAAGACCAAGAGGCAGACCCCGGACCCGTAGGGGAGACTATGTCTCACAGCTGGCCGGGGAATGACTTGGGATCCTTCCGGGTGAGCTGGAGGATGCAGCTGCGGTGAGAGAAGCCCGGGCCCTCGCGACCCGTCCCCGGATGAGCGTAAGGTGACGGAACGGAATGGAGCATAAATAAAATAAACCATACAGGAAATGTTTTTATTGTGAGAGTAATGTTTAATGAAAGTCGAACCCCCTAAAAAAACTTCCCTTTTTTATTAAACTTTCAAGTAAAAATTTTAATGTTGTTTTCTGTCTTTTTGAAGGATTTGGAAGGATCCGGGATGAATGAGTTTGGAGTCACGTCATTTAAAGATTACCCGGTACATGTACAGTATTGAAAAGCTTTGCAAAAAAATCGCAATAAAAGTTCGTAAATTGTAAAACCTGTTTCTTTTTATAGGGTCCTACGGGCATTCCGGGACTTCCGGGACCCAGGGTAAGAGATTTCAGTCAGCGTATTTCTGCGCAATATATATCTTTACCTCCACATGAGATTAGTTTTGATTTAAAATGTGTAGTGCGGTAAAAGGAGACATGTTTTCTGTAAAAGTACAGATAATTAGGCAAAAAAAAATACTTAAGTAAAAGTAAAAGTACCAATAAAAAAAATCTACTTAAATAAAAGTACAAAAGTAGTTGGTGTAAATTGTACTTTTTAAGTAAAAAGTAAAAGTATTCGACCATAATTCAAATGTTATTTTTGGTGCTGTAGGGTCACAAATAAATACTCTACAGGGGCGTGACCCTGCGCCCCCCCCCCACTCCCGCCTCTTTTGGTCCACAAAAAAAAAAAAAAAAAAGGAAAGGGACTAGTCAAGCTATCCCCTAGAAGGGCCAGCAAATGGCCACCAAAATGCAGGAAAATGACACTTATTTTTTAAAACGTTCTGGGGAGGCCCCCAGTCATCCTATATTGGCTTTGTCAATGACCTCACATTCCCCAGTACCCCCTTTAGAAAATTCTAGATCCGCCCCTGCTCTGTGTAACGACGGCTCAACTTTTTATTAAGAAGTAAACACAACGAACAACGATCTTCTGACTCTTTTTAATTTGTGCTATTTTTGATGTTTGTTTTTTGGCGCTTAATAAATCCGAAAAATGTTTACTCTCGATTCTGATTGGTCCTCGATTCATTACTTCTTCTCCCTCTTGGAGACTGCAGGCGATCAACTTCTCCTTTTGATTTTGGCAATGCGGCTTCAAGATGCGCTAAAAAAAAAGAACTCCGGTATATTTTTCAAATTCCTGAACGAAAATGTAACGAAAAATGTAAAACACACTTTTAAAAAGTAGCAAAGTAAAAGTACAGATATTTGCTCTAAAAATGTAGTGAAGTAAAAGTAAAAGTACCGGTCTTAAATTTTACTTAAGTAAAGTACAGATACACAATTTTTTTACTTAAGTACAGTAACGAAGTACATTTACTTCGTTACGTTCCACCACTGTACATTTCAAAAATTTATTTCTCTGTATTTTGTCCCTCGTTTTGGCAGGGTCTTCCAGGAGAGCCGGGCCAGAAGGTGAGAGTCACAGGTTTTCTATCTTCTTCATCGGGAATGCATCTCCGCATGTTAAGAACATTTCAGCACAAATCTTCTCAAACCGTCTGCCCTTTTGGGTCGTTAAACAGCTTTTTAGGTACCGGCCTCACGTTGATAAGAGATATCAGCTTTGGGGGAGCACGCTGGTTAAGCAGATAGAAACATTGTCCTCTATTAGGTTCACAGTTTGTTTTGAGGCGGGGTGGCTTTCTCTTGTTTTTCTTTCACATAATATAAGGCTGGGGGGGTCCAACCGTTTTTGTTCCAAGGTCTACTTTTCAAATATCAAACCTCCTGAGATCTACTAGTCCGGCGTTAGCATCACAAACCCCCGTAGATCGTTTCCATCCTGCTGTAAAACTACCCTCACAACATGTTTAATTGTTGTTACGCAACCATTAGACATCACAAACACACCCTCTTTC
The DNA here is from genome assembly GCA_902685375.1 of Neostethus bicornis. Taxonomy (NCBI): domain Eukaryota; kingdom Metazoa; phylum Chordata; class Actinopteri; order Atheriniformes; family Phallostethidae; genus Neostethus; species Neostethus bicornis. Next base: position 9,437,859 of record LR738553.1, on the reverse strand, counting down.
AAACAAAAACACACACACACTGACTTTTTCAGCACTTTGTGAGAGGGAGGGCCCACAGCAGCAACAGGCGCTGCTTATTAGGACATGGTGGCTCAATGGTAGAGCGGAAGTTAAGCTGAAGTTAATCGGAAGTTTGTGGGTTCGATTCCAACTGAGTTCACGTCTAGGGTCCTTGGAGAAGACGCCTAACCCCCCGTTTCTACCACCATTCGCGCCATAATGGCAGCCTGCTGCGGTGTACTAGTGCAGCACACAATTTTTTCCGCTTAGGGATGAAAAGAGTGAGTAAAAATAAAAATAAATAAATACATTATTGAGAACGGGCGGCACAGTGGTGCAGTGGGTAGCACAGTGCCCTCACAGCAAGAAAGTTGTGGGTTCGAGTCCCGGGTGGGGATGAGGCTTGGAACACTGTCCTTTCTGTGTGGAGTTTGCATGTTCTCCCTGAGTCTGGGTGGGTTTCCTCCGGGTACCTCCTAACCTCGAAAAACATTCATCCTAGGTTGATTGGCCGGTGCTAAATTGCCCCTAGGAATGAATGTGTGTGGGTGGGAGTGTGTGTGGCCCCACAACAAACTGGCGACCTGTTCGGGGTGTACCCTGCCCCTTGACTAGAATCAGCCGGGATGGGCTCCGGCACCCCCTACAAACCCGTAAAGTATAGACGGACAAGAAGGTGACTGACTGATTATTGAGAACAGGCTTAACAACGTGCTTTCATGTCATAGACTCCAAAAATCTCCAATAAAACTAGAAAAAGCCGGTAGATTAACACTTTTTTGAAAAAAAAAAACAGACAGTTGCGACTAGAGGGTTGATAAATACAACATCAACATCACTGTGTTGAGATTATGGACTTCATTTTGTAATTTTTTTGCCCACACACCTGGCGGTCGACTTGAAATCAGTCCGTGATCGATTGGTATATAGGTCCGGGGTCGGCAACGCAAAATGTTGAAAGAGCCGCATTGGATGAAAAAAAACAAAAAAAAACTAACACGTCTGGGGCCGCAAATATGAAGAATGAAGGCAACGCATGCCGTATATACTTATATTAGTTAAATTAGCCTTATTATAAAAATGACTTTAAATACATAACGAGCCTTCATGATTAAACATTTATTTTCCCTCCAGTGTACCCTGCAGAGTAGTGTTCTAAGCCTTATCTGCACCCCGGACGGGTTTAGTGTCTGACAATATTTTCACAGACAGGTCTAAAAGTGTCGCAAAAAATAATTAAAAGCGGTTAATTTTAGTAATAATAAACATAAATCTACTTTGTCTTCATTGGAAACTTTATTAGCAGCGTCTTTATAACATGGCGCTAATAGAACATAAGTAACGTTCTCTCTGTCCTAACGCACTCTGGTTGCTATGGTAACGTTAAAACATATCCTCAAAAAAAACATCGCAAATAAATATTAGTTACTTACACTAAGAGTAAATCAGTGGGAGTCCTGAGCTGGTTTTACTGTAACCAGACAGTCTCATCTTGGTCTGAAACCTGCAGAGCATTGTTGTTTTTGGTAGCCATCTAAGTTTTCGTTTTAGTCTTCGTCTTTGGACGAATTTTAATTTAAGTTTTAGTCACGTTTTCGTCATCTTTTTATAGTTTCGTTTTAGTCATGAAAACCCAAAAGAGTTTTCGTCTAGTTTTCGTCAGGGAAGACTTAGAACGTTTTTAGTCTAGTTTTAGTGTAAAAAAAAAACCCAAAAACTTTAACAATTGTGTCTATTACTGAGAATGATGCAGGTTGTTTGTTTAAAAAAAAAAAAAAACTCTGCCGAGCTCTAACTTGCGCAAAACAGCGAACTTCGCAAAACAACGTAAAATAAATATAAAATTTTCAATGAGTGAGGAACGTTGTAACTTATTCATACTTAAAAATGACACCTCTTAATAACCCTGTAAACAAAGTAAACATTAAAATGCATTTAAAGCAGTCGTTAGCGCAACCAAGCTAACTAGGAAGTTAGCAGCGCCGACAAGCTAGCGTTAGCTTGAAGTTAGCATGCTGTTTGCGCAAAATATGTGGGAAAACTTTAAGTTTCTGACCATCAAGCTCCTTTGCTGCTGTTTTCACCAAGGTGTGTGACTTCCTCATGGCTGGAGGTGTATTGTGTAGACGGTGTGAACGTGCAGCATCGTGGGGGGCGTGCCGCCGTGAGAGACAGATGCAGCCACTGTGTTTTTTTTCTTTTCACAGACAAAACTGTGAAAGTCTGACGCCTTTTTCGTTACGTTTTCGTCTCGTCAACAGAAACTTGCAAACGTCTCGTCGCATTTTCGTCACCAAAATGTCGCATTTATTTTGTTATCGTTACGTCATCGTCATAAAAAAATGCTTCGTCAACTAAATCATTTAGTTTTCGTCATCGTTGACGAAAACAACACTGCTGCAGAGTATTTCTAAGATCTAGTCTGCGCCACTAGGACGGCGCTAAGGAGCCGCGGGTTGCCGAGCCTGGGTATAGGCTATAATTGAGGCCGTTCTTACCGATAACTTTTCGGATGGTATCCACAGGGAGAACCAGGCGTTCCTGGGCAGCGAGGGATTCCTGGTGCTGACGGATTAAAAGGGGACGAGGTATGTTTTATCAAATTTTCTCTGAAATCAGAATAAAAACTCGTTAAAAACAGTCATTTTAAATGACTGCTATGCGATGTTCACGAAAGTCCTACAAATAGTTCGTAATGAGGAAAATAAAAACTGCTTTAATGATTTATTCATGTTTTTATAATCTACAGGGAACAAAGGGGTACAGAGGTGACCCAGGACAGAAGGTGAAACCAACGCTGGACATAAAACGTGCTTTATTTATAAAATAGCTCAACCTTTACGCTTGTTTTTCAGGGGGAACCTGGACGTGATGGATTAACTCTACCTGGACCTCCCGGACCCCCAGGACCACCAGGACCTATTATGAGCCTGCAGGATGTAAATATCAACAAATCCCATTGGGTTTGGGGAAAACGTTTAAAGAGCTTTTTAAAAGATGTCCTCGTCTGTTTTTTCCAGCTTCTATTAAATGACACAGATGGTGTTTTCAACGTTTCAGGGATTTTAGAAGCTCAGGGACTTTCTGTGAGTATAAAAAACGTTCACTCTTCTACTGCATCGTTCTGACGCTTATTCGGGGTCAAGACAAAGAACCTTCGCCGTTTTCCGATAATAAATTGTTTTTCTTTTATTTTTTTTACTTACTCTATTTAGCCCTCACTGGAAAATTTGTGTACTGCACTCTTACACCGCAACAGGCTGCCACAATGGCACCAATGGTGGGAGAAACGGGGGTTAGGTGTCTTCTCTAAGGACCGTAGACATGAACTCAGTGGGAAGCGAACCCACGAACATCCGGCTAACTTCCGGTCCACTTCCAGTTGACTTCCGGTCCATGGTGAACGCTCTAACCACTGAGCCACCATCTCCCCCCTTTTTAGGGATTGCCAATTGTTATGATATATTATCAAAATTCTGTGCCAAATGAAGTTGTCATCATAGGATTAAAAGAAAATTCTTCTGATAACATGTTTAATGAGTAAATAGATTTTGATTTTGTTACTCTGTTACTTACTGTTACGGCTTGAGGCAATAGCTCAGTGGTAAAATGTTCGCCCATGAACCGGAAGTTCTCCGGATGTTCGCGGAATCGAATCCCACTGAGTTCATTTCTAGGTGTCATTGGGGAAGACACCTAACCCCTGGTTCTCCCACCTTTGGCGCCATTGTGGCAGCCTGCTGCGGTGTAATGCAGCACACAAATTTCCCCGTTGAGGGATGAATAAAGTATTTTTTTCTATTATAGATTGTTGCAAACTATATAGATTTTCTTTCTATTTTATGGATTAAATTACGATTTTCTGAGTAACTTATGAACCTCATAGACTCGCTGAAAAGTATCCAAGAATTAAAAAGGTCCTTTTAGCATGTTATATCCCTTTAAGTTCGTAACAGACCAGAAGCCTACGATTTGTGAGAAATTGACAACAAATATGGGGGGAGGGGCTCCATGCAGGCCACCGCATAGCAAAGAGTTCATTCTGAAAGCTATAAATTCTAAAACTAACTCTGTTATCAAGAGATTTTTTTTGATTATGGTCAATTGTATTCAAATAATTTTGACAGAATAGCCTGTCCATCCTGGCCAGGACCTGCCCAGGATGGACAGGGTTAAAATACAAATATCAGGGGAACAGCACATGTTAGAGGTTTTGGAGATAAAGCCAGAGAGGCCAGACTGAGATGGTTTGAACATGTGCAGAGGAGAGAGAGTATACATCGGTTGTGTTCGAAACCACCAGAAAAGAGGACTAGAGGAAGACCAAAGAGGAGGTTCATGGATGCAGTGAAGGAAGACATGACAATTGTTGGTGTGACCGAAGAAGATGCAGCAGATAGGGTCAGATGGAAGAAACTGACTTGCTGTGGCGCCCCCTAAAGGGAAATGTCGAAAGATACAAGGACTTTTGCTAGTTTCCATTTTGAAATTGCCATTTTTGTCTTAGACCGAGGAATAATAATAATAAAAAAAAGCAAAACAGTACCATTGGTGTTTCTTTATAATATTTTTTTACTGTTTTGACACTAAATACTAGAAAAGAAAGGGGCAAATCTTTCAGACTCAGTCCTAATATGTAATTGTGTATTATTATTGTTTCTAATTACCAATGTGTTTACAGGGACCCCAGGGCCCAAAGGGTGACATGGGACTACCAGGTGCACATGGACCTACAGGAGTGAAAGTGAGATGTACATACTGTACCTACACACACTACTTCCTCTAATTTATACAAATTAAACTGTCTAAATTAGGCATGGGCAAACTACGGCCCGCGGGCCACATACGGCCCGTTAAACGGTTTAATCCGGCCCGCCAAACTTGAAAAAATTAAATAAACCTTGTTAATGTTTTTTTATTTCTCCTGCTTTTCCAATGTTTCCTCACTAGATGGCACATTCTGGGTAAATTGGCTTTGTTGAGAAAACAACAACACTGCTCCCAATAAAATGTGTGTCTCCGTGATGTACACACTGTCAAAATAAACAGTAAAATAAAATAAACAATAATAAAAAAAAAGTAGAAAATAAACAGCATGCACAGATATGGAAAGCCATCTGGGCCAATACACGCACGTAAACAAGCGTGTTAGATGTTAAAACAAGCAAAATGTTACATCAGGCACTTAGATTTTAAACCTAGCGCCACTAAATGAACATTTTAAGTGCTATCGCACTAGATTCTAGATCTTGCGCTAGATTTGAGATTTAACGCTCTTGATGTAACATTTAACCCGGTTGTTTAAATTCTAGCGCACCATTCTATCGGTCTAATCGAGCGGTTACCAAAGCATGCCATCCATCTGCTCCTGTTCCAGCCCCTTTGTCAAATGTTAGAACTCAATGTGGCCCGCAAACCAAAAAGTTTACCCACCCCTGATCTAAATCAAATCATTTCGAAGGATGTTGTTGCTAAAATTTTGTGAAATTCATATGTTCAACTGTTAACACGTTTTTCTACTGATCCGTTCCTTTGCAGGGTGAAAAGGGCGAACCAGGATTTATTATCCGATCAGACGGATCGTTGATGTCTGACCTGCCCAATCAGATAGGATTTAAAGTAAAAAGTCCAAATTTTATCCAGATTTTATTTCATAAGAACTTACTGAAGATGTTTGAAGGGGTTTTTTTTATAATAATTATATGTGATAAACATCTTTATTTTGGTAGGGCGATGACGGCTTTCCTGGACCGCCTGGGGTTCCGGTAAGTAGTCATAGCAATCAGCAAAATAAACGTTTCTGCTAATCTAAACAGATATTCTGTAGTATAAGTATGATAGTATGGTAATAAATAGTAAACCGTGTTTTCCGCTCTATAAGGCGCACCGCATTATAAGGCGCTACAGTAAAGGCCGGGGTACGTTATGCATCCACTAGATGGTGCTGCGCTGAAGGGAATGTTAAAAAAAACAGTCAGATAGGTCAGTCAAACTTTATTAACAATTACAAAACAGTTTTCTGTTTTTACTCCCAAAATGAATAAACAGCTGTTTTATTATTTTCTCCGAGATAAAGTATTAGTATTTTCGTGACACAGTTTATCTTCCATTGGAGATAAACTCTGTTTACTTACTTGGCGCAGCACATCCTCTTGCTTCCTCCACTTCCTCACCATTGATTCATTGATGTTAAACTCTCTCGCTGCGGCTCTATTCCCGTGTTCTACTACGTGACCGATCGCCTTGAGTTTAAACTCTGCGGTGTAACAGTGTCTCTTGGTAGGAGCCATTTCCGGGTCTTTACACAAACACACAAATGGAAATGAGACGCCCTTTCATATATCCCAGCATGCACCGCGTACTACTTCTTCTACGGGGAAAATGGAGTCGGCGGCTGCTTACCGCAGTTGCGACACCTGTTGTAGCTCAATATTAATCCATATATAAGGCGCTCCGGGTTAAAAGTCGCATCATGAACTTTAGAGAAAATTTAAGGTTTTTAGGTGCGCCCTATAGTGCGGAAAGTACGGTAGTATGAGGATGAATAGGCTTACAGTCAGTCCTTTTGTTCTGCCTGATAGGGGCCGATTGGACCACCAGGGATCAAAGGAGAACTGGGTATACCCGGACGTCCAGTAAGTATTATAAAATTAATTAATTGGTTATATGGGGTAGATATGGAAACTATAATGAGTTTCACTTTTTGAATTTAAATTTTTTAACAAACATTCCCTTGATTTCTGTGCAGGGTCAGCCTGGCCTGATGGGACCAAAGGGTGAGAAAGGTGACCCCCGAGGACTACCGGTAAGTCAAAAACCTTCAAGGGAGCTTCTCGTACTTTTCAGAGCTTTCAAAGCTCCACCCATCTACGCTCTAACAGCAGTGATGGGCGTGCCCTCGTATTCGTGTCAAAGTTGTTATGATGCAAATGTGGAAGAAGGAGGACGACCCAAATGCAGGACATAAACAGGATTTGTCAACAAAAAGTCTGTTAAGGCCAAAAGCACAAGCTTAACACAAGGGAACGTCTTCTGATCAAAGATAAAAGGACACTTCGTCAAACTTGGTCAGGCAGCCAAGAAGACCTGGCTGCCTGACCGAGGTGTTCTTGGCACAGGCAGGAACACCCAGAAAAGGAAGTGAGAGGAGACTGCCTTTAAATATGCATTAGGCCAGCGGCGCACAGATGATTAGCATTAGGCTAATCACCACAGGTGTTTGGGATCAGGCTGAAATCTAGAATAGGAAGGAAGAACCAGGGCTCTCTTTGGTGGCAGGTGAGGGGATTGTGATAGTTGTTTCAGTATTTCTGCTCCCGCCCACATGACGAGTGGTTGCTACATAGATTCTAGCTACATCTCTCACACTTCGGGGATGAGCAATAGCCCCGCTTTCACACTTCCTGGTCAGTGATGAAACTTCTTAAATCAGTCAAATTTCCTAACTACGATATAACGGATGTTCTAAAACTCAAATGTTGGTGTTTTATGTGCGTAATTAACATGACTTGAATTCTTGTTAAAGCTTCTCATCCTTTCAGGGACCCCCAGGCCTTCCGGGACCTCCAGGACGCCCAGGAGTATTTAACTGCCCAAAAGGAGTAAAGACATATTTCTTTAATATTTGCTGAATATTCATATTTTCTTAGCTTCACTTTTTTTTTTATATACCGCTCTCTTCTTCTTGGTTCTCAAGACGGTGTTCCCAATTCCTCCAAGACCCCACTGCAAAATGCCTGTAGGTATCCACTGTAACAACAATGTTTAAGCTTGTCAAAGTTACTTTTAGATCAGTTCATTTGTTCTGTAAACGGACTCGCGCATATTTGCTGCACAAACTGCATTTGCGTTCATTGGGCGTACACTGCCCTACAAATCAACTGCAATGCGACGCCATTACGCATCTTTTCGGCAAGCCACATTTGTACAAAAGGGGCAGACAAAAAATTTTTTCAATGCAAAAACGCCATTTTATCGCAATATGTGACATTTGAAAGGCGTGTAAAAACAGTTCTTTCCCATGAGATATTTGTCTAAACCGGTCAGTCCTTTCAGAATTTGGTCAAATTTTCTTTGCGATATTTGTCGTGTTTGTGATATTAGCATCTTTTATTTCAAAATTATCAGACTGACTAGTCGTATTATACACGCCTCTTAACCGGGCTGGCGCCACACGGCTCCTTGCTCAATTTCATTTAACTCCAGCAACCAGGTTAGGTACTGTACGCATTAGCCTACGGTTAGTCCTAACCCTAAAAGGACTCATGACTTACGCTGGCATGAATATCAGGGTGATGAGCTTTCAGACCTTCAGATTAGTGATATTATTTCCACTATTTTGTGTCCACATTTACGTTAATCCGCGACCACCAAGCTCCTTTGTTGCTGTTGCCGTGCCGGTGTGTGACTTTTTCGTGGCCACAGGTGTGTTGCACTAAACTTGAACATTCAGCGTGCTAGATTTGGGACTTAGTGTAATAGTTTTATCATAATGGAGGATACCAACCGAGACCAACCGAAGGTTCGTGGCACTTTGGTATCGTTAGGTCTAGGCGGGATTCTGATTTAGAGGCGTTCAGTCATAATCCCACAGATGGTAGCTTCGCACCATTGGCTCCTCAGCCAAGCACATACACCAAATGTCGGAACCTGCGGTTCCTGTCGTACTTAGCAGGATTACTATTGCAACAACAGTGCGCTAGTTTTATAATAAAACTAGCGCACTGTTGTTTCATAATAATATAAAACTACGCTAGTTTTAGATTACGCTAAAACTAGCATATTCTAGTGCGCTAGTTTTATTATAATACTGGCGCACTAGATTACATACGTGTAGCGGCCCAAATAGCTAGCTTCCCATAGTGCAGACGGTGTGCGCGTTCAACATTGAGGGGGGCGTGCCTCCGTGAGAGACAGAATGCCGCCGCTGTGCTATTTCTTTTCACAGATAGGAATGTCTAAATCTGACGCGTATTATTTTCTTATATTTTCGTTGCGCCAACAGAAACATGTCAAATTTTAGTCACTTAAGAGCTGCGTTTTGTTATTGTTATGCAAACATCGTAAAAAAAAGCCTTGTCAACAAAATAATTTTGTTGTCGTTATTGTTGAATAAAAAAACACTGCGTAAGGCTAGGGAGTCACTGCACTGGCGCTAAAACTATAAAACTACTTCTGAGCGTTTTTGTTGTACTAAATATTTAATTCACCAAAATTATTAGTTCGGGTGAATCTTTGTGTTGCTACGAATAAATGAAAAAGTGAATTTATTATAAATGGACAAAAAATTGACCATGAAATGTAAGCAATCTAGTTTGCAACAATTTTTCAAATATCTGGATGGACCAAAACATTCTTTTCCGTTTCGTCATCTTCCGCATGTTCCGGGGTCGGAGGGGCAACAGCCTCAAACGGGTAGCCCAGGCCTCTTTCACCCTGGCTGCATCCTCTAGCTCACCCAGAAGGATCCCAAGTCGTACCCCGGCCAGCTGTGATACACAGTCTCTCCAGTGGGTCCGAGGTCTGCCCCTTGGTCTCCTCCCAGTGGGACGTGCCCGAAACACCCGGTGGAGGGGTTTGCGTGCCCCAATGATCCCAGGAGCTTAATGCCCCTGTTAGGGTCACCCAAGGCAAACAGGACCTAGGTGAGGGGCCAGACAAAGCGTGGCTCAAAATACCCCTATGAAGTTATCAAACATGGCCAAGTTGCCCTTGCCCGGACGTGGGTCACCGGGTCCCTCCCCTTTGGAGCCAGGCCCGAGGGTGGGGCACAAGAGCGAGCGCCTGGTGGCCGGGCTTTTACCCATGGGACCCGGCTGGGCTCATCCCGAAAAGGGGACATTGGCCTCCCACAGGAGGGGCCATAGGTGTCGGGTGAAGGAGGAGATGGGTGGCAGCCAAAAATGAAAAAATGGACCAAAACATAAATATTTTAATCCATATGTAGCTGGGGTGAGAGAGGCCTGGAGAAGGCATTCGATGGTGTCCCTAGGGGACTCCTGTAGGGGGTGCTCCCGGAGTACGGAGTCCCGGAGCCCTTGGTACGGGCTGTCCAATCTTTGTACGACCGGAGCCAGAGCTTGGTCCGTATAGCTGGCAGTATGTCGATTCCATTTCCAGTGAGAGTTGGACTCCGCCAAGGCTGCCCTTTGTCACCGATTCTGTTCATCACCTTTATGGACAGAATATCTAGGCGCAGCCGAGACGTTAGAGGGATCCGGTTTGGTGACCTCAGGATCGGATCTCTGCTTTTTGCAGATGATGTGGTCTTGTTGGCTTCATCAGACTGTGATCTCCAGCTCTCACTGGATCGATTTGCTGCCGAGTGTGAAGCGGCCGGGATGGGAATTAGCACCTCCAAATCCGAGACCATGGTCCTCGCCCGGAAAAGGGTGGAATGCCCCCTGCGGGTCAGGGACAGGGTCCTGCCCCAAGTGGAGGAGTTTTAGTATCTCGGGGTCTTGTTCACGAGTGGGGGAAAGATGGAGCGGGAGATCGACAAGCGGATTGGTGCGGCATCAGCAATAACTAGGACGCTGCATCGGTCCGTCGTGGTAAAGAGAGAGCTGAGCCGAAAAGCAAAGCTCTCGATTGCCCCCCGAGCGCCTCGCGGGCGTGGTGTTTCGGGCACGTCCCACCGGGAGGAGACCAACGGGCAGACCCTGGACCTGCTGGAGAGACTATGTCTCACAGCTGGCCGGGCAACGACTTGGGATCCTTCCGGGTGAGCTGGAGGATGCAGCCGGGGAGAGAGAGGCCTGGGCTGCCCGCTTGAGGCTGTTGCCCCCGCGACCCGACCCCGGAACAAGCGGAAGATGACGGAACATATGTAGTTTTAAAGCAGATAGTTTATTCTGGGTATGTTCACTAACCTAGCATGCATATTTAATTAACCCTAACGTGCATAATTTACACCGTCAGGGTTGATTCCGCTTTAACATGAATCAAACATGGCTGGCTCGTTGTTTAACCCTCTCATCCAATAAATATAAATGATTTTTCTTTTTTAATTATTAATCCCTGTCACTATTTCTTTCTAACCTTCGCTCAAATAACCTGCATGTACTGTAATTCTCTTCCCGTCGTCAACTTTTATCACTCAGATTCTTTCTGGGTTGATTCCAAAGTATTCCTGCATGCTGCATGTCAACCTGCGAAAAGTGAAAGTTCGATGCCAAGAAGTTACTGAGGTAGAAAACGAAATCACGTCAAATCATTAGGAGTTTGGCTCATGTTTGTACCTGTTTGGTGACGTGAACAGCTTACCAATTGGGTCACGTCTTTTTGTTCTTTTGCTTTTTATTTCAGCTTAATCCCAATGGAACAATCACACCAGGTGGGACGGATCACTTTTAGTATACCTAATATACCTACGTACTACACAGACGTGGACAAAATTGTTGGTACCCCTCAGTTAAAGAAGGAAAAACCAACAATTCTTACTGAAATCACTTGAAACTCACAAAATTAACAAGAAATAAAAATTTATTGAAAATTAAACAATCAAAATCAGCCATTACTTTTGAATTGTTGATTAACATAATTATTTAAAAAAAAAAAAACTAATGAAATAGGGCTGGACAAAAATGATGGTACCCATAACTCAATATTTTGTTGCACAACTTTTTGAAGCAATCACTGCAATTAAATGATTTCTGTATTTGTCAATGAGCGTTCTGCAGCTGTCAGCAGGTATTTTGGCCAACTCCTCATGAGCAAACAGCTCTAGTTGTCTCAGGTTTGATGGGTGTCTTCTCCAAATGGTATGTTTCAGCTCATTCCACATGTGTTCAATGAGATTTACCGTAATTTCACGACCATTAGGCGCACTGTGCGAAAAGGCGCAGCCTCAGTCACACACCGCCTTACTACAACACACACGCAAGCATGCAAATGTGGGTATTAAAAAAATAGATCTGGAGCAAAACTGAGTTTGGTTGTGCTTTATTTAAGTAGTATGAACAAGCACATTACCGGTAATACGTTGTCCTTATTCAAATCCGTCAAAGTCCTCATCCTCTGTTTCGGAATCGAACAGCTGCGCAAAATCCAACAGAGCAGGTCCACTTCGCTCCTCACTGTCAAAGTCACTGTCTGTACTGTGCGGCTCCTCAGAAAGGATACCAGCTTTTGCGAAAGCTCGGATAACAGTACAAGCAGACACGTTAGTCCAAGCATCTACAATCCATTGGCAAACTGTAGCGTAACTCGCCCGGCGCTGCCTTCCACCCTTCGTGAAACTGTGGTCTCCTTCAGTCATCCATCGCTCCCACGCTGCTCACACTTCACTCTTTAACGTTCTCATGTGTTTTCTTTCAGGTCCGCCTCGCGGGCACTGGGTTTTCTTTTAGGTCCGCTTTTTCTCACACACAAGGCGCACCGCACAAAAAGGCGCACCGCTCATTTTGAAGAAAATTTGAGACTTTTAAGTGCGCCTCATGGCCGTGAAATTACGGTAAATCTGGGCTCATGGAAGGCCACTTTAGAATAGTCCAACGCTTTTTTCTCAGCCATTCTTGTGTGTTTTTGGCTGTGTGTTTTGGATCGTTGTCCTTTTAGAAGACCCTTGATCTGCGACTGAGACCAAGCTTTTTGACACTAGGCAGCACATTTCTCTCCAGAATGCCTTGATAGTCTTCAGATATCATTTTACCTTGTACACTTTCAAGACACCCTGTGCCAGATGCAGCAAAGCAGCCACAAAATATTACCGAGCCTCCTCCATGTTTCACCATAGGGACAGTGTTCTTTTCTTCGTATGCTTGGTTTTTGAGTCTACGAACATAGAGTTGAAAGATCATAAAAAAAAAAGCGAGACTAGAATTTTCAAAAATGCATGTTGACAAGCCAAAAGCTTCTGGGAGAATGTCCTTTGGAAGATGAGACCAAACTGGAGCTCTTTGGTAAGATACATCAACTCTATGTTCGTAGACTCAAAAACCAAGTTTCAAGCGATTTCAGTGAGAAATGTGGGTTTTTCCTTCTTTAACTGAGGGGTACCAACAATTTTGTCCACCTCTGTATCTATTACCTTTGTTTCAAAGTGAGGAAAAACCGCTGAGATTGGGGTTTAATTTTTGTTTCAAAGGAAACTGCCTTTCTGGACCAAAAGGAGAAAAAGGAGAACGGGGTCTTCCCGGGTTGCCAGCATCATCAGGTAAATAATTGTGCTTTCTTTACCATTTACCCAACCAGTTCGAATTTCGTATTTTAGTTCGTATGCATATTTCAACCTGCGTTTTTCTTTACAGACACGTTCATTCCCAGAGGAGGCTGGGTATGCTACAGACCATACACTTCTTTTTTTCTCTCTCTTTTCTCATTTAATCATAACTGATTGTGTATTCACACACAGGGGTTTAGAAGTGACCACGGTGCCAAAGGACAAAAAGGACAAAAAGGGGAGGCTGGGTTTCCAGGGCAACCTGGTATCCCAGGGAGATCAGGCCTAGTGGTGAGTCATATATAAATAAATAAAAAGAAATTATCTTCATAAAAAAAAAAATCAGTGTTTAAATCAGTAAACTGTTTCAGGGTCCAAAAGGAGAATCAGTACTCGGTCCTCCAGGCCACCCAGGTGCCCCAGGACCACCTGGTGTTCCAGGTTATGGAAGGTCTGGTGCTGTTGGGCCTCCGGGACCTCCTGGTCCTCCGGGACCAGCTGCGTCTCCCTTCAGATATGGATCAGGTATGAGGATATAGACTTTAACTCACACTTCGTGCCTGGTGAAAGCCCATCTGCTACCTACTGCAAATATGAACCTTGTTGTTGTGAATGTAGATGATGTCGTCTTTAATTAATTTATAGCTTCCATCTGATCCAAATGGAAAAGTGAGGTTACAGGGAGAGGAAATAAAGAAGGTGGAAGATTTTAAGTACTTAGAATCAACCGTTCAGAGCAATACAGAGTGTGGAAAAGAGGTGAAGAAGCGTGTTCAAGCAGGTTGGAACGGGTAGAGAAAAGTATCAGATGTGATGTGTGACAGAAGAGTTTCAGCTAAAATGAAAGGAAAAGTGTACAAAACCGTGGTGAGACCGGCCATGCTGATTGGTCTAGAGACAGTGCCACTGAGGAAAAGACAGGAAGCAGAGATGGAGGTAGCAGAGATGAAGATGCTGAGGATCTCTCTGGGAGTGACCAGGATGGACAGGATCAGAGGAACAGCACATGTTAGAGGTTTTGGGGATAAAGTTCGAGAGTCCAGACTGAGATGGTTTGGACATGTGCAGAGAAAAGAGAGAGAGTACATCGGCAGAAGGATGCTGGATTTGGAACCACCAGGAAAGAGGCCTAGAGGAAGACCAAAGAGGAGGTTCATGGATACAGTGAAGGAAGACATGAAGATAGTTGGTGTGACCAAAGAGGATACAGCAGATAGGGTTAGATGGAAGAAACTGACTGTTTTTGGCGCCTCCTGAAGGGAAATCCCTAAAGAAGAAGAATTGAAGCATTTATAATCACTTTGGTGTGATTTTAAAAAGCTTACTTGAATTGATTGATTCTTTATTTTATACAAACTGAATAAAATGTTGTGATTTCTTTTGTGGCAGGTGTCACTATTGCAGGACCACCAGGACCACCTGGTCCACCTGGGCCTCCTGGTACCTCAAGTTACGGAGCATCTGTAAGTTTACATGTTCCTTTTTAAAGGCATTTATTGCTTCCTTTTTTGGGGGATTTTTAAAATCGACTGGTAATAGATTGGATGGGCCATAGCCCGTATCAAGAGGTGCAGTCCCAGTTTTGTGTGCTTTGTATTTAACACACACATATGGCTTTCACGGGTTTTATATACATATCCTCTACTACGTACGTCCACCTTACAACAACACACACACAAGCAGACAAATGTACGTATTTAAAAATAGATCGGGAGCAAAACTGAGTTTGGTTGTCTTTATTTAAATATTAGTTACAGTCATCACCAAGTCATTTATCAAATCCATCAAAGTCCTCATCCTCTGTTTCGGAATCTAACAGCTGCGCTAAATCCAACCTAGCACGTTCACTTTCCTCGCTGTCAGAGTCACTTTCTGTACCGTGCGCCTCCTCGGAAATGATGCATACTTTTGCAAAAGCTCGGACAACAGTACCAGCAGACATATTGGCCCAAGCATCTACAATCCACTGGCAAACTGTGGCGTAACTCGCCCGACACTGCCTTTCACGCTTCATGAAGCTGTGGTCTCCTCTGGTCATCCATCGCTCCCACGCTGCTCGCCGCCTTAATTTGAACAGCCAGTTCACGCCGATGTCCAGACGGAGTCTGTCGGAGTTCCTTTGTCAGACCTCCTAGAATCACAGCAAGCGTAGTGTTCATCTGCTTCACTTGTTTTTTCACAACACACATAGGGCGCACCACACGATAGGGCGCAGCGCTCATTTTGAAGAAAATCTAAGACTTTTAAATGCGCCTTTTGGTCGTGAAAATACAGTATTAGTTCAAGCATTCCAATGATACAAACTGTTCTTGGTTTTCAGTTGAAAACCTTTTTGACCCGGGAGAGTATGATGCAGCAAACCCTGAAAGATGCCGAGGGTTCACTGACTTACGTCACAGAAACAGGAAGTCTCTTTGTCAAGGTATCCCAAGGATGGAAGGAAATACAGGTATTTACTTTTTTGTCCAAAATATCAATTAAAATGAGTGTTTCTTTTTACTATTTTTAAAATTGATCAAGTTTGACGTATCTTCAAGTTTCATGTCATAATGTTTAGGACCTATACTATCTAGCACTTCTTCTTCTTCTATCGGCACTTACCTTCAGGGGTCGCCACAGCAAGTCAGTTTCTTCCATCTAGTCTTATCTGCTGCATCCTCTTCGGTCACACCAACTATCTTTATGTCTTCCTTCACTGTATCCATGAACCTCCTCTTTGGTCTTCCTCCAGACCTCTTTCCTGGTGGTTCCAAACCCAGCATCCTTCTTGCTATGTACTCTCTCTCTCTTCACTGCACATGTCCAACCCATCTCAGTCTGGCCTCTCGGACTTTATCCCCAAAACCTCTTACATGTGCTGTTCCCCTGGTATACTTATTTCTAATCCTGTCCAATCTGGTCAGAGGTAAGATCTTAAGCCCGAGCCCAAACCCAACCCGACCCGAAACGGGCCTAAAAATATCAATCATTACTTCGGGTCGGGTCGGGTTCGGGCTTCTCTCTCGCTGACTTTTTTTTTTTTTTTTTAATAAATACTGTATATGTTTTTAAAAAACTAAAACAAGGTGTGTGTACAAAACTAATAAATACCTGGTTTTATTTATTTATTTTATTTTATTTTTATTTTATTTATTTTGAACTGGTATCCCCGATATGAAGGAGTAAGAAGTTAAGGATAAACTAGAGGCAGGAGAACTGAAAAGACAAACACGCACCGGTAAGAGTGAGGTGTGGAAAAGATTCAAATTTATCATTCAAAATGCTACATGTAGTCAATGTGGGGCTTTGCTTTCACATGACACCAAAAAGACTGGCACCTCGACGCTGAGCGGGCATTTAAACAGCTGGACTGGCAAAAGTGATGATCGCTATTTTATCATTTGTTTCAAAGACCGTCCCTCCTCTTCGCGCTAAGCAGGCCATCACAGACAAGTGCGTTAGGGGTCTTACAGTGTGATTTTTTTTTTTTTTCATTAAAAAACGTGTTCTTGAACATGTTCCTATTTATAAATAACCCTCCCCCTCCCGAGTCCTCACAAATAAAATATGACATTTCGGGCTTGTTTCGGGCTCGGGCCCGGAAATCACGTTGATTGGTCGGGCTCAGGCCGGGTCGGGCTGGATTTTTTTAGGCCCGATCTCACCTCTGATTCTAGTCACTCCCAGAGAGATTCTCAGCATCTTCATCTCTACCTCTATCTTCATCTATACTATCTAGCACATTGGCAAATTTGTATGTTTTCTGTTTCATCACAGCTCGGCAGTCTTATCTACCTCTCAAACAACCTTATCCCTCAAGACGAGGTATTTTTTTCAGATTTTTCTTTGTGTAATATACAAATAAACTAAATGTTGCATTCCAATCAAATATGTTCAACTATGGTATTTTCAACTCTTCATTCAGCCTCAACTCGCTTATCATGTAAGAGGAGACACGCTGCAAAGAATCCCCTCCGCTAAAGATAGGGTGAGTAATCAGAGTACTACTTTTTCTCATTGATTATACTTTAACTACAGATGTTAATCTTTTGCTGCTTCTTCCCTTTCAAGCTCAACCTGGTTGCCCTAAATCAGCCCCACTCTGGGAACATGTTAGGGTTGGACATGGTTGACCGGATGTGCTACGAACAAGCCAAAGCCATGGGTTTACCACACAACTACCGTGCCTTCATTTCATCCCATAAGCAAGACCTGGTCCATGTGGTGTACCCAGGATTCAGAGATACTCTTCCAGTGACCAACCTCAGGGTGAGCTTATTGTTTGCAGACTACCAAAATTTCACGGCTATAAGGCGCATATAAACATCTTAGATTTTCTTCAAAATGAGCGGTGCGCCCTTTCGTGCGGTGCGCCTTGTGTGTGAGAAAAGGCAGACCTAAAAGAAAAAGCGGTGCCCGTGAGGCGAGGCGGACCTGAAAGAAAAGGCATGAGAACGTTAAAGAGTGAAGTGTGGGCGTGGATTGTGTATAAAAAAGGTATGTGCTGTATGCACAACATTGCTGTTTTAACCCTGAAAATGGCAAAGAGACACACTTATGACGCTCAGTTTAAACTGAAGGCAATCAGCTACGCAGAAGAACATGGGAATCGAGCCGTGGAAGGGTGGAAGGCAGCGCCGGGCGAGTTACGCTACAGTTTGCCAATGGATTGTAGATGCTTGGACTAACGTGTCTGCTGGTACTGTTATCCGAGCTTTCGCAAAAGCTGGTATCCTTTCTGAGGAGCCGCACAGTACAGACAGTGACTTTGACAGCGAGGAGCGAAGTGGACCTGCTCTGTTGGATTTTGCGCAGCTGTTCGATTCCGAAACAGAGGATGAGGACTTTGATGGATTTGAATAGAGACTATCCGGTAATGTGCTTGTTTAGTATCGTTACTACTTAAATAAAGCACAACCAAACTCAGTTTTGCTCCCGATCTATTTTTAATACGCACATTTGCATGCTTGCATGTGTGTTGTTGTTAGACGGTGTGTGACTGAGACTGCGCCTTTTCGTACGGTGCGCCTTATGTGTGTGTTTAATACAGCAATGGCGCACATAACTGAGACTGCGCCTTTTCGTACGGTGCGCCTAATGGTCGTGAAATTACGGTAAATACATTCTCATTGAGTTTTATATCTAACGCTCCTGAACCTTTTTCCTACAGGGAGATATGTTTTTTCGGAACTGGAGGACCATTTTTAACGGCGGCGGGGCACCGATCAACACCAGGATTCCCATCTACTCCTTTGATGGCCGCGACGTTTTAGCCGACCCTTTCTGGTGTGTGAATAAGATTTACGGCCTTTATATTTTTCAATCCATGGGTTTCTAATATTACGTTAATCTTATTTCTTGCCTTCTCCAACTCAGGCCTCAGAAAAGCATCTGGCACGGTTCCACCACCAGGGGTATCCGGGTGGTCGACAAACACTGTGAGACATGGCGAGCTGATGACATTTCCGTCATGGGCCAGTCATCTTCTTTGACCTCAGGTCTGCTGTTGGGCCAACAAACAAGAAGCTGTTCCAACGAGTACATCATCCTTTGCGTTGAGACCCATAAAATGTACTGACCCATCGTCAACGCCTCTTCACAAAAGAACCCAAGCGAGCTCTCATAAATCCCAAACCTTCTCAGAAAAGATATAAAGATGTCGTTTTCAGCACATCTTTGAAGCTACGTGTAGCATTTTCTCGTATTTTTTTCTTATCTAAAAGGCCACCAAGACTTACCAGCCACTCCTCTCCGGAGGAGGGAGGCTTAAACTTAATCCTCAAAGAAGCACAAGGTCTCCTCTGGCGAGGTATGATTAGATGAAGCTGACGCAGTGGTGGAGAAGGGGAAATCAATTTTCAAAGAAAAGGAAAAAATTATTTTTGTTTTACTGAGTCGCTTCGAGTGGTTTCAACCTGGTGGTCTAAATTAGAACAAGAAGGTTGAGGGTTTTACACATCTTGAACACCATATGGTAATGAAATGATACACGTAGCATCCTTTTATTGAGAAGAGGCTCCACTACCATCTGTTTTCACCAGATGGCCTTGTTTTATACAGCTGGCCAGCTGTTTTGGGATAAAATACTTTGATGGCACCTGAGAGTAGCTACAAAAAACATGAACACCCAAAGACTTTTTGAAGTATAAAAGGCTAGTTTGTTTGTTGACAGATTGTTTGGGAAATACAAAGTAGTTGCAAATCATCAAAGACAATCTTTGTGAGTGAAAAATCCAAATTTTTATGTTGACCATCTGTTAAAGGGAAGACCATTTTGACCACCAAAGTCTTTTTCGATGCACTGTATCTTTTTTTTTTTTAATGTCTTTTTTTTCAACGCTTTTGTTCGTTGCGACTTTTTGTCTGTATTTCGCTAATCACACTTCTACAGCTTTCACTCGGTAGGCTTATTTAATTTAAATTCAATGTTTTATTTATACCGTCACAGCACATAATGTCAAACCAGATGATTCCGTTTAAGAATGTAATTTATCGTTTGTCCAATGACTGTTTTCCTTTCGCTAGCCGTTTTTTTTTTCTTAACGTTGTCTTTTAAGTTAAGTTAGGGACATTTTTTCAAGTGTAAATGATAGTTTAAATAAAAATTCCAGCTGATGTAAAGTTGGCTTTGAATCACGCAAAAAACAATTTGGTGCTTGGTTTGAGAACCAAAGATCCGAGGACTAACGTAAGAGTCCATGTAATAAATGAATGTTGGTGCTTTGTTTAATAAAGATTTTTTTTTTCTTTTCAGAACTTTTTTTGGTTCATTACTTGTTTGGTTAAAAAAAAATCAGATTTGATAAATTCGCAGTTTAGATATTAAGCAGGGGTGTCAAAATCCGGTCCTCGAGGGTTGTATGTGTCCCTGCTTCAATACGTTCCGTCATCTTCCGCTTGTTCCGGGGTCGGGTTGCGGGGGCAACAGCCTCAAACGGGCAGCCCAGGCCTCTCTCCCCCCAGCTGCATCCTCCAGCTCACCTGGAGGGATCCCAAGTCGTTCCCCGGCCAGCTGTGAGACATAGTCTCTCCAGCGGTTCCGGGGTATGCCCCTTGGTCTCCTCCCAGTGGGACGTGCCCGAAACACCTCGCTCGCGAGGCGCTCAGGAGGGAATCCTGACCAGATGCCCGAACCACCCCATCTGGCTCCTCTCGACTTGGAGGAGGAGCGGCTCGACACCGAGCTCCTCCCGGATGACAGAGCTCTTCACCCAATCTCTGAGTGAGAGCCCAGCCACCTTACGGAGGAAGCTCATTTCAGCCGCTTGTATCCGCAATCTCATTCTTTCGGTCACCACCCACAGCTTGTGACCATAGGTGAGGGTTGGAACGTAGATCGACTTGTAAATCGAGAGCTTTGCTTTTCGGCTCAGCTCTCTATTTACCACGATAGACCGATGCAGTGTCCTAGTTATTGCTGACGCCGCACCGATCCGCCTGTCGATCTCCCACTCCATCCTTCCCCCACTCGTGAACAAGACCCCGAGTTACTTAAACTCCTCCACTTGAGGCAGGTCCCGAGCCTCAATACAACTGATGCAAAATCAACAGCCAATAAAATTTGGCGCATTGACTCGTTAACCTGGATCAGGTGCGTAGATGCAAGAACACATAGAAAATCTTGAGTACACTGGCCATCGAGGACTTGGGTTTGAGACCCCTGATTTTAAGGAAACAAGTTACAGGACAATTTAAAAGTTGTTGGTGCCATCCATAGTTTTTACCAAGGAATACAGTATATTGGCATTTTTAAATGACTTTTGGCGTATCAAATTTATGTCCTTTGTGCCACCTGAGCCTCACCATGGGTCGACTTCTGATCTTTTGCTCTAAAGTGGTCAACTTTCAATGTTCCGTTCCGTCGTCTTCCGCTTATCCGGGGCCGGGTTGTGAAGGCAACAGCCTCAGGTCAGAAGCCCAGACTTCTCTCACCCTGGCTGCATCCTCCAGCTCACCCGGAAGGATCCCGGATCCCGAGTCGTTCCCCAGCCAGCTGTGAGATATCGTCTCTCCAGCGAGTCCGGGGGTCTGCCACTTGGTGTCCCCCCGATGGGACGTACTCAAAACACCTCGCCCACAAGGTGAACTTTCAATATATATCACTTAAATCTTAGATCCGGGCATAGAAAACCTCTGCCAATAACTCTACAGAGTACAAGACTACTGTACAGTACAGAGATCAAAATCGGTTGGTCCATAGCTTGTCGAACACCCGAACTTCTTGGTGTCGTAAATATTTCTATTGGTTGAACACCAATAGATAGTGTGTATGCCGACTCGGCTATTCTCAATCTTGCCTTGACTCAGCCTTTTTTGGTTTTCAACAATCTTTGTCGGTGACGACACGCTGGTATATGGGTTACAAAAATATTTTGGCTAAAAATAGCTCTTTAAATACTTTCCCTGCCAAAGGTCTGAAACTACATAATGTGACCTGTACTTTGAACGGAGGTTAGTCGGAGTAGATACCAGCGTTGCAGTGGAATCCGACACTGTATTCTTAGGAACATGAAGCCATTACAGGTACATGAAAATAAAATTTCTCTTAATTTTTTACAGCATTAGAACCTATTTTTGCTATTATTTTGACTAAAATTAATTGAATTCCAGGTACTGGTTCTGCTTTTCCTGGTTTTATCAGTAGCTCACGGCCAGTCGTACCATCTAGGTCGTTGCCCAAATTCAGTGACTCAGGAAAACTTTGATGTTACAAAGGTAAAAACAAAAATGGCCACTGCCTATGTGAACTATTGCGCTTAGAATATTTCACCTCCTTTGTTTGACTGTATCATTACAAGTTTTCTACTACCACGATGACATGGTATCCTTGCATTCTAGCGAAACACGATATTTGTTTTTCTTGTTCAAGTATATGGGAACTTGGTACGAACTACAGAAGCTTCCAGCTGTGTTCGAAAAAGGAAGATGTACCCGAGCCACATACACTCTTCTCTCCGATGGGACTGTCAAAGTTCACAATGAAGAGCTTCTGTAAGTTGTTTCCATATTGTATTGGAACAATTTATTGTTCAGCCGGGCCGGTAGAGGGCGCTAGCGATATAATGTTTATTCGTGTTCAGGAAGTAGGAAATAGGAAGTAAGTAGTCAGAGAGAAGAAGAAGTTAAGAGTTAAGCTTGCAGTGCCAGAGACCATCCTAGTTTGAATCTAATCATCAACCATCCACACTTTTCGAGCCCCTTGAGCGGCAAAATGAGTGAGTAGTTTGTTATGTTCATGATTGTATGTTTGTTTGTAGCATTATTTTCAAATGTGTATGACTAGATGCTCATTTATTTGTTTTCTGTATGTTTACAGTTTCACACTTCTTTCTATTAAATTCTAAAAAAGCTACACCTGACTTTTCTTTGGAGGAGTTTATGGAAAGGAGAGTTTAGCTGGCTGTGAATCCCAATTAGGACACGGGGTCACATTGGGTGCAACAGTAAACATATATTTTCTAGACTTTATTTGACGTAACCGTACCCTTCAACCATTCCTGAGACAGGTTAGATGGGACTATCAATTCAATTGTTGGAGTTGCCACGGTGACGGATCCGTCTCAACCTGCCGTCCTCAGCGTTCGCTTCTTTAAAGGTGTTTCATTGACGATCCAGCTTTTTACGTTAACTTACCATCTAAATACATCTTACCATGTGTCACCCACAGGTGTTCCTGAGTCTCCCTATTCGGTCCTTTCTACAGATTACCAGTCGTATGCGTTGGTCTACTCCTGCAGTGACTTCTTTGGACTCTTTCACGTCGACTTTGCTTGGATTCTGTCTCGCAGCAGAACGATGTCCGAGGAAATAATTAACCAGTTAATAGAAAAGATGAAAACAGCAGGTGTCGATGTAAACCGTCTTACAGTCACCAACCAGACTGCTTGTGATGGTCCCAATTGGGAAAGACAAGGACAGTAAAGAAAAAGTAACCGACCATAATTTGATGCAGATCTAAATAAATTGCGCATTACTCGTTGTTGAGTTAAAGCTACGAATAAATATTGTCCTAAATATTCTCCATTTTTAAATTTTGTAGGGTCATTTTTAGTTCATATTGTTTTTATTGTTTCCCAACTTTAAAATCGGATTTTCCGATTATACGGATTCAAAAGTTTATCAACACATAGAAAGATTTTTTTTCTTTATGAATCAGATGTGTTGAAGCAGGATGGATGAATATGCGCATGATGAGACATTTATTTATTGTTTATCAAATAAATGTCTTTAATTTTGAAATAAAGAAAGAAATAACCAGGAAATGCCATGTGGTGGTGATGGTGGAGCTGTGGCACCGACATGCATAGCCAATTTTAACCAGTTTATTACAGATAACCAGGGGTTGGTGAAGAGTGGTGGACATGTCCAGTCTTGAAGATGACATGGAGGGGACACCATCGTAGCTGCGGCAGGAGAGCAGAACAAAGGGATAGAACAGACATGGGCAAACTAAGGCTCGCGGCCTGTTAAATGGTTTAAACCGGCCCGCCGAACTTGAAAAAAATTAATAAATAAACCTTGTTAGTTTTATTTTCCCAGGAATTTTGATGTTTGTCACTAGATGGCACAGTCTGGACATATTGGCTGTGTTGAGAAAACAACAACACTGCTCCCATTAAAATGTGTGCGTCTTTGTGATGCGAACGCCTTCAGAATAAACACTGTGCACAGATGTAGAAACCCATCAGGGTCACTACACGCACGTAAACAAGCATGTTAGATGTTAAAACAAGCAAAATGTTACATCAAGCACTTAGATTTTAAACCTAGCGCCGCTAAATGCACGTTTTTAAGCGCTATCGCACTAAATTTCAGACCTAGCGCCGCTAGATTTTTAAATATGACGCTCTTGATGTAACATTTAGCGCGCTTTTTAAAAATTTAGCGCGCTATTCTATCGATCTAATCTAGCGGTTACCAAAGCATGCCATCCATCTACTTCTGTTCCCAGGGACAATTTCAGGATTTTCTAAACGGTGCGAGAGGGGGGCGCGAGGTCATAGACTAAACGAGCATTTGCAGTGCTCCCCAGTTTAGGGCGGTCTGGGGGCATTCTCCCCAGAACATTTGAAAAATAAGTCATTTTTCGGCATTTTGGTGCAGTTTTTTTACCAACGTTTATAATAATTAAAGTAGTAAGAACACTTTTTTTTCTTTTGTGAACCAAAGGGGGTCCGAATCCAGCCCGCTTGTCAAATGTTAGAACTCGATGTGGCCCGCGACTTAAAACGTTTGCCCACCCTTGGGATAGACAATAAGGGTCAATAACCAGGGGAAGATTTTGTTCTGTTTTAAAAGCGCGAAGCACAGATACAGGTGCAATACCGCCACCTATTGACTCATAAGAAACTCACATCCTCCTCAACAACCATCTTCCTCTTCTAGGACCATCACGATCACGGGACCGAAACTTTCCCTGCGATTTCAAAAAATAAAAGGCAACGAAAGGTCGGAGAGAAGGCGCTCTTTAAGCGATAAGCGCTCTTTAAAGTAACTGGGGGAAGATGAGACACAGGTGGAGACATCAGGGAAAGGCATTTGGGACCAGATGTGCTGAATTAGGGCAGAGGATCAGATTAGGAGGGAGGAAATGTTCCAGAAGGCATGAGGATCATGACAAAAAAGAATGTGTCCATTTGTGAAAACTTTATTTTTGACTGTAAAGCTAACTACTAACAGTTAAGAAACCAGGTGGTGTTCAATTTTTAAAATTCCATTCCGTTTCGTCGTCTTCCGCTTATCCCGGGCCAGGTTGTGGGGGCAACAGCCTCAGACGGCAAGCTCAAGCGCCTCTCACCCCTCGAGCTCCTCAAGCTCACCCGGAAGGATCCCGAGTCGTTCCCCAGCCAGCTGTGAGACAGTCATGTCCAGCGGGTCTGGGGTCTGCCACTTGGTCTCCACCCAGTGGGACGTGCCCGAAATACCTCACCAGCGAGACACTCGGACTACCTCATCTGGCTCCTCTCAACCTGGAGAAGGAGTGGCTCGACATCGAGCTCCTCCCAAATGGTGGAGCTCCTCACTCTAACTCCTAGACAGAGTCCAGCCAACCTGCAGAGGAAGCTCATTTCGGCCGCTTGTATCCGCGATCTCATTATTTCGGTCACCACCCACAGCTGGTGATCATAGGTGAGGTCACCAGTTTTTAATTAATTATAATTTGTTACTTGGTTTTATAAAAGACAGACCTGCTGAATTCAAATAGAAACCATTTTTTGTTTCAAAATAAATAAATTTTTGTGTTGATGTATCAGATTCAATCAAACATTTCGACACGTCACGCAAAGCTAGACGTAGATCTAATTAATATATTTAATTTGCGTTTCGCTTTTTAACAAAATAATTTAATATGAAACGCTTAAAAAACAAAGTAGTCCTATAATAATCAAAATATCTATTGTTTTCCTGTTTTTTTTTCTCCATACTTTAATTGTACGTTTGAACGTGGCGCGTAACGTTTTTACGATTTACGTGACATAGCGACGTTGATCTTTTTTTTTTATTTTATTTTTTCATAAATTTAAACACAGGACTTCATCTTCAACGCACATAAAAGGACCGATGAAGATGTTTCTTTAACGTAAAATGTTTTCTTTTCCACAAGAAAAGTAAGAGCAGGTATTTAACGCTGTTACCATGACAACCCTTTTTAATTACGAAGCTGTAATATTTACTAAAATAGATTTTTTTTCCTTCTTCTTCTTTTTGTTTTTGTAAATAAAAGATATTCTATTCGAAAAATGTACAAAATTATGTAATCATGTAGCCATAAATTGGCGACCTGTTTGGGTGTACCCTGCCTATCACCTGAAATTAGCCAGGACATACTTTTGCACACCTCGCGTTCCCTTGCAAATGACATTAAGTGAATAATAATAATAATTTAAAGTCGATGAAAATTTTTGTTACATATGAGTCCATGTGAAGCTTTTATTTTGAAAAGATTCCTCCCGGAAAAAACAATAAATTCAGCCAAAAGCGGAACAACGATAGTAATACATGCGACATTACCTTTTATTTAAATAAAAATGTTCTTATTAACATATTTTACTCTGTTTTCATGTTTTATACTTTGTTCACCTGCTGACAGAAATGACAAACCAATCATCGGTGAGTTTTAAACGCGTATTTAAAGCAACATTCCAGTGTGAAGCTAGCTGGAAACACATAGTAAACAAAAGTTACGCTAAACAAAATAATCCAATTGTTTTGTTTTTATTATAAATATAAATAGGTGTCCTCGCTCAGGAGTTTTATTCTCCTAAACCAAATCAAACCGCTTACATCGCTGCTTCTTACGTGAAATATGTGGAGGCAGCTGGGGCTCGAGTTGTACCTGTCATGTGAGTTTTATGACTAAATGTACTTTACACACGCCATATTTGTTGATAAATGGAATCTAAACTACTTTTTTTTTTTTTTTTTTACAGGATTAATCAAACTTTGGAGGAGTACCAAGATCTTTTTAATTCGATTAATGGGTAATAGTACTTTGTTATTAATGTATTATTACATATTTATAGTTTTGATTGTTACACTGAATGACTAATATTTTGAAGGATAGTTTACTTACTGAAGTTTTCGATTCAATTATATTTTTTCTAGCCCAATTTTACAAAACAATAGTCTCAAGGGGCTACACATTGTAAATTGAAAGTAAAAGTATAGAATAAACAAGGAACAAATAAGAAAAAAATGTATTTACACAAATACACTGACAAAAAATAACTAGACGAAGGCTAGCTAAATGATTTCAGCACATTCCTACACTTAGACCCTCCTTCACGATGAGGAAAAACTCAAAAAACATAGTAGGAGGGGAAAAAAAAAAGAAGAAACCTCATGGGGGCCCACATGAAAGAGAGATCCTTCCCTACCTACCCACATTTCAGCACATTCTTATACTTACACCCTCCTTTACGGTGAGAAAAAAAATAACTCCTAAAAACCCAGCAGTGGGGGGAAACAAAAAAGAAGAAACCTCATGGGGACCCACATGAAAGAGAGATCCCTCCCCATATACCCTTATTTCAGCACATTCCTATACTTAGACCCTCCTTAACGGTGAGGGAAAACTCCTAAAAACCTAGCAGTGGAGGAAAAAAAAAGAAACCTCATGGGGGACCCACATGAAAGAGAGATCCTTCTCCTGGGATGAGCAGCCATTATGCCTAAAACTGTCAATAAGTATTAATAAAAGAGAAAAAAAAACGTACACACACAAGTACAGCATTAAATGCTAACTAAACAATAGCTAGCTAAACAATTTCTGCACGATCCTGACCTTAGACCCTCCTTCACGATGAGAAAAAAATCCAAAAAACCAGCAGTAGGGACTA
Organism: Neostethus bicornis; assembly: GCA_902685375.1. Classification (NCBI taxonomy): domain Eukaryota; kingdom Metazoa; phylum Chordata; class Actinopteri; order Atheriniformes; family Phallostethidae; genus Neostethus; species Neostethus bicornis. The sequence continues at coordinate 9,410,379 of LR738553.1, read as the reverse complement.
AAAGGGTAGACGGTAGCTCAGTGCTAGAGCGTTCGCCCGTGCACCGAAAGTTCGCCGTGAGTTTGCAGGTTTGATTTCCACTGAGTTACGTCTAGGGTCCTTGGAGAAGACACCTAACCCCCTGTTTCTCCCACCATTGGTGCCGTTGTAGCAGCCTGCTGCGGTGTAAGGAGTGTAGCACACAAATTTCCCCGGTAAGGGATGAATAGAGTATGTAAAAATATTTTTTTGAAAAAGAAGAAACCTTACGGGGACCCACATGAAAGCGAGATCCCTCCCCAGGGCTGAATAGCCAACAAGTCTAAGACTATTAATAAGAAGTAGCTAATTCTACTCTACGGCTTTACCTCTAATAAACCCACAGAGCTGTTGCTTTTTAAAAGCTAGAGAAGCCAGATGGGGTGGTTAGGGCATCAGGTTAAAATGCCTCTCGGACGACTCGTTGGTGAGGTTTTCTAGGCACGTCCCACCGTGAGAAGACCCACAGACAAACCCAGGACTCCCTGGAAAGACTATATCTCACAGTTGCCCACGAAACGCCTTGGGATCTTCCCGGGTAAGGTTAAGGATGTAGCATGGGTGAGAGAAGCCCAGGCTGCAAACCCCGAGTTACTTAAACTCCTCCACTTGGGGCAGGACCCTGTCCCTGAAACGCAGGGGTATTCCACCCTTTTCCGGACGAGGACCATGGTCTCGGATTTGGAGGCGCTAATTCCCATCCCGGCCGCTTCACACTCTGCAGCAAATCGATCCAGCGAGAGCTGGAGATCACGGTCCGATGAAGCCAACAGATCACATCATCCGCAAAAAGCAGAGATCCGATCCTGAGGTCACCAAACTGGATCCCTCCAACGCCTCGGCTGCGCCTAGATATTCTGTCCATAAAGGTGATGAACAGAATCGGTGACAAAGGGCAGCCTTGGCGGAGTCCAACTCTCACTGGAAATGGAATCGACATACTACCGGGTATACGGATCAAGCTCTGGCTCCGGTCGTACAGAGACCGGACAGCCCGTACTAAGGGCTCTGAGACTCCGTATTCCCGGAGCACCCCCCCACAGGAGTCCCCTAGGGACACGATCGAATGCCTTCTCCAGATCCACAAAACACATGTAGACTGGTTGGGCAAACTCCCATAACCCATCTAGGATCCTGAAGAATGAAGGGTATAGAGCTGGTCCGTAGTTCCACGTTTGGGACGGAAACCAAACCCGCTACTGTGCCTTGTATTAGCGAAAAATAACTAAACAGAAATAAAATATGCTGAGTCAGCAACGCTCGATCGTTAAATATCAATATGTCGGTCTAAAATGAATTTGCTTGACTTGTACACGTTTCTTTCTATTTTTTCCGATTTGATTCCATTTTTTTTTGTTGTTTCTTTGATAGAATTTTGTACCCTGGAGGAGGCGTCAGCATTATGTCATCTGGTTATGAAAAGGCAGCAAAAATCTTCTATGAACTTGCTATCGAGGTAAAACGTAAAAAAAAAAATGGATTAAATAACAGTTTTGTAACGCTTGCGTATCTCGTGATAAATAAACATTTTAACGTTTTAGGCTAACAAGAAAGGGGATTATTTTCCGATCTGGGGCACCTGTCTTGGATTTGAGCTGTTGACGTATTTGACGAGTGGAAAGTTTTTACTGTCGCACACCAAAACAAACGGGGTAGCGCTGCCCCTGAACTTCTCAGAAGGTAGGCCTTTCAGATTTTCTAAGTGAGTTGTGATTTTCGAGATTTTAGTCTTCTTCTTCTTTCGGCATGTCCCTCCAGGGGGCGCCACAGCAAGTCAGTTTCTTCCATCTAACCCAGGGGTGGGCAAACTTTGGTTCGCGGGCCTCATTGAGTTCTAACATTTGACCAGCGGGTCGGAACAGGAGCAGATGGATGGCATGCTTTGGTAACCACTAGATTAGACTTATAGAATGGCGCGCTAGATTTTAAACAAGCGCGCTAAACGTTACATAAATAGCGTTAAATTCTTAATCTAGCGGCGCTAAGTTTAAAATCTAAGCGCTTGATGTTACATTTGGCTTGTTTTGACATTTAACACGATTGTTTACGCACGTCTATCGGGCCCGATGTCTTTCCATATCTGTGCACCATGTTTATTTTGACAGAGTGCACATCATGGAGACACACACATTTTAATGGGAGCAGTGTTGTTGTTTCTTTGGCGTCATCTAGTGACAAAACATTAGAATTACAGGAAAATAAAACATTAACAAGGCTTATTTATTTAAATTTTTCGGGCCGGATTAAAACGTTTAACGGGCCGCATGTGGCCCCCGGACCGTAGTTTGCCTATACCTGATCTAACCCTATCTCCTGCATCTTCTTCGGTCATGCCAATGTTAGAGATTTTAGTAAAAGTTTGATTAAGCTGACTTCTAACCAGTTTTATAGTCCAGCGTTTTTCAACCAGTGTTTCACGGCGCACCAGTGCGCCATCTGGTGATTGGGATCTACCGGTAGCTATTAAAGATTGTTTTGGTTGATCTAATGATGTTTCTGTGTTAACAAAAAAGGAGAAAGTGTATTTATTAGTGTTTATCAGTATGAAATCCTGTCCCATGTTATTCAGAGACAGGCAGGACTGTCCTGTAACCATAGCAACTCACTCTTCTTCTGTGCTTTTTTGTTACATCACCCATAAATACTAACCCACCTAGTGGATTCTATTTTCTACATTTTTTAAAACTTTATGAGAATAATTAGGTTGTGTTAGGGTGGAGACGGTGGCCGCGTGGTTAGAGCGTTCGCCCGCGGACCGGAATGTCGCGGGTTCACGTCCCACGGAGAGCACGCTTGGGGAAGACACCTAACCCCCGCTTCTCCCACCATTGGCGCCGTTGAAGGGCAGCCTGCTGCGGTGTAAGGAGTGCAGCAAACAAATTTCCCTGGTGAGGGATGAATAGAGTAATTTATTTATTTAAAGCAGGACACTTTGTTGAAAATCTCTATTTCATTAATATAGGCGGCTATAGGGAATTTTCTAAAAATATTTTTGGCTGGTAGTGTGCCTCAAGATTTTTTTCAAAAGAAAAATATACCTCAGCATGGAAAAGGTCGATAAACACTGTTTTAGTCAGCTGTATTATTACATTACTGTATTATAGCAACAGTGTATAATCAAATAAAGAAAAAAAATGCTAGGCTGAATACGACATTTCCATAACGCACCTCGTTGTTTCTGTTTTTCATCTTCATTTTGACAGTGTGTGCATCACGGAGACACACACATTTTAATGGGAGCAGTGTTGTTTTTTTCTTTGGCGCCATCTAGTAACGAAACATCAGAATTACAGAGTAATTAAAACATTAGCAAGGTTTATCTATTTAATTGTTTCAATTTCGACGAGGGCCAGCACGGTGGTGCAGTGGGTAGCACAGTGGCCTCACAGCAAGAAGGTCGTGGGTTTGAGTCCCGGGTGGGGACGAGGCTTGGAACACTGTCCTTTCTGTGTGGAGTTTGCATGTTCTCCCCGTGTTTGCGTGGGTTTCCTCCAGGTACTCCGGATTCCTCCCACCCTCCGAAGACATGCATGCTAGGTTGATTGGCTGGTGCCAAGATTGCCCCTAGTAATGAGTGTGTGTGTGGATGGTTGTATGTGTGTGGCCCCGCAACAGACTGGTGACCTGTTTGGGGTGTACTCCGCCCTTCACCTTAAATCAGCCAGGATGGGCTCCGGCACCCCCCGCAGCCCCGAATTGGATAGAGGGATAAGAAAGTGACTGACTGATACGGGGCGTCTTGGGGACAGGAATGATGATACTGCCACCACCATGCCTCACTGTAGGCAATCCCTCCCGAGGTTGCGGGGGTATGGATAAGAAGATGACTGACAATTTCGATAGGCCAGATTAAAACGTATAATGGGCTGAATGTGGCCCGCGGGCCTTAGTTTGCCCATCCCTGATCTAGAGTTAGTGGTTGAATTATGGTTTGATTAGATTATAAGGGGGTAGTTGTCTTAAGTATACAATGTTGGAGTAGTAGTCTTAAATTTGGGCAAATAGGAATGCTTGTGATAATAAATAATGAAATATTGAACAATGAAAAACCTTGAAAAAAGTCGGAATAACCGATCTTTACAGTGACGATTAATTTAACTGATTTGTTTTCTCTCTAAGACGTAAAGAACAGCAGGATGTTTAAAGGTTTTCCTTCTGAGATCATGGTTGCCCTCGCTTCAGAACCTCTGACAGAGAACTCTCACCAGTGGAGTTTGGCCACATCGGTATGTTGGACGTTTAAAAATAAGAAGAAACTTCACTCACACAAAACTTTCAAATATTTTCTTATCTTCTTTCATCATATTTGTTTTTTCTTTAAGTCCTACAACACAGATGAAGATCTAAAGAAGTTTTACAAAGTCCTCTCTACAAATACAGATGGAGACGTGGAATTCGTATCAACAATGGAAGGTACGGTATTCATTCAAGTATGACACAAATACAATTTCTACCTCAAAACTGACTCAAAGTCTGGGTGAGCGTTAAAAACGAGGTCTGGGGTGACATGCTTAAATGACTCATTGTCCCAGAGGGTGCGCACACACAGTGTTTACAGTGTATGAACTAGGTGAGTCTTGAATTGAAAACGCAACTCTGAGCATTGCCTGTTTTGCACAATTACCACTTAGTGGTGTAGTGGTTAGCGCAATGGCCGCCGACTGGCCTAAGTACCCTTGATTTGGATGAAAATACTGTATTTTCACGACCAAAAGGCGCACCGTATTAAAAGGCGCGGTCCCAGTTTCATGTGCTCTGTATTTAACTCACACATAAGGCGCACCTGATGATAGGGCGCGGGTTTTATATACATATCCTCTACTACGTACGTCCACCTTACAACAACACACACACAAGCAGACAAGTGCGCGTATTTAAAAATAGATCTGGAGTAAAACTGAGTTTGGTTGTCTTTATTTAAATATTAGTTACAGTCGTCGTAAAGTCATTTATCAAATCCATCCAAGTCCTCATCCTCTGTTTCTGAATCTAATAGCTGCGCTAAATCCAACATAGCAGGTTCACTTTCCTCGCTGTCAGAGTCACTTTCTGTACCGTGCAGCTCTTCGGAAATGATGCCTGCTTTTGCGAAAGCTCGGACAACAGTGCCAGCAGACACGTTAGCCCAAGCATCTACAATCCACTAGCAAACTGTGGCGTAACTCGCCCGGCACTGAAACTGTGGTCTCCTCTGGTCATCCATCGCTCCCATGCCGCTCGCAGCCTTACTTTGAACGGCCGGTTCACACCGATGTCCAGCGGTTGGAGTTTCTTTGTCAGACCTCTTGGAATCACAGCAAGCATAGTGTTCATCTGCTTCACTTGTTTTTTTCACAACACACATAGGGCGCACTGCATGATAGGGCGCACCACTCATTTTGAGGAAAATCTAAGACTTTTGTATGCACCTTATGGTCGTGAAAATACGGTATGTTTTTACGTTATAATATGATGACTATATTGAATTTATCCCATTCCTAATCCTTATTTAGCCTATGACTATCCAATCTACGGGACTCAATGGCATCCAGAGAAAAATGCCTTTGAGTGGACAAGACCTTACATTCCTCATTCCTCGTCAGCAGTCAAATCATCATTCTACATGGCAGAGTTCTTCGTCAGTGAAGGTATGAAAACACATCTCTTTTTTTTTCATTGTGTTCATTCACAGCTACTCACTTGAAGTCTGATTTGTACCTTTTTTATTGATGTCTCCCCCTGCAGCAAGGAAAAGCTTCCATAAATTTAAATCTCAGGAGGAGGAGAACAAAGCTCTGATTTACAACTACAAGCCTGTTTACACCGGAGCAACGAGTGCCTTCGAGCAAGTCTACTTTTTCTGAGACTTCTTCGCAAAGCCCTTTAGCCACAAATTGATTATCTGCCTTGGTTGGGATTTGAGAATGTGTTTAAATAAATTATCCTTGATTTTATATCTGCTGCTCTTTATTTTTAATCTAAAAATAATCTTATATACCGTAATTTTACGACCATTAGGCGCACCGTACGAAAAGGCGCAGCCTCAGTTATGTGCGCCATTGCTGTATTTAACACACACATAAGGCGCACCGTACGAAAAGGCGCAGTCTCAGTCACACACCGCCTTACAACAACACACACGCAAGCATGTAAATGTGCGTATTAAAAAATAGATCGGGAGCAAAACTGAGTTTGGTTGTGCTTTATTTACATAACGATACCAAACAAGCACATTATTGGTAATAATCTTTATTCAAATCCGTCAAAGTCCTCATCCTCTGTTTCGGAATCGAACAGCTGCGCAAAATCCAACAGAGCAGGTCCACTTTGCTCCTCGCTGTCAAAGTCACTGTCTGTACTGTGCGGCTCCTCAGAAAGGATACCAGCTTTTGCGAAAGCTCGGATAACAGTACCAGCAGACACGTTAGTCCAAGCATCTACAATCCATTGGCAAACTGTAGCGTAACTCGCCCGGCGCTGCCTTCCACCCTTCCACGGCTCGATTCCCATGTTCCTCCGCGTAGCTGATTTCCTTCAGCTTAAACTGAGCGTCATAAACGTGTCCCTTTTTTATACACAATCCACGCCCACACTTCACTCTTTAACGTTCTCATGCCTTTTCTTTCAGGTACGCCTCGCCTCACTGGCACCGCTTTTTCTTGTAGGTCCACCTTTTCTCACACACAAGGCGCACCGCACGAAAGGGCGCACCGCTCATTTTGAAGAAAATCTAAGACGTTTATATGCGCCTTATAGTTGTGAAATTACGGTAGTCTTATACTAGAAATCTACTGCTGGACAGGATAGAAAATAAAGTTTATCTCACTTTGTGAACTGCTGTTGCCGGGTTTACAGCAAGGCATTAAATTATTTTAAGGTTTCCCTGTCTTCAAATGACTTTCCTTTTGCTGTTCCAGTCCTAAGTAGCTAAGTTTATGATTGTAAATGTAAGATTTAAGACACTAAAGTGTGCTGGGAGTCGTCAAAGAGTAGAACAAAAGCTGCAGTTGGACAAATCAGACACAATTTATGTGTTCCCACTCCAGCAGTTGGAATATAAAAAAACTCATAATCATGGACATTGTACTTTTATTTTATTTCTTACAATAAAAAAAGTCTCTCGTGGTGTTAATAAAAGCTTGGATTTATGGCTCATAAAGCCTACTTTTTCAGTGGCTGTTCTTAGAAAACTTTCATCAGGTCTTGGGGTGGTGCTTTTTATGTAGGTTTCTTTTGGACCGAAACAACTTGTGTTTCTTTTGAGGCACAAGGTGTGGGAAGGATACAAAACATTTTCTGCTCTCTTGAGTGTTCCAATGAGCACAGTGGCCTCCATTGTTCATGAGTAGTAGAAGTTTGGAACAGTCAAAACTCTTCCTACTCAACAAAAATATAAACGCAACACTTTTGTTTTTGCTCCCATTTTTCATGAGATGGACTTGAAGATCTAAAATTCATTCCAGATACACAATATTACCATTTCTCTCAAACATTGTTCACAAATCTGTCTAAATGTGTGATAGTGAGCACTTCTGCTTTGCTGAGATAATCCATCCCACCTCACTGGTGTGCCACATCAAGATGCTGAATTGACATCATGATTAGTGCACAGGTGTCCCTTATACTGCCCACAATAAAAGGCCACCCTGAAATGTGCAGTTTTGTCTCACAGCAAAATGCCACAGATGCCGCAAGCATTGAGGGAGCGTGCAATTGGTATGCTGACAGCAGGAATGTCAACCAGATCTGTTGCTCGTGCATTGAATGTTCATTTCTCCCCATAAGCTGTCTCCAAAGGCGTTTCAGAGAATATGGCAGTACATCCAACCGGCCTCACAACCGCAGACCACGAGTAACCACACCAGCCCAGGACCTCCACATCCAGCAGGTTCACCTCCGAGATCGTCTGAGACCAGCCACTCAGACAGCTGCTGAAATAATTGGTTTGCATAACCAAACAATTTCTGCTCAAACTGTCAGAAACCGTCTCAGGGAAGCTCAACTGCATGCTCGTCGTCCTCATCGGGGTCTTAACCTGACTCCAGATCGTCGCCGTAACAGACTTGAGTGGGCAAATGCTCACATTCAATGGTGTCTAGCACGTTGGAGAGGTGTTCTCTTCACGGATGAATCTCGGTTTACATTGTTCAGGGCAGATGGCAGACAGCGTGTGTGGCGTCGTGTGGGTGAGCGCTTTGCTGATGTCGATGTTGTGGATCGAGTGGCCCCTGGTGATGGTGGGGTTATGGTATGGGCAGGCATCTGTTATGGACGAAGAACACAGGTGCATTTTATTGATGGCATTTTGAATGCACAGAGATACCGTGATGAGATCCTGAGGCCCATTGTTGTGCCATACATCCATGAACATCACCTCATGTTTCAGCAAGATAATGCACGGCCCCATGTTGCAAGGATCTGTACACAATTCTTGGAAGCTGAAAATGTCCCAGTTCTTGCATGGCCAGCATACTCACCGGACATGTCACCTATTGAACATGTTTGGGATGTGCTTGACCGGCGTATGCGACAGTTCCCACTAATATCCAGCAACTTCGCTCAGCCATTGAAGAGGAGTGGACCAACATTCCACAGGCCACAATAGACAATCTGATAAACTCTATGCGAAGAAGATGTGTTGCACTGCATGATGCAAATGGTGGTCACACCAGATACTGACTGGTTCTGAGTCCCCAGACCGCCAATAAAGCAAAAACAAAATGTAAATTTCAGGGTGGTCTTTTATTGTGGGCAGTATAAGTAACACCTGTGCACTAATCATGATGTCAGATCAGCATCTTGATGTGGCACACTTGTGAGGTGGGATGGATTATCTCAGCAAAGCAGAAGTGCTCACTATCACACATTTAGACAGATTTGTGAACAATGTTTGAGAGAAATGGTAATATTGTGTATCTGGAAAGAATTTTGGATCTTTAAGTCCATCTCATGAAAAATGGGAGCAAAAACAAAAGTGTTGCGTTTATATTTTTGTTGAGTGTAGATCCAGTTGGCCATCTAAGCTGAGTGATTGGGAAGAACGGTTTTGGTTAGGGAGGTGACCAATAACCCGATGATCAAGTCAGTGTTCCTCTGTGAAACGAGGACAAGCTACCAGTTAAACGACCATCTCTGCAGTAATACACCAAATGAGCCTGTATGGTCGAGGGGCCAGTTAGAAGCCCCTTCTTACTAAAAAGCACACTGAAGCCCGTCTGGAGTTTGCCAAAACACACCTGGATGACTTTCAGACCCTGAAAAACAAAATTTGTGGTCTGAAGAAACCAAATTATAACGTTTTAGATTGTTATTTTGAGGTGTTATGTGTGGAGAAAGCCAGGCACTGCTCATCACCAAGGCTACAGTGAAGCATGGTGGTGGCAGTATCATTAAACTATGACACACTATACAACAATTCCAGTATTAAATATAGAGCTAAAATTAGCTGCCAAAATTTTTGCTAATGGATGTAAATACAATACAATAAAATTATATCCAGAAAATACAATCAAATACAAATGTTTGGTCTTCACTTTGAAAAGCAGTCGTATTTCATCTTCTGAACTGCTTATCCCTAAGGGCGTCGTGTAGGTGCCAGAGCCTATCTTGACTGATTTTAAGGCAAGAGGCAGGGTACACGACAAACAGTGTAGCTCCTCAGTGACACAATGTACACGTTTTTCTAGAACGGGCGTCTTTATTCTCTCAAACGTCTTAATGAATGTCGTAAAAAGCGTTTTATACGCCTTAAAAACTAGAGGCCGCTTCTCACTTTGGAGGTTTTTGGAGGTCTTTGTACAAAGTCGAGTGTGGCTCTCACTCTGACACACCTTTTTCTCTGAGCGTCATGCGCACCGTCTTGTGCACCTAAGACCTGTAGACTTGCCCGTACTGTCCAAATCTCGTGAGACCTTGAACAACGTCAACTGACACTTACAAACAGGTTGCCAGCCTGTCACGGGGCCAAACATACACAACCATCCGCACACACACACACACACATTCGCACTTTGGGTCAATTTCACAGTGGCCAATTAACCTAACATGCATGTTTTTAGAGGGCAGGAAGAAACCGGAATACCCAGAGGAAACCCCCGCATACACAGGGGGAACATGCAAACTCCACACTGAAAGTCCAGTGTTCCAAGCTTTGTCCCAAACAAGACTCGAATCCCAATCTTCTTGCTGTGAGGCCACCATATTGCTCTTAAAATGCAGTCACTCTTCTGAAAATAAAAGTATTTATTACCAGCATCTGTTCTAATGTGGATAGAATGAATATCCTGAGAAAACTATTGCGTTTAAAACAAAGACAAAAACATACCAAAAGACTTTTGAAAACTGTTAAAGTATCTACTTCTTTTATTCTAACATTTATTCTCATGCCACAATCTTCCAGAAAGTTCCTTCTATCTTTTGGATAAACAAAGTCAAATATTTAAAAAAAAAAAAAAAAAAAAAAAAAAGCCCCCAAACAATTAAAGAAAGCGTTTTGGTTTATCAAGTCCCACTTTCAACTCAATTTAAGGACACAAAACCAAACAAAAATGACCAATCAAATGTAACTTCCAAAATGCTTTTATGCACAAATAACACTCAGGTAACATTGTTTATCTTTTTAGATTAACATGATATTTGAATAACACTTAGACATCAAGCTGACGAGACTGGAATCTCAATCACAATACTACTGGAAATGTAATTTATGCAGTCCAGTAAGAAACATTCAAGATGTCAAAGATTACCATGGCAAACTCAGCTATCAGGGATGAAGTACTTGTGAACATGCACTGGATTTTAACACAAATGAATGTTCAAATCAAATAAATAAAGTCGATTCAAGTTCTGCCATAAAAATTTGTACCAGTCTGATAAAAACAAAATTTCTAATGGCTAACATTTAATTCTTGCGCATGATATAAACTGATTAATGTAGTGATTTCAAACTTTTTTTGTGGAAATTAAAATATTTTCAAATTTGCATGCAGATTTTCTACATTGTGTTATAAAATAATTACATATTATTATAAGAATTTGAAATTTGAGCAATTTATTCAAAAGGTGAATTTACATTGTTTCCCTCAGAGCCTACTGGAGTTAATGACCAGCAAGCATAGCATCAATAACAAAGGCTGAAATAATTAGCCTTAGCTGGAACGTTTAACAAAAACATTTTTTATCAGCACTTTTGTGGACATTAAAAGGTAAAAATTTGGGTGCCATAACGCGAATGCACAAAATTACTTTTTATGCTAATTTATTCGCTATCAAGTAAGCAACGTGTAATTCTAAATTAGGCCGAATTCTTAACTGAATTTGTGGCAAGAATTCCCAATGATAAAGGTACAGAATATGTTTTTTGGTAGATTTTGTTCACTTAGGTAAACTATCGCAACTGTTGTCTTCCTGAAGACCAGAGAGGTTTACTGCTTTATATGAACTGTGAGATGTCTATAACTATTTAAAATGTAATATTCACCCACAAGAGATGGATTTTATTACAAAAAAACCCAGTTCATTTGCTTTTGAGCATTGGACTTTGAATGACCTTGACTAAAATTTAAGCAACTTAGACGAGCAACAACTCAACGGCAAGTCCATGTCTGCATAAATTTCTGGTAGTTGTAGGACTGCAAATAAAACATACTTGTTATGATAACTTAGAAATCATAAAACAATATGTATATAAATATTTTTGTTTATGTTTACAATTACTCTTGTCTGTTTATTATTTCCTTTTGGGATTTTATTTTTTAAATTTCCAAATGAAGCCACTTTTAACTTGGGATGTTGTCTATTTCTCTTGAGATTAAGCCTCTGAAAAATTTACTTTAAGTTTATAATTTACGTTTTTGTACTGGTTTAGTAGAAGTTCAGCTTCTGGTTGTTTTCCGATAAAGTAAGGCACAAAGATGAAACAATAAAAATGCTTTTGTTTGTATTTTTTTGTGGTTAATGTTGAATTATACCAGAGCCAGACAATAAAATATTCACATGAGAACAATAAGAAATGTTCTAAACTTTTTTCCCTTAAAACATTTAGTCAAAAATGTCCTTCTGCAGAAAAAAAAAAGAACCGAAATGACACAATGAATTAATTAAAACAAAAAATAGTGCAAACATGGACACTTAAAACAAAATACAACTGTAACAGCCATGTTTGTGTGCTATTTTACATACTGTAAAAACAACGTACACAACCACAGTCCAACATGAAAAGTTCATCACAAGTTTAAAAATAGTAACATTTCCCGTTTCCACACCCTTCACGAACACTACCAGTCAAGTGTTTCACTTCAGGGTTCTTCTTAGTAATTTACACGCCCTCGAGTTATGTGCTATAGGGTATTCCTCTTCACAGTTTGGAAGTCTATCTGAGAGCGAATGCCTACTCTCCACTGCCTTTTCTTGCTGTGGAGGACGCTGCTTCCTGTTAGGATATTCCAAAATGCATTCCAGGTCATTTGTCACTTTTGGCTCTGTGGAGGCCTTTTGGAATCCAACTCAGGGCAAAATATGAGGAAAAGAATGATGGATGAGGTGGTAAACCCCACCAGGGCTGCCACAGAGGCAGTCATGGATGCAGCGAATTAAACTGAAACACATGAAACATGACAGTTTAATGTTATAGACAGCTGTGGCCTGCGAGGGCACAGGTGTACAGTATGATGTAAGGTAGGTGACCACACAGGCAGGAGAGCTGGAGAGAGTAAATCCCATGAGGTCGATCTAACCCTCGTCTTCAAGCTCTTCTTCCAGAGTCTCCTCAAAGACTCTCTCTGGAAGTCTGAAGCACTCCTCAAAGAAGTTCACCAGAGATTGGCTGAGGTGCTGCCTTGTTACTTCACTGTGGATGAAGTGGCCCTCATCTGGATAAATCTGAAGCGAAAAGAGGGTGGAAACAAAAAATTTAGACTTTTATTTAATAAAGTTTTTTTTTTTTTTGGTATAATTTCATAGAAAATCATGGAATCATGCATCCAAGAGGAAACTATAAGTGATAAACTGAGATCTCCAAAATGCTTCATTCAGAACTTCTTAACATTAAAGCCTGTGCGAATCGAGACTCATTTCAGACCAACATGAGAATCTTGGAATCTAAAACTTGTTTCCAGAGCAATAAACAAGACAAGTTTGAGGTGGAAATTTTTTTTCTTGGAAGTATCTAAAAGGCAGCTTAAATCATTTTAGAGAACTGATTTAGAAATAATTAGTACTGATAATAAAAATAAGAAAAACAGACTTGGGAGTTTGACCGGTGTTTTATCGAGATCTGCGGCCTCATCGAGATCTCGATAGATCGGAGTTCCGAAAAATAACCCTAGCGCTAATTCCAATAGAAGTATGGCTGGTCACAGATCTCGATAGTTAGATGACCTGAAAGGGATGGGGAGCATTCTGGGCATGCGCAGAGGCGGAAAGTCACAGATCTCGAAGGTTGCAGATCTCGTCAGGACAACGGTGGCCAAAGATGTTGAAAAATCAGATCTCAATTTACCTCATTTAGCATCAAAACCAAAAACTAAAATTATATGTACATAGGGTGACCACCTGTCCCGCTTTTGGTTGTACCGTTCTCCTTTTTAGGCCTATGTTCCATGCCCCGCATGTCATAGCCATGTCCCGCTTTTTCATAGTTCATCAAACATAACAAGATTTGAAATGCGGGACCCTAAAAAGGGTAACGGTATGGCCAAATGCGGGACACGTGGTACTTTCTAAATCAGGGTGTCCAAAGCCGGTCCTCGAGGGCCGGTGTCTTGATGGTTTTCCACATGTTCATGGTACAATACAGCAAATGCACAGAAAATAAAATCAACAGCCAATAGAATTTGGCACAATGACTCAATTAACTAGATCAGGTGTGTAGATACAGAGACATGGTGTAAACCTTCAGGACACCGGCCCACGAGGACCAGATTTGGACACCTCTTCCCTAAATGTATGTTTTTTAATATTTTAACTGAAACGCATTGTTTCACCTGCTTTTTGTAAATCCTACTACTTTAAAAAATATTTGTGTTATTTTTTCTTAAATAGAAAATAATAATAATAAAAATACTTTATTTAAGAGAAAAAAATAACAGAAAAATGTTTTTTGTTGTTTTTTGATGCATTAAATTTTAATTGGAATGAGTAAAATGTAAACTTCAGAACTTTGAATATTTCAATGTTTGTGAGATTATATTAAAAAAATATATATAAAAAAGAATTATAATGGTTTTTGCATATGTTGACTTAAAAAATAAGAAAGGTTTTAAAAATACAACGTTGCATCAAAGAGCAATATTGCATCAAATATTCATCCACATTAAAAAGAAATTTAATATTCATTTGCACAAACTGACTTTTTTTAAAATAATAGTTTAAACAAAACCCAGTTTGCCGTTGCATTTGATCCAGTGAAGAATTGGTCAGTAATGAGCTCTAATGAACACCCAGTTCCACTCATTGTAGAATAAATGGATTAGGCTTAAAACAGGAAGCCTGAGGCAGACTCATTTAATCTAATTACGTGAATTGAAAACATTGTTCACGTCTAATCCTGTATTTGTTTTTAGATCCCCCTGAAGGAGCCCGACGCTCCTGAAGGGTGTCGGAAAAACAATAAAGAAGAAAAAACAAAGGTAGTCTAAACAGTGGAAGAACGGAACGAAGTAAATGTACTTCGTTACTGTACTTAAGTAAAAAAAAAAAAAAAGGTGTATCTGTACTTTACTTAGGTAAAATTTGAGACATGTACTTTTTACTTTTACTTCACTACATTTTTAGAGCAAATATCTGTACTTTTACTCCGCTACTTTTTAAAAATAAGTTTTGTATTTTTGTTACATTTTCGGTCAGGAATTTGAAAAATATACAGTTTTTTTTAGCGCAACAAGAAGCTGCATCGCCAAAATCATCCTGTAGAGCAGTGCTTCTCAATTATTTCCTGTTGCGCCCCCCTTAGGAAGATGAAAATATTTTGCGCGCCCCCCCTCTCTGCCATGACTATAATTAGTATCATTTGTCTTTTAAATTGTTCTGGGGGAGCAGTCAATCGCCTGCGATCTCCAAGAGGGAGAAGAAGTAATGAATCGAGGACCAATCAGAATTGACAGTAAACATTTTTGGCAGTCATTTACGGCTAAAAAACCAACAACAAATAAGAAACCAAACCAACGGTTTGTTGTGTTTACTTTTAAATAAAAAGTCGAGTCATCGTTACACAGAGCAGGGGTGGATTCAGGATTTTCTAAGGGGGGGCTGAGCTCATTGACAAAGCCAGTATAGTATTCCTCCCAGAACATTATGAAAAATAGGAGTCATTTTCCTGCATTTTGGTGGACCATTCGCTGGCCCTGCAAGGGATAGCTTGACTAGTCCCCTTTCCTTTCTTCTTCTTTTTGTTTTTTTGTGGACCAAAAGGAGGGAAGGGGGGCGGGGCGTGCGCTCCCCACAGCCTCCCCTGGATCCACCCCTGCAAAATATTTATCTGTGACCCTACAGGGCTCTAATTATCTGTACTTTTACTTAAGTATAAAAAGTGAGTATTTTATCCACCACTGAGTCTAAATAAGTGAGGGGCGTTAAACCTGGACCTCATACCTGTAAGGTGTAGTTGGCTTTTTCACTGATTAGTTGTGAAATGAACTTCGCTGAATGTTGAAAGTGGACTTTTTCTGAGAAAAAAGAAGCAAAAAAGAATCATGACGTTGCTATTCTACGTCTTCTATTTTCATTTAAAACATCTCGTACCGTCTGCTGTCGGGTGGACAATGAGGAACTTCTTATCCATAAACTGAGAAGCTCTGTGGGCTAAATTAGCCATCTGAGAAAGAAAAGACGAACATTATTATTCAATCGATGTGTGTTGGAAACAAAACAGACAAAAAAAAAAGAAAAATCTTACCGCGTATGCCCTTGGATCCGGTTTCGGCAGGCCCAGATATCTTTCAGAGAAAGCAGACGCTGAAAGGAAATGAAGCTTCTCGTTAATAACATTCTGTCATCAAATCAAATAGAAATTTTAGATTAAATAGAAAGCTGCTGAATAATTTCGATTACATTCGCTTCTATTCAAATTCAAAGGCGTTTCCTGTTCGTATTCAAATATATTCACACTCCTCATTTACAATTCCGCGCTAACGCGGTGCCACGACGAGTTTCAACCCCTCTGGCAAATCCAATCGATGGGGAAGCGGTCACATTTGTGACACCCAACTCCTCCTTAATTTGCACTTTCCTGACTTGGTGTACCAGCAGCTAAATCCGCACCATCTCCTGTTCCGCCAGTCCTCGTACTCCCAATACAAGGCTTTACATTTCACACATTATGTTCCTGTGGAGGTCGAGCTGAGGGTGCTAGATGATTGGTTCTCTGTACATTGGTACCATGATGCTGATGGGTAGTATTTTCTTTCACAGTACAGATGGGGATAATTTAGTCTAGGGGAGAGGTGCTACATCTGCAACATGCTTTTTTTGTATCCGTTCTGACGGCTCTGACCGAGCTGGATTGAGTTGCTTTTGTTTACCGTGCAAAGAAAAAGGAAGGTGAAACTCGTTCTTTTTGATTTGTAAATAGAGAAGAAAACAAAGCTCACCGTATAATTCAAAGTCGGTAACGGGGGAGAGAACGGCTCCACATTTAACAGGGGAGTCCTCACTGCTGACCAACAGACTGGTCACGTAGCCGCCGTACACCTGTGGATAAACACGAGGAAAATGGGTCAATACACGCTGATTGGATACCAAATTAAACGGATATCAACTTCCGTAATGGGTCATGGGGGTAGCGGGAAGGACAGGGCGCCACCAAATCTGAGACCATACTCCTCGCCCAGAAAACGATGGAGTGCCCCCTACAGGTCAGGAACGTGTCCTGCCCCAAGTGGAGGAGTTTAAGTATCTCGGGGTCTTGTTCACGAGTGGGGGAAGGATGGAGAGGAAGATCGACCGACTGATCGGTACGGTGTCCACAATAATTAGGATGCCGCATCGGTTCGTCGTGAAAAAGAAAGAGCTAAGCCAAAAAGTAAAGATTTACAACCGGATTCCAAAAAAGTTGGGACACTTTAGAAATTGTGAATAAAAACTGAATGCAATGATGTGGAGGTGCCAACTTCTAATATTTTATTCAGAATACAACATAAATCACAGGTCAATAGTTTAAACTGAGAAATTGTATGATATTAAGGAAAAATATGCTCATTCAAAATTTCATGGTGTCAACAAATCCCAAAAAAGTTGGGACAAGAACCTATTAGAGGCTGGAAAAAGTCATTTGAGCATACAACAAACACCTGGAAGACCAATCAGCACTAATCAGGTCAATTGGCAATATGATGGGTATAAAAAGTGCTTCTCAGATTGGCAGTGTCTCTCAGAAGCCAAGATGGGTAGAGGATCACCAACTCCCACAATGTTGCGTAAAAAGATAGTGGAACAGTATCAGAGAGGTGTTACCCAGCGAAAAATTGCAAAGAGTTTGCAGTTGTCATCATCAACTGTGAATAATATCATCAGAAGATTCAGAGAATCTGGAAAAATCTCTGTGCGTAAAGGTCAAGGCCGGAGAACCATACTGAATGCCCGTGATCTCCGGGCCCTTAAACGACACTGCATCAAAAACAGGAGTGCTACTGTGAAGGAAATCACAGCATGGGCTCAGGAGTACTTCCAGAAACCATTGTCAGTGAACACAATCCACCGTGCCATCCGTCGTTGCCAGCTGAAACTCTATTCTGCAAAGAAGAAGCCATTTCTAACAAAGATCCACAAGCGAAGACGTTTTCACTGGGCCAGGAGTCATTTAAAATGGAGTGTGGCAAAATGGAAGACTGTTCTGTGGTCAGACGAATCACGTTTTGAGGTTCTTTTTGGAAATCTGGGGCGCCATGTCATCAGGACCAAAGAGGACAGTGACAACCCAAGTTGCTATCAACGCTCTGTTCAGAAGCCTGCATCTCTGATGGTATGGGGTTGCATGAATGCGTGTGGCATGGGCAGCTTGCACATCTGGAAAGGCACCATCAATGCAGAAAAATATATTCAGGTTCTAGAGCAACATATGCTCCCATCCAAACGTCGTCTCTTTCATGGAAGACCCTGCATTTTTCAACAAGATAATGCCAGACCACATTCTGCATCAATCACAACATCATGGCTGCGTGGGAGAAGGATTCGGGTACTGACCTGGCCAGCCAACAGTCCAGATCTTTCACCTATAGAAAACATTTGGCGCATCATTAAGAGGAAGGTCAGACAAAGAAGACCCAAGACGATTGAACACTTAGAGGCCTGTATTAGACAAGAATGGGAGAACATTCCTATGTCTACACTTGAGAAGCTGGTCTCCTCAATGCCCAGACGTCTGTTGAGTGTTCTAAGAAGAAGGGGGGGTGTCACACAGTGGTGAAAATGGCCTTGTCCCAACTTTTTTGGGATTTGTTGACACCATGAAATTTTGAATGAGTATATTTTTCCTTAATATACAACATACAATTTCTCAGTTTAAACTATTGACCTGTGATTTATGTTGTATTCTGAATAAAATATTAGAAGTTGGCACCTCCACATCATTGCATTCAGTTTTTATTCACAATTTCTAAAGTGTCCCAACTTTTTCGGAATCCGGTTTGTACAAGTCGATCTACGTTCCCACCCTCACTAATGGTCACCAGCTGTTGGTGGTGACCGAAAGAATGAGATCATGGATACAAGCGGCCGGAATGAGCTTCCTCTGCAGGATGGCAGGACTCTCACTCAGAGATGGAGTGAGAATCTCTGCCATTTGGGGGGAGCTCGGAGTGGAGCTGTTGCTCTTACAGGTTGAGAGAAGCCAGATAAGGTAACCAGCTATTGGTGGTGACCGAAAGAACGAGATCATGGATACAAGCGGCCAAAATGAGCTTCCTCTGCAGGATGGCTGGACTCTCACTCAGAGATGGAGTGAGAATCTCTGCCATTTGGGGGAGCTCGGAGTGGAGCTGTTGCTCTTCCAGGTCGAGAGATGCCAGATAGGGTGGTTCTCGAACACCTCGCTGGTGAGGTGTTTCGGGCACGTTCCACCGGGACGAACCTAGAGTTAGACCCTGAACCCGCTGGAGAGACTATGTCTCACAGCTGGCCGTGGAACACCTTGAAATCCTAACGGGTGAGCTGGACGATGCAGCCAGGGCGAGAAAACCCTGGGGTTCCCATCAGAGGCTGTTGCCCCCGCGACCCGGCCCGGCAAATACAAAAACTACAGTAAGTGTGCTTTCAGGAAACTTTTACACAAGTTCACAAGTTCTACTGTACGAAAACTCACATCAGTGTGAATTTAGGATGACAACTTTGACTATTTTGCTTGTTTCTCAACTTTTAAAAGTTGATGCAAACCTAAAATAATTGGATTTTTCAGCTTTACGAGAAGGAAACGGTGTAGTTTTCACCATCCTATGGAACTAGCGGTGAAAAAATATGATAATTTGTCCTGGTTTCTGTGGAATATGATATATTTTCTGTCACATGAAACTAGTGAGGACTGTTCTTACCTGTCCAAAAGCTCCAACTCTGGATTTGTCCACATATGGCTCTTTAAGAATAAAACTGTAAAAAAGATAAAAATAGACTTACAAAATATTATATTTATCGCATTTTCCGAACTTCTTGGAATCTTATATTTAACAATAACAAATATTTGTAATGATACATACTGTATATACAAATATGCACACATAAATATATTCATGTATACATTTGTACACAAACGCGTGTGTTTGCATACGTACACACACACCAATGCATTTAAACACACACATAAATATATGCAAACAAAGACCCATGCAAAAACAAACATGTATGTAAACACAAACACACCTGTATGCATGCATAAATAATTATACATACACACATTTAAATACAAACATATACATAATATTCACACAATATGTATAATTTTTTTTTTTTTTCTGGAATTTGTGTCTGTTTACAAGCCGCCATTTTGTGCATCGACCCTCTGAAGGTGAAAGTTGTATTTTTGCATGAGCATATTTTAAAAAAAAAAGAACTTTTATTGTTTCTCAACGACTGATTTTAGAATCATTTTTAAAAGTCTCAGACTGAGAGCGGGGACGACCTAATCTGGGAGGTTATGGTTAGCTAGCTAACAGTTGTTACCGTCGCTGAGGTTAGCTTTAGCAGCATTGACCATTTTAATGGCTTTACTTTTTCATCTGCATCCTGCCTGTAGCATTTTTAAGTGAGTGTGTATGTGTGTCTGTTTACATATACGAGGGTGTGTGTTCTGTGTGTATTTGTACATATCATGGATGTATGTGTACTTTGTATAAGTAGGTTGTTTATTTGTGAGTGAGGGACTTAGCATGATCCCCTCACCTGCCAACAGAGGGAGTCTTAGACCTTCCTCCCTCTCTTGGATTCCAGCCTGATCCCAAACACCTGGGTGATTAGCCTAGTGCTAATCAGCTGTGTGTTGTCTGCCTGGTGCCTATTTAAAGGCAGTTTCTCCTGACTTCCTTGTTGAGTATTCACCATCCCTTCCAGCTAGGTCGTCCTGGCTGCACGACCATGAGTTAAATCCTTGAACGTTGTTATAATATTTGAACTTTTGATCCTGAGTTAATCCTGTGCCCTTTAACTTATAGCCTTACTGGACTTTTGGTTATTAAATTCTGTTTTGTTGTTATGCATTTGTGTCCTCCTCCTCCTTCCACATCCCAAAAACACTTGTACTTATTTTGTTTTTGAGTTTTTAACATGTAAAGCACTTTATGTTATATTTTATGTATGAAAAGAACGTTTGGTATGATATAACAGACTCGGTCTGAGAGCTGGGATGATCTAATCTGGGAGGTTAGGGTTAGCCAGCTAACACTTATTACCGTCAGTGAGGTTAGCTTTGGCAGCATTAACTATTCTAATGTTTTCACTTTTTCATAGAAATTAAGTGGTCTGACAAAAATGACTACCAGAAGCAATTTAAGTAGAATTTTAACATTTGTGAGGCAAAATTTAATTACTGTATTTTCCGCACTATAAAGCACACCTAAAAATCTTAAATTCTCTCTAAAGTCCACGATGCGCCTTTTAACCCGGAGTGCCTTATATATGGATTAATATTGAGCTACAACAGGTGTCGCAACTGCGGTAAGCAGTCGCTGACTCCATTTCTCATGTAGAAGAAGTAGTACACAATGCATGCTGGGATATATGCAAGGGCGTCTCATTTCCATTTGTGTGTTTGTGTAAAGACCCAGAAATGGCTCCTACCAAGAGACACTGTTACACCGCAGAGTTTAAACTCAAGGCGATCGGTCACGCAGTAGAACACGGGAATAGAGCCGCAGCGAGAGAGTTTAACATCAATGAATCAATGGTGAGGAAGTGGAGGAAACAAGAGGATGCCCTGCGCCAAGTAAGTAAGACTAAACAGAGTTTATATCCAATGGAAGATAAACTGTGTCACGAAAATACTAATACTTTATCTCGGAGAAAATAATAAAACAGCTGTTTATTCATTTTGGGAGTAAAAACAGAAAGATGTTTTGTAATTGTTAATAAAGTTTGACTGACCTATCTGACTGTTTTTTTTTTTAACATTCCCTTTAGCGCAGCAGCATTTAGTGAATGCTTAACGTGACCCCAGCCTTTACTGTAGCGCCTTATAACGCGGTGCGCCTTATATATGGAAAAAGTTTTAAAAAATGTCACTTATTGAAGGTGCACCTTATAATGCAGAAAATACGGTATTTTCTAGACAGTAAAAGTAGTGGAATTAGTGACGGTCCAGTCTAATGCCAGAGTAAGTGTGGAGCTCTGTGGTGCATACAGACACTTTACAATTGACAATGTTTTTGGTATTGTGAAAAGAGTAAAAAAAAAATTGCCCAAATGTTGCTGGTCGGCATTCAAGCAGTTTGTCCCCGCTAATTCAGATTCCTTTGCTTTTTTTCCCCAAAAGTTTTTACTGTTTACAAGAATTAAAAAATATATTTCTTAGCTTACTATCAAGCAGAGTTTTGAGGGGTTTTCCCCCCAATTTTACTATATTGAATAAAATAACTCTTTTTGCACTTTTTTCTGCTCTTTAAAATGTAAGTTTTAATATTTAATTGACTGCACAGGTGCACAGTAACTTTAACGGTGACCTCAAAGAAAGATGGTTAGGGGTTTGAGTCCTGGAGAGGGGGTGAGGCTTTAAACGCATGCTTTTCTGTGTGGAGTTTGCATGTTCTCCCCTTGAATGGGTGAGTCTACTGTAGATACATGCATGTTAGGTTAATTGGCTTAAATGAATGAGACTAAGAATGAACGTGTGTATGGTTGTGTGTATGTGGCCCCGCAACAGACTGGCAACCTGTTTGGGGTGTACTATGTCTCTAGTCTGAGATCAGCGAGGATAGGCTCTGGCACTCCCCGTGACAAAGTTAGCAGTAAGCGGTTCACACATGTACATACACACATTCCAAATAAATTCCGTCTTATATGCTAACATTCTACATCAATGTCTAAAACTTCTTGAACCATATCCTACCGAAACCAAAAAAGACCCACCCTCCTCCCCCACACATACCTCAAAGCTTCTTTCTGATCCTGCTCTTCAAACACGCCCAGTTTTTTCTGGATCCTGTGCAGCAGGTTGGTGCCTTGGAAACCGCTGCCTCGTCCATCACATCGCACTACGATGGCGCCGAAGCTGCTCACTAGAACAGTGGCCCAGTCCATGTGGAAACGCTCCGATACAGTCTGTCCACCGGGCGTCCCGTCGCTGTATGAAACACAGTAAACTGTTTAAAGAGAGTGAAAAAGTACCGAGAGCAGAGAGGAAGTGAAGTTTTTTGGTTTTCTGTGAGATAAAAATACGATAAATCTGTCTGGATGGGGGGCTGACTGTCATATTGTGGAACTGAAGCCAAAAATATATCTTTGATAAAACAGAGAGGCTCAGATGAATAAATCACAAGCAGATTGATTAGAATGATAAAAAGTCCAAATTAAGAAGACAAAAACAGATTAATTAGCCAGGTTCTGATGTAGGAGCTGGAGTCAAAAACTGGATGACAGATCAAGCATGGTAGACAAACGATCTGGCGAAGAGTGTGTCAAAAATAAATAGATGTGTTTCAGGTGTGACTTGTTGCGCACACACAGACAAGAGGGAGGGGAAAAACAGGACACAGAGGGGTGAACAGACTACTCTCCTGACACTAACAAGTCGTCAGTGACGACATATGTCAGTAGTGCAGTGTTATCGTGTTGTTGCGAAACATACACAAGCAGAAGCAGTGGGTAGTGTGACGTGTCCATGAAGCCAGCAGGTTTCAGGATCTGCATCGATAAGGCTGAAAAAGGAAAAATCTTGAGTTAATCTTAAGTTAATTTTCACATTTTGAAATGTATTTACAAACAAATATAGTTCGTAAACTAAAACGTACTGTAGTCGTCCATGTTGATCTCCTTGTACTCCACCGTGGGCATCTGCATGGCATCCAGAGTCAACCTCAAGTTTTCATTACCCTCCAGTTTGATTACTTCGGAAATGCCTGCAGATGCAAATGAAACAAATTTGAAATGTAAATTTAATTTAGAAATTAGTTACTTATCACAACGATGATGCTAAATTAAAGTGGAGTGATTTTGTTCTTTGTTTGTTTTATTGAACACATAAGAATTTTTTAACTTATACATGTTGTGGCGCCACTTCGGCGAAATCTAAGTAATAGCGTTTGTCAGACGCTGAGGCACTTCAACGTATGACGTCATCGCCAAAGCGCTAATCATCAAATTGACGGTTGTGGGAGTTCTAGTAGTTCTAGAATTCTGTTATTCTTAGTGTTAAAATCCTTTTTTTCAAATTAGGAAATCCGCTAATCTGGAGCCGGTTCTCGGGGGCGACAGCCTCAGACTGAAAGCCCAGGCTTCTCTCACCCAGAAGGATCCAGAGTCATTCCCCGGCCAGCTGTGAGACATAGTCTCTCCAGCGGGTCCGGGGTCTGCCTCTTGGTCTCCTCCCAGTTGGACGTGCCTGAAACACCTCACCAGCGAGGCTCTCAGGGGCATCCGGACCAGATTCCTGACCCACCATCATTCATTACCTTCGGATAATGGACCTTCTTGTGTATTATTCTTTACTTCGTTTTGTCATAGACCGATGTAGAGTTAGGTTTTCCTAAAGTCGATTAAAATAAAAAATTAGCTTTAATGCTAATCATTTGTTATCAAAATATAAAGCTTGTACTGTTGCACCCAATGTGACCCAGTGTCCTAATTGGGATTTGCAACCAGCTAAACTCTCCTTCGAATAAACTCCTCCAAAGAACAGTTCGTCGTAGCTTTTTTAGAATTTAATAGAAAGAAGTGTGAAACTGTAAACATACAGAAAACAAATAAATGAGCAACTAGTCATACACATTTGAAAATAATGCTACAAACAAATATTGCCGCTCAAAGGGCACGAAAAGTGTGGATGGTTGATGATTAGATTCAAACTAGGATGGTCTCTGGCACTGCTAGCTTAACTCTAAACTTCTTATTTCCTATTTCCTACTTCCTGAACACAAATAAACATTAAATCGCTAGCGCCCTCTACCGGCCCGGCTGAACAGTAAATTGTTCCAATACGAGTAAAATAAAAAATTAGCTTTAATGCTAATCATTTGTTATCAAAATATAAAGCTAAAACACGCCGCTAGCTCAGATGGTGACCTGGACTCTCTTGGGGTATTCTAGAACAAAACAACTGTAGCTGGTTTGTGTCTTGTTATATTTTCAACAAAGCAGATAAATCTAGAGTGCGCCATCTAGTGAGGAAACATCAGAATTGCAGGGTAAATAAAACATTAACAAGGTTTATTTATTTGAATTTTTCTAGTAAAGCAGGCCGGATTAAAACGTTTAACGGGCCGCATGTGGCCCTCAGGCCGTAGTTTGCCCATGTGCGGGCTAGGTCTAGGTTTAAAATTAAACATCCGCCAAAGGTAGCCGCTAACGAAATCTTCAATTTTACGCTTTATGGACATTAAAACCTTTTAAACCCACACGGATCTCAAGGTGAGTTCACTTACGAACGCACTGTAAACAGGTGAATACACTCTGATATATGAAGCATTAAGAAACAGATTTTATTGTAATAAAAGCAGGCAGATCTTATTACTGACACACACAGACACACACATACACACATATACACACTCTGCAAATTGAATTCCAGTATGCTGATATTGCTGTTGGGCAGGTCATAATGTAATGAGCACCTCCGCTGTGAGGAGTAATGTGATTATGGCCATCATGCTGTGCTTGGCGAGCAGACACACGGCGACACGGTACACAGTCGGTGTGGACCTTTTAGACAAGGTCACGCAGCCATTATGCCGCCCGGCTCAAGGTCGGCTGCAATTTCTCTAAGTGCAGATGTGTTCTACTCACTCTCTCTGTCCTGAGTCTCGCTCTCTGCGTCTCTCTGAGTCTTGTAAACAGCCACAAACGGGATCCCTGGCCCTGAAGGAGAGAAAGTTAGCAATTAGAATAAGTCGATAAAGTATTTTAAGGGTCTTGTTCACGAGTGGGGGAAGGATGGAGCGGGAGATCAACAAGTGGATCGGTGCAGCATCAGCAATAACTAGGACGCTGCATCGGTCCGTCGTGGTAAAGAGAGAGCTGAGCCGAAAAGCAAAGCTCTCGATTTACAAGTCGATCTACGTTCCAGCCCTCACCTATGGTCACCAGCTGTGGGTGGTGATCGAAAGAATGAGATCACGGATACAAGCGGCCGAAATGAGCTTCCTCTGCAGGGTGGCTGGGCTCTCATTCAGAGATCGGGTGAGGAGCTCTGCCATCCGGGAGGAGCTCGGTGTTGAGTCGCTCCTCCTCCAGGTCGAGAGGAGCCAGATGGGGTGGTTCGGGCATCTGGTCAGGATGTCCCCCGAGCGCCTTATGGGCGAGGTGTTTCGGGCACGTCCCACCGGGAGGAGACCAAGGGGCAGACCCCGGACCCGCTGGAGAGACTATGTCTCACAGCTGGCTGGGGAACGACTCGGGATCCTTCAGGGTGAGCTGAAGAATGCAGCGGTGTGAGGGATGCCTGGGCTGTTGCCCCTGCGACCCGTCCCCGGAACAAGCGGAACACGACGGAACGGAAAGTATTTTGAACCTTTTTTTTTTTTTTTGCAGTAAGAAAAATGTAGATCATCAAAAAAATGAAGGAAAGTAGGAACAAAAACAAGCAGGATAATTTTTGCTTATTGGATTTCTGTAACGCACTACAACGTGTTTTTTTTTTTTCCGCCTCATATCTGGGCCGGGAATAGAAACCGTAGCCCAGAGGGATGAAATCCAAAATGATCGATGTTCTCAGCAAATTGAAAACAGAACAGAAACACGTTTTGCTGAAAATCCTTCATTTTAGTTTTGTTTCGTTTCTATATCCTCCTTCTTTTCCTCTTGATGATGTCATAACCTCATCTCGAGCAGACCTCATTAAAGATACATGAGGTACAAGATTATTGAGCCTGGGGTCAGCAGAGATGGGTTTTGTGGTCAGATTCAGGAGCAGGTTTTCCCAGAAAACATTGATGTTTCATTAAATATTCAAGCTTTTTACTTCTAAATGTAAAGGTGATACATTTATTATACTTTAAATTCTGCTTCCCTGGCTTTTCTTGGGGTTTTGAAAGGGTACGGAATCAGTTTCTGCTGAGATTTCAAATCAACGTTTCATCCTGAAGTCTAATTTAAAAAAAATAACACAAATGTCCAGATTTTTTGCCGCTGGAACTGACAATAAGTATCTAGGATCAACAGTCAAGAGCAATGGAGAGTGTGGAATAGAGGTGAAGAAGCGTGTGCAGTTAGGCTGGAATGGGTAGAGAAAAGTATCAGGTGTGATGTGTGACAGAAGAGTTTCAGCTAAAATGAAAGGAAAAGTGTACAAAACCGTGGTGAGACCGGCCATGCTGTTTGGTCTAGAGACAGAGATGGAGGTAGCAGAGATGAAGATGCTGAGGATCTCTCTGGGAGTGACCAGGATGGACAGGATCAGAGGAACAGCACATGTTAGAGGTTTTGGGGATAAAGTTAGAGAGGCCAGACTGAGATGATTTGGACATGTACAGAAGAGAGAGAGTACATAGGAAGAAGGATGTTGGATTTGGAACCACCAGGAAAGAGGACTAGAGGAAGACCAAAGAGGAGGTTCATGGATACAGTGAAGGAAGACATGAAGATAGTTGGTATCACCAAAGAAGATGCAGCAGATAGGGTTAGATGGAAGAAACTGACTTGCTGTGGCGGACTATGAAGGGGAATGTTGAAAGGAAAAGAAGAAGAAGGAACTGACAATAACACTAATCGGGTAGCGGTAGTGCTAGAGCCTATCCCGGCTAATTTTAGGCAAGAGGCAAGGCCCACCCCGAACAAGTCGACAGTCTGTTGCGTAGCGCCAATAATATAATACTATGTAAACATACTCTGTAGTTATTATGTATATATTTTACCTCAATTCTGTAAATTCTGTAAATTGAGAGCTTTGCTTTTTGGCTCAGCTCTCTCTTTACCACGACGGACCAATGCAGCGTCTTAGTTATTGTTGACGCCACACTGATCTGCCTGTTGATCTCCCGCTCCATCCTTTCCCTACCCGTGACGAAGAGCCTGAGATACTTAAACCCCTCCACTTGGGGCAGGACTCTTTCCCTGATTGATTTACAAGTCAATCTATGGCTGGGGGTGGTGACCGAAAGAATGAGATCGCGGATATAAGCGGTCGAAATGAGCTTCCTCCGCAAGGTGGCTGGGCTCTCACTCAGAGATCGGGTGAGGAGTTTTACCATTTGGGAGGAGCTCGGCGTCGAGCCGCTTCTCCTCCAGGTCGAGAGAAGCCAGATGGGGTGGTTTGGGCATCTGGTCAGGATGCCCCCACTCCTGGTTTAGACGGCCAAAATTTGACATCTCTGAGCCATCTCAATGAGAAGCCTCTGAATAAGACCAAACTTGAGACGTCCAACCACATCACAGAGGAACAAAAAGCACTTCATAAAAACTCCACAGATGATGAAAATATGCCCAAATATTGAAAAATATGAATAAATATGAATAAGAATATGAAGAAATAAACTTTATTTAACACCTTGGCATTTGAGCAGGAAGTAGCTCATGTTATGGCTGAATGAGCCGCTGATGTAGCCGCAGCTATCGTACAACGAGCACGTCAGACAGCGACGGTTAAAAGACCCAAACGTGTCGGCACTGTGGAAGAAAAGAAGATTGTGTGTTTAAATTTTATACGAGTAAAATAAAAAATAGATAAGATAAAAGATACCAGGTGGCGGTACCTGTAGAGATGCCTCCGCTTCGGGCCGTCCTCGGTGCTCAGGAAGTATCTGTGTTAACATAAAGAATAACTGGATTAAATGACAGATTGCTGTGTATTTAGGGTGTGTGTAATCATGCTGAGCGGGGTGCATAGTGCTCGGCCCGTGCACCTGGAACACGACAACCCTGCCAGATGCTCGCTAGAATAGCGCCTTCATAAATTAATGATAGCAAGAAAAGCAGGATGAATCCTTTTAGAGGAGAAGTAGGCCATGTTTCCTCCCATGAGGGAAAGTTTTGCTGTTTTGGGAAACTACGCACATCTTAAACTAAAAGAACAAATTTTTTTGTGTTTGTATCAAATCAGACTTTACAGGGGACCCATAATGTGGGTATGAAAAATTTGGGAATATTATATTATAAAGTGTGGCGGGCTGTCAGAGCCAGCAAGGCCTTCCTCTGATGGCCTAACGTAACCAGACATCGTTATCATAATAAAAGTCAATTCCATTTTAAATGTATTTTTCCTAAATATATATACAATTATTCTCCATATTCTGTTCTCTTTATGTCATATTATATCCATTTGGTTATACAGCTTCCAGTGTTGTAACGTTAGGTTAAAGTTTTTATCCAATCAGAATTCAGCTTGCTGGTGTAGCCAGGCTGTATGAAATCTGCCCGAGGCCTTCAGAATCAGCAGTGCAGGCGTCTGTGTACTGCAAGTGAACGGGCATGTGTAGTTGCGACAGCCAATCAGATCATGAGTTGGAGACATTAGGGCCTTCCTTCTTACATTAAACATGATATGTACGCGTCTTGTGATTGGATACTCACTAGATGTAAGCGGAAGCAACGCTTTGCATGTCAACAAAGCTACACCAGAGCCAGAACCTTTAGCAGAAAAATCTGAAATATCGACTCGTTTTTTTTAATCCACAATGGCAGAAAGATTTCAGAATGGTAGAGTCGATTTCAAGACCACAAAAATGTACTGTTTCTCTCCCTTCTCGAACCTCTGCACTTTCAGACATACCAGAGAAAATTTCCGCAAACAGCCTTTTCCAGCGTAACATAAAGCCAGGGCGTGCCGTTCGATCTTCCCCGACTCAAAACAGAAGTAACTGTAATGTATGCCATGACTGATTTTGAAGGGAAAAGTCCAGCTGATCTTCTTGACTTTGGGAGAGTTTGGGAAAACTTTACGCACTAGCTTGTTTGGTTGCGACAACCCCTGTGTCCAATGCTTCTGTTGAGCGGTTATTCTCCACCTTAAAGCGAATTAAAACATATGCAAGAAATACGACTTTACAGTGACGTCTTTCAGCATTGGCCTCCATGTCGATAGAGGAACTGAAACGCACAGACAAACTCTGAACAAAACAACTCTGACAAACAAAACAACTGAGTCATTCACGTCTTCTTGAGGAAAGAAAGGAGAATGGATTTTGTGTTGAAATAAGTGTTTTGTGGGACAGCCATTTTGGTGAGTGCAAGCATTTTATTTATTTTTACATGTTTTATACGCGGGTTTATTGATGTTTAAATGCTCTTGAAAATTGCCTGTGTTGTACACCAGTGGTCCCCAACCCCTGGGCCGCGGACTGGTACCGGGCTGCACAGAACTGTTATTTTTACCCACTTTTTTTTGGTGATGTCTTTTATTTTGAAGGTACATGTTTACCGTTACCATGGCAACAATAGTGCGTTCAAGCAGAGAGAATGTTTCCACGTTATAAAGACGCTGCCAATAAATTTTCTCGTGAAGACAAAGTGGATTTAAGTTTATTATTATATATTTTAAAAAGCCATTTTTTTCAGGCTGGTCTCATCACCTTAAGACCAGTCCGTGAAAATATTGTCAGACACTAAACCGGTCCGTGACGCAGAAAAGGTTGGGAACCCCTGTTGTACACAATTAAGGTGATGCAACGCCCAGTAGTGCCTACGTCTGCTTCTGTATAGATTTCTCCAGCAGTGGTGTCATTAATGATGGTATTTGAGGGATATTTATTCAAATCGGATAAAGTAGCAAATCACCGAAGGCCTAGGTGTGAAATGCACGGACCGCCACTGCTGGACGGTATCGATGTTTGAAATCTCATCTTTTTCAAGTGCATTCATTCCAAAAATCTTTGTGAAAAGGAGAAATTTTAGCAGCAGGTGTAAAATACTGAAAAAAATGAGTATGCTCACATCAGCTGGTTGTCCTCATCGTAGGCTAGGACCTGAGTAACATCCCAGTCTCCAGATGTGATGGACTGCAGTGTGTCCGTACTGGTGTTCGGCTTCAAAGAGAAGAAAATAAAAAACAGTCTTTTATATTTAAAGAAAAAGTTCACACATCAAAGCAGCAAAACAAACGTGCTGTTTCTCAAGCGTTTTTGTGCAGGTGTGACATGTTTCATTAGCAAACTAAACGTTAGGATCTAATAAACGTTAGGATCTTTGTTCCGTTTGAAGGCGTGAAATTTTGGGAAAAGTTCAGCAAAACACGTTGAAGATGTGAAAAAGTTCTATTCCCATAAGGGTGCCGATCAAACACAAGACCACCTGCCCAGGTTGGGTCTTCCTGAAGATGGAATTTGTTGACAAGGTGCAACTATACCGATTTGAGAAAAGCGGTATACCGTAATTTTACGACCATTAGGCGCACCGTACGAAAAGGCGCAGTCTCAGTCACACACCGCCTTACAACAACACACACGCAAGCATGAAAATGTGCGTATTAAAAAATAGATCGGGAGCAAAACTGAGTTTGGTTGTGCTTTATTTAAGTAGTATAAACAAGGACATCACCGGTAATAGTCTTTATTCAAATCCGTCAAAGTCCTCATCCTCTGTTTCGGAATCGAACAGCTAGTCCACGTTAGTCCAAGCATCTACAATCCATTGGCAAACTGTAGCGTAACTCGCCCTGCGCTGCCTTCCACCCTTCCACAGCTCGATTCCCATTTTCCTCCGCATAGCTGATTGCCTTCAGCTTAAACTGAGCGTCATAAGTGTGTCTCTTTGCCATTTTCAGGGTTAAAACAGCAACGTTGTGCATTCAGCACATACCTTTTTTATACACAATCCACGCCCACACTTCACTCTTTAAGGTTCTCATGCCTTTTCTTTCAGGTCCGCCTCGCCTCACGGGCACCGCTTTTTCTTTTAGGTCCGCCTTTTCTCACACACAAGGCGCACCGCACGAAAGGGCGCACCGCTCATTTTGAAGAAAATCTAAAACGTTTCTAAGCGCCTTATAGCCGTGAAATTACGGTAGTTGCGTTTCGGCATTTTCTTTCAGGGCTCGCCAGAGCAAGTCAGTTTCTTCCATCTAACCCTATCTGCTGCATCTTCTTCGGTCGTACCAACAATTTTCATGCCTTCCTTCACTGCATCCATGAACCTCCTCTTTGGTCTTCCTCTAATCCTCTTTCCTGGTGGTTCCAGACCCAGCATCCTTCTTCGTATGTACCCTCTCTCTTCTCTGTACATGTCCAAACCATCTCAGTCTTGCCTCTCTGGCTTTATCCCCAAAACTTCTAACATGTGCTGTTCCTCTGATGTACTCATTTCTAATACTGTTCATCCTGGTCACTCCCAGAGTAATCCTCAGCATCTTCATCTCTGCTACCTCCATCTCTACTTCCTGTCTTTTCTTCAGTGCTACTGTCTCTAGACCAATCAACATGGCCGGTTTCACCACGATTTTGTACACTTTCCCTTTCATTTTAGCTGAAACTCTTCTATCACATATCACACTTGATACTTTTCTCCACCCGTTCCAGCCTGCTTGAACATGCTTCTTCCCCTCTTTTCCACACTCTCCATTGCTCTGGACTGTTGATCCCAAGAACTTAAAATCTTCCACCTTCTTTATCTCTTCTCCCTGTAACCTCACTTTTCCATTTGGATCATATGGAAGCTATAAATAAATTAAAGACGACATCATCTACATTAAAAAATAACAAGGTTCATATTTGCAGTAGGTAGCAGATGGGCTCTAAC
The DNA here is from genome assembly GCA_902685375.1 of Neostethus bicornis. Taxonomy (NCBI): domain Eukaryota; kingdom Metazoa; phylum Chordata; class Actinopteri; order Atheriniformes; family Phallostethidae; genus Neostethus; species Neostethus bicornis. Next base: position 9,378,090 of record LR738553.1, on the reverse strand, counting down.
TAGGCAAGAAGTGTGAGTGAGATGAGGGGTAAGTTAATGTGCCGTTCCTCTAATCCTGTCCATCCTGATCACTCCCAGAGAGATCCTCAGCATCTTCATCTCTGCTACCTCCATCTCTGTTTTCTGTCTTTTCTTCAGTGCTACTGTTTCTAGACCAAACAACATGGCCGGTCTAACCGTATAAAGTTGTGAAAGGTTTTTATTACTTTTAAATTAATTTATCTAACGTTTTTTTTCTTCTTGAACCTGCAAACAATGTGTCGACAAACCCGTTCTCACCTGGGAGATGGACATGGAGATGTGGAAGAACTTGCCCCGTCCTCCTTGGGGAATAGCCCGAGTAAAAAACAGCTTGAGACCGTCTTTGGAAAACAAGGGCACCTCATTCTGAGCAAACACCAAATATAAGAACATTTATTAGTGAAAAATGGCTGACGTAAGAACGCAGAAAAGAAGAAGAAAAAAGAAATCATCACAGATAAAACTGGTCCTTTCAGTTTGAATAATTTTACTCAACAAACGGAACGGAACGGATTTGTCTCACCTGCCTGTGGAGCCATCCTTCACTTTCATCCTCGTGTTTCTGTAAGAACAGATACAACAAGTTAAAAAAAAAAAAAATGGCTCCCGTGACATTTGTAACATCCACACTGGATACTACCTTAGAGCAGACTCCCGTTGTGGCCTCGCATAGGGTTAGGATGGAGATGTTCTGAGCTCTGTTTAACCAATTTATAGCCAGTTTGGTGGTGGTGGCCCACTTCACCATGGTTACATAGTACTCCCTGGAAAATACAGACAAATTTCAAGAACAAATTTTCTAAAAGCACAACGAAGCCCTTCTGGAGTTTGCCAAAACACACCTGAATGACTCTCAGACCCTGAGAAACAAAATTTGTGGTCTGACGAGACCAAATTAGAACCTTTTAGATTGTTATTTTGAGGTGTTATGCGTGGAGAAAGCCAAGTACTGCTCATCACAAAGCCAACACTATTCCTACAGTGAGGCATGGTGGTGGCAGTATCATTAAACTTCTTCTTCTTCTTTCGGCATTTCCCTTCAAGGGTCGCCACAGCAAGTCAGTTTCTTCCATCTAACCCTATCTGCTGCATCCTCTTTGGTCACACCAACTATCTTCAAGTCTTCCTTCACTGCGTCCATGAACCTCCTCTTTGGTCTTCCATTAGACCTCTTTCCTGGTGGTTCCAAACCCAGCATCCTTCTTCTGATGTACTCTCTCTCTCTGGACATGTCCAAACCATCTCAGTCTGGTCTCTGGCTTTCTCTCCGAAACCTCTAACATGTGCTGTTCCTCTGATCTGTGCATCCTGGTAACTCCCAGAGAGATCCTCAGCATCTTCATCTCTGCTACTTCCATCTCTGCTTCCTGTCTTTTCTTCAGTGCTACTATTTCTAGACCAATCAGCATGGCCGGTCTCACCACGGTTTTGTACACTTTCCCTTTCATTTTAGCTGAAACTCTTCTGTCACACATCACACATGATACTTTTCTCCACCCTTTCCAGCCTGCCTGAACACGCTTCTTCACCTCTTTTCCACACTCTCCATTGCTCTGGACTGTTGATCCTAAGTACTTAAAATCTTCCACCTTCTTTATCTCTGCTCCCTGTCACCTCACTTTTCCATTTGGATCCCTCTCAATCACACACATGTACTCCGTAATCGTCATTCCTCTTCTTTCTTGTGCAAACCTCTATTTCTCCACTCTCGACCTCTCCCGTTTTGGGATGTTATTGCAGACATTAATTTGAAGAAATTGAAGCAGTAACTTCATAAACTAATGAAACGTAATAAAAAAAAAAAAAAAAAAAAACACATTTTAGACCAAATTATCATCTCATGTTTTCAATTGTAGTAAGAAGTACTGCATTCTCTGGTATGTGAGGCCCACTAAAACTTTTCATTTTAGCCCAAAAACTAATTTTTGATTGTGTGTTACGGGTAGTGTAGAAATCCGAAAAATACAACGTTGATGTTTGTATTTAATAGATGGAAAAACTATAAAAACCCAATGTCTTACCCGATGCGGGGATCATCTGGTCTCCTCATTTCGATTGTGTGCAAAGGCCCGTTTAGGTTCACGACATAAAGAGTGATAACTGGGTTTTCCTCCCCTGCCTGAACGAGACACATTTGGGATAAAAAATGACTAAAGTTTGTGCATGAGAAAAAAAAAATAGGGTATAACTAAGTTATTTAAACACATGCTTAATTTTGTCGCCATATCACATCGCGTTTAAACAACGCAGAAAGAGTTCATAGTTCTCCTAATCAATGAGAAAATGTCCTAAGGTTGTGGTTTAGAAGTCTTTCGTAATCAGAAGTAACTCTAAAACAGGGGTGGGCAAACTTTTTGGTCCGCAGGCCACATTGTGTTCTAACATTCGACAAGCGGGCTGAAAAAGCAGCAAATTGATGGCATGCTTTGGTAACCCCTAGATTAGACCGCTAGAATGGTGCGCTAGATTTTAAACAAGTGTTAAATGTTACATCAATAACGTTAAATTTCAAATCTAGCGGCGCAAGGTCTGAAATCAGTGCAATAGCGCTTGAAAACGTGCATTTAGCAGCTATAAGTTTGAAATCTAAGCGCTTGATATAACATTTTGCTTGTTTTAACATCTAACATGCTTGTCTATGTGCGTGTATTGGGCCCGATGGCTTTCCATATCAGTGCACACTGTTTATTTTGATGGCGTGCACATCACGGAGACACACACATTTAATATGAGCAGTGTTGTTGTATCTTTGGCACTATCTAGTGACAAAACATCAGAATTGTAAGAGAAATAAAACAATAACAAGGTTTTTTTTTTAAAAATTCCAAGTTTGATGGGCCACATGTGGCCTGCGGGCCGTACGTAGTTTGCCCATTCCTGCTCTAGAAGGTAATAAACTTGTGTTTTAATTATTTGATATAAAATGCAAACATGCAAGTAATTTATAATAGTGAGAGAAACATGCACACCTTTGGATAATGGTACTCTTTCCCCATTGGGTAAGGTGAGCCTGTGAACATCGGAAGCTCCATTCTAGGGACCAAAGTGTCGTTGATGGTGGCGTAGGCTAACCGGGCGCCATCAGGAGACCACCAATGGGCAATGTGGGAGTGGAAAATCTCCTCTGGAACAAGAAACAGAAACAATGTATCAAAATGTGAACGTAGTGGATATTGGGATTGGGCTAACCAAATCCTGGTAATCTTATTGTAGATTCAATCTTTTGGTGTCAAAAGTCTTCAACTCTGTATAATTCGGTACAGCACAAAAAGTGATAGGCAGCACGTTGACGCAGCGGGTAGCAAAGTGGCCTAACAGCAAGAAGGTCGTGGGTTCGAGTTCCGGTTGGGGGCAAGGCTTGGAACACTGTCTTTTCTGTGTGGGGTTTGCGTGGGTTTCCTCCGGGTACTCCGGTTTCCTCCCACCCTCCAAAAACATGCATGCTAGGTTGATTGGCCGGTGCCAAAATGCCCCTAGGAATGAGAGTGTGTGTGTGTGGTTTGTGTATGTGTAGCCCCGCGACTGAGTGGCGACCTGTTCGGGGTGCACCCTGCCCTTTGCCTTAAATCAGCCGGGATGGGCTCCGGCACTACCCGCAAGCCCAAAAAGGACAGACGGACAAGAAGAGGTACAAAGAATCTCGTTTTTTGTGGGCTTTACCTCGTTCAGAGAATTCAATTTAACAGACAAATCGTGAAATAAATTTGTTAATGCAACACAAATAAAATTAAATTGAATGAATATGAGGCTGTTTCCCCCACTGGACAAGCAGAAGATGATGGAACAAACGGAACGGAATAGGCCCGATCAATCAGTGTAGTCTGGAAAGCAGCAGTCCGGCAGTAAGAAACTACGTCTTTCTCCAAATAGACTTTCTAAACTTCTTCTTCTTCTTCTTTCGGCATTTCCCTTCAGAGGTCGACCACAGGAATTAGACTTTCTAAACACTCTCTTTAGATCATCAATCTCTGGAATCATTTCCAACATGGACTTTTATGGGCTTTATTTTCAGCAAAATCCCAAACATGGTCCATAGAAATGCTTGTGTTCACGTCACGGTATCATCTCTTTTCACTGATTGGCCGAACATCTAAAAATCGCTCCAGTTGTAGGTCATCGCCTGTAATACTTGGTCTTTTGTCTGAAGTTAAAATAAAATTGAACAGAACCACACGTTGGTGCCAGCCTTGCTAGGTGTGGACTGCGATGGTGTTCAGACTACTGAACGATGAATTACAGCTGTAGCAGAAGAAATTCTATATTCTCTACCTGCCTGTCTTCAAAACGTGTTGCGTTATTGCTCATTAAGAAGTCGATCTATGTCCCCACTCTCACCTATGGTCACCAGCTGTGAGTGGTGACCGAAAGAATGAGATCGTGGATACAAGTGGCCAAAATGAGCTTCCTTCGCTGGGTGGCTGGGATCTCACTTGGAGATCGGGTGAGGAGCTCTGCCATCTGGGAGAAGCTCGGATTAGAGCCGCTCCTCATCCACATCGAGAGAAGGCAGATGAGGTGGTTCGGGCATCTGGTCAGGATGCTTCCCAAGCGCCTCGCTGGTGAGGTGTTTCAGGCACGTCCCATCCGGAGGAGACCAAGAGGCAGATCCCGGACCTGCTGGAGAGACCTTGTCTCACAACTGGCCAAGGAACGACTAGGGAGTCTTCTGGGCTTCCCGCATGAGGTTTGTTGCCCCCGTGACCTGGCCCCAGATAAGCGGAAGGCAAGGGTTCAGCATTACAAACTATTAACTAAAGGAAAGTCACACAATAGGAAGAACAAAAAGGAATAATTTGGTCACAGAAAAGTGACATAAAACACAATCTTTAATAAAATGTATCAAACTAGCAAAAAACAAATGTCCACCTCTGCCAACATCACCATTCCACACCTCCATCTTGAATCCTGGATTTAATCTCCGTTTCTTTTATAGACCTACACACAGAAACATATTGTACCAGCAGCGGAGGTCATAAATCACAGCTGCTTTAATCTCACTACAGCCTGTTGACAAAAACACAAACCGACTTTATTTCCTCAAAATAAACCAAAGAGCAATTTTCTCTCTGACTACAGAGAACTTTTCGGTATGTTTCTACCCGGCAGCCACAATTCCAGCACTTTCTCTGACCTCAGAGAGGTTCAAACAAGTTCAGTAATGTGGGACAAAAACCCCCCCCAATCTTTCATCCAGTAATCAAACCATCTGTGGTGCTTGTGGTAGCATGCAGTGACTCATTAGAAAATTATGCAAATTAGGGTTCGCTTAAGAAAATTTTTGACAACATAAGGCATGGCCTCCACACTCTGCCCACTGTGGTACCAACACAGTACCCGGAAAGAGTTTGAGTAATGGTCTTTGTTAGATGTCAGACTTACCGAGTCCCGCAGTAGGTCTCTTGATAATCGTTAGTGAAAATTACTTTACATGCCTGTTTTTGAGGCGCAAAATAAAACAAGTTTATATGAGAGCTGGAAACAACAGCAATGAACGAGTTTGTCCAGGCCTGGCCTGGCCAACCTACAACTCCTGAGCCTCATGCGGCTCTTCAGAAGCTTTCACATGGCATTTGTCAATTATGCTTGGCTGGTGTTGCCATTCAAAGAAAATGCATGTTGTGGTCCCCTCTCCTACCGCCAGAGGGATGTTTTTCATGATCAGGGACATCTGAGGATGATTCCTGATTCCACACATCTGTGCACCCTACCAGGTATTTAAGAGCAATCATCCCAGGTTTACCGGGTCATACAATCCCTTCCAGCCAGGTGTCCCTGGTTGCCTGACCAAATACACATTCTGACATTAACATTTTTGCCATGCCACTGAAACTTTGTTTTTTCTTTCCACAGTATTAATGGACTATCAAATAAAAAAAAAAAAAAACGTGTTTTCTGTCTGCAAATGGGTTCTCCTCTTCTCACCTGCACTCCGCCTCATGAGAATGCAAACCTATCTGTTTTATTTAACCAGCTAGAAAAAAACAAAAGATGTGTTCCTACAGACAGTGGGTAAAAGAAAGCTACAAACTGCCACTTACAGATAAGTAGAAAGGCGGGGGCTGCTCAGCAAACAGTATCAACATTTCACTACTTTACATTTATATAACACTATGTCATACAGCAGCGGGTCAAGCTGGGGGACAGCATTAACTAAAGAAAGTTTTGAATGATAAAAATAAAAGAAGTAACAAAAGAAGTTGTAACAAAAGAAGTCGTAACAAAAGAAGTTGTAACATAAAAATTAGTAACAAAAGAAGTATGTACATTTTTTAAACCCACACAAAGTAACATTAAATTGTTTTCGGAGTTGATTAACAAACTGGAAAAGAAAAATACTTTTTACAAGACTACTCCGGCAGCAGCCATGTGGAGCGGAACAAGCGAGCTATCGAATGTAGCGAACTTTCAAATATCCAGTAAGCTTGGTTAACCAAACAAAAAGAAAATCCATTCCTATCTGTTTTTTTATACAGCTTTAAAAAACAAGAGGTTGTTCTTACAGTGGGGAGTGGGTAAAAGAAAGATACATTCCCCCACTAACAAATAAGTAGAAAGGCGGGGGCTGCTCAGCAAACTGTAACAACACATTTACATAACACTGTCTTACAACAGCGAGTCAAGCTAGGGGATCACATTAACTAAAGGAATTTTTGTATGATAAAAATAAAAGAAGTAACAAAAGAAGTCGTAACAAAAGAAGTATTTACATTTTCTACCTCCCACAAAGAGTGAGGTAGTGTCTAGTGTCTGATAATATTTTCACGGACCGGTCTAAAGAAGTAGCAGAAAAATTAAATAAGACCAGCGTGAAAAACAAATGTTTTTTAAAAATAAATAATGAATTTAAATCCTTTTTGTTCTTAAAAAAAAGGACAAAATTTATTAGCAGCGTATTTATAACACGGAAACATTCTCTCTGCTCGAACGTAATCTGGCTGCCTAGGAAACTTTAAACATACCTTCAAAATAAAGGACATCAGAAAAACAAAGTGAATAAAAATACCAGTTATTCTCTTCACAGTAAAGCCGTAAAAATCAATCAGAGTTCTGAGTTTGTTTTGCTGGAACCAGACAGTCCTATTTTGACCTGAAACCTGAAGAGTGTTTCTAAAGTCCAGTCTGCTTCGTAACTCCATATCCGGTCACTTTTCAAATTAAAACATTGTCATCAAGAATCAAGAAAACCTTTATGGAAAATAATGGAGGTTATTTCTTCATTTTATGCGGCTCGATACCAGTCCACAGCCTGATGGTTGGGGACCACTGCCTTACAGGTTTGCAGGGGGTGCCTGAGCCCATCCCGGCTGAAAAAAAAGTTTCCTTTCCAAAAGACTCCAAGTTTGCGTTGGAAAGTTGGCAGATAAAAAGAAGACCTAACTCACACTTCCGAACTAAAATAATGAGATTACGACTTTCTTTCAATGCAATGATCACCAAGGTGAGCTCATTTCCCCTCCACATGTTCTCCATCTTATTGTGCAGACTACATTATGCACAAAATGGATTATTAATACATGAGATGCAATGAGTCAAGTGGCCGGTGGGAAATAATGAATGTGAGGTGACGAAGCCAGGCAGACCGTGCAGAAGAGAAAATGCAAATAAAACATTCAAAATAGAAATTATGATCAAATGTGCACATATTTGTCTGCATTTATAGATACATACTTGTGTATTGTGATATTTTGATTTTATTTATGTAAATTGGATTACAAAATTATATTTTTCTATTATAGAAAAAATGCATTGAAACATATCTTAGCATTACATTTTAAAATATTTTGTTACAAAATTATTTCAATTGAATACTACACTTCAAAACAGGGTGGACTTTAGGAAAGTCACAGCTTCCATTACCCCTCTTGCACTGACAGAGTCCCCCATCACCACTGTAGACTCTTTCCGCTTCCTCGGCACTACCATCACACAGGACCTAAAGTGGGAGCCATCCATTAGCTCCCTGATCAGCACCCCATGATATAACTCCATTCCCCCACTTACACTGACAGACTCCCCCATCACCACTGTAGACTCTATCCGCTTCCTCGGAACTACCATCACACAGGACCTAAAGAGGGAGCTGTCCTATTTTACACAGCCATTATCGAGTCCATCCTCACCTCCTCCATCACCGTGTGGTACGCTGGAGCCACAGCCAGGGACAAACACAGACTGCAGCGCATTGTGCGCTCCGCAGAGAAGGTGATCGGCTGCAGCCTTCCATCTCTCGAAGACCTGTACGTCTCCAGGACTCGGGGGCGTGCAGGTCGGATAGCAGCTGACCCTTCCCACCCTGAACATGGACTTTTTGAGCGACTCCCCTCGGGCAGGAGGCCCCGGTCCATTCGGACCAGAACGTCCCGCCACAAAAACAGCTTCTTCCCTTCTGCCGTTGGACTTATGAACTCTTTATAACCTGGATCCCCACATCTCATAGTCACTTCCCTCTTGTCACTTTACTATCTTTATTATTTTCTATTATTTTCTATGACATTGCACTACTTTTCTTTTTCTTTCTGAGCACTATTAGTTTTGTTAAAATTATTATTATTTATTTTATTTTTTCTTATTTTTATTTTATATTTTTGCACACCTGTATCAAAGCAAGTTCCTAGTCTCTGATATTCTTCATTGATTCTGAGAAGTATAATATTCTTCCAACAGAGGGCAATAAATACATGTGGTAGAATCATACAGCCTAACAATTGCACAGCACATCACAGTGCTTGTTTTTACATTTTTAATAGTTATATAACTAATTGCTACAATCAATATTTATCTAACTATTGATAAGTATGTTCTGATTTGCTCTCTCAAATGAACAACGTTACGTTTGTAGGGTCTGAAAATATAGATTATTTCAGATAAACATTTCATTTACCAAGACATCTGCTTTAGAGTTTAAATTAAGGTTACCAGACTTGGTGGAACCAAAAGCTAAAATAAATCTCTGCATTTGCTTGAGAGACATCTCAAAAGTTCAACTATAGGATGACCACCAGGATGACCGATTGAATACAGATGGTAGAAAAGGGATTTCTCTTTGTCTAAAATTGGTAATAATGATAAAGGAGGACAGGCAACGTTCCATCAGAGCCCTTTAAAAAAACACCTCAGAATCTGTTGGTGGGGCATTTTCGTCTGGCCTCCATTCAATTTGTTACCATAATTTTTCTGTAATAAACCTTTTTTCATATCACCAAATTCCTCCAAATTTTCCCACCGGGAGGACACCAAGGGGTAGACCCTGGACCCGCACGAAAGACTATGTCTCACTGCTGACCGGGGAATGAGCTTTCACATGGCAATTATGAAAGCCTCCTACGGAAGGAGTAGGAGGACCCCTGCATTTGGGTCCTCCTACTCCTTCCCTATCCCCAAATCCTGACAGAAGTAGCCTGTTCACAAAGTATAACACATTGTGTTCTGATTGTAGATTCAGTCAACCGGAGTTGGGAAAAGTTTACAAAGTCTACTTAACGGATTTTGTCTGTTTGCAGGTTAAGTTTTAAAAAAAAAAAACACCTCTCGCAATTAGCATGGAACCACAGCACATGGAATAAAAAAGCATTTATCACTACAGGGATCCTAACATCCTTCATGATGTGAATGGAAGTAAATCTTTTAAAAAAATGAACTCTAACAAGACCCATACGGGGTTAAATTACTTCAAAGAGATTTTTGTTGGTGTCAAGTATCACTTTTTTTTCAAGTTGTTTTCACACCAAACAAGAGCAGACATTTCAGCTTCTTTTTTATTAACTTCTTTCCTCACACTCGAGTTCATACTGTGGCTGTTTGGTGCCCCGCGGGCCGCGGCGCAAACAGAGCGATAAACAGAAACAACTTCACATACACGCAGTCATCTGGCCAAACATCCACACAGCAAGAACAATCCCAATCAAAGCCGCGGTGGGTTTTTATCTTGGCATGTGGAAGCTCAGTGAACAGCTGTTTCCTGGGGCCACGTCCCACCGCAGGATGGCTGCTGCCTCCATAATCAGACAGCTGACAGATGGCACAACACTCGGGGCGTTTTAGAGGATTTCACACAGCTGGCAGGACTCTTCGCTTCTTCTCTACCTTTTTATAAAAATTCTTTAAATTTTCATCTTTTCTTCTCTCTCTTCATGCCTCTCCAGCCACTTCAAACACACACACACACTCGCACACATGGAAGGTTTGCGAGGATATTCAAGCCCGAGCGATTATTCAGCACCTTTCACCCCTCAGCATCCAATCTGCCACGCATTGACGGGCGAAGCTTAAAGACCTCATTTCTCGTCAGTAGCCGACTCATCCTCAGCTTGACCTTGGCCAGAGGAGAGTGCGAGTCATTAGCATGGAAATGTTGTGCCTCGCAGTCGCTCTGGTTACATGACTGGGTACGGCGTCTAAGCTCCCCTGCAGATGTTTGTATCACAGCTAAAACCAAATCCGAACGTCCACACAATGTTTCTCACAAGGAATGCACCTTCAATAAGAAATAAAAGACGCTAGCATAATAAAATGTGACATTTTGGTCTAAAGGTCACATTTTAAAGTGAGAAAAACTTGACTTATAAAACACGGAGATCATATAAAACCTGCTGCATAGAAAAAAGAGCTGAGTTGTGTGAAATTTGGACGCAAGAGGCAGAGTTACTATTCTGTCCTCACACAGGCGTGCAGTTGTCTACGCTAGACAGAAAGTGAACACAAAAAAAATCACAAAATAGGACTGCGGACCGTAGAGTTTGTCAACTTTTTGGTGTTACTCTTTAATCTCTATTTGTGTTTGTGTATGGTGATGGTCAGGCTGACAGACGAGTTTAGACAGGAATCTCCATAGACAATGATGTTTGCAGATGACATTGTGATCTGTAGTGAGAGGAGGGAAGAGGTGGAGGAAAAGCTGGAGAGGTGGAGGTTTGTACTAGAAAGAAGAGGAATGAAGATTAGTCAGAGTAAGATAGAGTACATGTGTGTGAATGAGAGGGATCCAAATGGAAAAGTGAGGTTACAGGGAGAAGAAATAAAGAAGGTGGAAGATTTTAAGTACTTAGGATCAACAGTCCAGAGCAATGGAGAGTGTGGAAAAGAGGTGAAGAAGTGTGTGCAGCCAGGCGGAAACGGGTGGAGAAAAGTATCAGGTGTGATGTGTGACAGAAGAGTTTCAGCTAAAATGAAAGGAAAAGTGGTGAGACCCGCCATGCTGTTTGGTCTAGAAACAGTAGCACTGAGAAATAGACAGGAAACAGAGATGGAGGTAGCAGAGATGAAGATGCTGAGGTTAGAAAAGAAAGAAAGAAATATACTTTATTCATCCCTCAATGGGAAAATTTGTGTGCTGCATTACACCACAGTAGGCTGCTACGATGGCGCCAATGGTGGGAGAAACGGTGTCTTCCCCAAAGACCCAAATTACAGTTGAGGGTTTGGTCTCAACGCGATGTAGACCATTTCCGATGTTGCTTCCTTAATACCCCCAATGAACAAATACAAACCATCTACACACAAATTCAATTTCTGGATTGTTGTCACTTTTATCTTCACTTTTTACATCAAGTGTCATTTTTCTGCGAGAGATTTAAGCATCAATAAATGATGAGTGTAAATTGCGCGGCCTTCGGCAGCCCATAAATATATGTCACCGGGTCAGATGCTGCAGTAACACACTGATTAATGTTTAAATGGCTGAGGATGAAAAGTCTGCCTGAAGGATGGACGTGATTTCAAATACCAGCCTGATTAATTCAGAGATGGGATCACTTATGGGTGAGCGACGCATTGCTGTCATCGGCTAACCTCATTGGTTGGCGAATCCGCAAAGAGGCTGAAATTTACATGATGAAACTAATATGAGAGTTTCTTTGTGTTGCAGCAGATTTAACTTCCTGTTCTGGCTCTTCATAATCTGAGCATGTCTAAAAGTGCCTTCGTTAATAAAACACGGTTCGACAGGAGAAAATCTAAAATCATCAGCTGAATGCAAACACAACCCTCATCTCAGTTGATCCGGAGACTTGCCCAGGTAAGCTTCCATCGCTGTTGTGTGCGGAAGCTGAAAGCGATGTGACACGACAATGTGCAACTCACACACACACGCATAGAGCTGGTAAAGTAATGCAAAATAACTGATGTAGAACATTTATTCATTTTCCCAGGCTGTGTAAAGCAAAGCAAAATTACTGGCATACTTGTTTCTAATTTACCTGCAGGAAATAAAGTGCTTCATGCCAAAAATGTTAATGTCTGTGCAGGCACTTTGCAAGGATTCATATTAGTCAATACCAGGGCAGTAATTATTTAAAGAAATGGTTTAAAGAGAATTGTTAAGTATAAAATTAAAGGACTGTGTCCCTAGGAGACTTCTGTGGTGGGTGCTCCGGGAGTATGGAGTCTCGGAGCCCTTAGTACAGACTGTCCGGTCTCTGTACGACCGGAGCGAAAGCTTGGTCCGTATAGCTGGCAGTATGTCGATTCCATTTCCAGTGAGAGTTGGACTCCGCCAAGGCTGCCCTTTGTCACTGATTCGATATCTAAGCGTAGCCGAGGCGTTGGAGGGATTCGGTTTAGTGACCTCAGGATTGGATCTCTGCTTTTTGCGGATGATGTGGTCCTGTTGGCTTCATAAGACCGTGATCTCCAGCTCTCACTGGATCGATTTGCTGCCGAGTGTGAAGCGGCCGGGATGGGAATTAGCGCCTCCAAATCTGGGGTGAGAGAAGCCTGGGCTTCCCGTTTGAGGCTGTTGCCCATGTGACCCGGCCAGAGATGAGCAGAAGATGACAGAACGGAACGGAAAATTAAAGGATTTTGCTTATAAAATGCATGAAATTGGAAAGAAATGGGATTCAAACACCAAGCCATTATGGCTAAAAGTCGACTCATTTAATGATGTTGTTTCAACTCACAGCTAACCGTATACATCTTTGTAAATCCTTGGCGGTGAAGCAGCGGCTCTATGGGCTCTATTTCAAGAGCCATTGCTCTGCATAAGGCAAAGACCCAATCTTGAGGGCTCCAAATCCGAGAAAGCCACCAGCTTCTGTATGCCAACAAATTGTGTACATAAAAGTAATGAACAGAAACAGTTACAAAGGACAACATTAGTGGAATCCAGCTCATTACCGGCAGTGAGGACCAAGCCAAGGCACTGATCTTAGCGACTCCAGACAGCCAGTAACAAGTCCTGTGGTACTCTTTAGCAACAATACCCATATCGACTGGTTGGGCAAACGCCCAATTCAAATTTTAATTATTAATGATGAGAAAACTAAAGTAGTTATATGTTGGTGGTACTTGAGTAGTTCTTGTTTAATCCTGAGTCTCTTCAAATGACACGTTTGTATCTTTATTGTAGTTTTTGAAAAAACTAGTGTCCTAATCCGGAATGTGCAAATTTGTCTCTCACCCAGAGTTCTTGGAAGCTATTGGAAACCTACTCCAATTGGACACCTATTGGACAACTACAACTCTTAGGGGTGCTTTTTTGTTGAGTGAGAATTGCAAATTACTTTGATTTGCTCCGAATTCTGAAGAAAAATGAATGCGCTCGTCCTAAAAACACATTTTTCTTCAAAAAAAAAAACTTAGCAGAAAGATGTACCCTTGTTCTACAAAAGCAGAAAGGTCCCTGGAAGGGCCAATATTTGATTTTAACATTAAAATAATATTTGCACATTACCTTCATAAAGCCAATCACTCAGACCGTTGAAGATTGCTCCTTCCTTTCCAGTAGAGACCAGACGAATGGAGCGACTTTCCACGTTAGATCGATAGTAGATGTTGTTCTCAAAAATGAAGATCTACAAGCAAACAAAAACAAAAATCATTAACTAAGCATACTTTTCTAAATAATCACACAGCCCTTATGTAAGTATCTATTTTTCAGCACAGCCCAACTTCGGACTTTGTTCAACTGGCTCTCTCTAACCTAAAGTTTCCTTAAGCCATTCAGATTTAGAGTTGGTTTCCTAGGGCTACCTCACCTCCTTCGAAAACCGTTCCGTTCCGTCATCTTCTGATTGTTCCTGAATCGGGTTGCGGGGGCAACAGCCTCAAATGGGTAGCCCAGGCCTCTTTCTCCCCGGCTGCATCCTCCAGCTCACGCGGAAGGATCCCAAGTCGTTCCCCGGCCAGCTGTGAGACATAGTCTCTCCAGCGAGTCCGGGGTCTGCCCCTAGGTCTCCTCCCAGTAGGATGTGCCCAAAACACCCCGCCCGCGAGGCGCTCAGTGGGGCATCCTGACCAGATGCCCGAACCACCCCTTCTGGCTCCTCTCGACCTGGAGGATTAGCGGCTCGACACTGAGCTCCTCCCGGATGGCAGAGCTGCTCACCCGATCTCTGAGTGGGAGCCCAGCCACCCTGCGGAGAAAGCTCATTTCGGCCGCTTGTACCCGCGATCTCATTCTTTTGGTCACCACCCACAGCTGGTGACCATAGGTGAGGGTTGGAACGTAGATCGACTTGTAAATCGAGAGCTTTGCTTTTCAGCTCAGCTCTCTCTTTACCATGACGGACTGATGCAGCGTCCTAGTTATTGCTGATGCCGCACCTACCCGCCTGTCGATCTCCCGCTCCATCCTTCCCCACTCGTGAACAAGACCCCGAGATACTTAAACTCCTCCACTTGGGGCAGGACCCTGTCCCTGACCCGCAGGGGGCATTCCATCCTTTTCCGGGCGAGGACCATGGTCTCAGATTTGGAGGCACTAATTCCCATCCCGGTCGCTTCACACTCGGCAGCAAATCGATCCAGTGAGAGCTGGAGATCACGGTCCGATGAAGCCAACAGGACCACATCATTTGCAAAAACCAGAGATCCGATCCTGAGGTCACCAAACTGGATCCCTCCAACGCTTTGGCTGCGCCTAGATATCCTCCGAATACGTCACCGTAAAACCTTTTTTTTTTTGGGCTAGCTACAACTGAATTAGAAAAACAAAAAATACATTTGATGGCTGATTTTTTTCAAGATCTTTTTCAAAATGGACATTGCACATTGACGTTAGCAACCAGTTTACCTCAAAAGTGTGATTTTGTTCCTCCTAAAGTTACTTTAGCAGAAGCTGGATTTTGAAAAGTTGCTGAGTTGATTACAATTAGTATGTGGTGAGGACATGCAAACTGTGAGCCCCATGTGCTTTGGCGTCACTTTGCTGCAGATGGAGTCCTTGTATAAGAAGGCAATCTAGGCCAGAGCACAGAGAGAACACCTGTCCCCGTTCTCTGAAGGAAGGTAGAAATCTGCCAGAATATCTGGAGCATATAACACAGAATGCTTTGCTGTACTTGGACCAACAAAAACAACACATCTAATTAAACTCATGACGGGGTATTTTTTTAAGTATTGCATTAATTATAAATAAGTATAGGTTGAAAAAAAAAGTCCCTTGAAAAGAAAACAAAAATGCTGAGTATTTAAAAAACGTTATACGTTCCGTCATCTTCTGCTTTTTCCGGGGTCGGGTTGCGGGGGCAACAGCCTCAAACGGGTAGCCCAGGCCTCTTTCTCCCCGGCTGCATCCTCCAGCTCACCTGGAAGGATCCCGAGCCGTTTGGTCCCAAGCCCCTTGGTCTCCTCCTGGTGGGACATGCCCAAAACACCTCGCCCGCGAGGCGCTCAGGGGGAATCTTGACCAGATGCCCAAACCACCCCATCCGGCTCCTCTTGACCTAGAAGGGGAGCTGCTTGACACCGAGCTCCTCCCGGATGTCAGAGCTTTGAGTGAGAGCCCAGCCACCCTGCGGAGAAAGCTCATTTTGGCCGCTTGTACCCACGATCTCATTCTTTCGGTCACCACCCACAGCTGGTGACCATAGGTGAGGGTTGGAACGTAGATCGACTTGTAAATCGAGAGCTTTGCTTTTCGGCTCAGCTCTCTCTTTACCACGACGGACCAATGCAGCGTCCTAGTTATTGCGGATGCCGCACTGATCCCCCTGTCGATCTGTTTACGTTCAAAGGTTATTTTCAAAAGTAACCATTGATATTTCAAGAAAACATTGCTGTATTAAAACAGCAAAATAATTTTAGAATAGATTTTACTTATTCACACATAAAACAAGCTGTGCGAAAAGCTAAAAAAGTAATCCTGAACAACACACTTGTCTTTTAAGTCGACGTTCTTTTACGTAGCTAGACCTTACACTTTTGAAACCATTAACTATTTGTTAAATTCTTTGACTGACTAGCCACAATTTCAAAATTTCATTGCCACTTACATCTCTAGCCTTATTTTACAGTGATAAGGTTTGTATTTTATTTTGAATGCGATAGCATTGAGATGCCAATTCTTTTATGTTAGATGGTGAAGTTGACGTTGCTCTCGTTTCGTCTTCCGAATCACTTATCTACTTATTCCTTCGAGAATAAAGTATTTTCAATTAAACTCAAAACGTTAACTTACTTAAATCTGTGGACACTGTCGAAATCTTTTCACTCACTCACAGTGAGGGATTGTTCCAGTATTATGGTCCTTGCCTGTGGAAACAGCCTGCCAGAGGAACTCAGGGCCGCACAGTATGTTCATGTTTTAAGAAGCGGCGGCAAACCCATCTTTTTAACTTGGATTTTACTTGATTTTTATTTTTGCTTAAGATAATTTTATGTATTTATTATAATCTCTGGGTTTTTTTGGGTTTTTTTTTTTGGTGATTTTTAATGTATGCTTGTTTTTGACCTAAGATTTTATAATAATCCGGATTTTAATGTTCTTTGAGTTTTTGTTTTATTCAGCAGTTTGTGTAACTTAATGTTGGAAAAGTGCCTCAGAAACAAAATTTGATTTGATTTTGATTTTATATTTAAACAAATCTGGAAAAAAATGTTGTCAACTGACAGAAATGGGCAAATAATTTATTCACAAATGGTGGTTGTGCAGACCGGCAACCATTTGGGGTGCCCCGTGCCCCCCAAATGGGGTTGAATTCGGGGTTGTGAGACTAATCTGTAAGCAAACTATATTATTTTTAAAAGCTAAAGCAGCCAAGAGCGAAGCACTGATTAACCTCTTAAAAAAAAAAGAAGTGTACTTTACACAACCAGTTTGCTTTTAATCAATATCTGGCCAAGATTAGCTTAAAGTGATACGCTAAAGTAATTAAATAGAGTTTCAAAAAGATAAAAATTCACTAAAAGTGCTTTTGATGAAGTTGTGCGCAGTTTTATTCCATTTATTTCTTCAAAATATTAACTATAATTTAACGTGTCTTGTTGCGCTACATCATTACGGACCCGAACTAGGAGTATGAAGCCAACGTTGTGCTTGGTCATAAGAAAATATATTTTAAACAGTGTAAAAAAACACATTTTCGAGAGCAGTCTTTCTGCATTTTAGAAACGTTCTCTTTAGAAATGAGATTTTTCTCATCTTTGTAACTTTATTAGGGCTGAAACAACTTATCGTTTTAATCGATTATAATCGATTATTGAAATGGTTGTCGACTAATTTAGTCATCGATTAATCGTGTAGAAAAATTTTGCTGTCAACTGCACCTAATAATACACAACTTGATTGTTTTTTGTGTATTTTTACTCATGTTAACCTAGGCCATTTTTGTTTGGTACTACACCTCTGAACAAGGTTAAATTTGCAAATCTAAAACTGTTAACGATTTCTTGTTTTTAAATGTGGTCCTGGATGGTCAACAGTTTACATTTTATGTTTTTTTAGCCAGTTCTATAAAACACATTTTATGGGTGCTTGTGATTTACCTGTCCTGTATACAGTAAGTAGATTTATTATTTTATATTTGCTGTAGAAATGGTAATATTCTCCCTCTTTATTTCACAGAAAGATTAACATTTTTACTTATTAAAATGAGCCCAACGTGTTGTTTAAGTGGTTATGAGTCGTGTTTTGCATAACTACATTCAATAAAATGCCAAAAACTATTATTTACAAAGCTGTCAATTCTACCCGATTAATCGATTAATCGAGCCAATAATCGCCAGATTAATCGATCATCAAAATAATCGTTAGTTGCAGCCCTAAACTTTATGGATGTTTGTCTGAATGGATGTGTATGAACGTGTCATGATGTGGAGCTGAGGCCAAAAATATACCCTTTGACAAAACAGACAGGCTCAGATGAAGAAATCACAAGCAGATTTATTAGATTGATAAACAGTCCAAATAAAGAAGACAAGAACAGATAAACTAGGAAGGTTCTGGAGCCAAAAACTGGATAACAGGTCAAGCATGATAAACAACAATCTGGCGAAGAGTGTGTCAAAAACTGATCCATTTATGCTGCAGCAGATGAGAAGATGAGTTTCAGGTGTGACTAGTGCACACACATAGAAGAGGGGGGAAACAGCACACAGAGGGGGGAACAGACTACTCTCCTGACTGAATGCAAACAAATGAAAAAAGGCTGACAGTCCAGCCAATTTACACTAATTAAGTTCTACACATGACACCAGATATTTTGGCCTGAAGTTTGTCGCGTTTTGGACGTTTCGTCGATCAACCTTTTACACGGATGATTTGTGACTCTTTATGGAAACTAGCTGCTGAGCTAAAACCCGACTTATCTCACCAGCTTTAATTGAACACACCTCCTGATTGATGTTGCAAAACTTCAGGCTTCATTAGTCAGGTACCGTAAGTATTAATTAATCAGCCAATGAGATGGAAGGTAATTAATAATATTGCACCGCAGGATGAACTCATTTTCATTTTTACTTGCAAACAGCAAGACGCGGACGTGTAATTTTGACTCGTTTGATTGGATTTGAATAAAGAAGAGGGATTGTTATGATTCTATTGATGCTACTTTTATGAATACTTTTCTTTCCGATTATCGGTGCACTCAACAAAACATTTATGTGAAAACGAGGGAGACAATTTTTTACGACATTAAAATCAAATGAATAAATACCAATGGGATTTTGTAATAATAGATGGTAACTCAGTGGTAGAATGTTCGCCCACGGACCGGAAGTTAACCGGAAGTTAACGGAAAGTTAACCGGAAGCTAACCGGAAGCTAACCGGAAGTTAACCAGAAGTTAACCGGAAGTTTGCGGGTTCGATTCCCACAGAGTTCACATCCATGGTCCTTGGAGAAGACACCTAACGCCCCGTTTCTCCCACCATTGGCACCGTTGTAGCAGTCTGCTGTGATGTAGTAGTGCAGCACATAAATTTCCCCGGCGAGGGATCAATAGAGTATATAAAAATAATCGTAAAAAATAGAAAATAAAGTAACAATTTAAATAAACATTGGATTTTAAAACAAAAACAAAGAGTTTCCAAACAGCTTCTCACGTTAAAGAACAATAATAGTATAAATAAAAATTTTCAATGGTCAAAAATTGTGTGACTTTCCGCTGGAATATGAGAAATTTTAGCGAGACGTTTTTTGACGGGTTACAGATGTTAGCGCGCTAACAAGCTAACGCTTTTTATTATTTATAGGGACACGAGCGCCGTCCCCTTCTTCTTTGGAAAAGTACAGACACACTCTGCCATTCTCGTAGATCTATTATTGGTTGCTAATTTGAAGAATCATTGCTACTCAGTTGGAGAGTGTGAGCAGCCCCTTCCCATCACAGAGCAGCAGTAAGGCAAAAATGGAAAGATGGCCTGTATTTTAAAGGTCCCCTATTATGCTTTTTTTCCCTTATTTTATCCTGTGCTATGTATCTGATATGCATAGTTTTACATTCCGCCACAATCTTAACACAATAGTTTTTAAATACTACCCTGTTTAGGAGCGCAGTTTCAGACCCGGAAGTCAAAACAGCTTGTTTCAGTCTTTTTTAATTTTTTTTTTCCCGGGACCCGCCCCGTTGGTTGCGATTGGTTGTCATTCATTGTGATTTCCCTACCCACCCAGCACAGCGTGGAGCGGGAGGGGCGAGGTGTGCTTCACAGTAGAGTGAAGCACGGAAATGGGTGGATATCAGGGTGGAGAGCAGGTAGAAGTGGGGGAGGGTGTTTGAGCTGCAGGGGGCTGAACAAAAAACAGATGTACGTCACTATGTTACACCAGTCGTTAGAGGTTTGGAGAACACGCCCCTTACTTTGACTTTAAATATCTCAAAATAGCATGAATCACAATAAAACACACTTTGGGGGATTGTTTGGGGTAGTACTAAGTAAAATAAAAGGTTAAAACCTCATAAAAGTCAGTTTTGCATAATAGGGGACCTTTAAACAAAAACAAAACAAAGTGATACACACCAAGTCTATGTGGTTGCCAAGGCACTACCGAAAATTTTTTCGGAGATTGCGGATACAAGCGGCGGAAATGAGCCACGGTTGGAATTGTAGGATTGTTAGGATTCCCTTGGCCACCACCGAGGGAACCATGGAACGTAGGGCGTTTCCTCATTTGCCTGATTTTAGACACCTGAAGGACTTTGTGCTTCTGCCTTTAAATAGATAGCCTGTCTTCCCTTCAGGTGTCGGGTCATAGCTTCCATTCCAGGCAGGTCTTTCTGGTTGCCTGACCATGAAATAAATTCTGAACAATAACCACTTGCCATGCCACTAAAACCGAATGTTTACGGCATTACTGGACTGCCATACTCAAATAAACCATGTTTTTTGTCCTGCAATCGGGCACTGTTTTCTCTGTAAGATTCCGAATAAATCCTGCTTCAAGACAGATTTTTCTTTTTCCGTCCAAATTTTGGTGCCAGCTGTCACAAGGATTAAAAATAATCAAAGAAAAGGTCCATCTCTAATCTTGAGACAGATGGTTAAGAGGGTGTTGGACACGGAGATCTCCTCGGAGAAAAAAATCATTTATATTGATGATTTTAAATGAAAGGTGAACAACAAAGAAATCTTTTATGAATCCAGAACTTTTCGTTCCGTCATCTTCCGCTTGTTCAGGGGCCGGGTCGCGGGGGCAACAGCCTCAGACGGGAAACCCGGGCTTCTCTCACCCCGGCTGAATCCTCCAGCTCACCCGGAAGGATCCCAAGTCGTTCCCCGGCCAGATGTGAGACATAGTCTCTCCATGTTTCTAGAAAGACTATGTCCGGGGTCTGCCTCTTGGTTTCCTCCAGGTGGGACGTGCCCTAAACACCTAACCCGCGAGGCGCTCGGGGGCATCCTGACCAGATGCCCGAACCACCCCATCTGGCTCCTCTTGACTTGGAGGAGGAGCGGCTCGACACCGAGCTCCACCCGGATGGCAGAGCTCCTTAACCGATCTCTGAGTGAGAGCCCAACCACCCTGCGGAGGAAGGTCCGCATTTCGGCGGACCTTTTCGGACGCGGCTCATTTTGGCTGCTTATACCCGCAATCTTATTTTTTTGATAAGATTGCTCACCAGGTGAGCAATCAACTATGCTCACCAGGTGCAGCTGGTGAGCATAGCTGAGGGTGGGAACGTAATTTATCCAGAACTGCAGGCATAATTTTTTTTAGTCGTGAGCAAAGTCTTGAGAAGGTGAAAAGGTACAAAAAGTACAGCTTATGCGGCGGTACTAAATGTAGAACCCACCCTGCCCCTCTGACTCTGTCAGAAAGTAAAAAAATACTGGGATCTTTTATTTAGAGCACTTGAAGTCTTGATACAGCTCTACCGTGACCTCATTGCAGATTAAGCTTCTTTTGGAAACTAAAAACAAGCCATTTTTTTCTGTCTGGAGGCTGAAAAACAAGGACAAAGTTTATGTAGGGTTCTATTTTGAGGAAGAAGTTAAAAATCCAGCATATTTTTGACAAAATGAGTTGCTTACGAAGTGAACTCAGCTTTTAACTTTTATGTCTAACCGTGCTAGACTTTGTTAAACGGATCTACTACATCAACGTGTTTCAACCAGTGGTCCGCGGCACAGAACTGTACCGTGATAGATCGTCCGATGTGCCGAGGGAAATTATCCTTATTTACTTAATACGTTGATCGCGATCTACCGATATTTCCCAACGGTTGTTTTGGTTGATCTCGTGGTGTTTGTGTTAAGAGTAGTGGTGTCAGTCGATTGAAAAAAATTAATCAAATTAATTACAGGATTTTGTAATTAATTAATCAAATTAATTTGAATTCTAGAATATTAAAAAATTGTACTATTTGACTTATCGTTTGAATACAGTAAGAAGAGAAGATTTTAAATCCAATTTATTATTGATGAACTATGCCTCATGAGGCCAGATGCATCATTAAAAAAGTAAAACAAGGTTTAGGGTTCGTTAGGGTTCGCTGTTATTGTCAACGATAGCAATTGGCCTGCAATCAACAGCAACCCACTTTGCGATAGTATTTAATTTCTCTGTTGTAGATTCGCTCATTCGCTTGCCAAATTCAGCTAGCTTGGTTTGGCGGAGCGAGCTCCCGGTAGCCACACTAGCTACAGAGGAACTTGCCTGAACATGTTTTATGTTTAGATGGTATGTCAGGCTGGAGTTGTTCTGGTTGTAGGAGAACTTCTTTTTGAAAGAACTACAAATTTCTACGTTTTTATTATTTTTGTATAAAAACTTGCCGTTCAGGGGTCCGACTCTGGGGCAAATCCAGGATTTTCTAAAGGAGTGTGTGTGTGTGTGTGTGTGTGGGGTGGCGGGCGAGGGAGCCTGAGGAGGCATCCCCCGCCCAGAACATTTTGAAAAATAAGTAAGTTTTCTGCTTTTTGGAGCATATTTTGCCCAAAATTTATAGTAATGAAAGTAGTAAGAACACTTTTTTTTTGTGGACTAAAAGGGGTGGGGGACGTGTGCCCTGACGCGCCCCTGAATCCGCCCCAGGCGACTGTCTCATCCTCCTGAGTCTTGTTCATGTCTATTGTGTTTGACCGATTTTTTTCTCAGTGCAGGCTTTGCTGCCTGCTTTGGCGAATTCTTGCTAATTTGTTAGCATTGGCGATATAGGATGGCCGAAAAGACTACGGGTCCTCCAATAGGCCAAAATTCATAATGCGCAAGCATTGGGTCGCCATTGTTATGACGTCATAATTAATTGCATTAATTTTTTTAACCCCTTAAAATACGGCGTAATTAATTAATCGAATTAACGCGTTAAAATGACAGCAATAGTTAAAAGAAATGGATTCAAGTGTATTTATTTATCTTTCTCAGTTTAATATTTCCTCTTTTTATTTACAGACAAATATAGGTTGTTTACTGTAACCATAGCAACCCACTCCACCATTTTTGCTGGTGGTGTGCCTGCCATTTTTTTTAGATTAGAAAAATGTACCTTTGCTTTAAAAAGATTGAAAAACGCTGAGTTACACGATCAAATTTAAATAGCTAGCTTTTAAAAGCAAACCCCCCCCCCAAAAAAAAAAAAAACATTTTCTTCAAATCTTGGGGGAAGGCGGTGGCTCAGTGGTAGAGCATTCACCGACAGACCGGAAGTTGACCGGAAGTTAATCGGAAGTTAGCCGGAAGTTAGCCAGAATCTAACGGATTTGAGTCCCTCTGAGTTCATGTCCAGGGTCCTTGGAGAAGACACCTACCCCCGCCCCCCCCCCCCAGTTCTCCCATCCTTATCGCCGTCAAACAGCCTGCTGCGGTGTAATGCAACGCACAAATTTCCCCGGTGAGGGATCAATAAAGTACACAAAAAAAAAAAAATCAAGATACTTTCATTTTTCAACCTTTTTTCTTCAGAAACTCATCTTTTCACACTTCATTGGTTTTGTGAAATGGGTCAGCGGGACTCAAACCGAACACTTACCAGCTGCTGATCTTGAGGTCCCCAGCCAGCAAACTGCAGCTGAGCATTTCGCACCTCCGGAGGGTTCAAGTTCCATGTTTCTCTGAAGACAAACAGACAAGTAAATTAGAACCAAAGACAGAAGCACAACAAAATACAAAATGTCTGACTGCCGCTGTGACAGAGAAACAAAGTGTGGAAAATCTGAGGAGAAAAGTTTAAGTGGAACCATAAATACCAGCACTGTGTAACAATGTCACCTGTACTTATTGGGAAAAAGCTGTTCGGAGCAGGTGCAGGTTGATTTAGAGGTGTTACTGCCTCTACATCTTTGTCTCTGGCTCAGAATAAATGAGGTTATCTAGAGAGATGATTTTACAGGACCAACCACAAGGAGGCAGCACCTAGCTGGACAAACACCTGACTGTTTTATTTTTGGGTAAGTTATTAAATAAAGTTTATAAACTTAGCACCACTTGAAAAGAGTGTGTTTTCAACAAAATTTGGGGTACAATTTTTTTTTTTTTCTTGCAAACCACATAGGAATGAGTTTACGTGCGGATGGTTGTGATTGGATGGCCCTGACATAGACTGGTGACCTGTTTAGGATGTACCCTGCCTCTTGCCTAAAATCAATCGGGATAGTCTCCGGCATCCAACCCCAATAAAGATACCGTAAGCAGTTCAGAAGATAAAAAACAAAGCTGAATAGAACAAAAAATTTGAGAAAAGTCCGAAAAAAACCCCCTCAAAGACGAAAAAGGTAATGTAAAGAAAAAAAGTACCAAACTGCAAAATAAGATCGGAAAATAAAAAAAAAACTGTTTTAGTTGGAACAACAACGTAGGTGTAATACTGTTACTACGAACAAAAGGAGGCCGAAGATTTTACTTCAAAACTTTTCATTTTTAATTATTTAGACACTGTAAAAATCACAAATACGACTGAAATACTACTACCGTATTTTCGCGACCATAAGGCGCACATAAAAGTCTCAAATTTTCCTCAAAATGAGCGGTGCACCCTATCGAGTTTCCGCGGAAATAAGGCGAGGTGGCCAGAGTTTGGAGGAAAGACTCCACCAGCGAAGGATGACCAGAGGAGACCACAGCTTCACAAAGGGTGGAAGGCAGCGCCGGGCGAGTTACGCCACAGTTTGCCAGTGGATTGTAGATGCTTGGGCTAACGTGTCTGCTGGTACTGTTGTCCGAGCTTTCGCAAAAGCCGGCATCATTTCCGAGGAGCGGCACGGTACAGAAAGTGACTCTGACAGCGAGAAAAGTGAACCTGCTGGGTTGGATTTAGTACAGCTTTTAGATTCAGAAACAGAGGATGAGGACTTGGATGGATTTGATAAATGACTATTACTGGTAATGCGCTTGTTTGATCGTTGTTGAAACTAATACTTAAATAAACCACAACCAAACTCAGTTTTGCGCCCAATCTATTTTTAAATACACACACTTGTCTGTTTGTGTGTGTGTTGTTGTAAG
Organism: Neostethus bicornis; assembly: GCA_902685375.1. Classification (NCBI taxonomy): domain Eukaryota; kingdom Metazoa; phylum Chordata; class Actinopteri; order Atheriniformes; family Phallostethidae; genus Neostethus; species Neostethus bicornis. The sequence goes on along the minus strand of LR738553.1, from coordinate 9,352,970 downwards.
GCGGACATACGTAGTGGAGGACATCTATATAAAACCCGCGCCCTATTATAAGGTGCACCTTATGGTACGGTGCGCCTTTTGGTCGTAAAAATACGATACGTCTTTCAGCTTTTGCCACTTTTTTTTTTTTTAATGTTTCACATTCACAGTTTAGAGGTTGATCAAATTTAGAGTCTGTTTCATAAAGAAAAATAAACCCAGCTTTTGGGGAATTAAATTTGTTCTTCGTTTAGATCAACACATCAGATTCCAGTACTCCCCGGTGGAGTTTTGGAAACAGTTTTTTTGTGTTTTTTGAAGGGCAAGTGGGAGAGCAGCGGTAAACAACTCATCCAATAAGATCCAGGGGGATATTAAAAAGATAATAAATGAAGATTCATTGTGAATAGACAATAGTGACCCTGATGACGACTTACGGAGTTTCTAGACTGCAGATGATGTAGAACGCTGTGTAGGAATACTGGTAAACCTGAAACAAAACAACAAAAAAAGTAACATTATTAAACATGCGTGCATTCTTTTTTGGAGCGTATTCGGGTGATTTTCAAATTTCTTTCCATTTTAGCTAGTGAAAAAATAAAATATAAGTACTTTGTATATCTATAGGTTCCTACTCTCTTTTGTTTTTGATAAAGGATTGATTTAGAGACCCAAATCTGCCGATGGCCCCTTTTTTTACAGATGTACTTTTAATTACATCTGTATGATGTATTATGTTACCTTTGTTACCTTTGTTTCAGTAACAGAGTGGACAGTAACAGAGTGGACAAATTTTGTTTCTTCTGTTCACTACAGCTAGGAAAGTTGATGTATTATCACTCACATTACATCATTTAAAACTATTTCACAAGTGTTATCACCAGTAAATGGCATTTTTCTTATATTCTAGATAATATATATATTATGCTGGTAACAGAGAAGACATTTCAAAATGAACCTTACCCTTTTTAAGATTTGAAACCTTCATAAACTTTAGCCAAAATACTTTAGCCACATGGCTTCTTCTCCAAAACTTACTTCCTGTTTGCAGCAGTGAATCCTGGTGGCAGTTGTTGGAACTTGATGAACATTATGATGTACAATATGATAACAGAGTAAAAGTAACAGAGTGGACATCATATTGAGGAACAGGTCTTTTTGCGTGTATTATGTCATTTTTTGGTAACATTTTCATGCAAACAGTTAATAGGGTCTATAACCTTAGAAGACCTTGTTTATTTAAGGCAAAAAATTAATATTTTTTATTACAGAAAAGATTCTTGATATGCTTCTGAAAGATAAGCATTTTATTGAGGGACATTGAAATTTGGCTGGGCAGAGATTTTTGATCATCACAAAGTAAATAAATATTTATCCTATGACAGTTTTACATAAATGTGTATGCAATATTATAGTAGCAGACTCAGAATTAACAGTGAAATCAACTTTTCAATCATTTAGATAACTGAAACTTTGCCCTTTCAGGCTAGGACACAAAAAGGAAAGAAATTTGAAATTGACCCATTCACATTTGCAAAAAAAAAAAAAAAAAAAAGAGATACAATAAAAACACATTGCATAACTTACATAAGAAAATAGAAGGAACAGAATAGTACAGAGCATATTAAATCCTTTGAAATGACACACATAAAGGAACACACTGACTATAAAGAGAGCTCTTAATGTTGAAAAGGATTTTATGGTTTTCCACGAAAAAAGGAAAGCACTTGAAAGTTCTGAGAAAATGCTGTTATATAAAAAAAATAAAAATCACTGTGAATAAAAAAACAAGAAAAAAAACCCAGAAAGCCACGAGGGTTTTTAATACCATGTTCCTGCCTAACGAAAGTTTCATCACATCTTAATTGCTAACATAGTAGAAAAAGTTTTAAAAAAGTCTTCTGGACAATTTAATTCTTGATCGAGACGTTTTGACTTCCATCCGGAAATCATTTTCAATCTGAATGAAATGGACAGAAAACTGGATCTATTTATACTAACCTGAGTAAAAGGTAAAACAATAGTAAGAAGGGGCTCGACCATTGAGCCTGTGTTACCTATGATGGCCGTGAATGGCTCCTTTTGTAGCCACAGAACAGTAAACGAAACCTATTATTATAATGCTAAAAGCCTAGTGAATAGAAATTCCTGCTAACGAGAGGCGTGAAACTGGGTCACGAGGTGTCATCTTTAGTCCATGGCTTCAAAAGGCTGCTGTAAATACCGGGCAGAACGTATCTAACGCCTCCACTCCGGGCGTCAGATACGCCTCCACACACTGAATCGGATGACACCTCGTGACCCAGTTTCACGCCTCTCGTTAGCAGGAATTTCTATTCACTAGGCTTTTAGCATTTTTATAATAGGTTTCGTTTACTGGTCTGTGGCTACAATAGGAGCCATTCACGGCCATCATAGGTAACATAGGCTCATTGGTCGAGCCCTTCTTACTATTTTTTTTACCTTTTACTCAGGTTAGTATAAATGGATCCAGGTTTCAGTCCATTTCTATCAGATTGAAAATTATTTCCGGATGGAAGTCGAAACGTCTCGTTGAAGAATTAAACTGTCCAGAAGACCTTTTTGAAACTTTTTCTACTATGGATCACTCCTGGATGAATGAGGGACTACACGGACTTAATTGCTAACCTAATTCTAATTAGAGACATAATCTTAACAAAGAGGAGGTTCATGGATACAGTGAAGGAAGACATGAAGATAGTTGGTGTGACTGAAGAGGATGCAGCAGATAGGGTTAGATGGAAGAAACTGACTTGCTGTGGCGCCCCCTGAAGAGAAATGCCGAAAGAAGAAGAAGAACAATCTTAACAAAGACTGAATTCAAACCCACTAAAGAATTTAGCTACCTTTTTTCAGACATCCAGCGTCTTCACAGAGATACAACTTATTGCGGTTAATGCTAGGACTGCCGCAGCGGTCAATTTGACCGCAAGTCACTTTAAGCCCCATGACATATGCCCAAATAAATAATTAAATAACTCTATTCATCCCTCACCGGGGAAATTTGTGTGCTGCACTCCTTACACCGCAGCAGGCTGCCCTTCAACGGCACCAATGGTGGGAGAAACGGGGGTTAGGTGTCTTCTCCAAGGACCCTAGACATGCTCTCTGTGGGACGCAAACCCACGAACTTCCGGTCCACGCGTGAACGCTCTAACCACTGAGCTGCCGTCTCCTCCCAAATACTCGCACCCTTTAATTTTAAATCAATAGTCAGAGGACTCGGGATCGTTCCGGGTGAGCTGGAGGATGCAGCTGGGGGGAGAGAAGTATGGGCTACCCGTCTAAGGCTGTTGCCCCCACGACCCGGCCCCGGATAAGCGGAAGACAACAGAACGGAATGGAATAGTCAAAAGAGATCTGTATAAGTCGCGTAGATGAGGAAGCGTTAGGTCAGTGGTAGATTGTCAGTCTTTGAACAGGGGGATGCCACTTTGATTCCCAATGGGCCCTAGGCCTAAGTGTCCCTGGATAAGACACCGAGCCCCCAATGACACCCACCATTGGTACTGTCATGGCCGCCTGCTGCCATGACTTCCGCCATTACTTCCGCCATTACAGCAAAAGTAATTCCCCCACTAAGGGATGAATACAGCACATTACAAATTCAGCCCTGTGGGGGGTGCTCCGGAGTACGGAGTCTCGGAGCCCTTAGTACGGGCTGTCCGATCTTTGTACGACCGGAGCCAGAGCTTGGTCCGTATAGCTGGCAGTGTGTCGATTCCATTTCCAGTGAGAGTTGGACTCCGCCAATGCTGCCCTTTGTCACCGATTCTGTTCATCACCTTTATAGACAGAATATCTAGGCGCAGCCGAGGCGTTGGAGGGATCCGGTTTGGTGACCTCAGGATCGGGTCTCTGCTTTTAGCAGATGATGTGGTCTTGTTGGCTTCATCGGACCGTGATCTCCAGCTCTCGCTGGATCGATTTGCTGCCGAGTGTGAAGCGGCCGGGATGGGAATTAGCGCCTCCAAATCCGAGACCATGGTCCTCGCCCGGAAAAGGGTGGAATGCCCCCTGTGAGTCAGGGACAGGGTTCTGCCCCAAGTGGAGGAGTTTAAGTATCTTGGGGTCTTGTTCATGAGTGGGGGAAGGATGGATTGGGAGATCGACAGGCGGATCGGTGCGGCGTCAGCAATAACTAGGACGCTGCATCGGTCCGTCGTGGTAAAGAGAGAGCTGAGCCGAAAAGCAAAGCTCTCGATTTACAAGTCGATCTACGTTCCAACCCTCACCTATGGTCACCAGCTGTGGGTGGTGACCGAAAGAATGAGATCGCGGGTACAAGCGGCCGAAATGAGCTTCCTCCGCAGGGTGGCTGGGCTCTCACTCAGAGATCGGGTGAGGAGCTCTGCCATCCGGGAGGAGCTTGGTGTCGAGCCGCTCCTGCTCCAGGTCGAGAGGAGCCAGATGGGGTGGTTCGGGCATCTGGTCAGAATGCCCCCCGAGCGCCTCGCGGGCATGGTGTTGCGGGCACGTCCCACCGGGAGGAGACTAAGGGGCAGACCCCAGACCCGCTGGAGAGACTATGTCTCACAGCTGGCCGGCGATCGACTTGGGATCCTTCCAGGTGAGCTAGAGGATGCAGCCGGGGTGAGAGAGGTCTGGGCTGCACGCTTCAGGCTGTTGCCCCCGCGACCCGACCCCGGAACAAGCGGAAGATGACGGAACGGAACAAATTCAGCATATCACTTTTACCAAAAGCACGGTCAGTAAATAATTAGCAGGGTACCAAACATGAACCTAAATCATTGCGAAGGCATCCACTGAGTCAATAAGCGCCCCTACCGAAGGCGCCTGTAGGTAGTGTACCATTTAAGGTTTTAAATGCAAGCAGGGAGATTTAACAAAAAAAAATCAATATGAAATCTATCAGGAAGCCGATGTAAGTAGGTGAACAGAGAGGTGCTGCGGCTTTTTGTTCTGGTAATAAGTCAAACTGCGGGGTTTCTAATCAGCTTGAGGTGACGAGGGGGAGCCCTGACTGATATCAGAGTACAGTAAATTATAGTAGACAAGATAGGAATAGAAAAAGATCTGAACTCAGTATCTGACCCTGTGGTAAATGGTGTTTTAATTAAGCATACTGAAAAGCCCCTGAGTCTGGGCAGTCTACTCCGTGCACAGCCCACGATCATCGGTTTCCACTTCCTAAAACACAAACAAGCATACTTTTCTTTTCGGATTTGAGCTAAAAAAAAAGTGTTGTTTTCAACAGTTGAGTATAATCAGACGTTTTCTCCGTCGTACTGATTTGAAGGTCAGTAGAAGGTCAAACAGGTTTTTTTTTTTTTTCAGCCAAGTCTGGACAATTTGAGTAACCTCAATCTTGAATCCGAACGAACAGACTACCGGCTTTAAATAGAAACGCTCCGGTGTGGTTTGTAAAGTAAAGAGCACTGAGCGTATCACATCGGTCTCTGTGATCCTCCACTCTCTGCCTGTAGGCTGCAGAATAAATTTCAGTGTTTTCTATGCTTGTTTTTAAAACTTCATCAATTCAGTGACCTTTTAAACCACTAGGATGTTTGAGATTATCCGCTGGGACCAATCTAATGGTTTAAAAAAAAAAACAAGTTGTCAAGAGATGTTCATGTCTGGCCTTTTCTGTTTGGACCCAGAACAGAACTCAGACGGAATCAGACTCCTACTTTAGAGAAAGAGAAATGTAAAAATATTAATGACCAGTGAGCTATACAAGGTGTACCCTGCCTCTCTCTAACTAGCTATTTGATATCTAGCTCAGGAATCAATCAATTTTCTTCTGAGGATTTGTAACAGAAAACGATTTTATTTTCGGGCCAATTTTTGTTCTTCCTCTTTAGTTGTTTTATGTTACCTGCAAAGTTGAAACTAGAGCGCCCTCCTGCCGTATATTGTAAAAAATGACGGTAATTGTGAGATGATGGTAAAAACTTGTTATTAATTTTGCATATAAATCACTTCGGATTATAAGTCGCACCCCCGACTAGACAACAAGACTGCGACTTATAGTCCGAAAATAAGGTAGATCACAATAATTATGGCTGAAATATTGGACATCTCCGGGCTGGGGAGTACCTGTGTTTCCATCAGGATGAAGAACATCTATTGACTTCTTTAGATATTTAGATGTAGACTAGATTAAGCTAATATTTAAACAATAATCTTTGACACATTGTTTGCTCGTCCCGGGGGAGGGATCTCTCTTTCATGTGGATCCCCATGAGGTTTCTTATTTTTTCCCCACTGATGGGTTTTTTTTAGGAGTTTTTCCTCACCGAGAAAGAGAGTCTAAGTGCATTAATGTGCTAGTCTTGTTTAGTTAGCATTTGTTAGTTATTTTTCTTGTTGTGTATTTGTGTTAATACATTCCTCTTTTTCTTGTGAAGCCCATTGAGACGGACATTCTGTGATTTTGGGCTATACAAATAAAATTGAATTGAATTGAAATATTAATAAAAGTAGTTAGTAGGCTCTCTGTGGCAATTTAACAGACCAGTGACCTATACAAGGTGTACCCTTCCTCTCTCCAACTAGCTATCCGATATCTAGCTCAGAATACAATCAATTTTCTTCTGAGGATTTGTAACAGAAAACAATTTTATTTTCGGGCCAATTTTTGTTCTTCCTCTTTAGTTGTTTTTATGTTACCAGCAAAGTTGAAACTAGAGCGCCCTCCTGCCGTATTTTGTAAAAAATTACGGTAATTGTGAGATGATGGTAAAAACTTGTTATTAATTTCTCATATAAATCACTCTGGATTATAAGTCGCACCCCCGACTAAACTATGAAGACAAAACTGCGACTTATAGTCCGAAAAATACAGTAACTCACATTAATTATGGCTGAAATTTTGGGTGAGCTATAATTCCTTATAATACCTCATATTAACTTTATTAAGGTTTTATTTATTCTTAGTGTAACAATTTTGGGGGGGGGTAGTGTCGGGATTGGTTGCACTAAACCAAACAGGAAGTTGTTCTGTGGAAGTGGCTTCCTGTCCTACATTACAAAAGATCGTAAGGTGACACAAAAATATCTCAACAATGATCAAATTGTTTTAAATAATGGCGTATTTGTACTTTGTAAGTTAAAAATAAACCAAAATTGGCGTTGGGATCAAATAAACAAGCTGTAGCTGCGACAACTGGTAAGCAAATTATTAGCCACCTGCGTGTAGCCTAAACAACATTTCTTTGAGTGTACCTAACTAATTTGCCTGCAGTTAGCGAGCCTCGAGTAGCTAGCCAAGTGATTCGCTACTCGCGTGTAGCCTAAACAACATTTCTATGAGTGTAGCCAGCTAATGAGCTAGCGATTAGAGAGCCGCGTGTAGCTAGCCAAGTGATTTGCAACCCGCGTGTAGCCTAAACTACATTGCTATGAGGGTAGCTAGCTATTTGGCTAGCAGTTAGCGAGCCGCGTGTAGCTAGCCAAGTGATTTGCAACCCGCGTGTAGCCTAAACTACATTGCTATGAGGGTAGATAGCTATTTGGCGAGCAGTTAGCGAGCCGCGTGTAGCTAGCCAAGTGATTAGCATAGCAGCGTGTAGCCTAACAATTTCTATCAAACTAGCTTTTCTTTTGCTTTTTGTTTCTAGTAAATAATTGTTCAGAATTTTTTAATAGGCTAAAAACTATTAAAAGTGACAAGTGAATATGCTCGTTTTGCTAATTTGAAGTGTTTACTCTTACCAATCGCTTACCACGTGATTGGTCCAAGCAGGTAGCGAGAGGAAGGGGATTCAGAGTGTTAAAAAAGGAAGGGAAACTGAATAGCTTAGTTTTTAAGCCTTTTTTCAGCAAATATTATATTTCTAAGCTAACAAAAGGCGTCATGTTTATCCAAATATGCTAGCAAATAAGAATCTTTCTCCACGAAAGATTAATAATTAATCTATGACAAAAAGTTTGGAGATAAATCTACAACATGGTGACACGTTCATCATGCCACTGACCAGACGGATGGAGGTATAACTTTTTAAGCTATGATTTTTTGTCAAGCTAACGAAAGGCGTCATGTTTATCCAAATATGCTAGCAAATAAGAATTTTCCTCCACGATAGATAAATAATTAATCTATGTGTACTGTTACACCCAATGTGACCCCGTGTCCTAATTGGGATTCACAGCCAGCTAAACTCTCCTTTCCATCAACTCCTCCGAAGAACAGTCCGTTGTAGCTTTTTTAGAATTTAATAGAAAGAAGTGTGAAACTGTAAACATACAGAAAACAAATAAATGAGCATCTAGTCATACACATTTGAAAATAATGCTACAAACAAACATACGATCATGAACATAACAAACTACTCACTCATATTGCCGTTCAACGGGCTCGAAAAGTGTGGATGGTTGATTAGATTTAAACTAAGAAGGTCTCCGTGGTTGCAAGCTTAACTTTTAACTTCTTCTTAACGTCTCTTAACTTCTTAACTGACTTAACTGACTACTTACTTCCTATTTCCTACTTCCTGAAGACGAATAAACATTAGATCGCTAGCGCCCTCTACCGGCCCGGCTCAACAATAAAATGTTCCAATACACTATGACAAAAAATTTGGAGATAAATCGACAACATGGTGACATGTCCAGCATACCAATGACCAGACGAATGGAGCTATGGTATCAAAAAATAAAACATCACTGGATTTGTCTCTAAATTATGCCGAAACCGCGCATGAGATATATTCAGGAGCCATTAAAACAACATATCGGTGACAAGCCGAGTGCATAACGATGCTTTAAGAGGGAAATGCATTTTCTTTCATTCTGTGTTTGCTCGCCAAAGATTCAGCTCTGATTAAAGGTGCACAAGCTCGGTAAGTCAGTTCCCTCATGGGAGCCATTCACATTCAAATGTACATTATGCAAACACGGTGTTTAATATGTATTTCATCTACACTGTGTGCCGCTACACTGAACATATACGAGGAAGGACTGTCATCTATCAAAGTGATGGAGGTCTGGATGGATAATAAATGCAAACACATGCGGTACAACACACTCCATCGTGTTGTAACGCTCTCCGTTCATCTCAGGCAATAACACGAGATTATATATCTGTAGGCATCCTTCACAGGCTTCTTCTTCTTTTGGCATTTCCCTTCAGGGGTCGCTACAGCAAGTCGGTTTCTTCCATTTAACCCTATCTCCTGCATCCTCTTTGGTCACCCCAACTAACTTCATGTCTTCTTTTACTGTATCCATGAACCTCCTCTTTGGTCTTCCTCTAGTCCTCTTTCCTGGTGGTTCCAAATTCAGCATCTTTCTTTCTATGTACTCTCTCTCTCTCCTCTGTACGTGCCCAACCCATCTCAGACTGGCCTCTCGAATTTTATCCCCAAAACCTCTAACATGTGCTGTTCCACTGCATTGTTGTTTTTGGCAGCCATCCAAGTTTTCGTTTTAGTCTTTGTCTTTGGACGAATATTAATTTAAGTTTTAGTCACGTTTTCGTCATCTTTTTATATTTTCGTTTTAGTCACAAAAACCCAAAAGAGTTTTCGTCTAGTTTTCGTCAGGGAAGACTTAGAACGTTTTTAGTCTAGTTTTAGTGTAAAAAAAAAAAAACTTTAACAGTCGTGTCTTTATTACTGAGAATGAAGCAGGTTGTATGTTTAAAAAAAAACTCTGCTGAGCTTTACCTTGCGCAAAACAGCGAACATAGTAAAACAACGTAAATAAATACAATTTTTTTCAGTGAGTGAGGAACGTTGTAACTTATTAATACTTAAAAATGACACCTCTTAATAACCCTGTAAACAAACTAAACATTGGAATGCATTTAAAGCAGTCGTTAGCGCAACCAAGCTAGCTAGGAAGTTAGCAGCGCCGACAAGCTAGCATTAGCTTGAAGTTAGCATGCTGTTTGCGCAAAATATGTGGAAAACTTTAAGTTTCTGACCACCAAGCTCCTTCGCTGCTGTTTTCACCAAGGTGTGTGACTTCCTCAGGCTGCAGGTGTGTTGTGTAGACGGTGTGAACGTGCAGCATTGTGGGGGGCGTGCCGCCGCGAGAGACAAATGCAGCCACTGGTTTTTTTTTTTGTTTTCACAGACAGAAATGTGAAAGTCTGACGCCTATTTCGTTACGTTTTCGTCTCATCAGCAGAAACTTGCAAACGTCTCATCACGTTTTCGTCACCAACACTTCGCATTTATTTCGTTATCGTTACATCATCGTCATAAAAAAATGCTTGGTCAACGAAATCATTTCGTTTTCGTCATCGTTGACGAAAACAACACTGGTCCCCTGATGTAGTCATTTCTAATCCTGTCCATCCTGGTCCCTCCCAGAGAGATCCTCAGCATCTTCATCTCTGCTACCTCCATCTCTGTTTCCTGTCTTTTTCTCAGTGCCACTGTCTCTAGACCAATCAGCATGGCCGGTCTCACCATGGTTTTGTACACTTTCCCTTTCATTCTATCTGTAACTCTTCCATCACACATCACACCTGATACTTTCCTCCACCCGTTCCAGCCTGCTTGAACACACTTCTTCACCTCTTTTCCACACTCTCCATTGCTCTGGACTGTTGATCCTAGATACTTAAAATCTTCCACCTTCTTTATCTCTTCTCCCTGTAACCTCACTTTTCCATTTGGATCCCTCTCATTCACACACATGTACTCTGTTTTACTCTGACTAATCTTCACTCCTCTTTTTTCTAGTGCAAACCTCCACCTCTCCAGCTTTTCCTCCACCTCTTCCCTCTTCTCACTACAGATCACAATGTCATCTGCAAACATCATTGTCCATGGGGATTCCTGTCTAACCTCGTCAGTCAGCCTGTCCATCACCATAGCAAACAGCAAAGGGCTCAGAGCAGTCTAACAACAGGAACAAATTCTCTCCGTAGTGTCTCGGTGAGGCGGAATAAAATGAACACACAAAAACTCAGTTTGCCAAATGTGTCCCTATATCTGATAAACCCTATATTAGGAGCCGAGGATGCTTTGATGCATATCAAGGGACTGGATGAGCCAATGTAGTCATGGGGCACTTTATTCTACAGCTGCACAGAAATGATAAATTCCTCCAATACCTCCCGCTCGCCGTCGATCTCATCTCCCCACCACACCCCGCCTACGAAACGCCGAGGGGTTTGTTTGTGTTTCCGCCTCCCTCGCTGCAGTTATGCTCGGCAGTGCAAGCCCCCGCCGCCGCTGACATGCAGCGGTGTGCGACAGGCCTTCACACCCAGCAATGATTACTTTTCCTCCCTCCTTTTTTTTTTTCTTTTCATGGCACCTCTCCGTTGCACATCCCCCGCTTTCTTTCTTTCTTCTTCTTCCTTTGAAGCTGTCATTTTGTTAATTCAGAAAAAAAAACAAATAAACAAATGAGAGGCTCACCGGTGCGACGTTGTAGGCTAGCAGGACATGCTTCATGTCAGGGGACACCTCGTACTTGCTGGCTTTGTACATTTCCTTTGAATGAGAGAAAGATGGAAGTAAGAAAAAAAAAAAAAGATGGAACCTCTAACCATGCGTGCTGTTTTCATTAAACCCGTCTTTAAATGTCTGCTTTTGACAGATTGCTTGGCTGCTGAAATAAATGGGAGTGGCATTACTCTTTACACCCCGGCATAATGTTGTGTATCATCTCGCTACGTAACGTAACGTAGCGCTAACGCTATCTCTAGATCTCTATTTGGAAATAAAACTAGGGTTCAACTTTTATTCATTCAGCTCAAATTCATTTCCGTTCCGTCATCTTCCGCTTGTTCCGGGGTCGGGTCGCGGGGCAACAGCCTCAAGCGGGCAGCCCAGGCTTCTCTCACCTCGGCTGCATCCTCCAGCTCACCCGGAAGGATCCCAAGTCATTCCCCGGCCAGCTGTGAGACATAGTCCGAGGCACTCGCGGGGACGGGGGGGGGGCATTCTGACCGGATGCCCGAACCACCCCATCTGTCTCCTCTCGACTTGGAGGAGGACCGGCTCGACAATGAGCTCCTCCCGGATGGCAGAGCTCCTCACCCGATCTCAGAGTGAGAGCCCAGCCACCCCGCGGAGGAAGCTCATTTCGGACGCTTGTACCCGCGATCTCATTCTTTCGGTCACCGCCCACATCTGGTGACCATCGGTGAGGGTTGGAACGTAGATCGACTTGTAAATCGAGAGCTTTGCTTTTCGGCTCAGCTCTCTCTTTACCATGACAGACTGATGCAGCGTCCTAGTTATTGCTGATGCTGCACCGATCCGCCTGTCGATCTCCCGCTCCATCCTTCCACCCCACTCGTGAACAAGATACCGAGATACTTAAACTCCTCCACTTTGGGCAGGACCTTTGTCCCTGACCCACAGGGGGCATTCCACCCTTTTCCGGGCGAGGACCATGCATTGGCTAGGTCTAGGGACGTGGAATGTCAAATTCATCTCATCAAATATAATTTAATTTGGTTTTATTATAAAATGTAGGTCGTACATGTAGGGCTTTGATTTGATACATGAGCAGCCATGGTCGGAGTTTTTGTCCTGACAAAAAAAGATTTGAAAAAAAAAAAAGTGACTTACAAATTTTTTGTTATGCACCAAGATGGTTTGTTCGTCCGTGTCGACGTTGAACTTGATTACATCTCCATCGCGGTTACGGTATAACAGCTCACTGCCTGTAAGAAAAAGGAGACAGAACCAATTTAAAAGATGTATTTTTTTTCACTTGTTAACTCAAAGCTAAATCTATTTTAGTGGTCCGTCATGTTCGGAAAAGCTTTTTTAAGCGGCGACGGATTAGCGTTAAAATATGAGGAATGAAAAATGAGTTGACTTTGAGTTGTTCTAATCAGATACAATGATATGATGAACTCTCCCCTCCTTCTGGATGTTTTTTCCATCTTGTTCTGCCTGATTATTCACATCTGGCCCAAATTTTTTTCTCCCTAATATTTGCACCTATGTCTCTTCTTCCCCCTTGTCCTGGTGTCCTTCAGTCTTTGGTCAGGTCTGCTGTCGTTATGGTGTCTTGTCCCTGTCTTTTTCCTCCACATCTGGTACAACCACCAAATTTGGTCCTGCTTTACCGACCTAAGACTTATGGCAGCCCAGTATCCACGCCTGCCCAGAACACAAGCCTGCCCGGGAAGGCTACCAAATCCCAACTGTTCCTAATAAACTATGTAAACTTAGCTGTACGTGTGGAGTCCTACATCTTCAACTTCACCATCCCATGACAATATGAAACTTTTATGTTTCCAAAAATAAATGCCAACCCTCTTGAATTTCTTCAAATATCAAACCAAATCATTCAAATGATGTACATTCACATTCCAAAGAATGGGTTCTGTGGCCAAGCATCGGGCACCTAGGGTGCTCGCTTTTGGCTACCACTCTTTCATTTAATCATAAGCATATGTCCCCTTCTTCAAATGGTAAACCCAGAATAAGGGCGGTACATGGTTCTTTAATGGGCCGAGTCTTGTGTGTGGAGACTGAAAAAACAAGACCCTAAAAGACGCTGCTGGAATTAACTTCCTCCAAAGGGCGGCAGGGCTATCATTCAGAGATCAAGAATCAATCAAGAATACCTTTATTTGTCCCACAATGGGGAAATTGCAGTATGCAACAGCATGGGCACAGGAAGAAAAACAAGGACACGACAAGTAGACACAAACAAAACAAAAACACAAAAGGCAAAACAGACAAAGGACGAAAACATGCATTCAAAGTGAGCTACTGCATAGTTCTGGTGAGAAATAGCAAAAAGAGCACATAGTTAAAATTGCTCATTGTGGAGTCTCACAACAGAAGGAAGGAAAGACCTCCTGAATCTCTCCTTCACACATGCCTTACTGAAGAAACCCAGAGATGAAGCCACAATCGACTGAAGAGACTAGGTCTCACAGCTGGCCACAGAAAAACTCTGGGGTCATCCTAGATGAGCTGAAAGATGTAGCTGGACAGGAGGAAGTCTGGGCTTCCTTGGCTTAGCAAGGGTGGGGGTAGCATCTTCATGGCACCTCTCTGCTGCACATCCCGGCAGTATAAAGGGGTATCGGGGTATCCTTATCCAGCGTACAGAGGGGTATCGTTGCTGGCCTCCCGACTATAGATAACCAACAGGAGATGGTATTGTTCGTGCCAAAGAAAATCTTTCCTTTTGGTTGAATTTAAAACTTTAGAACACTATGGAATCACTCAGTCATAAATTTAGAATTTAGAGTTTCCATTTCTTCTCATCAGAAAACCGACTTTTCAGTGTCTGAGCTGAGCAGGTGGGACTGATTGTTACAGCCAGACTTTTCAGTAATTGCCAACTGTTCTTATTAATGAATGAGTGCTAGAAAAGAAGACGAAGACTGGCAGATCGGTCTGCCATGTAGACTGTTAAGACAATCTGGCAAACCAGTGGATAAAACCATTCATCCTCCAAAGATGCAGGGTGTAACCGTTACAATTTTTACGTTGACATATGTGTTAGAACAATTTATTGTTCCGCCGGGCCGGTAGAAGGCGCTAGCGATCTAATGTTTATTCGTGTTCAGGAAGTAGGAAATAGGAAGTAAGAAGTCAAAGAGAAGTTAAGAAGAAGTTAAGAGTTAAGCTTGCAGTGCCAGAGACCATCCTAGTTTAAATCTAATCATCATCCATCCACACTTTTCGAGCCCTTTGAGCGGCAATATGAGTGAGTAGTTTATGTTCATGATTGTATGTTTGTTTGTAGCATTATTTTCAAATGTGTATGACTAGATGCTCATTTATTTGTTTTCTGTATGTTTACAGTTTCACACTTCTTTCTATTAAATTCTAAAAAAGCTACAACGGACTGTTCTTTGGAGGAGTTTTTGGGAAGGAGAGTTTAGCTGGCTGTGAATCCCAATTAGGACACGGGGTCACATTGAGTGCAACAGTACAACGTATATTAAACAATTCTAACTTAGTCCATTCGACCAAGAATGTTTGACCCACAAATGTAGATAATGGATCATACCAATGTTGTTTTTGGCAGCCATCTGAATTTTAGTTTTTGTCTTTGTAACGAAAATTAATTTACGTTTTAGTCACATTTTAGTCATCTTTATATATTTGAGTTTTAGGCAAGTTTTAGTCGACAAAAACTCAAAAGAGTTTTAGTCTAGTTTTAGTCGGCAAAGACTTCGAACGTTTTTAATCTAGTCTTACTGTAAAAAAAGTACAAAAATAACAAATATTCTTACTTTAACAATTGTGGCTTTATTACTGAGAATGATGCAGGTTATTTGTAAAAACAAAAGACAACCCTGCCGAACTTTAACTTGCGCAAAAAGGTGAACATTGTAAAACAACGTAAAATAAATAGAAATTCTTCAGTGAGTGAGGAACGTTGTAACTTATGCGTGCTTAAAAATGACACCTCTTAATAACTCCTGTAAACAAAGTAAACATTGCATTGTGTCTTTAAAGCAGTCGTTAGCGCAACCAAGCTAACTAAGGCGGAATTCAGCAGCACCACCAAGCTAGCATTAGCTTGAAGTTAGTATGCTGTTTGCGCAACATATGCAGGAAATTTTATGCTTTAAGTTTCCCGATCACCAAGCCCCTTTGTTGCTGTCGCCACCATGGTGTGTGACTTTCTCGTGGCTGGAGGTGTGTTGTGTAGACGGTGTGAACGTGCAGCATTGTGGGGGGCGTGCCGCCGTGAGAGACAGAATGCAGCCGCTGTGTTTTTTCTTTTCACAGACAGAAATGTGAAAGTCTGACGTGTATTTCGTTACATTTTCGTCTCGTCAACAGAAACTTGCAAACCTCTCGTCTCATTTTAGTCACCAAAGAACCGCATTTATTTTGTTATTGTGACGTCAGTATGATATAGTTATGAGCTATAGTGCACATTTTTACCGGTGGGACGTGCCCGAAACTCCTCATCACCGAGGCGCTTGGTAGGCATCCTTACCAGATATCCAAACCAACCCTATCTCGACCCGGAAAAACAACGGGTCTACTCCGAGCTCCTCCCAGATTGCAGAGCTCTTCACTCTATCTTTGAGTGCGAGTCCAGCCACCCTATGAAGGAAGCTATTATAAGCCGGTTGAATCCCGATCTTGTTCTTTCGGTCACCACCCACAGCTGGTGACTATTGGTGAGGGTAGGAACGTAGATCGACTTGTAAATCGAGAGCTTTGCTTTTCGTCTCAGCTGTTTTTTTTTATTTTTACTACGACGGACCGATGCAACATCTCGATTATTGCGGACGGCGCACCAATCAGTCATAAAAAGTCAATCTTAAACTCGACCAAATTGGATAAAATACCCGTTCAAAACTTTTTAAATCTAATCTTTATGTTTTAGAAATGAGGCGGTCAGCTGAGAAAACTGTAACCAGGACACAATTTTACGCAAAAAAAAGAAGAAAAATCAAACCATTTTTTTTGTAAAGTCAGAAGAATGTCCTACTTCCGACATTCTCTATTTTGTAATCAAAGTGATAGACAAAAAACAATCTGTGTGTGGATGGAAAACAGATCCCAGAAAGAAAAGAAAAAAAAAAAACAAAAAAAACAACTTATTAATATTTTACCCTTGTTTTCACAAAAAGTCTACATCTGAAGGTTTGGTACAAATTCTTACGAATAGAAACAAACAAAAAAATTTAATAATACATGTTGGCGGGACGAGAAATGTAACTACTGAGGGTTAGAAGAAGCTTTTACCCGTCACACGCACTGACAACATAATTAGATTTTCTGAGTCGCTTCTATTTATTACATTTTATTAAATGTCAAAGGGATTTTAACTCAGGCTTATCAGAGGAATATCACACGCCAAGAAGCACAATGCTCAGTAATTATCACCATACGTCTTAAAACCAACGGTAAGCGTATGAGGTGCGAATATAGAAACGAGGGAAAGGTTGTGCTGCTTACAGGAATAAGGATTTTTTTTTTTTAGCTGAAATCGAGGTCATTTGTCATCGAAATGTTTCTTTTGAGAATTAATTTCAATTACATCTTGAAGGTTATAGTTTAAATGTAATACATGCTTTGAGTGAGATAAAAAATGTCCCTAACGAGAAGGTCATCTTATGACGGGATTTGTACGTCATAGCATTTATTAAAAAAAAAAAAAATAGGACCTTTTGTTACAAAAAAGTTGTATTTTCCAAGAAAAAATGGATATTAATACATTTGTTTAGTATCAGCTTCATTTTTAACACTGAATTCCCCCTTCCTCTCACTCTGTAAAAGAGTGTGGGGACATTGGATAACATAGGGGAGGGAGTGTGATTGAGTGGGACACATACACTAAAACACTTCCCGCTTACGTTAGAATGTGGGCGTCAGGGGCGGATCCAGAATTTTCTAAAGAGGGTGAGGGTACACGAGGTCATTGACAAAGGTAGTATAGAGGGTGTTGGGGGTATTCCCCCAAGAACATTTTGAAAAATGAGAGTCATTTTCCTGCATTTTGGTGGCCCATTCACTGGCCCTTGATAGGGTATAGCTTGACTAGTGCCCTTTTTTTTCTTTTTTTTTTGGGGGGGGGGGACCAAAAGCGGGGGACGACTTCCTCCACCCTCCAAAAACATGGATGCTAGATTGATTGGCCACTACGAGATTGCCCCTAGAAATGAGAGTGTGTGTGTGTATGGTTGTATGTGTGTGGCCCCGTGACACACTGGCTACCTGTTCGGGTTGTATCCTGGCCCACGCCTCAAATTAGCCAGGATGGGTTCCAGCATTCCATTTCCAGTGAGAGTTGGACTCCGCCAAGGCTGCCCTTTGTCACCGATTCTGTTCATCACCTTTATGGACAGAATATCTAGGCACAGCCGAGGCATTGGAGGGATCCAGTTTGGTGACCTCATGATTGGATCTCTGCTTTTTGTGGATGATGTGGTCCTGTTGGCTTCATCGGACCGTGATCTCCAGCTCTCACTGGATCGATTTGCTGCTGAGTGTGAAGCGGCCGGGATGGGACTTAGCGCATCCAAATCCGAGACCATGGTCCTCGCCCGGAAAAAGGTGGAATGCCCCCTGCGGGTCAGGGACATGATCCTGCCCTAAGTGGAGGAGTTTAAGTATCTCAGGGTCTTGTTCACGACTGGGAGAAAGATAGTGCGGGAGATTGACAGGCGGATCGGTGCGGCATCAGCAATAACTAGGACGCTGCATCGGTCCGTCGTGGTAAAGAGAGAGCTTAGCCGAAAAGCAAAGCTCTGGATTTACAAGTTGATCTACGTTCCAACCCTCACCTATGGTCACCAGCTGTGGGTGGTGACCGAAAGAATGAGATCGCGGGTACAAGCGGCCAAAATGAGCTTCCTCCGCAGGGTGGCTGGGCTCTCACTCAGAAATCGGGTGAGGAGCTCTGCCATCCGGGAGGAGCTCGGTGTCGAGCCGCTCCTCCTCCAGGTCGAGAGGAGCCAAATGGGCTGGTTCGGGCATCTGGTCAAGATACCCCCCGAGTGACTCGCGGGCGAGATGTTTCGGGTACGTCCCACCGGGAGGAGACCAAGGGGCAGACCCCGGACTCGCTGGAGAGACTATGTCTCACAGCTGGCCGGGGAACGACTTGGGATCCTTCCTGGTGAGCTGGAGAATGCAGTCGGGGTGAGAGAAGCCTGGGCTGCCCATTTGAGGCTGTTGCCCCCATTACCCGACCCCGGAACAAGCGGAAGATGACGGAACGGGTTCCAGCAACCCCTGCAATCCCATAATGGATAGACGGGTAAAAACGTGACCGAAGTGAGATTCTAATGCAATTCCAAATGAATCCCAATCAATGCAGATGATGACATTCCTATTTTTTTCTGGTAAGTTATGTAAATTTTGTACTAAAATGAAAGCTCTCTTTTTTTTACTTCACTCACATGCTAATCCGACATGTTCCATGGGTTCTTATTTCTCAGAGCAGAACCTCCAAGCTGCATAAGCTGACTTATGGAAATCACACACGAGCTTAAGTTATCGGCTTGATTTAAGTGTTTTCGGTCGTTGTTCAGTGGTTGTTTCGACATCATTTAAGTCATGGCTTCTCCTGCTTGCTCTAAAACCTTCCTCATTTTTCTTTAAATTTTTACAGCTGGAAGGGTTCAAAACCAGTTAAGAAGCAAAACGTGGCAGAATTTTAATTGGTCTCTACTTTAACATTCTCGATTAAAGTTCAATTGTCTTCTTTGGGAACTTCATTTGTTGTGATCCTATCGCCTACCGCCAGAGCCCTGGAGGCCTTATCACCCTGATTAGGGACACCTGAGATTGATTTCTGATGCCACACATCTGTGGACCCTGCCATATATTTAAGGGCAATCACCCCGGACTTCCAGGGTCGGATCTTACCATCCCTTCCAGCCAGGTCACCCTGGTTGCCTGACAATAAGTGAATACTGTTAATATTTGAAATCCTGAGTTAATCCTGTGCCCTTTGCTTTACATACTTACTCGAATTGTGTTCAGCTGCTCATCCATCAGGATTTTATCAGAGTGGGATACGTTTAATATGGCGACTGGCACTTTTTCACCTACTTAACTGTACTTAGAAATACAGTACTTAGAAGTACTTAACTGTACATAGAAGTACAGTTAAGAAATACATTTTAGCAGGATTTCAATTCGTCTCTGACATTCTTGATTAAAGTTCAATTGTCTTTTTCGGGAACTTCATTTGTTGTGATCCCATCGCCTACTGCCAGGGCCCTGGAGCCCTTATCACCCTGATTAGGGACACCTGAGATTGATTCCTGATGCCACACATCTGTGGACCCTGTCATCTATTTAAGGGCAATCACACTGGACTTCCAGGCCGGGTCTTACCATCCCTTCCAGCCAGGTCACCCTGGTTGCCTGACCATGTTTAAACACTGTTACTATTTCAACTTTTGAAATTCTGAGTTAATCGTGTGCCCTTTGCTTTACAGACTTACTTGAATTGTGTTCAACTCCTCATCCATCAGGATTTTATCAGAGTGGGATACTTTAATATGCCGACTGCCCCTTTTTCACCTTTTCCCCTACTTAACTGTACTTAGAAGTACAGTCTTTTTCAGGAACTTCATTTGTTGTGATCCCATCGCATACCGCCAGAGCCCTGGAGCCCTTATCACCCTGATTAGGGACACCTGAGATTGATTCCTGATGCCACGCATCTGTGGACCCTGCCATATATTTAAGGACAATCACCCCGGACTTCCAGGGTCGGATCTTACCATCCCTTCCAGCCAGGTCACCCTGGTAGCCTGGCCATGTTTAAACACTGTTACTGTTTAAACCCTGGAGCCCTTATCACCCTGATTAGGGACACCTGAGATTGAAATTCTGAGTTAATCCTGTGCCCTTTGCTTTACAGACTTACTCAAATTGTGTTCAATCAACCTTATTTTGATGTTCTGCATTTGGGACCCCCTTCTTCCACATCACAACGTCATTGGTAGTTAGATTTACCAAAATACAGGAAAGGGATTTTCCAACCCTTTTGAAATAATGGAAATTTTAAGCCAATCCTGACGTAAAGCTTTCTGTTTCAAAATGGAAAAGACGTGAAAACAGAAGGCTGCATAAAAAAACAACAAATCTTCTGCTTTTAGTGTCGTTTCTAGGTTCCTTAATAAATTCAACCAATGCGCTCTTGTAACCCAAAGAAAATTAATCCCATTAAGAAAAAAACATCTCTCCTAGCGAGTCAATAAGAACGCTTCCAGCTCTGAGATCAATCCACTAAAGAAAATTCTTCAAGGCAGCCTTTTATTTGACTGATGTATGAAAGTTCACGCAGCTCCTCATCCATCAGGATTTTATCAGAGTGGGATACGTTTAATATGGCGACTGCCCCTTTTTCACCTTCAATCTGTCTGTGTTTCTCCGGCTTATTGCTTTACTGATCCACATACACACGAGCGACCACGCCGTTTGGTGAAGTAATTAGAACCCGGAGATTGTTATGCAGAGCGCGTTCGATCTGCTAGCATATCTAATTGTCCATTAGAGGTGGCAAAATTACCATCACAATGGCTTTAATACATGCCATGCTCAGAATGACGGTTTCAGAGTTGGAGATTGGCATGACCAAATGTCCCCTCGACTGGTTTTGTCTCCTTGTTGGATGGTTAATGAGAGTGTGAAATGGATTTCTTCATGGAAATTATTGTGATAAATAAATAGGGTTCTTTTATGTTTTTGCTTCTTTTTTTTTCTTTGTTAATTCAAACCATGGGGCGGCACGGTGGCACAGAGGTTAGCAAAGTGGCCTCATAGCAAGACGGTCGGCGTTAAAGTCCCAGGTGAGGCGAGGGTTAGAACACTGGTCTTTCTGTGTGGAGTTTGTATGTTCTCCTTGTGTATGCGTGGATTTTCACCGGGTACTGGTGACATGCGTGTTAGGTTGATTGGCCGTTAGGAAATTTAGACATGCCAGGTATCCCGCATTTGGCGGGAGACACCCGCAATTAGGACCTATCTCATGCTCACCTGCCAAGGCTAATAAAACTCCCGTATGATGAACAGTCTAGTGCATTTCTTGAACATAAATGTAATGAGGCTAAGCACATGGCATCTCCTGCTGCTGCAGCTGTGCATCGTAAAGCCGCTAGTAGCGATCAGCATGGTCTACTGCCAGTATTTTATTTTGGTGAACATATGGAAGAAGTCGGACATCTGGGAACTTCGGTCATGTGACAGCTTATGAGCATGAGCTGCAAAACAAAGCACGAACAAGCAGTATTAGGTGTAATGAGGCTAAGCACATGGCATCTCCTGCTGAAAGCCGCTAGTGGCGACCTGCATGGTCTATTGCCAGTACTTTTTTGATGAATGTATTGAAGAATTCGGACATCCGGGATCTACGGACATGTGAAACCTTATATGCGTGAGCTGCAAAACAAAGCGCGAACAAGCAGTACAGGGGTGTATTCCTATTGGTAATTCCTCTTCGTACTGATACATAACGCTAGGTGGTAACAGACGTAAGGCTCACAATTTTCCAGCTGCTTTTTCATGTTTAGAGCAGTTTGTTTTACGCCAACTGTCATGGCGGGTGTTGTCTATTGGCGGATGTGACGTCATATTGTGAAATAGCCCGTCCCCCTTTTGGCCCCGCCCCAAAATCTCCAAAACTTGGCATCTCTGGAAATTGCCCCGGGGAATGACTGTGTGCGTGGATGATAGTATATGTGTAGCCCCGCGACAGACTTGCGACCTGTTCGGGGTGTATCTTAGGCTTCGGTATAGGCTTCCCATCAGGGAATAAGGGGTTCAGAGAACAAAACTTTTCGTATTCCTTCACTTTGACTTAGTTTGACATTTTCATAAAGCGACTACTTTTATTTTTTTTAATTGGAAGACAGAGGTCTGAATACGGAAGGAGATGAAATGGTGATAAATCAACGGTCACAGAAATAAATTTGGCTTTATTTTCTTTTGTGACTCACTTTGTTTTCACAGTCGGCTTGCTTTTTAAACTCAGACGCCGGCGTCTCTTTAAGGCATCTTTTTCATCTTTATCTCTCAGTGATTCACCGATTCACTTCTCAAAGGAAAAGCCTCGAGACAGCGAGGATACACCACAAATCTTTCAAAATTTTCCCATCGCTTCCCTCAATCTGAGCCCTCCTACTGTGCTCATCATTTTCGACCTTATCATCCTTTCTTCACCTCTATCTGTTCTCCCAAAGACATGTTCTATTACTCTACCTAAAGCGTTACATCTTCCCCTTCGGTCTGTTTCTTTCTAGCTATCTTTCTTTCCTTCTTCAGCACCTTCACTCGCTGTGGATCTGCCGAGGGCACTGTTTTCTCCTCTGATCCATACCTTCTCAATGCCGTATGTCTTATTAATAAAGCCTCCTGCCCTGGGCAGCCCTAACCAGGTTTACTGCAGTGAGACAGTGAGGGTAGA
The DNA here is from genome assembly GCA_902685375.1 of Neostethus bicornis. Lineage (NCBI taxonomy): Eukaryota > Metazoa > Chordata > Actinopteri > Atheriniformes > Phallostethidae > Neostethus > Neostethus bicornis. The sequence goes on along the minus strand of LR738553.1, from coordinate 9,330,179 downwards.
AATTTGAACACACAAAAAACCCAGAAGGGCCAAAAAATTTTTAGAACAAGGACACTATGGACTCATTTTAGAGCAATTATTGAAATTTAGAACATTTAATTTACTTTTATTTCAAATGTAAGTTCCACACCATCTGCATTCGATTCGTCCAAACGCAGACCTTTCTATCTTTCAGCCTTGAGTTTTGAAGGAGTCCGGTCTGAAGGTTGCTAGTATATCGGGAATGAATATAAACAGGATAACAAATTGGAAAATTTCTCAAATAAACAGACAGAGGAATTTGTCCTTCCGACAGTGTGTGGAAGATTGGTAAAAAAAAAAAAAATTGGAAATTTTGAGAACTTTCAGTATGTCAAAAACAAAAGATATTGTTTGAAAATGGACGCTCAATCTTCGCAGCTTGTACCATCATTATTTGATAGCTTTTATGGCCAATCCAAAGTATATTGAAAAACACCTGGACCCACAAAAGCAGAGGAAGGGAAAAAGTGGCCCAAGGACCAAATGTAGCCTGTCAAGCTTTTCTCTATTGTTCTAGAGAAAATTTCGTCTTGGGCCAGGGAAGACTATACAACAATACAAAGATGAACATGACAACATACTGTAGATAGTAGTATACCGTATTTTCCGCACTATAAGGCGCACCTTCAATAAATGACATTTTTTAAAACTTTTTCCATATATAAGGCGCACCGCATTATAAGGCGCTACAGTAAAGGCTGTTCAACTTTGTCCTCTAACTGTGGCCATCTCGCTTTGTTCCCGCAGAAACTCTGTTTAGTCTTGTTTACTTGGCGCAGCACATCCTCTTGCTTCCTCCACTTCCTCACCATTGATTCATTGATGTTAAACTCTCTCGCTGCGGCTCTATTCCCGTGTTCTACTGCGTGACCGATCGCCTTGAGTTTAAACTCTGCGGTGTAACAGTGTCTCTTGGTAGGAGCCATTTCCGGGTCTTTACACAAACACACAAATGGAAATGAGACGTCCTTTCATACATCCCAGCATGCACCGCGCACTACTTCTTCTACGGGGGGAAATGGAGTCGGTGGCTGCTTACCGCAGTTGCGACACCTGTTGTAGCTCAATATTAATCCATATATAAGGCGCTCAGAGTTAAAAGTTACATCGTGGACTTTAGAGAAAATGTAAGGTTTTTGGGTGCGCCTTATAGTGCGGAAAATACGGTATACCGGAAATCACTTGAATGCACTACAGCAGAGGAGGGCAAACTATGGCCCGAGGACCAAATGTAGCCTGTTGAGCTTTCCGTTATTGTTCTAGATAAAATTTAGTGGGCTGGGCAAGACTATGCAACAGTACAAAGATGAACACGGCGACAAAGATAGTAGTACAGTTTGATAAATACATACTGTATGTGTCATGATCCCCTCATGTGCCACAAGAGGGAGCCCTGGACCTTCCTGATCCCAAACACCTGGGCAATTAGCCTGATGCGAATCAGCTGTATGTCATCAGCCTGGTGCCCCTTTAAAGGCAGTCTATCCTGACTTTCTTGTCGGGTCATTACCATCTTTCCCAGCTAGGTCTGCCTGGCTGCCTGACAAAGTTTATCATTGAACTGTAATATTTTTGGACTTAAAGACATTTCTACAGCCTTGTCTGAGTTATGTTAAATAAATCCTGTTTGTGTCCGGCATTGGGATCCACCTCCTCCTTTCACATCCATACCACAACAATATGAGATTTTCCCTTTCAAAAATAACTGACTTGATTCTAGACATGTCTTTCTTTTTGTCTTGTTGCTCTTTAACTCTATCCAGAAGTGCAAGCTGAACACGCTTTGTAAGTACATTTTTCTTTTGTCTCCCAAATTTGGTAAGAAAAATCTGTGCCCTCTACAAGTCAGAGACGGAGTCCGTCCTCAAATTTACAAATATAAGTCTTTCAGGATCTTGTTCAAGAAAGAGGGAACGGTGGAATAGAAGATCCATTGCGGATCCATTGCGGAATCAAGGCATATCATTGTGGCGTCCACAATAAATTAGGACGCTACATTGATCTGTCATGGTGAGCAGAGAGCTGAACCCAAAAAAGCATAGCTCTTGAATGTTCCCTGGTAAGGTATGAATTATTTAGCCTTGCACCACGACATAGTTCTCTTAACAGTAGATGGACTTCAAATTGGGTTTTCCAGTTTTCTTGTAAGTTTCTTGTACTTCCTCCTTGTTGTGCCCTTTTCCCTATTTCGACACACCTGGTCCCAATTATCTATCCCTGGTTTTCGTCACTCCTTTGTCTGCTATTGCTATGGAGTTGTCCTGTCTGTTCCCCCATACTTGGTCCTGTCGTGCCACCAGCTTTACCTGTTTCTTAATCCCTTCCGTCCTTGATTAAAATTTGGCCCTAATCTAACATTACCTCCATAACAGTATTAGGTTTTTTAAAATGGTAGCCATAGCATAAAAAATTGAATTGGATTTTAAAGAAATACATTTTAAATTAAGGCCCCATTCTTTCCAAATCCACGTTTGCTTTTTTTTTCCCGCATGAGAAATCGCAAAACTACAATTTGAACACAGACCGTAAAGTCAAGGCTAAATAACAAGCCAACACTGGGATTAAATAAACACGCAACAAATGTGTAAAAATCCAGTCAGAATACGTTTGTGTTGCTCTGGAAGTACGACTCACTTCCCCCTGCCCCCCAACCATTCTCTTATTTCTCTGTTTACCGCGCTCGGTGATTCTCTAGAGTCTTTCCCAAGGTGAATAAAAATGCTTAAGGTGGGTAACAATAGATGAAGTCCCCAAACGTGGATCAGAAACCTAACTAAAAGATAAACACTGTATTAAAACATTTTATTTTTCTCCCAGACCGTAAAAAAAAAAAAAAAAAAATCTCGATCCGCAGAAGGTCAAAACGCAGATAAAAAGAAACCGCAAATGGCGTGTTTACATATGAATGGAAAGCAAACAAATTATTTGCGCATCTTATCTGTAACCGTTACCTTGGTGTAATCGTGTGATTACACAACGGCGGCTTTTGGATTGTGTGTTTTTTTTGGGGGGGATTTGTGTTGTTAGCCTATAGGGCGAGTCAGGTTGCGGTGTTAAGTTCAGAAAAATGGGATTTTTCTTGTCAGTTTCAGGTAGTTTTTTCCGTGTCCGCCGGCTATAGATGATTCCTAGTTTCAAGGAAGTGACAGCAGCAGATGTCGGAGAATTATTGTGTCTCTTTTAAAAGAAACTAAGAAAAAAACAAATCTTTGCTTTTTGTTGGTTCAAATTGTTCAGAGTGGATTGTTTCGTTCTTTTCTTTTAAAATGTGAATATTCCCGACAGTTCGGAATATCTTTCTGAACCGTTTCAAAGCGAAGACCATGGTTTCGGATTTGGAGGCCCGGAAAAGGGTAGAATGCTCCCTGTGGTCAGGGACAAGGTCCTTCCCCAAGTGGAGGAGTTTAAGTATCTCGGGGTCTTGTTCACGAGTGAGGGAAGGATGGAGCAGGAGATCGACAGGCACAACGGTGCGGCATCAGCAATAATTAGGACGCTGTATCGGTCCGTCGTGGTAAAGAGAGAGCTGAAAAGCACAGCTTTTCGGCTCAGCTTCCTCCGCAGGAAGCCGAGCTTCCTCCGGCTCAGCTTCCTTCCTCCACCCTGCAGAGGAAGGAAGCTGGGTGGAGGAAGCAGGGTGTGCTGCGGAGGAAGCACGCAGGGTGTGCTGCGGCTCTCACATAGAAATTGGGTGAGGAGCTCTGCCATCCGGGAGGAACTCGGTGTCGAGCTGCTCCTCCTCCGGGTCGAGAGGAGCCAGATGGGGTAGTTCAGGCATCTGGTTAGGCTGCCCCCCCCGCCGAGCGCCTCGTCGGCGAGGTGTTTTTGGGTACGTCGCACCGGGAGGAGACCAAGGCGCACACCTTGGACCCGCTGGGGTGAGAGAAGAATGGGCTTCCCGTTCGAGGCTGTTGTCCCCACGACCCGGTCTCGGAACAAGCAAGAAGATGACGGAACGGAACCTTTCAAAAGCTCTAACGTCAGCAATGTTGAATCTGAAATCAATTTATGGCCATAGGGGCAAAATTTATGGCAGAGCAAAGAAATGAACACAAAAATACTCAAACTTGAACTTGGTGACAAAACACGAAACCACTCGAGGCACAGCCAACGTGCTTTTTTAGCCAATCCTGATGCTAAAAGTCATTTGTGTTTATCAGGAACACCAATCATCGCTGCCTGCTCGCTTCATTACTCTTTACCTCTTTGGTTCACCACTGGGGCTTCACCAATTTATTTCTACTTCATACCGTTTAACTCTGAAAATACAGATGATGCTTATTTTCGGTGTCGTTATTTGATTTACTTTGGGGCCCGTCACCACTGGAGGCCAAGTTGTTGGTTTCTTATATTGACGCACCGAAGTGAGATCCGCACTGTGATCAAAGACGAACCTTTTCTCTCTTGACTTCTAACATCGGGCTCCTGTAAATAAGAAGCTTTTCATCCATAATTCTGCGTTAAAGTTTTAAAACTATCCGATTTTTCCTGTTGCGATAAAAGAGAAAACCAATTTCGTACATTAGATAGTGGTTTAAAAAATTCTATGACGATAAGAGAAATGAATTGATATGTTGAAAAAAAAGTGAATTGGTTTCTTTCGACTTCTCCCGAGCGCTTCATTGGTGAGGTGTTTCAGGCACGCCCCACCAGGGGGAGACCAAGAGGCAGACTTTGGACCCGTTGGAGAGACTATGTTTCACAGTTCAATACATAAAATTATATTAAACACAAATAAAAATTAAGTAAAAACCAAATAAAAAGGTTGGTTTTCAACCTTTTCTTAAAAACACTCTGCGGCCCTGAGGTCCTCTGGCAGGCTGTCCCACAGGTGACTATGTCTCACAGCTGGCCGGGGAACGATTTGGGTTCCTTCTGGGTGAGCTAGAGGATGCAGCTAGGGTGAGAGAAGCCTGGGCTTCCCGTCTGAGGCTGTTGCCCCCGCGACCCGTCCCCGGATAAACGGAAAATGATGGAACGGTTTCTTTGGGAAAACCAGATATAAAATATTTGTATTTGGTACACATTAAAGATGAAATATTGTGCTTTCATTGGCCAATCATTTGCATCTGAAAGCAGATATTAATAAACATAATACGTTCGATCAGCTCAAAAATTTGATTTCCGGCTAAAAAAAACCCAAATCACACATTTATTCAGTCTCAAATCTGTTTATTCTCTGTTCCTCGTGCACGACAAATTGTAAAATTCTTAACTTTAATCCTTTTTATCCTGAAATATTTTTTTTAAAAAAGCTAATGAGAAAAGCAGCATAGATTGTTCTTATGTGAACCCACTGTGCACAACAATTTTGCAAGCTGAGGGACCAAGCATGAGCAGAGTGCATGCATGGCAAATTCACTAAGACTTTGTAAGAATCAAAATAATAATAATGTATACTTTATTGATCCCTCACAAAGAAATTTGTGTGCGACATTTCACCGCAGCAAGCTGCCATGACGGCTCAAAGAGTGGGAGAAACGGGGGTGTTAGGTGTCTTCTCCAAGAACCCGAGACGTGAACTCCCAGGGATTTGAAACCACAAACCTCTGGTTAACTTTCGGTCCAAGGGCGAACGCTCTACCACCGAACCACCGCCTCAGTAATGTGGAATTTGAAAGTAGCTGAGAACAAAATCCATGGCTAAGATCAACCTAGTGTTTTAATGGTATCTAGACACTGCAGGAAAACATAGGTGTGTACTTGCTGTATTTTGCCTTAACTATTTTATGTCAACACATTATGCTACTTAATTTTTTTTAGAGTTCAATATAAATGAAATTAATTTGAGGGCTTTTAAGTTACTCAAACATTTCATTTCATCTCCAGAACTACATATCCCTAACGAGATTACTGGGAGAACCGGAGCCTATCTCGGCTGATCTCAGGAAAGATGCCGGATATATCCAGACCAGGTCACCAGTTTGTCGCGGGGCCACAAAGAGACAAATATACACTCACACACATTCATTCCTAGGGGCCATTTTTTAGCAGCCAATTAACCTAATATGCATGTCTTGGGAGAAAACCAGAATACCCGCAGAAAACCAGAGAAAACCAGAGTATCCGGAGAAAACCAGAGTACCCGGAGAAAACCAGAGTATCCGGAGAAAACCAGATAAAACCAGAGTACCCAGAGAAAACCAGACAAAACCAGAGTACCCGCAGAAAACCAGACAAAACCAGAGTACCCAGAGAAAACCAGACAAAACCAGAGTACCCAGAGAAAACCAGAGAAAACCAGAGTATCCAGAGAAAACCAGAGTACCCGGAGAAAACCAGAGTATCCGGAGAAAACCAGAGTACCCGGAGAAAACCAGAGTATCCGGAGAAAACCAGAGTACCCGGAGAAAACCAGAGTATCCGGAGAAAACCAGAGTACCCGGAGAAAACCAGAGTATCCGGAGAAAACCAGATAAAACCAGAGTACCCAGAGAAAACCAGACAAAACCAGAGTATCCAGAGAAAACCAGACAAAACCAGAGTATCCAGAGAAAACCAGACAAAACCAGAGTACCCAGAGAAAACCAGACAAAACCAGAGTATCCAGAGAAAACCAGAGAAAACCAGAGTATCCAGAGAAAACCAGACAAAACCAGAGTACCCAGAGAAAACCAGACAAAACCAGAGTACCCAGAGAAAACCAGACAAAACCAGAGTACCCAGAGAAAACCAGAGAAAACCAGAGTACCCAGAGAAAACCAGAGAAAACCAGAGTATCCAGAGAAAACCAGACAAAACCAGAGTACCCAGAGAAAACCAGACAAAACCAGAGTATCCAGAGAAAACCAGACAAAACCAGAGTACCCAGAGAAAACCAGACAAAACCAGAGTACCCAGAGAAAACCAGACAAAACCAGAGTACCCGCAGAAAACCAGAGAAAACCAGAGTATCCGGAGAAAATGAGACAAAACCAGAGTACCCGCAGAAAACCAGACAAAACCAGAGTACCCGCAGAAAACCAGACAAAACCAGAGTATCCGGAGAAAACACAAACTCCACATAGAAAGGCCAGTATTTCAAGCATCGTCTACACTCTGGGCCTTGAACCCCATACTTTTTTACTGTCAGGCAACCGTGCCAACCGCTGCACCACCGTGCCGACCATTACTCAACCATAAATGAATAAAATACAAAATCACGTCAAATGTGTTCCATAAATCCATAAATTTTAATTTTTCACGAGACCCCATCTTTAATTTAATCCCATATCAATTAGAGACACTTTCAGAATGTGTCTAGTCTTCGGAAAGTCATCGTTAGTAACACGGGTGTTACATTTCTTTAAAAATCTTTTGTCCTTTTGCTCGGAGACTGAATTATTGTTAACTTCCTGTTTTTTTTTGTGTCTGGGATTTACCCCTGCCAAAGAAAACCAGCTTAGTACCACCTCGCTATGTTCTAACGAACCCCAAGCCAATGGCGCAGAATCAGAGGAGTATTAAAGGTCCCCTATTATGCCTTTTTTCCCTTATTTTATCCTGTGCTATGTATCTGATATGCATAATTTTACATTCCGCCACAATCTCAACACAAAAGGTTATAAATACTAGCCTGTTTTGGAGCGCAGTTTCATACCCGGAACTCAAAACAGCTTGTTTCAGTCTTTTTTTCTTTTTTTTTTCCCGGGACCCGCCCCGTTGGTTGCGATTGGTTGTCATTCATTGTGATTTCCCCACCCACCCAGCACAGCGTGGAGCGGGAGGGGCGAGGTGTGCTTCACAGTAGAGTGAAGCACGGAAATGGGTGGATATCAGGGTGGAGAGCAGGTAGAAGTGGGGGAGGGTGTTTGAGCTGCAGGGGGCTGAACAAAAAACAGATGTACGTCACTATGTTCCACCAGTCGTTAGAGGTTTGGAGAACACGCTTCTTACTTTGAATTTAAATATCTCAAAATAGCATGAATCACAATAAAACACACTTTGGGGGATTGTTTGGGGTAGTACTAAGTAAAATAAAAGGTTAAAACCTCATAAAAGTCAGTTTTGCATAATAGGGGACCTTTAACGAAACATCGGCCAGAGCGACACCAGCTTAATGAGGTTAAGCACATAGTGGTGAAAAGGTTTGGCTAGTGTCCCTCGTGTTAACTTAGAGGGACGTCAACAACACGCTCTGTTCTTTCAGACACAAAAAATGAGGAAAACAAGCGGAAAATTATTTCTGGTTTTGCTACCGTGTACATGTTTTCATGTATGAACAAATTTCGATTTGGTTAAATAATTTAGCTTCTCTGTGTTTTATTGTGAAACAGATCGAGTGGTTTCGTCCAAATTTAAAATGGAATTCCTCTTAGTGTCGAGGTTTATGTATGTGGAAGGAGGACAACCCGATTAGATGAAGAAGGTAGAAGATTTTAAGTACTTAGGATCAACAGTTCAGAGCAATGAGTGCGGAAAAGAGGTGAAGAAGCGTGTGCAGGCGGCTGGAACGGGTGGAGAAAAGTATCAGGTGTGATGTGTGATGGAAGAGTTTCGGCCAAACTGAAAAGGAAAGTGTAATTGCCCTAAAATACATGGCTGGGTGCACAGGTGTGTGGAATCAGTAATCATCCTCAGGTGACCATAATTAGGGTGATTAGGACCATCCAGAGCTCCTTCTGGCGGCAGGTGAGAGATCATGACACTTAGATGTTTCTTAGGTGTTTTTTTTTTTTTGTTTGTTTTTTGTTTTTATTTAATTTCTTCTGATTATTAGGTTTCTATCCATTTTGTAAATTGTTCTGTACTTTATGAAGCTTGAGAATAAGAAAAAAAATATACTTTATCCACCCTGTAGCAGGAAATATTGTGCGCTGCTTTACACCATAGAGGGCTGCCATGATGGCACAAATGGTAGGAGAATCAGGGGGTTTAGGTGTCTTCCCAAAGGACACCAAGACTTGAACTCAGTAGAATTCAATCCCGCGAATTTCCAGAGAAAATCCGGTCCGAGGGCCAACGTTCTACCACTGAGCTATCGCCTCCCCCAATACTAAAATCCTTTCTAAACATAGGACACTAACGAAGAAACATTAAACTAGTGACACCCTAGTTTGATATTTTGTATCATTGTGGACACAACTTACCATCAGTCAGTACTTTTTAATGTATAATTAAACCGAGCCACACATACGGCTTCATTAGACCACTTAATTGGACTGCTGTTTTTGTCTCTGCATAGAAGCAGGGAGAGAAAATTGATTTATTGACCAAAATATGTCAGACTCCGCTCTGATAAATGGCAATTCAACACCTTTCAGCTTTGTAGAATGTTTGGTCTTTTTAACGAGTTGCAAAAAGCCACGGTCGGTGATTATTCTCTCATTAGCTTTTATTGTCGTTAATTTCAGCGATGAATCTTTTTGTGGAAATACAAAGTTAGGATGGAGTCGTTGCTTTGTTTGAAAGCATAAAAGCAACATGACATCTGCTTTTAACCCTCGGACCGCTCCGTTCTAAATCTACCTGCAATAGCCATGACAGTCAATGTGACGCTTATGTAATTATTCATGTTTTGCGTAAAAAACTTTTACACCACTCAAGTTTTAAAGTAATAATAATGATAATATGTTAAATACTTTAAAACTTAGAATAAAAAAAGCAAACACCAAAGTAAAACCATCTAATTCGTCAATAGCCTACTTTTTTTCCGAATTTTGCGGTACTGCTTCAAAATGCCCTCGTTAAAAATTGGCTATAGGCCATATTCCAATATGTTAACCCGGACTTTCAAGACTTATCTAGAAAACATGGCAGACTTTATTCAGACAACAATTTTCTTACTCTCTTCATGGTATCACTTCTACGTTATCTCACTTAACGCTTCTAAAATATTTCTGTAATGGCGTCAGTGTCCGCCTTGTCTCTTTCCACAAATAAAAACACACAAACACTTACACTATGTGTGGCAATTTTTCAGGAGAGTAGTCTGTTCCCCCTCTTTGTCCTGTTTCCCCCCTTCCTCTTGTCTGTGTGTGTGCATTAGTCACACCTGAAACTCATCTACTCATCTGCTGGAGCATAAATGAAACAGTTTTTGACACACCGTTCGCCAGATCGTTTGTTTTTCATGCTTGACTTGCTATCCAGTTTTTGGCTCCAGATCCTACATCAGAACCTGCCTATTTTGTCTGTTTTTGACTTCTTTATTTGGACTTTTTTATCAATTGAATAAATCTGCTTGTGATTTTTTTATCTGAGCCTGTCTGTTGTATCAAGGGTATATTTTTGGGGAACAGAGTTCTCTCCTGACAAAAAGGGACTCAATTATTTAAAACAATTTACAAAAGATGAAACCTGTTACTCAGGTTAGTATAAATAGATCCAGGTTTCTGTCCATTTCATTCAGATTGAAAATGATTTCTGGATGGAAGTCGAAACGTCTCGTTCAAGAATTAAACTGTCCAGAAGACTTTTTTTAAACGTTTTCTACCAAAAGATGAAATATAACAGTCAATCCGACATTAAGACATCAAATATGAGCAACCAAGTCACCAAAATTAAACTAAAAACTAAATACGAGTGTCCAATAATTTCTTAGAAACTTTGAATTTTAGTCCAACGGGTATGATTTAGACCAGGGGTGGGAAAAATTTTTGGCCACATTGAGCTCTAACATTTGACCAAGGGGCCGGACCGGAGCAGATGGATGGCATGCTTTGGTAACCGCTAGATTAGACCAATAGAATGGTGCGCTAGATTTTAAACAAGCGCTAAATGTTACACCAAGAGCGTTACATTTCAAATCTAGCGGCGCTAGGTCTGAGATCTATTGCGATAACACTTAAAAACGTGCAAACTAGAGGTCGCCATCTAGTGAGGAAACATCAGACTTTTCTCAAGTTCGGGGGGCCGGATTAAAACGTTTAACAGGCCGCATGTGGCCCACAACCCACAGTTTACCCATGCCTGAATAAGTAGGAGCTTCTAGTGTGCTCTTGTAAAAAAAAAAAAAAAAAAAAAGTGACATTATGGTGTTGGAGGTGTTTTAAAAGGTAGAACCGGCTGAAATAACTTCATACAGACATGTTTGAAACATTTAGGTAGCATTATTTTAGAGGTCAGAGAAGATAAAAAAAAAAAACCTTTAAAGACCCCGGTGCAGATGAGTCAGACTAAAACAAATTTGCTCCTCCAACTTTCTTAGCGGAGATCAAACCAGATCTTATTCAGCATTTGATGTGCTCCGAGGAAATCTCTATGAAGAATGTTTGATTAATATTTTATTATTCTATTTTATCTTAATATTTTAAATAATGAAATGTGACAGGGAACAAATACGAATCAATCACAATGTGTTAGAGTCAAACTACACAGCAACAAGCCGTAGCTTTAGTTTTTAAATCAAGGAAACACAAATTTTTTTGGTCCAGAACCATATTTATTCAGTTTAGATGAATATTTCTGGAATAAAAAATTTGATGTGACCCCATTACAGTGACTTCAAGTCCTTGTTTTTGTGAACATCGGACGTTTTCCCAAGTGAGTTTGATCGTAGAGCAAATTCAAATATAATTAGCTTGGTTTAGCTGACCAGAAACACTCGTTCATAAAGAACTCATTTATAATCTACTGCAGGGGTCACCAACACGGTGCCTGCGGGCACCAAGTCGCCCACAGCGACCGCATCAGTCGCCCGCAGGCCAGTTCTAAAAATAGCCCTAATCACAAATTATCTCTGTCTAAAATTCTATTTAATTGTGTTGCTATTCTTTTTCAATTTTATTTACAGTGATGTAAATTTAAAAACAAATACATAAAATGTAAAAAAAAAATGTATTTCACAAAAAAAATTTAATATACGAACTCTGATGTAGTATGGTTCGGAGGTCAGAGTAGTGCGCATGACAAACCAGCTTTGCTGAGATGAGCTCGTAGCGCATTTTCTACCCACAAAAACATGGCAGGCACGTCCCACCGGGAGAAGACCAAGGGGCAGACCCTTGGGAACGACTTGGGATCCTTCCGGGTGAGCTGGAGGATGCAGCCGGGGTGAGAGAGGCCTGGGCTGTCCATTTGAGGCTGTTGCCCCCGCAACCCGTCCCCGGAATAGCGGAAGATGACGGAACGTTACGAAATAAGACGTTAAGACCATGTTTTGATTTATTAACCCGAAAACCTGTAGCTCAACAACCCCTAACCTGCTGAAATGAATATTATTCTTGTAACGTTACTTGTGTAAAAATCCCATCAAACTCTACTTTTTTTTTAAGTTGACTCCTTAGGGATCAAACAGGTGTTCACAAAACTCCCCCATCAACTTATTTTAAAACCTCAGAGCTTTCTGTCACCTTCAACCTCAATTTCTGATTAATTCCTAAGTAGCGTGTTATCGATTTTCTTGAGAGGACGGTCATTCCACGCCAGCCAGCTGTTCAAATACTCCCCGTAAGCTTGTAACCTCGCTCGCTGTTTGATCGGCACAGTTCTCACTTAATCTAGCTTTCCCCTGTGTGTGTGTTTGTGCGGTAATGTGTGGGTTTGCGCTCGGAAAGCGATTGCTAAACTTGAAAAAGAGGAATGTGCTCGTAATTAGGATCATTAGGAGGTCTAGTGCCCGTAAAATAACAATTATACCAACAATAATGACAACAGGAACAACAACATTAGCTGCAGTCTGTTGCTCGGAAAAGCTGTGCGACATATTAGAAATACTTGTAAATGTTTAAATAAACCACAGCGATTGTCGCGTTGTGTACAGTTTAGACCAAACGTAATTAGACACCAAGGGTTTGATTACATTTTATAATGTATACACTTAGATTTGTCCAAAAAAAACTCATTCTATGCTTAAGAAAATTAAAGATGAAGATTTAAATGTGCACGTACAAGCAAACAGACGGTCATCTCTAATGCTAACATGCTAAGGAGGGTAAGAGGTGGAGGAAAAGCTGGAGAGGTGGAGGTTTAGAAAGAAGAGGAATGAAGATTAGTCAGAGTAAAACAGAGTACATGTGTCTGAATGAGAGGGATCCAAATGGAAAAGTGAGGTTACAGGAAGAAGAGATAAAGAAGGTGGGAGATTTTAAGTACTTAGGAGCAACGGTCCAGAGCAATGGAGAGTGTGGAAAAGAGATGAAGAAGCGTATGCAGACAGGCTAAAACGGGTGGAGAAAAGTATCAGGTGTGATGTTTGATAGAAGAGTTTCAGATAAAATGAAAGGGAAAGTGTTCAAAACCGTGGTGAGACCGGCCATGCTGTTTGGTCTAGAGACAGTGACACTGAGGAAGAGACAGGAAACAGAGATGGAGGTAGCAGAGATTAAGATGCTGAGGATCTCTCTGGAGATACAAGGACGGACAGGATCAGAGGAACAGCACATGTTACAAGTTTTGGGGATAAAGTCCGAAAGGCCAGACTGAGATGGTTTGGATATGTACAGAGGAGAGAGAGAGAGTGCATAGGAAGAAGGATGCTGGATTTGGAACCACCAGGAAAAAGGACTAGAGGAAGGCCAAAGAGGAGGTCCATGGATGCAGTGAAGGAAGACATGAAGATAGTTGGTGTGACCGAAGAGGATGCAGCAGATAGGGTTAGATGAAAGAAACTGACTTGCTGTGGCGACCCCTGAAGGGAAATGCTGAAAGAAGAAGTTTTTAAGTACCTGAAATGAAATGTAAAGATTTCAGGTAAACTGAAACACCAGTTTGTCTTTGAAATATGCGATGCAGAGGAAACAAAAAGCCGTTTTTAAAACCGCAGTTCTTGAGTACCCTTTTTAAAATGTCCTCCCTCATTGGTTTTTATTTCCACGTTTTTATACCACACTGCCCAGCCCACAGAAAACCTCAAGGCGACGTTAACTTGATGTTCTCTGAAGGTTTGTTTTCAACTAACCTAACCTAAAACTAACGTTCTTTGAAAGTTAGCAGGTGGTTATGTTAGAACCTAACCTTCCAGGAACATTGAGAGAACCAAATTCCAAAAATTATGGTCAAAAGTAAGCTTAGAGGAACGTTCTGAAAACCAAAAAATAATGTTTCACAACCATCGGAAACCTTTCAATTTGAACTTTTAGAGAATCAAAAATAACCTTTAGGGAACGTTCTGCTAACCTTTGAAAAACCTTCCCAGAATGTTGTTGTGATGTGGAAGGAGGAGGACCCAAATGCAGGACTTTAAACAAGGTTTATCAAACCAGGAATCAGCAAAGTTGTAATCAAAGAAGAAGGATCAAAAAGGTAATCAAAAAGTCAATCTCAGTTTCAAAGGAAGTCTGCTGGGTCGGGAGTCAGCCAGGGCTGGAAGGCATGAAGACCCGACGAGGAATGCTGGAGAGGCTGCCTTTAAATAGGCAGCCGGGAGATTAGGTGCAGGTGATCTAATCAGGTGCAGGTGGTCCAATCAGCCAGAATTGGGTGAAAGGTGAGATGGTCCCTGGCTCCCTCTGGTGGTGGTTGAGGGAACCACAACACATGTTCTGGGAACTTTAAGTTGTTACCTGGGTATTTAATATCGATCTACATTCCTACCCTCACCTATCGTCACCAGCTGTGCATGGTGACCAAAAGAACGAGATTCTGGACACAAGCGCCCGAATTGAGCTTCCTCCGCAGACTGGCTGGACTCTCACCCAGAGATAGAGTGAGGATCTCTGCCATCCAGGAGGAGCTCGAAGTAGACCCGTAGTAGACCCGGAGTAGGCTCGAAGTAGACCCGGAAGAGCCATTGCTCTTCCGGATCCAGACAAACCAGATGAGGTGCTTGGGGCATCTGGTTAAGATGCCACCCGAGCACCTTATCGGTGAGGGCATTCAGGACGTCCCACCAGGAGGAGATCCAGAGGCAGACCCCAGAGGCAATGGAAAGACTATGTCTCACAGCTGGCCGGGGAACACCTCGGGATCCTCCTGGATGAGCTGGAGTTTGATAGAAGCTTGGATTTCCCGTCTAAGGCTGTAGCCCTCGCAACACGGCCCTGAAAAAGTGGAAGGCAATGGAACTGAACTACTTACGGTGTTGTAAAGGAGCGTTTTTAGACAAGACCTGTCAATGTTTACAAGCCATATGAAGGATATTTTCTTACACCTCTGGCTTGTCATGTCGATGCGCCAGAATTATTCACAGCCTTTGTTTTGAGGCACGCCGAGAATTTAAGCAATGCATGCGTACTTGCGCACCAGTTATTGGCACCCATGGATATAACAGTGAATATGTGTCTGGCATAAGTATTTCTGTATTTCTGCCAAGAAAACTCGATTCAACTGGACATGGAATGTGGCGATGTGTGAAAACAACTTTGATGTGGGGTCACGTAGCCTCCGGC